>CM067884.1:8023700-9223700 GCA_034621355.1 Mycalesis mineus
CTTCGGGCTCCGAGTTGCTTCTGAATACAAAAGCTTATTTATATTTTCAATGCTAATGCAATTATAATGTTTCTTAATATATTGTATCGGTTATTATTCTTTAACCAACCCCGGACTGATGTCCTACGAAATAGGCATATTTTAAGTTGAACTTTTTATAGCGGAATTGTTGAAAGTAATATAGCACACAATCAATAAAACTTTACTTACCAAATCAACATTTTTTGACGAATTTTAACGTATGTACTAATGTTAATGCTAGTTACCTGAGACATACACAGCTACAATATTATTTTGTTTCGTTCTTACTGGTTTTTGGTGGCGCAGAAAAATTCAACTTTTAAAATTAAACTTTAAAATTAACCTCAGACTCATGACGAGTAGTGATACAAAATTTAAAGAACATTGATAATAATCATTCTTAACTTTAAGTCGCATTGAAATAACGTTAAAAGATCCAAATCCTAACAGTAAATCTCTGTATTATACTTGCAGTAGTGTAGGCAATGATTTTTCTAAAATTATTCTTGAATTTAAAAAATATAAATATTATGACCTTACTAATGAACTAACCAAAAATGGCTATGTGGTTAGTTTATACGCGGTAGAAGTAGTAAACAAGTCTTCTGACCTGTATAATTTGGCCTTACTAGAAGTGCAGTAAGCTCCATATTGGAACAAGTGTCCAAAGCTGCTCTGGTAGGATCCTGAATTTGGTTGGGCAGGGAGAATACTGAACAGAGGAGGTGAATATTAAACTTGCAGTAGTGTAGGCAATGATTTTCCTAAAATTATTCTTGAATTTAATCATATTATATATAACATACACTTATATATAATCCACCAACAATAATACGAATACTAAGTATAAACGAAAATATTCAAAGATCTTTGTTATGTTGTTTTGCAGTGTTAAAATAATTCCAACCTGCCAATGCAAGTGTTTGTTCTTTATTACTAAGAAATATATACGCAATAAGAAGAGTTGTATCATCTGTTTTGATTTATTATTATCATTCATTTGTTGGGCTGAAGTACGAACAAGCAGCAATCCTGTTTGTACCTAACAAGATTCGCTTATTTGTTTTTACAAATGTTTCAAGAAAAACTTTTATAAATAAAATTATTATTAATAAAACAAAAAACCCGACTGCTTAGAAGCTATGAACTGAAAAGAGAAAAACAAGGATCACTATATCTGTATAAAATTCTAAATACTTTATGGTGCTGCAAACAGGGACAAAATACTTTAACCTACGGGGAAAGAAAGATCTACCAAAACTACGTTTGTCCCCGCCTGCAGCACCATAAAGTATTTAGAATTTTATACAGATATAGTGATCCTTGTTTTTCTCTTTTCAGTTCATAGCTTCTAAGCAGTCGGGTTTTTTGTTTTATTAATAATAATTTTATTTGAGACTTTTTAGTTTTAGTTTATGGTATAGAAATGAGACGGTACACTTAGTACACTTTTTGCCATTTTTTGTTAAAAAAAGTAATATGAACATGATATGATATTTATATTTTTGGAATGATCTTTTTACGACCTTTCAATTGGTACCTATATTGCTAAGATAAGAGAAAAAATACACACATCCCCCCTTTTTTCCCCCATTTACAGCCGCCATTTTGTAAATTTATATAGCCTATGTCACTACCACAATTTTGACAAATTCAACGACACCTCCCATGTCAAAATCCGTTCAGCCGTTTAGGCTGTAGCGCGTGCCGAAGAAATGGACATACATACATACATACATTCATACGCTCGAAAAACATAACCCTCCTTCTGACGCAGTCGGGTAAAAAGTAGGTAATACAAGGAAAAATTAACATTAAATTAAAATATAAATGAAACTAAACTGTGTCTGTAGAATATACATGACATTTGTCAGACAACAGTTGTCAGCCGTTCATACTCCTGCATTTCTGCTACGCCTGATATTGAACTCAATGTTATACTTTACTTAAATATCAACTTCACATTGCCGAACCCAGGCGTCCCAACGCGGACGGGGAGGTTATGGCCCACGCCGACTTCGATGTTCTGAAGTCAGGAACTGCCTGCTATCTTTTGCTGCGCTACTTTGTGCATAAATTTTTATGCCCCCCGTCTGAACTTCAGGGAGTTACGCTCTTCTAGTGGGCCATTAAATAAATAAAGAAATAATAAATAATCATTTATTTCAGACCAGATTGATCCATAAATTTGTTTGTGTGTTAGTAACAATTAGTAACAAACATAAAAATTATATGTTTGTTACTAATTAAAACCGAAATCGCTGCAAGTGTGCCTTTAAAATTTGAAGAGTTCCTTCAAGTTTCCCAGGATATCATCATCACATCCTAACATGATAAAATGGGACCACCTTGGAAGTATGCCCTTTCTAATAAAAAAGAATTATCAAAATCGGACAACTCTGTAAAAAGTTATGCGTGGTCATAAAAAAAATATATACGTGTCAAATTGAGAACCTCCTCCGTTTTTTTTTCCGTCGGTTCAAAATTAGTAACAAACAATAGTAATATATTCATAAAACTATAATGACCCTAAGTCCGCCAACCCACACTGGAGCAGCATGGTGGGTCTAAGCTCCAGATATTTCCCACAAGTCATGGAGTCAGGTTCTTCTAGCGGACCAATAAAATAGTCATAAAACTATAATGACCCTAAGTCCGCCAACCCACACTGGAGCAGCATGGTGGGTCTAAGCTCCAGATATTTCCCACAAGTCATGGAGTCAGGTTCTTCTAGCGGACCAATAAAATAGTCATAAAACTATAATATCTTATTTTTTAGTGAGTCAACCCACGGAGCGCATGGTACTATACTCCATAGTATATTACACGTCATAGTAGCCAAAAAGCTACCAATAAAATAGTCATAAAACTGTAATGACCCTAAGTCTGCCAACCCACACTGGAGCAGCATGGTGGGTCTAAGCTCCAGATATTCCCACAAGTCATGGAGTGAGGTTCATGGGACCATTAAAATAGCCCTTTCATAAAAAAAGAATGACCAAAATCGGACAACACCGTAAAAAGTTATGCGTGGTCATAAAAAAAAAAAAAAAAAAAAACAAACAAATATACGTGTCGAATTGAGAACCTCCTCCGTGTTTTTTCGTCGGTTAAAAAATAGAAACGACTCAAAACGCACTAAAAAGTAAAAAATAACTGTGTCATTTAGTTGCTTTAATTTACTTAAGCATATCTATGAGTCGGTGCCAGCCAAGGTTTCTACTTTCAACGCCGTTACCTAGAACCCACAAACTGCTTTACTACGTAAAATAAATGTTCCTTAAACTTGGCTGGCACCGACTTCATAGATATGTTTAAGTAAATTAAAGCAACTAAATGACACAGTTATTTTTTACTTTTTAGTGCGTTTTGAGTCGGTTCTATTTTTTGTTAAAAAATTTTATTCTGACGCAGTCGGGTAAAAAAAGAAGTAGCTAAGAACACTCCTCGGACTTTTCCCTATAAGAAAATGTCATCATATCGGGGATCGGCCAAGCCGTTTGGAAGTTGTAGGGGAACAAATAGTGCGGACAGACAGACGCACAGACAGACAGACAACATGAATTTATATTTATAGCATTCCGCAGAAATGCAATAATCTGAGACTTTTGTAGATCACTGACTAAAGGTCCACAAGGTTACTTATTAAGTAGTTAAACTATATAATTGTCTCTCCATTGGGCCTTGAATACGTGAACAAAGAAATTCTTTTTTTATTATTTTTTTTATTTTTATAATAAGACAATTGGACACATCGCTATATAGCCCCAAAGTAAGCGTAATTAAGTACTTAGCTTGTGTTATGGGTACTATGATAACTAATGAATATTTTTATATATATTATACATAAATACTTTTAATATATAGATATACACCCAGACACTGGAAAACACCCATGCTCATCACACAAACATTTGTCCACATGTGGGAATCGAACCCACGGCCTAGGACGCAGAAGCAGGGTCACTACCCACTGCGCCACTCGGCCGTCATTTTTTGCTTTAGGTTGAAGAATTTCCGAAAGCATGTATATCAGAACTTATATAACTTAACTTAGAATTTACCATAAACGTAGCCATATAAATAAGTACGGTATCCGGTCTTATCGGTCAGTAGCTCTGTTCTGTATAATCGATTTTAAAACTCGACAGTTTGGGTTCTAAGTTCGTCTCCATCTCACTTTATCTACTATTCTACAGATAGAGAAATATAGAGACGTAAAAACCCAGACTGTCGAGTTATAAAAACGTAGTAGTAGTAGAGTATCGGTATCGTTTGATGTTCAAACGTACATAACGCAATACAAGTTGTCTGATCAATTTAGCTGACTTTCCGGGTAATTGTGATTACATACCTTCTTATTGGGTAATGATGAGCGGCACTTCGAAGACGGTCGCATACCACACAGGAACCGGACCGCCATTAACCAATTTAAGATAGCACTTTGGACCCGTGTGTAGAAACGCATCACAAATATGTAAAAAAACAGGTTCTACCCGCAGGCTATGCATCTGTTAGGCCGCTGATTCCCAAAGTAGTCTAGATGGACTCCCTGGGAGTGGATGAATTCACGAGATGCTCAACGGGGGTCTATGTTTGCAAAACAAAAATAGAAGTTCACAATTTGTAAGTGAAGGTCACGAAAAATTATTGTATAGATTCGTTTCATTGTATAGAACTAAAAATCTGGCTTATAAGAAGTGAGAATTAAGTTCTTTGCACTGAGAATTTTTGATAAAAAGTAAAGTTTCAGTTTTTTTTAAACTGTTAATTTATATTTGGGACTCAGTCTCAACGCTCCGTATCTAATGTTCACGTTTTTATTGAGTTTTGAAAATGGTACAAATGTTGCTTCAGGGGTCCACCGGAGCTAGCGGAATTTTGAAAGTTTGGGAACCTCTGTGTTAGGCAATAATTAATTCCCGTCAAAATGATAAACCTTATCGACATGTTAGCCGGCGAACGCCTACGGGATTCCAGTTTATATGCTAATTTATTGTATGTTATCACATTATCGATGTATGTTTTCCATGTCGAAATTACACTGTATTTATCAATGGATTTTCTCTCATTCACGAATCACAAATGCTACGTCATTAATATGAAAATCAAACAGACTTTTGCTGTAGTGTTTGACTTTATACAACATGTTTATTTGAACTTGGAGAAAAGATCTTTAATATGTAATGAAATTATATTAAGTGTTTTGAGAACACTCGGTCACTAACACCAACATCTGAAATTTATCGTTAATAAATTAAACATTGCCTGCCTCGTTGGTCGTTAGCCTAAGTGGCTTCGATCACGAGGTCCTGGGTTCGATCCCTGGGTCGGGTCATGGAATAATTCCACCACTAACGGCTTAGAGCACGTTAAGCCGTCGGTTCCGGTCACTATCATCAACATCTGGTAGTGATCGTTAATAAATTAAACATTATCAATCTAAGTCCGCCAACCCGCATTGGAGCAGCGTAGTGGGTCTACGCTCCATATCCCCTCTTCTGTAAGAAGGGAAGCCTGGCCTTCTTGTGGGTGTTTAGTAGGCTGATAATAATGATGATGAAGTGTCTTGAAACCGAAAGAAATCAAGATTTCTTCTAGATTAGTACAATATCCATTGCGTTTAAATAAAAAAAATTGTTTACTACACAATCGACACCAAGCGCTTGAAGAGGTGTTTCAGTCAAAAATTGATGTGTAAATCTTAAAAATAACTTTTACTTCATTTTGGTTGTGTTGTTTATTTTGTTTGATTTCTGTTGCATACATTTAGAAACCCTAAAGTCTGACAGGGCATCTAACTTACGTTTAAAACCTATTTTAATAAACAACCATTTCATAATATTATTATTTGTAAAATTTGGGTTAAAATAAAAGCTGATGTTTCGCCGCACGGTAGGTAAAGTAAATATCTAGTTAAGAGTAATCGCGCTCACAATAAACGTCCTAATTCATTGTAGTTAACGACCGAGTTCTGCCCATTGTGCGTCACACCTTAAACAGTTGACAACGCACCGATTACTGGACTATCCTTTGAACCCATACTTTATAAAAGTACAGTTATACAGGATGTTTGTCAAAAAGGACTGAACAGACTTGGATGTAATTTAGCACTAATATTATAACAAAGCACATTCCTAGCACATTCTTTGTTGTTCTGTTCGTCTTATGCTTTGCATTCCACTGGAGTGCTAGCCCCAGGCTTTACAGTACTTATGTATGTGAGCGGATATCCAAAAAACTTCATATAAAGAATACTAATCCTATAAGCAGAGCAGTACTAATACCACAAAGCTAAGTCAGGCTCTATAAAACAAAGCCTAACCCAATTGCAAATGAGCTTTAAGGAAGTATATCTGGAAATAGAGAGATCCTCGCAGATTTAATGATATTATAAAATTTCTAGAATAGCAGTGGCGTGCACAAGGCTTACAACTAGGGTAGGCGCTATATTACTCATAACTTTTTTTTTATCGACTACAATTTAGCCCTTGACTGCTATCACACCTCTGATGTTAAGTGATGATGCAGTCTAAGATGGAAGCGGGCTAATTTGTTAGGAGTAGGATGAAATCCACACCACTTTCGGTTTCTACTCGACATCGTACCGGAACGCTAAATCACTTGACGGTAAGTCTTTGACGGTAGGGTGCTAACTAGCCACGACGAAAGCCTCCCACCAGCCAGACCAAGACAAATTAAGAAAAATCTCAATCTGCCCCGCCGGGAATCGAACCCAGGATCTCCGTCTTATAAATTCACCGCGCATGCCACTGCGCCACGAAGGTCGTCAAAACTACACGAAATGGAAAATTCCTTCTTCAATACTGGTCCGTAATATGTCCTCAAGGCAGGCATGCATTTATGAAGTGCACGCCGCTCAGAATTAGGTATATGATAAACTAGATGGCGAATTGTGTTCTCAGGAAATTATTTCAGATGTAATCGTATCTAATCAGCCCAATCCAGCTTTTTGTTTTTGTACTAAGTGT
Source organism: Mycalesis mineus (assembly GCA_034621355.1). Lineage (NCBI taxonomy): Eukaryota > Metazoa > Arthropoda > Insecta > Lepidoptera > Nymphalidae > Mycalesis > Mycalesis mineus. The sequence continues at coordinate 8,030,714 of CM067884.1, forward strand.
TGTGTAAGTTGTGTAAGTGCTTCCGGTACTAACATCTGTTGATTAATCCGCTTAAAAAATGAATGAATCAAAGGTAATTTAACCATGATTGTGGAGATGAGTATTATGGTATAAATATCCTTGATAAATTCTAAGCGGTAAATAGATGTTTTACGCCGCGAACCCTCCCGTCACGCATCACCCTTTGGAGATCCAAAGCGATGTGTTGTGGCTCTTGTGAGGCATCGATTTATTAGTCAAGACAGAAGAAACTTATTTGGCCTTATATAAATAATTGAATGCGATGTTATTAAAAGAACCTCAATTAATATAAAGTTGTTAATCCGTTTGTATTCTTTGATTCTTGAATATCGCAATATTTTTTTCTCAAGGAAGTAAAAAAAATGATATAGCCATATTGAATCAATAATATTGATCAAAATCAATTTCTTCTACTTCCTTGACGTGACGTTATCGCCATTGTTTCGCTATGTGCGATAAACGCAGTAAGATGATACTACTATGCTAATAACAGTATTAGCAGCGACATATATTGTACTGTTTACTATAAGTAGGTATTAGGAGCAAAATTATCTGCGAGATTTTATCTGGTGACTTCCAATTCTCTCACGCAATGATAATTAGGTACATATTATATGAAATAATATAGCGATAAAAAGCGAAACTCAACACAAAAACTATTTTTTAAAAGTTGCATTTCTCGTGCAATTTTCACAGAAAAATTCAACCTGGCAAAAAATTAACTTTAGTCCATTGAAGTCGCGAGCAAGGTCACGGGTTTTATTATGTATGTATAAACATAAAACATTGTGTTTCTGATTTCAATAATATCATATTACTACGAGAGACTCGAATAAAAATGGAATAGTCATAAAATAATAATAAAATGATTTATACATATTATATATGGACGGTGAATAAGTAAGTATAAATATAATCTATCTCATTATATATTATTTGTTCTTATTATTTATAGACGTTGTTTTATTGGAACTGCGCATTACCAGGCTTTGGTATTTCGTAATCCATCGCGTACAATGGTTCCGCCATTGACGGATGTGTCGAATAATTTCGAGTATATCCTACGTCCGGGTATACCAAAGTCTCTGGCTGAGAAGCAATACCGAACTAAAGAGAAGCCTACCAAAACCCAGCGTAGCCGCCTGTGTCCTATGTAGGACTTTAAAGAATATCCATGTTTTTCCTTGCCCCATAACGTTTTGGGCCACATTTAGCCTACCTAACCTAACCATGAATACTGACTTAATGTGCTATTTTACTAAAAACTTATATGACGTAGTTAGCTGTTTGACGATGTATGGGGGCAATATTTTTCCAAAATAATTTTTTTCCTCATTTAAGAACCTCCAAACACCACGTTCTCCAGCCGCCTGCTTTCAGCAGCTTCCTACAACAATATCGATCGTCTACCTAGTGAGAATCAAACAACTCTTCGAACTCTGACATATAAATACTTCCCTGTTAAATGTTGCGCATACTGAGCAACTAAGGTAGCCACGAGCTACTTTAACCGTTTAGGTTAAAGTTATAAATATCGCTTGGCGCTTCGTCTTTGCATGCAGTTTGATAACTAACCACGGCAAAAGCCTACCATCCGCCAGTGCAAAATCAACCGAATATACGCCACGGAGACCACCAAACTATACACAAGCCAAATCGTAAATGATGATGAGATGTCTACTGATTTGCATGGAACCTGACACTCGTAGTAAGTACTAGAAGGTACGGGTCACAAAGGCCTAGAATCGGTGCGAAAGGGAAGTACTAATCAAGCCGCGACGAGTGGCTTGTTAACGTGCATTATGTATAAATTCTCGTCTACTTGTCAGAGCTTAGTCACGATGCACGTAACATTGACTTACAACCAATTACTACATACCTACTCGAACCCGTATTGATATCGTGCTAACTATATACGTATCTTTAATTTTAATGGCGCTCTGTGGACATAAAATATGATATATGGAATGTTATCTATAGGTGCCTTAAATATTATTATGTTATGTTTTTATGATTTTCGTGTTCCAGTATCACATTTCTTTTTATGATAATTTAAAAAGGACAGCTTGCTTGCAGTCAACCCAAGCCGATGATGCAAAGATGCATGATGTTGTTCTAAGGTGAGTGACGCTTGCCTAAAGAATCGGTGCGAAATATAAGTCGGATTTATAAGACTGAGGTCCTGGGTTCGATTCCCGGCGGGGCAGATAGAGATTTTTCTTAATTTGTCTTGGTCTGGCTGGTGGGAGGCTTTCGCCGTGGCTAGTTACCACCCTACCGACAAAGGCGTATCGCCAAGCGATTTAGCGTTCCGGTACGTGGTCGTGTAGAAACCGAAAGGGGTGTGGATTTTCGTCCCACTCATAAAAAGTTAGCCCTTTAGCTTCCATCTTAGACTGCATCATCACTTAACATCAGGTGTGATAGCAGTCAATTGCCAACTTGTAGTCTATAAAAAAAAACTTACAAAGTTAAGTATAATTAGGTATTACTGAGGTACTTTTAACAAATATCGGTGTTGTGATTATATTGTATTAAATATATTTATTTCCTTTCTATAAGTTTGCAATGCACATTGATAATATTTTAACATTTTTTAAATCTGATCTAGCAACATAGAAATGGAAATCTTACCTACCCGTATTTAACAACCAAGGTGATAGTAATTGTGAAGCAAAGGTTCCTGTTTGAGGAAAGTTTCTCAATGCTAATTAGTAGTTATTGATTATTGTATTGATTGTATCGATAGTTTATAATTAGAAATACTTGACAATTTTATGACAGAAACTCATTGATGCAAAATTTATATTAATATATAAATATAATTATTATAACTGGCGCTCCATGCACGCGACGTCTGTCACTTCGATTCTTCGCCTTGTCCCTATTTTGCAAAGGCACGAATCTTTACACAATCCGTCTAATTGTTACTGTATTAAGCTATTATCGTCGTTGAGATTGCGCGGCCTCTATCCTCCATCCCAATAATTATTGTCTTTTACATTTACTATGTGCAGTCTTGAATAAGATTTTAAAGTGAATATTTATATTGTATAGTGAATGGGATTTATATCCTATTATTTGATGTATAAGCTATATTGTGGTAAAGTTTCATTCAAATCCATTCAGTAGTTTTTACGTGAAAGAGTAACAAACATCCATACATCCATACATCCATACATCCATACAAACTTTCGCCTTTATAATAGTAATAGGATACACGTAGCGTAGTGTATTTTTGTACTAATGATAACTGCCTCTTTGGTCCCGTGGTTAGTCTTCTTCTTTTTCCTTTCCATTCCTGGGTGTTTTCCGCACTTGGCCAGTAAGTTGGCCGTTGTGCGTGGGTCCCCTGGTGTAGGCTCCCGCTGACTCGCTCCAGCCAGCCGAGCTCGCTCCAGAAGCTTAGCAGGCCTCCCAGGTCACCGATTGCCTCTTGGAGTGTCGCTTTGGAGCCAATGTATATTTCACGTTGTTCCGATAGCCCTCTGCAACTAAGCATAACGTGTAACATAATATGGGGCTGTCGGTCATACCTAGAATTGAAATGTGTTTGTTTAATGGACAGTGACCTGTAATCAGTCCTATGACTGTTCTAAGTTTTGCACGGGTTTTTGAGTGAGTTTTTTGGTTAATTTTGTGTCGAGAAAAGGTATTGCCTCTTTGGTGTATTTACAGTCCGTTGTTTGTGCCCAAATTTTTTGTGTGTTTGTTATGGGTGTCTTTGTGTAACCAAGTTTTGTATTCACTGAAGGGTATAGGAACCCGTGGTTAGTGTGAGTAGCTTGAGATTCCGGTGTCCTGGGTCTATTAAATATTGACGTTTTCTTTCTTTCAAGAAATTTTTACTAGGAGTTCATATACCTAGGCCAGAGTTTCGACGTGGTGCATGATGTTATGACATCGTACCTTTGTGACGTTAAGCCGTCGGTCCCGGTCATTATCTGTATTGGAGCAGTATGGTGGGCTGGCCGAGCATCATATATTCTCTCCTATAAGGAGAAAGATCTGACCCTGTAGAAGACCGTTAAAAATAAGCTGACAATGCCACTGCATTATGGACAAGTTCCTAAACTGCATGCCGTGGCATTCTCCTTGACATGCAGTAACATTCTCCTTGACCAAATGAGATCTGTAAATCTGCGGGACATATTTTATTATATTTTTTTATTTAATATTTCGTTTGTTATCTTTATTTCTCTGCGTCAGTACATTATAGACTTTAATCATATGCAGTTATTTATAACATACTAGCACAGTTACTAGAAGCAGTCATGTATAGAAACATGTTTCATAGAATTGCTGCAAATACGCAACAATAATTTCATTTAAATTCACTGATTCCAAGTAGGTATGTATCTATTATATAACGCAGACTAGGTGTGACTCGTGATTTTATCCGCGAAGATCCCGTTGTCGGGATGAAAATAGTCCAATATTTACCGTTAATTGTTGTTTAGAGCCCACCCACCCGCATTGGAGCAGCGTGGTGGGGTTACATACCATATACCCTCTCCTACAAGGAGGTAGACCTGGCCTATTAGGGTAATAATGATTGTGTAGGTCAGGGCTCCTCAAACTATGGGCCGCGACCCCAAATGGGGTCGCGAGTCAAAATTCTGGGGTCGCGAGAGATTTTAATGTCAAATATTTGTATATATTATTTTATAACATCACTAGAGTTGACGGAATACAGTGAACTTGCAGCGTCTAGACACGCGCATTTGTTGAAGGTGTTGAGCTATCTTTACCGACAGCAGTAAACGATCGATGATCGCTATCATTATAATGTGGCTATACATTGTTAGTGAGGTTGTCGGTATCATACATGTTGAATAAACCGCGCGCCGCTGACTTCCCACTCTGACTGCCACCTCTAAATATCACACATAATCAAAGGGAGGAATGCGCGAGCGTCTACACGTGCAACCTGCAGCTAAACAATGGTTCAATAACACAGACACTGTCATGTGAATAAGTGGAAAAAAATCATTATTTATTTTTACCCGACTGCGTCAGAAGGAGGTTTTTCGAGCGTATGTATGTATGTATGTATGTATGTATGTATGTATGTATGTATGTCCATTTCCTCGGCACGCGCTACAGCCTAAACGGCTGAACGAATTTTGACATGAGAGGTGTCGTCGAATTCGGCTAAATTGTGGAAGTGACATAGGTTATGTATTTTCAAAATGGCGGCTGTAAATGGGGGAAAAAGGGGGGGACGTGTGCATTTTTTCTTTTATCCTAGCAATTTGGGTATCAAATGAAAGCTCGTATAAAGACCATTTCAAAAATATAAATATAATATCATGTTTATATTACTGTTTTAACAAGCAATGTCAAAAAGTGTACCAAGTGTACCGTCTCAATTCTATACCACAAATTAAAACTAAAAAGGCACAGCGGTTTGAAAAGAGAAAAACAAGGATGACTATATCTATATAAAATTCTAAATATTTTATGGTGCTGCAGGTGTGGACAAAATAGTTTACTTGGCAAAGATTGTCTAGTAAAACTTCGTTTGTTTTTCTCTTTTCAGTGCCACACGTCTTTTCTTTTTATATTTGTATGAGGTCGTCAGGAAATTCGCAATCATAAATGGGATCGTGAATGACAAAAGTTAAAGAAGCTCTGGTGTATATGATTAATTGTTGATGTGTACTAGTGTGAGATCTTCGTATTTAAATGAGTAAAGCTGCTGTTGTACTAAGTTAAAAATTAAGAAATCAAAATTATTTGGTTTAGTGAAAAAAATCCTCGCTCCTATCGACAAAAACTAAAAAAATAAAATCTCCTAAAGATTACGTGGTGGACAATTCATTTAGTAGCCACGGACATAAGACAGTTAGGTTGCCACCGTCGGACGGTGTAATTTACCTTATCAGAGAGACGAATATCTCAGCATTCCATGGATTCACCGTGCGGGTGCCGGGTCCATCGCGTGGCTGAGAGAAAAATTCCGAACAGAGCCCGAGACTTGAAGAGTCCGACACTTGGTCCAAGATGGCGTTAGCTTTTTTCCTATATTTATGTTAATCGCATTATAGAACTAAAATGGCTATTTATACATATATTCATGATCTTTGATTACTTAGATTTGTCTTTTACCCGAACAGCAGAATAACTGTTAAAATGTTGAACAAAGCAACGGCAAAAAATTTGACGAAAGATATATTATATTTGTATGCAACGACTTCGTTGTCGATATCTCGGCAAGTTTGTTACTCAGTCACTCAACGGCTGAATAGATCTGGATGAATTTGGTACATTTGGTAATTGTCTTGGTTCTAGTATAGGCGATATCTTATCCCAATATTCTCACAGGAACGGGATCTACGCCGGTGAAAACGTGGGGCACCACTTGTCTGTACTTTCTATACTAATATTATAAATGTGAAAGTAACTCTGTTAGTTACTTAATCACACCTAAACTACTGAGCCAATTGAAATAAAATTTCGTACAGAGATAGTGTAGAGCCTGAGAATGGATATAGGTTACTTTTTGTCGAACTATAACAAAAAAGAATTTTGCGGACGGAATCACGGGCGTAAGAAGTAAAGGCAATTTATTCAAGTCAAGCACTAAAAAAATCCAAACTTGTTACCCCTAAGGACGCTGCTAGATGACGTACAATGTTCATTTTAATAACGTGTGTGTCTGACACAGAGCGAAAGTTATGTCGAGCTCGTAAGAAAGTTTCCGAAGCTCGAGGAGGCGCTAGAAACTAATTTAAATGCAACGAGTTATGCATAGCTTAGGACCAACGTGTGTATTTAATTCACACTCGTCTTGAATATTGATTAAATACTAACTAAGTTCTGGCAAATGTGAAGACTAACTCTTAGCTACTTGATGTAATGGCATCGCAGAATATTTAACTTCTCGTAGCAAGGTCTTGGTAAATGTAGTCTATGAAGGCCACGGCTAGCTATCGATCTATTCAAGGGTAGATTATTAGACAGTGAACTTTTTAATATTAAGGTGTTCACATTGTCATTAGATTCTTTGTTGTGTATTTATAAACATTTGATATCACTAGGACTCGTTTTTTTATTCCGATTCTTTATATTAGTTGATTTTGTTTTTAACAAAAAAATGTCCCTTGGACCTCAATTCCATTTTAAAGACGTTTTGTGCAATGTAAGATAGAACTAAAATTAGAGGGTACTACTGGGATGCACCCTATTTATAAACATTTGATATCTCTAGGACTCGTTTTTTATTCCAATTCAAGTTACCCCTTGACTGCAATTACACTTGATGGTAAGTGATGATGCAATCTAAGATGGAAGCGGACTACACGACATCGTACCGGAACGCAAAGTCTCTTGGCGGTACATCTTAATCGTTAGTGTAGTAACTAGCCACGACCGAGACCTATCTATACTGGCCACATATATAGCTCTCTTATTGCATTTCTGCGGAATGCTATAAATTCTTGTTGTCTGTCTGTCTGTCTGTCTGTCCGCACTATTTATATGTTCCCCTACAACTTCCAAACGGCTTGGCTGATCTCAAATATAATGACATAATCTTATAGGACAAAGTCTGTAGAGTGTTCTTACATACTTCTTTTTTTTACCCGACTGCGTCAGAAAGAGGGAAATGTTTTTTATATGTTTTCGCGTACAACTTCGTCGTTTATAAACCGATTTTAATGATTCTTTTTTTGTTAGAAAGGGAAGTTTTAGTGGGAAGTTTTAGTGGCCTAAAAGAACTTGACTCCCTGGCTGGTGGGAAATATCTGGAGCTTAGACCCACTACGCTGCTCCAGTGTGGGTTAGCGGACTTAGGGTGATAATAGTTTTATGTCTATTTTAATGGCCCACTATAAGAACCTGACTCACTGACTTGTGGGAAATATCTGGAGCTTAGACCCACGATACTGCACCAGTGTGGGTTAGCGGGCTTAGGGCGATAATAGTTTTATGACTATTTTAATGGCCCACTATAAGAACCTGACTCACTGACTTGCGGGAAATATCTGGAGCTTAGACCCACCATACTGCACCAGTGTGGGTTAGTGGGCTTAGGCGATAATAGTTTTATGACTGTTTTAATGGCCCACCAGAAGAACCTTACTCCCTGACTTGTGGAAAAATATCTGGAGCTTAGACCCACCATGCTACACCAGTATGGGTTAGCGGACTTAGGGTGATAATAGTTTTATGACTATTACACATATTAACATTATAAGTACCTGACTCTCTGACTTGTGGGGCGTATCTGGAGCTTAGACCCACCATGCAGGCAATTACACATCATAACACTGAAGTCGGTGGGGGACTATAATCTCGCCATCATCGTCGGCAGTGTGAGTTTGATATTTAATTATAACGGCTGGAAACCGTTCACCGACCCAAGCTTACTGTATCTACTCTCTAACGAAACTCGCCAGTGTAAGTTTCTAAGTCGTCTCTATCTCTCTGTCTATAATTTCTCTCTCTCTATGTATAATAAAGTATCTATATCTAGAATAGATACTTTATTATAATAATGTATCGTGTTACAGTGAGAGTTTCGTTACAAAATAGCTCTACTGCATTTACCAAGAAGTGAAAACGTGGTTAAGCACAAGCTTATACAAAAAAGTTAGAAAATTTATATAAAGGTCCATATACAGTTATAGAAGATACGTCACCAAATGTGAAAATAAAAATAAATAATAAAATTAAGTTAGTAGGTACATAAGAACAGGTTTTACAGATAAATTGCAAGTTAGAAAAAAATACGGCGAAGGTGTAGTGAAAAAATGCTTGGTATATCCTGGACTCAATTCCGAACCAACGTTTCAGTCCTTCAGGAACTCGGCATCAAACAGCGTCTTCCATCGTCCAAGGTCGCATTATTACCTTCTTTGGGCATATTACTTGCCGAGGAGACACATCCATGGAACGCCTTGTGGTTCAGGGTAGGGTCGAAGGTACAAGAGCGCGCGGCAGGTCACCAATGCGCTGGACCGACCAAGTGAAGACTGCCCTAAATCGAAGTGTCCATGAATGCACAAGAAGCGCAGCAGTACGAGAGCAATGGCGACGGCTTGTGCAGCTTGCCACCACTCCTGATGTGACGACCACGACCACTCTGTCAAGAGTGTTTTTTTTTTCTTTTTTTTTATCGACTACAAGTTGGCCCTTGACTGCTATCACACCTGATGTTAAGTGATGATGCAGTCTAAGATGGAAGCGGGCTAACTTGTTAGGAGTGGGACGAAAATCCACACCCCTTTCGGTTTCTACACGACATCGTACCGGAACGCTAAATTGCTTGGCGATACGTCTTTGTCGGTAGGGTGGTAACTAGCCACGGTGAAAGCCTCCCAGCAGCCAGACCAAGACAAATTAAGAAAAATCTCAATCTGCCCCGCCGGGAATCGAACCCAGGACCTCCGTCTTATAAATCCACCGCGCATACCACTGCGCCATAGAGGTCGTCAAAATGTTAACCGTAGGTTATGATAACCGAAATCTTGGTGCACACAGGCCTAAATAATTTAACAATATGTTTCTGTGTTAACGAAGAAGAACAAAGTGTAACGAATAAGAAGAAGTAGTGAGGCTTGGTGTATCCTCAGTTTTATTATTCTGTTATTAGTAAGACGCGGTGTGCACCTGACGCTATTATGCTGGTGTCACATTCCGCAAGATTGCATATTGTTATTGTACGAGCGTTAGTCAGTAATATATGGCACTAGGTAGGTATCCAACCTAACAGACGATTTTTATTTATCATCCCTGGCTTCCACGGGCCACCATCACCAACATCATCACAATATGTACAAAAGTAGGTACATAAACACAATAATAATAATAATAATAAAAACTCTTTATTACACCAAAAATATGGATATAAAAATGAGAACATAAAAAAGGTATAAACAATAGTTTATCGGTGTAACGGCGGCCTTATTACTAAAAGCAATCTCTTCCAGGCAACCGTCATACGAATAGAGAATAGCGAATACAGAGGTTATAGGTTGGTGCACAAATGACAATTCAATAAAAACAAGCATATTTATAATATACATACATACGATTACATATTATATTACACATTAAGATACACAAATATGAATATAATATACATATATAAACTAAATAAAATACATATATAAATTATTATAAACATACTTAAACAGAGCATACACACATACTTAATACAATACTTACATAGACAGGTAGTGGTTTTTAAGACGACGTTTAAATATAAAAAGAGATTTTGAATGCCTGATCTCCCGTGGCACTTTATTCCACAATTTTACGGCCTTAACAGTGAATGATTCACTATATCGATGAGTCCGACTGAGAGGAATTGATAGTTTATTATCGTTGCGGGATCGATGGTTGAGAAGATGGCCAGAACCAAGAAACTGAAACCTTTCTTTTAGATAAGGAGGAGAGTGATGATGAAATAGAATAGAGTAAAGAAGTGAAAGCATGTGGAAATTTCGGCGCTGAGGTATAGTGAGCCATTTAAGGCGGACACGATATTGCGAAATGTGATCAAATTTCTTTAACCCAAATATGAATCTTATGACCAGATTTTGCAATCGTTCAAGTTTGTTGACAAGATTTTGTGGAAGGTCGCAGTAACAAGAATCTGCATAATCAAGTAAAGGGAGAAGGAGGGACTTAGCAAGAGAAATTTTAGTTTTAACCGGCAACAAGTTTTTCCATCTTCTCAACCTACCGATAACCGCAAAAATCTTTTGGCTAACAGCGCCAACCTGGGGAACCCATGAAAAAGACTCGTCTAAAACAAGACCGAGGTTTTTAACGGAGCTACTAAAGTTCAATTCAGTGCCGTCAAACAACAGAGGAGGAAGTGAGGAAATGTTGATTTTTGAGATTTGCTGACGTGAACCAATAATTATTGCCTGCGACTTATTTGCATTGACCGATAAGCCATACGACTTACTCCAAGAAGCAACTGAACTGAGATTTGAATTTAGATTAACTAACGCGTTGTCTAGAGTATCGGTAGACGATGTTACATAGATTTGCAGGTCGTCAGCATATAAGTGGAAGGAGAGGGAGAGGAGATCAGTAATAGAGTTTATGAATATGGAAAAGAGTAACGGGGAAAGGACACCGCCCTGTGGTACACCAGCAACTAAATTACTCGGAGAGGATAATTTATTATTAGTCCGGATACACTGCTTCCGATCACAAAGGTAGGAACGAAACCAACTCAAAGCTTCAGGAGAGAAATTTATCGACTTTAGGACTGCAAGGAGAATTTCAAAATCTACAGTGTTAAATGCATTCGAAAAGTCAAGTAATGTAACAATGCTAACGAGCTGATTATCAATTCCGTGCCTTATGTCATCGCAGATCTTAATAAGAGCAGTGACCGTGCTGTGTCCAGTGCGAAAACCAGATTGGTATGGACTTAGGATATTAAATTTGGAAAGGTATAGAGTTAATTGGCTATGCACGATACGTTCCAATACTTTGGAAAGGAAAGGAAGGATAGATATAGGCCGATAGTGAGAGAAAGATAAGGGATTGCTAGATTTAGGAATAGGAACAATATAAGCTAAGCGCCAAACATTAGGAAAAGTATTGGTGGATAGAGAGTGGTTTAAAATATGGCACACAACAGGTAGAACGCCATCAAGCGCCAGGACGATCATCTTACGACTTACCTGATCACACCCAATGGCGTCCGACCTGATTGCAATAATACTTTTCCTTATTTCTTCATGGGTAACAGGGGCAAGTTTAAATGGCACTGAATTTGGTTTAGGACGCAAAGCTAGAGAAATCAAGGTATTAGATTTTATGGTGCTGTCCATTTGGGTAACCGCGGTGAAGTGCCTATTCAGAGCTTCGTAGTCGATGTTGCAATCAGATGTTCCTCTACGCTCTCGACCGAGGCCCATGGCATCTAAGAATTTCCAGACCTTTGCCGAATCTTTATTGTCCACCGAAGCATGTATGTAGCAGCGTTGAGCGTCCCTGCAAAGCTTGTTGCATTTGTTACGGAGCTTTTTAAATTTTTGGAAATTGTCATCAGTAGGATTTAATTTATATTTTGTTTTCGATTTATTGCGCTTAGCCATAAGGACCCTAATATCATCAGTCAGCCATGGTGCCGGCAGATGCTTAAGTTTTATCGGCCTAAGCGGAGCGTGTACATCGAACAGCTCAATTAGAATTGAATTAAAAATAAGAAGCTTATCATTAGTAGACGGTGCATTTATTATAGCATTCCAATCTACATGATTGAGGTCGGACATGAAACTTTCATTATTAAAGTCCTTAAAGCTGCGTCGCATCACAATCGTAGGTTTAATTTTAGGTGGACGGATTTTGTACGATAAATATACTAAATCATGGTATGAGAATGCTTCGGCTGACATTTGCCCGTATACATTAACACGTTCAGGTGAAGAGGTAAACATAAGATCTAATAACGAAGGAGCGCAATTTGGAAAAAAGTGTGTTGGAGATCTAGAATTCAAAATATTAAGGTTACTACTATTTACGATACTAATCAGACGTTTGGCACGACTATCATCTTTAATTAAGCAAGTATTAAAATCACCCATAATGATGGTGTGATCAGCACCCGGGACAAATTTTTCAAGTAATTCCTCAAACTCATCGAAGTAGTCAATGCGCAATGATGGACTATAACAAACCCCCAGCAATAGCTTTGTCGTACCAAACATAATTTCAATAAAAATATGCTCCGAGGACTCTGAATACTGAGATTGAGATTTACTGACAATTGTAAATGGGATGTTACTGCGGAGGTAGATAGCTACTCCCCCGCCACCCTTCCCAGTTCTGTCATTTCTAATCAAATGAAAACCTGGCAGAGCAAATGAGGTGGAAGGAAGACAAGGCTTAAGGAAAGTCTCTGAAACTAGAACCGCATGCATGTTTTTGACGTCAAACGAATCAATAAAATCAGGATAGTGGGAAGGGATGCTCTGTGCATTAATGTGTATAACATTAAAGCTTTTAGGAAATGAAGAAAAAGCTTTTTCCAGGGATTCATTAAGAGGAATAGAAGTACTTTTAAAACTATCTTCAGATGAGATCGAGGAACAATCAAAATATATACTATGACTATCGTCGTCATCAGAGTTACCACTTGTGATATAATTCATTATAATGTTTAATATAAAGATAAATAATTATAAAATATATTAAATAAAAATATAATACAAATATAAAATTAATAACTAAAAAAAAAAAAAAATCTTCATTAGTACACCCGCCAGCAATATTGATGCCTACATAATACTACAAAAGGCAACAAGTAAAGTAAAAAAAAAAAAACTATATATAACAAATAAATAGCCTATCTACACTAAAACATTAATTATTCATTTTATCTTTTTTTTACAATAAACATATGGACTACGAAACTAATATTCCGTATTGAAGTTTAGTTATGGTAATTACGAAAAAAAAACTATTATTTTGTTGAAAATTAAAACTAACTTAACTAATTAAATACAAAAAAAAAAAATCAATAAAAACCAACTATCAAAAACGAAAACACTCATTCTTAAATACTATTGCTGCTAATGAGTATAATAATTTTAAACAAATAAGATTTTATAGTACAAGTAATTATGTATGTTCAAACAAATTAACTATGGGAACACTGCATGCAATTACTTAATACGGAAATAACAGAAACAATCATGAAGTGATACTTCTATCTGTGAACGCGACACAAGTCGCGAGGTGTATAGATTGCTTAACTAGTTGTCAACAAGTTAAAACGAAACATATAGCAATGACATTGCAGATTAAATAAGTACAGTCTACGATTTTTAATTCACTAAACACGTAAGTGAAGGTAAAATTTTAAAAAGTTTTGGTAGTAAAGTGTTTTGATAGATATAATATATGTATACAAAGCAATTATTTCTAACCGACTTGAGACTTGCTTAGAATGTAAATAATACATTTGAGATGTTTAAAGTTCATCATTTTCTAACATTACGTTTCGCGCGGTTTGATTGTGTCGGTAAAATTGGCTTCGTTCTAAGTGGAGCTGCAGTGGCTATCAAGTTCGGGCTAGGATTAGCTGCAGAACTAGCCGTACTAGGCGCAGATTTATCCGACCTGAGTTCACTCGATCCGTCTGAAATTCTCTCAAGTTCAGCCTTGGAAGTGATTCGATGCCGTAAACTATCAGGACCGATAACAAAAATTGTACCTTCGTTTGTCCAGCATTTACTAATACCAAAACGTTGCCTCGCAGCCATGAAGATGTCATGTCTGTCTTTGGTGAGGAATTCAGACAATGTAATTCCTGAACTCTTGAGCTTGGATTTCACACCCCAGACTTGGCTACGTATTGATAAATTCTTGAACTTCAGAAGAATGGGTCTGTGTTTACCAGGCTTAGAGCTTCCCATGCGATGACAACGGCTAACATCCTCGACACAGAGATCAGACATGCCGAGACGATCTGACAACGATATTATCACCGTGGCTGAAACATCTTCATTTTTGTGTTCCGGAATACCATGCACCAATAGTATTTTTTTCCTAGTGTTCATATCGAGTTTATCATGCTGTTTAGCTAGATGTTCAACTTGCAGCTGAAGATTTTCCAGCGCTGAGAGCACAAACGAACGAAAAATTCCGAACTGGCTCGCGATATTTGAGGTGGGGCTGGTAGCTGGGATAGAAGCACTAAGATTCTGCTGAAATTCAGCCATTGTATGGTTAAAGTGTTGTGCTAGTTCATTTAGTGACTGCTTGATGGAATCCATATTACGTGACAGTTAGGTACTTGCCGGAAAAAGTGTTGTTTAGTGCAACGTGGAGACGAAAGTTTGTGCCGGAAACGATAAACGGAATATTTGCTGGTAGGTGAAACTACTTTAACACATTATACACTTTTAAAAACTACTTTTTTGAAATTAAATACATATAAAATTGAAGAGCTCACTAAAACACGTCTTGACATTTGTACGCCTACCCACCAAAAAAACCACACCACCACAATGTTACGTGGTCAAGTTTAGAATTATTTAATTATCCTTTTTATAATAACTGAGCATTTAGATTTTTAGATTTTTATTGTTATTTATTAGGGAAACATAATAAAGACGAAGTATTAAACTTAAACGAATGTCAATGGTCGAATCTAAATGTATAAAATATTGTTGTAGTTGGTATATTAATTTTTTATTCAAAGTTTTAAAATAAGATTTGAAATTTGATCTGCGAGTTGTCATTATTTTGTAAATAACTGCCTGATAAAGTTTCCAAGACGAAGAAACCAAACACTTTATTTGCATCATTTTATTGACGACAAACTTGATATTTGTGCCTACAAGTTTTTATTAATATTAATAAAAACGGCTGAAACTCACTGTTTTATGCCCGACTAGCTTCGAATTCATGCAGGGCCCTTAGTCAAAGTAGTCAGCTATACTCCGACAACAATGAGTTTCAGCCGTTTCTATTTTAATAATATGGAAAATGCTCGATAATCTGGTGAAAGCTGAAAAGGAAAAAGTATCAAAAAACCTTGCTCATGAGATTACCGCCATGTGGAATGTTGATACAACGTTTCATTCAACGGTCTTATAGCGAAAAGCTTTGACCAATATCTTAAAAAGCTTTCGCTTTGTTGGATCAAGGGTCGGATACAGAAGGCTGTTTTTCTTGAAACGGCGCGTATTGTGAGGAGGTTTCTCACTCTGGAACCCTGACCACCGGTTGCTTGGACCCCCGGGCTCCGCAACAGGCGGACTGGATTTTTTTAATAGTGTTTTTTATAATTGTTTTATAAGCATTGTTGAAAAGTTAAAAAAAATTGTAAATAAATAAATGATAGAAAATGTAGTGGAAAATGCTCGCAATAGTAGATATTATAAAGTTTTGTTACTAGTCCCGGCGTCTGTAATAAAATCTTGCAAATTGTAATTTTTTCTGATTGAGCTGAAATTTTGCATGCCCATGTACATCGCATTATTATGTTATATAATGATGACATGGCGCGGATCTGACGCTGAAGTTGGTTGTAGGAACTCCGCAATGAAACGACATAACCCCATCGAGCTTTGGCTTGATTGATTCGAGCTTTCGATAGATGGTATTACATTATAAAAGGTGTTGAAATTTTTTTTTTTAAATAATTGTTTTGAAATTTGTGTTTATATATAAATTTGACAGCCGAGGCGCAGTGGGTAGTGGCCCTGCTTTTGCGTCCTAGGCTGTGCTTTCGATTCCCACATCTAGAAAAATGTTTGTGTGATAAGCATAAATGTTTTACAGTGTCTGGATGTTTATCTATATATTATAAGTATTTATGTATAATATATATAAAACTATTCATCAGTTATCATAATACCCATAATACAAGCTACCTACTTATTTTGGGGCTATATGTGTATTGTCCTTTAATATTTATTTATTAAGTTTTTATATGAATTATTGAAGGATTTTAATTGTACTAGTACGCAGTTAGTCCGATAACTACGAAGGTGCCAATTTGTGGTTATTCCAATTCGCGGTTGGTCCAATTTGCAATTTGGTTGTTGTTTTTATTAGCGTCGTGAATTGTTCCAAATGCCACCGCAGCATATATATCATATGGTCATAAACCATGGAAAGAAAAGAGGTATATATAACGATATTTTAACAATTAGTATTACAAAATATTCTTATAAAACAAAACCAATATTGCAAAAATCAATAATATTAAACAAAACATTGAAAAATGTCCAATTGCTTGAACTAATTGCCTTTTTTTTCGTGGGGAAATCCTCATGGATACCCTCGCGCTACGGGGAGGCGAGGAGGTCATGTTGGACTCTTACCGACTAGAACCCCACGGTGTTCCTACTCGTTGCGTGGAAATTGGTGCACGGGAACGAAAAGCCGCTTCCGAGATTGCTTGAACTAACGTAACCTTTTTTTTTTATCGACTACAAGTTGGCCCTTGACTGCTATCACACTTTATGTTAAGTGATGATGCAGTCTAAGATGGAAGCAGGCTAACTTGTTAGGAGTAGGATGAAATCCGCACCCCTTTCGGTTTCTACACGACATCGTACCGGAACGCTAAATCGCTTGGCGATACGTCTTTGTCGGTAGGGTGGTAACTAGCCACGGCGAAAGCCTCCCACCAGCCAGACCAAGACAAATTAAGAAAAATCTCAATCTGCCCCGCCGGGAATCGAACCCAGGACCTCCACCTTATAAATCCACCGCGCATACCACTGCGCCACGGAGGTCGTCAATCCTAACTCCTTTAATACTTTAATATTTAACTTGATTTACGGTTGCTATTGATTTGAGATTCTAAGGAACTAAATCCACACACACACACACGTAATGTTGGATAAGGTTGCGCTTAAAGAAATAATACTGTAATATTACCAGGGTACGATTGATGCTGTGATACGAATTATTTTACTCTACGTATTGTCAATAATATTGACAGTATTCTTGTGCGTGTGAGGTTAAGTTAAGAGAAGAAGAAAGAAAGAAAGAAAGAAAGAGTAACCCAGAAATATATTAATAGTTATAGAGCTTTTTGTGACAAAGCTCGTCCAGCGACTTACTACCAACCGCCAAGCAGCATTCATGTGTTCTATTTCTGTACTGCAAAACACTTTTCGTCTGTCTATGTTTTTTTCTTCCGACGGGTTTCTAAAGCATCTATTCGGATTGTAAATTGATAATCACTTTTTGAATATGATAGTCACACTCGTAAGGAGAGTCCGACACTTATTTTATAAACAAGGATATGATACGCGGACTTGTAAGCGAAGGCTGTTTGTAAGATGTCCAGTTTGTTCGCTGCAGTAATTGTACGTAACATTGTTGTGGTCTTTATCATAAATTAGTATATGTTTCAACATACCTGGAATATTAATTTATATATGGAAAGGTTTTTCCTTACACGACCTTTTGATCGGTTTCAATAAATACTCCGTCCTACGACCCGCAGGAAAAAGAATATTTATTCCCCTCTACTAGATATTTCTCCTTCTTCCTCTGTTCCTTCCTCTTCCTCTTCTTTGGTGATCTTGTGGTGTGTTTTGTGTAAGACTATTTGTTTTAGCTGAAGCTTGATGTAAGTTCTGTGTGTCTAATGTATTTTGGTTGTTTTGTGAGTTTTGTGTGTTTTGACCTGAAATTGGTGTGTTGAATATTAATTATTAAAATAAAATTGTTCTTATAAAAACAAAAAACCTGACTGCTTAGAAGTTATGAACTGAAAAGAGAAAAACAAGGATCACTATATCTATATAAAATTTTAAATACTTTATGGTGATGCAAGCGGGGACATAATACTTTATTTCTGCGGGGAAAGGAAGATCTAAGTTTGTCCACGCCTGCAGACTTTGAGACTTTTTAGTTTTAGCTTATGATATAGAAATGAGACCGTACACTATTAAAACGGCAATATAAACATGATATAATATTTATATTTTTGAAATGGTCTTTTTACGACCTTTAATTTGACACCCCTATTGCTAAGATAAGAGAAAGAAATACACACGTCCCCCCTTTTTCCCCCATTTACAGCCACCGTTTTGAAAATTTATATAGCCTATGTCACTGCCACAATTTTGACAAATTCAACGACACTTCACATGTCAAAATCCGTTCAGCTGTTTAGGCTGTAGCCCGTGCCGAAGAAATGGACATACATACATACGCTCGAAAAACATAACCCTCCTTCTGATGCAGTCGGGTAATAAAGTAATACGATATCACAACGATCTTTAGAAATTTTTATATTTATTCCAGCAATAATTTTTTTATAACGAAGTGCCACTATATTCATCATTAAAAGGAAGCTTGCCCACATTGGCCCGAGACTGCAACCACACCTGATGGTGACCCCGCAGGGAATTGAACCCAGGACTTATAAATCCACTGCGTATATCACTGCGCCACGAAGACACTTGTTACAGTAATCCATTACGATAGCAAACGTAATTATTAAATGAAAATTTTAAATTCTATGTTCGAGATGACACAATAATAACATCAAAAACGTGATCACATGTTGTTCAGTTTGTTCTCATAGTACGCGTTGAACCCTCACGACATTACATCCGTCGAGCCCTTGTTGAAGGGAACATTCTGGAGCTCGGCCCATTCTTTGGTGCAAGTGCGACTCAACGTGCCTTTAATGTGTTAAGTACCGTGCAACTAATTCTAATATCCGCTGTGAAACACTCAACCTAGCTTCATAGAACATTTCTATAGTGTAATGGGAAGCACCCGAATGATTTTTTTATAAGTAATAAATTGATCGTAATTGTTAATTTTGGGACGCTTGAGACACGGGCTGTATAATACATGTTTGTTGTTGTGGGTGCAATTAAAGACATTATAAGGCTTAATATTTAGGTACACCTCAGGTTGAGGGGCACAGGGTGGTATTTTATAAAACGTGTACCTTGCTTGCTCAGCAAAGTATTGCTCAGTTTTTAGGCGATAGTTTTCCACACAGGTTTACTTAGTCCGTCGATTATTAGAATAAAAAGTGTACACATGTTTTTAACAGTTCTATTTGGACTTTATATTGAAGTAATTTTCAATGAAAGAGACATTAAGGTTTATTACGTTTTAATCATTATAAAAATCATTCATATTAAAAAACAAAATCCCCAGCTCGTCTGTCTGATCGCGATATTTACAAAGAATGCACGGTGGTTCTTTTTTTGTTTGTATATAGTGGTTTCTGAGGAAGGTTTAAATAGGTATATACCTTGTTAAGGTTTTGTATGAATCAGGTCAAATATAACGATTATCCTTAGAATATTTGCACCATTTAAGAGCTTTTATTGTAAATGCTGCTTTATTTATTTGTGATAAAGAACCAATTTATGGAAGAATTGTTCCTTTTTATTAGAAGTACAATAAAATCCGCGATGGCGTATATCTATCTTTTAAGGATAGCTTGCTCTACTCATTAAAAAAGGGTCGTGTAGTTTTTTGCTTTTGGTGTTTTAGGAAGTCACTATTTTGCTCGCGGGCGTCAACTAGATAACGATGGACACCCGTATCTATAAAGTTTGTGCCAACGAATTGAGAACCTTCATTTTAAGTCAGTTAAAAATAATTAATATATCAAAATGTAATTTATGACAGCTAATTATATTTACAGAACAAACAACAACGTTTGAAACAATAACCGAAGGAGATAAAAAATGGTTATTTTTTCTTTCCGGAACTTGTATCTATTTGGATTGTATGTTTACATTCTATTAATTTTTAATTAAAGTTGGTAGTTAATTGCGTTATAATTATTAAGTATATCCTTGTAAAGTATTGTTCTAAAATATTCGATTGGTATAAAATGTTTGTTAACAGCTATTTGCCTTTCTAAGGCGTTTTTTTTTTCACATACCAGATAGGGACATGATCTCGTTTTTGGACTAGCTCTACTGGTTTAGGAACTGTTATCTTTAAAAAAAATTATCAAAAAATAGAACTGACTCAAAACGCACTAAAAAGTAAAAATTAACTGCGTCATTTAGTTGCTTTAAATTACTTAAGCATAATTATGAAGTCGGTGCCAGCCAAATTTAAGGAACATTTATTTAACGTTCTATTTTCTTTTTAATTTTTTATTTCTTATCTTTTAGTGATTTATCGATACGTAACTTAGTACTATACTCTCATAATCGTCACGGCACTAGTAGCCAAAAAGCTACCGATACTTACACAAAAACCGAAATCGCTGCAAGTGTGCCTATAAAATTTGAAGATTTCCTTCAATTTTTCCAGGATATCATCAGATCCTAAAATGATGACTATGGGTCCATTGGAAGTGTGCCCTTTCTAATTAAAAAGAAATTATCAAAATCGGACAAAAACAAAAACGTGTCGAATTGAGAACCTCCTCCGTTTTTTTCGTCGGTTAAAAAAAATACTATCGATCTTAATACATTCTAGTGGAGCTGGGAAAGGGTAAGAAGCTGTGTCTGCAAAAAAAAGTTAAATTTTCTATAAGAAGATTATCTATGTTAACTCACGAATGGTTTCGTACATAACGGCGAAACAAGGTGGGAACCCCACTGAAGTATCTATTTATTTAACTCCGTCTCTTGTTTTATTGTTATAGCGGTAGCAGAAATATGAAAATCATTATCATCTATGAAAATTTGAACTGTCTAGCTATCACGGATCGTGGCCTAGCGGTGACCGGATTGCCAGAGATACGAGGGTTCGAATCCCGTCGGTTCCGCAATTTTTGATATTATGTTTATTGTTAAATATAAATAATCCCTTAAGTGTGGGTAACACTTTTCACTAAAAACTAAAAAAAAAACGGACAGTAAAGTTTTAGTATTTTTAAATTATTATTGACTATTCATTAAATAAAATCTATTCCTGTTAAACAATAAAAATGCAACAACAAAAAGAATTTTTATTACTTTTCACAAAGATTTAAATAAAATAAGGCCATGCCTGATTTATACTAAAATTTACTTTACCTATTAATTACCTACTTAAAAATCCTATTAAAATTTTTCCTCTTAAATTCAATAGTCCCCGATAAAACATTATAGAAACATATCTTTTCTCTATTTATATTTATATTTTATACACTACATAAACATTAAAAGTTCTTAGTTAGTGACCCAAAACAATCGGTTTGTTCAACTTTTTTTTGTTTTGTTCTTTAACAGGAGTAGTAAAGAGAACTAGCACATGCCCTAGGAAACAGTTAAACTTTTTAAAAACAAAGTAAGAAATAACGCAATGCTTGAGTTTTTATTTGGTTTACTACAGTAATTTAGTACCTAAGTATTATAATTTTTATGTGGCCTTCAAATAGATGCTATGAACAGAATATGAATCCTATGAAGTTATTATGATCTAGATTCAAGATAAAATCGATTAAGCAATAAAATCACAAATTAGAATAACTAGAACGTCACCACTCATTTATTCAGATTGCACTGCACTGTACATATATTTTTACTATTGTATTGCACAAACCAGTTTTAACTAACATAGCATTTTATGCAAAGTGACTAGTTCCTATAAAGTGTTAATTAAATGCGTGTTATTGCTAGAAGGGCTCTTTGTGACTAAGTAACGGGGAAGTGCTATCGTTTAACTATTTCTGCCACAAAAAGTGTGACTATGGAGGATGGGAATTTTTAAACGACTTCAAAAAAAGTTTCTCAACTCGACCTTATATATTTTTTTATTGGAACTATGCTACATATTTGTTATATTTCCTTTTCGTAAATTAATGCTTATCAGAACTGAAACTAGATAAACCAAACAGTGTATCTATTTCCACCCAATTGCTGCCGTGACCAGGATATATTTTATGATGAGAAAAGATGCTTGGTTTAATAATTAAACGAAAAATTGATTTAAATATAAGCCAATACCACTCATCAAGATCTCTAAAACTATGCACTCGTTTTACTTAAATTTAAACTAAGGTTTGATTTCTTAATTATAACACGGAAAACCACTGGGCTCAGATAGTTTATTGTATAAGTATACGAGTACATTGCAAGTAAGCGAAGGGTAGGTCAAGATTAAAAAGATACGATGGGAAGGTGAATTGTATAATATATATACAATTATGTATAATATAATAGCATGAACGACATTTGTCACGCTTGTTGGGCATGCGTTATTCTCATAGTGAAGTTTGTTTATACAATAAAACTATTACATTCTACTAGAAACTATTCAATTCTATAATATTATAACAGATAGGGACCTGCATATACAATACAATTGAACATTAATAATGGACAGTCGACAACCAGGCTTTGGGAAAATATGAATATGCTATCTGAGGCACGAGGGCAGAACAATGTTTAATGTTTTATAACCGGACACAGGACTGAACCCAGGACCCCGTGATACAGTTACGTAGTCAACCAACCAACCAACCAATGGACCAATGACATTGTTTTATAGCCCCAATTAAAACTTTTAGTAATTAGGTATAATTATAATCAACGGACACCCGGTACTTTGCGAGAAATTTCTAATGTTATTTTCGCTACAAAAAGTTGAAAATTTTCTGGTTTCCAAGGTCTCTTTTTTCCCCAAAATTATCTAAACTGATTTAGCGGTTTAGCCGTAAAAATTAGGCTGTAATACGGGCAGACTTGACGTGCCGTAACTAGGGCATTGTCAGCGGTGCCCAGGCACAGGGCGCAGACCCTGGAGGGGCGCAGAAATGACCAGACCATATACAAACAGTACCTTATTTACAGTCAGATAAAAGTCTGTAGGGCGCAGTTAGGCTGGCACAGGGCACATAATTTGCAGGTTACGGCTCTGTTACTTACTATTACTACTTTACCATTATCAAAGCAAAAGGCTTTGATAATACCTACTAGTATATAAAGTTGGATATATGCCTCTTTTAAGAAGTACCAACCCTCTCTATTGGCTGGTTGCCACACTCCGGAGATCGTCACTCCATCTCGTTGGGGAACGCCCTACACTCCTGTTACCGAAAACTTTCTACTTCAACGACCGACGACTATTACATCTGACGACGACAAGTACATCAGACGTTCCACAGACATGACCAGCCAACTGTCACTTCAACGTTCTAGTCTGTGAGCTACCCTGAGAGCTAAGTTACTTTTGTTTTTGACGAATCATTTCGTTCCGGACTATATCCCTTAAAAAAATTCCAAGCATAGCTCTCCATAGCACGCTGAGAAACTTGAAGTTTGTATACTATACTAAAGCCAAACTGGATTGAGAATGCTTGTCAACAAACAAATTTAAAATAAAGATAGAAAATGCAACATATTTTATGCCTAATAAATTTAAAATTATGTTTTGTTATTATAATAAATCTAATTTAAAAGATACTGAATATATTACTTAGTTTTAAGCTTACTAATCTAATTTATTGTCATGAGTTCGTCATTAACTAGTTAATAAAAAAAAATAGGTTTAAAATGACTAGTGATTTATATCTTCATTTTTAACAATGACAGTATCCACCTTTCGGCACCATAGGTAAACTAAAACTTCAAACACAGTGAATAGAAAATAAATAGATATAAATAAATAGAAACGTATGAACTGTCTATTAAAGATGTCATCATTTGTTTACAGGAAATGGCACGAGGAAATAGCTCTGGCGAACAAGCAGGGCCGCAAGCCGTCGCTCCTGCGCGCCATGACTAAGACGTTCTGGCTGAGCTACGCTCCTTCCGGCGTCATGTTTAGCATACATGCCCTCATTCTCAAGTGAGACACTTTTTTTTCAAAACAGAATATTAGCTAAGTTCGTGGTAAACAGGTTTTTATTCTTTTTTTAGAAAACTATCTATCCATCTTTCTTTCTCTTTCTCTTAGAAAACTCCTTATCAGAGGAGAAAAATTGAATATTACCATGTCTTTTAATGAATAATTTATGATATCCCAAAACTGTTACAAATGCTAAAAAAAAATTAAAATGTCTTAAATGTGGCCCAGAAATCAATAGAATAAATGTAAACAAAAGACTGATATGTGACAGCAGACGAGTATTATCTTTCATTTGTTTTCTATCGTTACGATCGGTCAGCTATAGTCACCACACTTATAAAATCTTAGAACTTCATTCCTTACAAACAAATTCTTATTGTTGATAAGAGCCAAAAAGCAAAAAGCGCAATGTAGTAGTACGAGTATGTCATTAGTTTAATGAAACGTGAGAAAGCACTCTTGTGCCTAAATCCCTTACATTATATTAAACACCCATTACTTGAGGAGCGGTACTTAACGATATTACATATGTGACCGTTACAAATATATTTATATATACATAAATATTTTCGAAAAGTCATCAGAAGGTAATTGTAAATACACATCAATTTATATTCAAAATTCAAGTGTGAGTTTCGAATTTTCTGTTTTGATATGATATCATAAATAGACAGCGAAAGACAAAATTTACACAAAAATAATAACTACAGCATAGCACTACCTACTGCTTTTACTAAATATATTTTTAAGATAATTTGAATTATTTATCAGACCGTTCCAGCCAGTAGCGCTGAGCATGCTCCTCTGGTATTGGGAGCCAGGTTCCACCATGACTTACGAGCAAGCAGTGTACTGCGCATCCACTGTCATCATCCTGTCTCTGCTGATCGCGTTCATCTACCACCACGGAACTTACTCCACGCAGCAGTTCGGGATGAAAGTCCGCATTGCCGCTTGTTCACTTATCTACAGGAAGGTTAATATGATTTTCTCTTTTAACAATAACAACAGTAAGAGCTGGTTCGTCTTACCCACTGGGTGTATCGACAAGTGCAATTGTTGAAGACTCGTTAGTACTTACCAGATTATTGCTCCAACTGAAAAGCGATATTTCTTTCACGTTTGCGTAAAAAAAATAGTCGTTTTTTTAAGTCAAAGGAGCATGATTCTAATTATGATAAGCTTAAGGTCTTAAATGGGTTAAAGAAATCCCTGAAAAGTTATGTTAGCATTGTTTTATATTTAGGCGACCCTAGTTTGATTTCCAGCTCGGGCTTAGTCAGTTTATGATATTCCTTAATTGGGTCAGGTTTTATTTAATCGTAAGTTACGATCCTACCGACAAAGTGGTATCGTCAAGATGTATAGCAATTTGTTAAAAATTTGAAAGGAACCAATCAAGGGAATCGATGAAACAAGCCGCACCCTTACCTATACTAAAGCCAAACTCGACTGAGAATGCTTGTCAACAAACAAATTAAAAATGAAGTTAGAAATCACTACTCATTTAACACCTATTTTTTTAAATAACTAGTTAATGACGAATTTGTGAAAATAAATTAGATTAGTAAACTTAAGACTAATTAATATATTCAATATCTTTTAATTAAGATTTTATAAAAAAACAAAACATAATTTTATATTGATTAGGCATAAAACGTGTTGCATTTTCTACCTTCATTTTAAATTTTCTGTTGACAAGCATTCTCAATCGAGTTTGGCTTTAGTACAGTTACCATCTTTGATTGCTTGGTCAAAACGTCATGCGTCAATTTTAGATCTATTTCATAACAATTAATTTAATTACAGCTTTCCAAAGTTCTAAAACTAATTCAAATTGTAGGTAATGCGCATGAGCTCCGGGGCCTTAGCTCAAACGACTGCCGGTCAAGTAGTGAACCTCCTCTCCAACGACGTGAACCGGTTCGACTACGCCTTCATCTACTCGCACTTCATCTGGCTGCTGCCTCTGCAAGTCGTGCTTGTATGCTACCTCATCTACATGAAAATCGGTCACGCCGCTATCATTGGTGTCATTGGCATCGTTCTTCAAACTATTCCTGTTCAATGTAAGTTACCTTTGAATATGATTTCATATAATGAACAGTTTAAAAATGAGAAAAAAAGCTTTACCAGAAAGTGCAAGTCAATATCACGGGTTAAGGAAAGCGCAAGTTTCAGCCTATTAATGACCACTACCTGTAGAGTACGTATCTTAGACCCAACATGCTGCTCAAATGCGGGTTGATGGGCTTAGGATAATAACGTGTAATTCATTAATGATGGTAGTAACCGGGAACGAGGGCCGAACCTGTTTTCTGAGGCACGAGAATAAAACATCACTTTGTAAAGGTTTTATGTAAATTTAATAAAATATGACGATGATTGTTCGAAAAATCGAAGAAATGTATACCGCCTGGGAGCTTTCATCGAAAACGCTGCTTTATCTATTTGAGATATAACGACACCGTGTGTGGAATAATTGTTTATTTACATTAAATATTATTTACATTCTTTTGTATTTTTGATGCTTTTGAAAGTAAAAGTTGCAATACACTACTGACCACGCGGGTGAAGTGGCATGCGTCTGCTAGCATATAATAGGAATCAAAAATATCATCATCATCATCATTATCAGCCTATTAACGGCCCACTACAGGGCCAGGCCTCCCTCCTTATAGGAGAGGGGATATGGAGCGTACACCCACCACGCTGCTCCAATGCGGGTTAACAGGCTTAGGGTGATAATGTTTCATTTATTAACGATCACTATCGGATGTTGATGATAGTGACCGGGACCGACGGCGTAACGGCTCCGAGGCACGGGGGTATAACACCTCCAACTTCCCGACTCCGGGCTTGGAATGTACCTACTGAACATTTCATAGAAGAATCAAAAGGCCCAGAATTATTCCGTGACCCGACCTAGGAATCGAACCCAGGACCTCGTGATCGAAGGCTAACCACTAGACCAACGAGGCAAAAATATAATATCAAAAATTATATCACACACAATAAGAGGGAATATGTTCCTCGGCTAAAGCATCTATTGAGCCTTGAACTCACTTTTCTAATGCCAACAAATGTTAATTTCCTTATTACCAGTATTTGTAGAGAAAACTGGTAAACATGGGTGGCAGATTGACATAAAAATTACTAAATAAATTTTGATAAATTTGTATATAATTACTATTAATATAACTTAAAGGTATGTAGATAAGGAAAAACTTAAAATGTTATAATTAATAAAATTAACAACGCTTAGTTCTCCTAATATACACATAAAAATGCGCATAATCATAAATGTATTTTACTAAGATTAATCACATAATATTTGAATACAGCTTACATGAGTAAACTGGCTGCGAGATTGCGTATGAGAACTGCGTGCAAAACTGATGAGCGTGTACGCATTATGGATGAAATCATTACCGGAATGCAGGTGTGTAACTCTTACGCCCGAATACTGGAACGTCACTCAAAATTTACAAATCTCTTATGTTACAGAGCTTGAAATCCTCAAGCTCTATAACATAAACTCAAACTTTAAATTTGAGTAAAGTTTGACTATTGAAAGCACATGCTAAATATAGTGAAAATAAACGGAGGACATTCCTAATCTTATAGTGCAAATAAAGGAATAACTCCATTTGATACTTGAAATTTAATTTTCTTATATAGGTAAGTTTTCACTTACATGCGTTTTTTTACGTACAAACCACGTGTTTTTTTTTAATTTGCCGTGCTATTTCAGTCTCTACTTTCAGTAGCCAAACTCTAGCGCTGAAATGAGCGCTTCAAATGAGTGGTGAATTTGAGTAATGTTTCAGTATTCAAGCATTATATAATTATTTACTTATATTTTTTTTTATAGCTTGACCAGCAAAATAAATAGCATGGAACGGGGCGCCCCAAGTAAATATTTATATCAATCTGTGCATATAGAATGCTCGTAGACAAAATTTGTTTGTTTTTCCGCAGTATGAAAAGGCTTTTATTCTGGTCAAGCTATTACTTTTAACAATCTTATGTAAATAAATAAATATAAAATACTATTAAAAATAATATTTAATTTGTTTAATAAAGTATCATTAAGTGTCTTAATTTTTATCATCATGAATATGTAGTGTCATATATTTAACGCTTTTTTATTTCAAAATATAAAACTTTTATACTCCTCAAATAAAAGTTATATCTCTGTATCCGTATACATTACATTAAGTATTATAATTTCAATATTTATTAATATTTTAAACTAGGTAATTAACCACCTTGTCCGCATAAGTTACTGACAAAGTTGTTGATAGGTCTTAATAAAGAACGTCAGGATAACAAAAAAATAACATTTTAATAGATAACATTATTAAAACCTTGAACATATTAAAATTGGTTTATTATACCTAGCAAAATATTATAATAATAGATAAGTATTTAAATTTATTAACTAAATTTAACCAACCTGTTTCATTTCATCTAAGCTAAGCTTTTTTAATATCTACTTGTTTACAAAGTTTTTTTAATACGTCCTTGAAATTTATTATTTAAATTAACCTAATAAATATAATATTTAAACTAGCCTGCTCGTTATTCGAACCTACATGATTATTGTCACTATCGCGACGCCGTATTTTTGGCCATTAGCGTTTCAAAATTTTTGTGTTTTATAACGATGGCTAACCACTTCAAAATTTGATTAAGTAATAATATTTAGATTAAAAAAAATTATCTATTGAATTTTTTAGGCACTAATGTTAAGTTTTAATGCCTAAAAAATTCAAGTATTTACAGCTTGTTATACAAATATAAATTAAGGTGAAAAAATATGCAAAAATATTCGAAATGGTAGTTTTATTTGTTTCTGTTTATAATTAGACATTATTTAAAATATCTTATTTCACACGCGCATTAACATAATTTTAAGTGTGTATATGAAAAACAATATTTTTAAAGATACTGTTCGTCATAATTACTGGCCGTTTTGGAACGGTGAATATCTAAATTTTACATATTTTTATGATCCATAATTATGTTGAACGCACTTTTTTATATGTACTATATATTTCTACTAACCTGACTATTTGTGCCTCTGAACTGAAGATTTCTAACAATTAAAATTGAGAAAGAATTGAGTTGTAAAGACTTAAACTCTCAAATTATCTTCTGAGCTAATGTCATCAATCAAGGATTCTAACACAGATTCGATTAAAAATAAAACACATTCATTTACGTGTGCCAAAATTACTAATACTAGTTTCTTAAAATGTGAGACTAATGTTTCTTAAAAGTTCGAAAATTTTTGTATATGCGGTGGCCATTTTTAACCGACGAAAAAAAACGGAGGAGGTTCTCAATTCGACACGTATATTTGTTTTTTTTTTTTTTTTATGTATGACCACGCATAACTTTTTACAGTGTTGTTCGATTTTGATAATTCTTTTTTTATTAGAAAGGGCAAGGTGGTCCCATTGTCCTCATGTTAGGATCTGATGAGGATATCCTGGGGAAATTGAAGGAACTCTTAAAATTTTGGAGGCACGCTTACAGCGATTTCGATTTTTGTCTCGGTATCGGTAGCTTTTTGGCTACTAGTACCATATAATATACTATAACAGTATAGTACGAGTACGATACGTGGCGATAAATCACTAAAAAGTAAGAAATAAAAATTTTTAAATAAAAATAGAACCGACTCAAAACGCACTAAAAAGTAAAAAATAACTGTGCCATTTAGTTGCTTTAATTTACTTAAGCATATCTAGGAGTCGGTGTCAGCCCAGGTTTCCACTTTAAGGACGTTACCTAGAACCCACAAAATGCTTTACCACGTAAAAGAAAGATTCCTTAAACTTGGCTGACACCGACTTCATAGATATGCTTAAGTAATTTAAAGCAACTAAATGACACAGTTACTTTTTACTTTTTAGTGCGTTTTGAGTCGGTTCTATTTTTATTTAAAAAATTTTTAATCGATGCAACCATAGACATGGAGTCGTATCCGGTAGTAGTATCTACAAATAGTCTATTTTGACGATTTTTAAAGTGCTTGTGAACTAAGCTTTTATGTCAACGAACTTCAATTTGAATTATAATTTGTAAGAACTTAATTATATTAATTAAAATAAAGTTCATTACTTACAGGTTATAAAAATGTACGCTTGGGAGAAACCATTCGAGCAAGTGGTGGCTTTGGCCCGCAAAAACGAAATTAACTGCATCACATCTGCGTCTTACCTCAGAGGAGTTTATCTCAGCTTCATGGTGTTCACTGAGAGATTATCCCTGTACATCACTCTTTTATCCTACTCACTATTTGGATACCAAGTCACTGCTGATATAGTAAGTATTTTTATCCTTTAAATAAATATAATATATCATATGACGCAATTTCATGTACAATTATAAACTGTTTCCATGAACAAGAAATATTTAATGCTAAATACATCTATATCATAGTGTTAAGCATTTTAATTAGATCAGGAAATTCAATTAAATATTTATACGCCGGTTACTAGACTGCGCATTTTAATAATAATATATCATTTATTGTTTCTCAGGAATACCGTATAATTATATTGCATTATTTTATTACTGCTTTGAAACTCGTGTCCGCAAAAAGCTGAATCTAATTAATTACAGGTGTTTCCATTGGCGCAATTCTTCAACACACTACAAGGGACACTATCTATAATAATGTCAAATGCGGTGTCGTTTTTGGCAGAGGCTTTGATATCTGTCCAACGACTCGAAGCGTTCATGCTATTGGGTATGTGAGGTGAGGCCGTTGGTCTCAGTGCATGCCTCGCCTACTGTGTATGCATGATACGCCAGATGTTATTGTTTACCACCAACTTGCTATGATGTCTGTGTCTCTATCCGGTGTACTAGATTGCACGCCGCGTGACTGATGGTTTCGAGTATGGGAACACTGAAGTGAATTGACAATGCCTCTTATTAGGTTACTGGGTATAACGTTTCAGATGAAAGAAATACGAATTGGCGGCTAAAGATGAGAATCTTTGATTTTGTAACGATCACTATTAGGTGATAGTTATACTACCGCAAGTAGAGACTGTAATAGCACAGCAAATTTAAAATATCGCGTTTTCCTTATAATAAACGCAATTCGCCGTTATAATTTTGGGTATATCCTCTGATTTTTTTTTAATTTGCCTGGCAATTTCAGTGTCTACTTTTTGTATCTGAAATTTAACGATAATGATAGGAGTGGGAGAGCGGGCGTAACCGTCTCTCTTAAGGAGGAATTTAGTATCTCCAACTTCCCAACTCCGGGCTGAAAATTTTTCCGGAGAATTTCTACAACGGAAGGCTCAGCGCAATATTGTATTTCCCAACCAATGTCTCGAGTCCCAGGACTACGTAATCCGAAACCACTTTACTATCCAATGGATAAATGAGACCAGATACGCACTTTTTTAGTTTACGAGTACTTTAATATTATAATTTTTCAATATTCGAAAACTTATCAACGCTTTTGGTTTATGCAATTCAGTACTAAGGACATAAGAGACGAAGTAGAATATGTTGTAGTGTGTTAACATAAGTATCTACAGGATGTTGTTTAACTGCGACAGTATGGGAAAGTTTATCTGACAAACAAACAAACTGTATTGGAACACGTTTCCTCCTTTGTTATGAATAATGTAAATGAAATGTTTTTTTAAAACGCAAAAAGGTTAATTATTTTTTAGTGCTCATTCGAAATATCGGTGTTCCTTGTTTTCATAATTTTAAATTGTTTTTATAAAGGTAATAAAGCAATGAAAGTGCAAAAAATTAAATGCACATTAAAATTACAAGCGTAAAATTTTTTTGACGAAAAAGATTCACTATCGCGGAAGCACATTTTTTATATATTTTATTTACATTTTATTTACGTCATCGTCATCGTCATCAACCGATAGACGTCCACTGTTGGACATTGGCCTCTTGAACTTCCAAACACCGCATACAGTAAAACTACCCATACAGTCGTAGATAAATTACACATTCTGTGTAGTAGATTTTGACTAACTAGCATGGCCCGTAGTATTGTAGTTAACCACCATGTTACTTGTCTTGTTGGGGTGAGACGTGTCACACAGTTATATCTGTAGGGCCATAACTGAATACAACGTATGGTGAATTTTCACAGGCTTTCCCGTTGGCTCAAATGTTCAATATTCTACAAGCTTCACTAGCTATATTATTGCCAACGTCTTTGTCCATGATGATGGAGTCGTATGCAACTATTCAACGTTTACAAGCGTTTCTTATTATGGGTACGATTTTGATTATTTCAGTGTGTGAGTGGCTCTTGTGAGACGTCCGAAGTGTGATATCATTATACTTGTTATAGTCGATCTTTTCCGGGAAGTATTTTTGGCTTTTAATGTAGTGGACAAGAGTTTGACAGGCGCGTTGGTTTGTTAGAGTTTGGCTACTTTATTTCACAAACACACACATACACGCACACACACACGCACACGCACACGCACACGCACACGCACACGCACACGCACACGCACACACTCACACAGACACAGACACACACACACACACACACACACACACACACACACACACACACACACACACACACACACACACACACACACACACACACACACACACACGCACACACACACATACAAGCTATAGTCCAAACAACTGTCCATTTCATTTAAAGCCAAGCTGACTTCTCAGAACAGATTTACTATACGAAACGTGAAGAACATTTTTTCACGATATTCGATAACTAGTCTTACGTTATTGTACTAGTAAATGCTTGTGATTACTAACAAATAGTTTTATTGGTATGGTGGAAATGTTTTAGCTAACAAATATAAATTAGGACAAGGTTACTTTGTTAACTTAGCACACTTACAAATTACTTAATAGTATTTGTGAAAAATTACTAAAATTTAAATGAATTTTGTTTATTATTACCTACTAATCACCCTTACGACAAACTGCTACCTGAGTTGTTAGAAATTAAATTAAAAGTATGATTCTTCCAACTTACTAAAATTTTTACTTAAACTTTAAACTTACTTACTTACAGTTTAAAAAAGTAAGTACTTATATGTAAGATATACTTATATTACTTTAACGGCTTAATACAGGAGAAAGGAAACGGTTGGATGGGCAAATAATAATGTGTTTAATTGTATTATATTTACAGTTAAATATGTACATTAAATTAAATATTTACAATTAAGTAAATAAAAAGTAAAAGCTTAAACACTACAATAACCTAAGCTATATATAATATGTAAAAAAACAGTAGAAAAAACTTAGGCATCATAATATTCCTCCAAATCGGTATCGAGTGGTAAAGTGCCCAGAAGGCTGGCAGCATTGCCTCGTTGAAATGGCAATACTGATCCTCTGACCTAAAAAGAAACCAGCCCTCGGGTAGCCTTGTAACAATTTTATCAGATTTTAATGGAACCGGTACTGACGGATGAAAAGGCTCTCTAAGACAGAATTGTAACTCTACCAACTTCCTTACTCCTAGCTTAGGTTTCATTCTGAAAAAGAAGAAAGAAAGTAAAGCTCACCAATTTATAGCCCGATCAAATAGGGCTATGATGCGACCGAAGACTTTTGCACCAAGAGCGAACAATATGTTTGATTATTCGCTATTAAAAGTCTAAAGACCGAAGCAGTTCTCCAATATTTGTTTGATATTAACTTTTCTTATATCCTGACAGACGAAAGAGAGGATCTACGCAGCGTAGCGGATGTGGATATCGCCAAATTGGTGCAAAAAGTTAAAAACAAAAAAAATAAAAATATTGATGAACAAGACCTTTGCCCTAATACTTTTAAAAAGATTGAAGAGGAAGGAATTTGTAATCCAGGTAATGTTACAGATGTATTAACCAGAATTGAAAATAATAACAACAATAAACACGATGTTTGTTAGCACGTATAGATAATTTATTACTGAAGAAGGTCTAGCTTTAATTTGTTTTAGCAATAAAAAAAATAAGTCTTTTAATTTCAACAGTATTCTTAGTCATAGGAGTGTTAGTAATTTATTGATAAACTTAAAAAGTAGGTCATCATCATCATTATCAGCCTATGAACGACCCACTACAGGGCCAGGCCTCCCTCCTTATAGGAGAGGGGATATGGAGCGTACACCCACCACGCTGCTCCAATGCGGGTTGGCAGGCTTACGGTGATAATGTGTCATTTACTAACGAACAATATCAGATATTATGACAGAAACCTAGACTGACGGCTTAACGTGATCTACAGGCACGGAGGTGTACACCACAATTCCATACTTTTGGAATAACCTAATGAGAAGTTAGGAATGAAGAATATGTTCACGAATAATTCCGTGACCCGACCCAGGATTCGAACCCAGGGCCTCATGATCGAAGCCAGATAGGCTTACCACTAGACCAACGAGGCAGTCACAAAAACTAGGTGTTAGAAGTTAATACATTTGCTCATACTGAAATCTGTGACCAATCCGAATTGTCAGTACATGAATCAATGAGTAGTGGTTCAAATACCGAGTCGAGTCTGTCTGCATGCAAACGCCTTACAGACGCTATTGAAACTGGCCTGAACTTTTCGTCCATTCCTCAAAAAACGTTAAATTAAGCTAAATGATCGCTAATCTCCGATAGAAGATGTCTCTAAAAGAAGTTCTAACTGTTGTTGTATACTAAGGCCTGTGTGCACCAAGATTTCGGTAATCATAACTAACGGTTAACATAAGCTAAACGTAAAATTTACGACAACCCGTACGCCGGTTAACGACGTAAACCGGGCGGTTATCTTAACCGAACTTACTGCGTCCTAGGCTGCGGGTTCGATTCCCAGATCTGGAAAATGTTTGTGTGATGAGCATGGATGTTTTTCAGTGTCTGGATGTTTATATATATATATTATATGTGTTTATGTACAATATATATAAAAATATTCATCAGTTATCATAGCACCCATAGCACAAGTTATTTTACGAGTACGCTTACTTTGGTGTGTAATTGTCCTTTAATATTTATTTATTTATTTATTACTATAAAACTATCTGTCAAGAGAACAACCGCTACACGTGTCGCTTTTTCAGGATTTGACTGCAATGAAAAAGGATTAACGACACCAGTACAACATCTCATAGTAAGCCCTGATATCGGTATACTAATCAAAGATGTCAGAGCCAATTGGACCGAGGATGGACCAGTGACATTACGTAATATTAATTTAAATGTGCCTAAGGGAAAGTTATGCGCTATTATTGGCTCCGTCGGTTCTGGAAAGGTAATCTTCCTTGTTCTTATCGGAATATAGTGGACTCTTAATAATCCGGCCCTAAGTAAACAGCCATGCTCTACATTAAAGATTAATAATATATTTACACTATAAAACCAACATTTTTAGTATGTAATAATTACCTAATTCATTAACATAAATTACACTTGGTTATAATTTGGTACATAGTTTTGTAACATATTAATTTTACTATAAAACCTGTGGTGATATATTTAGTTTCTGACTTCATTAAATTCCACGTCGTATTATTTAGTATAAATATTAAGTAGAGAATTGTAATTACCAAGGGTCACTGTACCTATACTAAAGCCAAACTAGAATGCCTGTCAACAAACAAATTTAGAATGGAGGTAGAAAATGCAACACATTTTATGCCTATTAAACTTTAAATTATGTTTTGTTATTTTAAAAATCTTATTTAAAAGACATTGAATATATTAATTAGTTTTAAGCTTACTAATCTAATTTAACTAGTTAGTTTAAAAAAAACAGTTGTAAAATGACTAGTGATTTCTATCTTTATTTTAAGTAGTTTGTTGACAAGCTTTCTCAATAGAGTTTGGCTTTAATATAGATTGGTACAGTTAATATTAAATATTTTCCGAACTTAATTAATATAGATATATTAATCCAATTAAGAATCAAATATTCATATTTTATCGCTTACATTGCAGAGCTCAATATTGCAACTACTGTTAAATGAGTTACGTACAACTAGTGGGAAAATTCATCTATCGGGACCATTGTCTTACGCATGCCAGGAGCCTTGGTTATTCGTCGCTACAGTTCGACAAAACATTCTATTTGGATTGCCATATAATCCAAAGAAATATAAAGAGGTATAATCAAATTGTACTTGTAATAAATATTTACAATCATCTTAGATTAAACTTAAACTTACTTTTAACTTCAAATACAATTTAAAAAATACACATATTTTAATGAGATTTTAATTTTTTTTTACGTGGTATAATAATCTAAATTATTATTAAAATTATATTTACAGATTTTTTAACAAGAATTGTCTTTTTACTATCAAAATAGATTCATGATTTTTTGAACTGAAGAGATTGAAGTCTCTATAAACTCACTTCGTTCTTTTTATAACACACACTCAAGTTTTAAAAATCTGTATTTGCATTGCATAAAAAACATTTCTAACGACGGTCCCAGTCAGGCCCCAACCGTGGGTGAAGGAAAACTGAAAACGTCAGCCGGCTGCCGTTCGGTATCTAATTAAATAATGCGTATGTGTTTTATTTTTATAGCAACAATAATATGTTTAACTTTATAGGTCGTAAGAGTCTGTGCTCTACAGAAGGACTTCCAACAGCTACCTCACGGTGATCAGACGCTTGTTGGAGAAAGAGGAGCGTCACTATCCGGCGGTCAGAGAGCTCGTATAAATCTTGCCAGAGCTGTTTATAGACAAGTTAGTACCCTAATTTCAGGAAATACTTCGTTTGTAAACCGAAATTGAAGTTACAAAACTAGGAATCTTTAATACGTCTAAGCAGCACTCGAAAAAATTGTCACCCTTTACCAGATTCAGATCAAAATATAAGTACTGCAGTCAATTTTGATATGACTCTACTAAGTATCAGCTCGATACGTCATTGCACTAGAAACATCATTGGTAGGTGGATACCAACATCTAATTCTTTGACATCAGGCACGATTGTAGCTTATCTATCATAAGAAAAAAGTTGTTTAGACGAGTTGGGTCGCCGTCGTCCATTCTCCAATGAGCATTTGCAGTTTTAACTTTTAACAGTAACAACGATATGGTATTCATCTTCAAATCATTTATTTAGACAGAAATTATTTTGTACAATGAAGGTGTCAATCTTCTAGCACAGGCAGCATCGTGCTCAAAAGATCACAATAATCATATTAAATTGTATATTTCACTATAAAGATATTATGTATTTGTACATCTTTGGTTACAGGCGGATATTTATCTACTCGATGATCCCCTGTCGGCGGTAGATGCCCACGTTGGTCGGCAACTGTTCGACGAGTGCATCACCGGATACCTGCGCCACACCACGCGCATCCTCGTCACTCATCAGCTACACTATCTGAAAGCTGCAGATTATATTGTTATTATGAGCAACGTAAGACAAAAGACTATTTTCCTAAACACATCAAAATAAAAACACTCCCCTAAATTCTAACTCTAAAAACTTTTAGACTCTCTCTTCTAGTTCACAGAAAAACAAACAACAAATCTTTTCAGTAAATAAGGAGTTATTATCGTAATGTCTCAAATTTTAGGGCGCGATAGAAGCAAAAGGAAAATATGAAGAACTCATAACGTCAGGCAAAGATTTCGCTAAATTACTGGGTTCAGTCCAAGAAAATGAAACTGAAAGTGAAAAACCTCGAGTAGTAATGAGGCGATCATCATCTAGAGTAAGTATTATATTTTGCATCATATGGATTCCACAAAATTAACACCTAGACATAGTAATTAAAATCACAACACATCGACATATAATATTTCGGCTATGCATACATAGACGGGTGCATCCCAGTAGTACCCCCTAATTATAGTTCTATAGAACTGTTGATACACCATATTAGTGCTTAGTGTCCCATTAGTTCTATATAGAACTAATGGGACCAAATTAAAGAAATGTCGACATCAACATCTTGTTTGTACGTTACATATAAAATATCTATAGTTTTTATAAATATAATATGGAATCTCTTTTGATTGCAATAATAAATGTCCACTTAAATTTGAGAGTATCTATAACCATACTATATCGAATACAGCTTTGCTTAAATTGCACAAAACGTCTTTAAAATGGAATTGAGGTTTTTAATATAATTTTTTTCTAAACTGAATAGTTTGCGCGAAACATACATCCAAAGTAGTAATATGTCCGTCCCCCCCCCTGTAACTTCTAAAATAAGAGAATATTTTTTTAGACACAACTACTACTTGGTTTAAACAACTTAGCTTTTGTCGTCAAGGGTCATTTTTTTGTTAAAAACAAAATGAAATATTAATCAAAATAATATAAAGTTTATAACTTATATGCTATAAGTAAAGTCAAGAGTAAAAACTATACTACAGTTCTATATAGAACTATTGGGATATAATTTGACAGCCCGGAAAGTATCCCAACAGTTCTATAGAACTACGGTATGGGGTACTAATGGGATGCACCCACATAGAGTAACGATTTCATTTACATTGTTCTCAATCACAGAAAAAAAAAAGAAAGAAAAGCGGAAGGGGCGAAGTAAACTGTTGTAATGTACCGTGTAGTTATAGCCAGACTGCTAAAAAGTACTTGTACACCTCAATCCAAGTTTTTTATTTTCCTGAGAGACTAGAATATATAACATATTAGATCACGTCGAGCGTGACGTCGATAAGACTAATGTCAATAACAATGATTATCTCGTCTCAGAATATCTCGTTCTGCGCCTTGTGGCGAAAATTTAGCATTTTTGTTGCGCCCAAATCAATATTTTAAAATTTTAACAGCTTTCAACGACAAGACGTCCCTCCGTCATAGAATCTATAGTAGGTTCGGAAATGCCAGCGCAGGAAATGGAAGAAGAAGAAAGAGAGTCAGGCTCGATGGGATGGCGCGTATACGGAGCATACTTGCGTGCTGGTGGAAAGCCAGCTAGACTGATATTTATGGTGCTTTTACTAGTACTCGGTCAACTGTCAGCCACTCTATGCGACTACTGGGTGACCTACTGGTAAGTTTTTAATAAATCGAATAAAATTGGAAAATTGGGGGACCGTACCCTTGACATCTAATTACTCTAAAAACCATTATGGCCCAAATTCTATAATTGCGTATTGCTTAATGGGTAAAAGCATAAGCTGACAAAGATTCAATTTTAGTATAAAAAGATCGCTAATTTTATGTGATTGCTATAAATAACTTCTGAAATTACAGGACAAATGAAGTCACACTTATGAAAGAAAGAGAAGCCAATCACACAGTTAAAGAGTATGAAAAAGTCGGACCTCCAGCCACCACAAATTTCTCTTTATCTAGTTACTTCTCTGGAATCGAAATAGAACCAAGTAAGATAAAATATTTAATGTTACTGATTTCACTTAAGTGATATTTTAAAGTTAAGCAATTTTTTGGTCTTGAAGCTAGAAATCACGATTGCTTAGAAACTCGGTATGAAATAAATTGATAACGCTAAGAATTGAGATTATCTTCAATCACTTTTTGACGTGACAACGTCTTATAATTCGATAGAGCCGGCTGCACGCACGAAAAAACATGACGTCATGCGTCGTTACCTCGCTTTGAGGCGTTCCATGTAAGGCTTGAAGTGCAAGCGAGAGCGCGGAACGAGCGACAAAGAAGCACAATCGGCCTTTGCGTTCGGCAGCGTTCGACATCCGTCTATTAAATATAATTATTAAATATATTAATTTTAAATTAAAAATTAATATATTTATAAATTAATATATTTATTATAAATTTAAAATATAAATTTATAAAATCAAAATCAATTATTTTATTAATTTAAATTAATATTTATAAAAATATACTTAAATTAAAAATTTTAATAACCAATTAAATGCTACCATTCCATCAGTATTTTCTTAAGCATTGACATATTAATACTATGTAGTATTAATATGTCAATGTTCTTAAGACATTGTCACGTTCAACTATCGTCAGTAAACCGACTTTACAGACAACCAATTTTTTGCGAAATCATTCAGTTATAGGTCGAATATGTCTTTCGACATATAATATTTCGGCTATGCAAGAAAACTATTTGATAAGTACATAATCAACATTCCAAAAATAGTGCCCTCACTAATTGTAAACTCTTATCTTCATCATCACTTAACATCAGGTGTGATAGCAGTCAAGGGCCAAGTTGTAGTCGATAAAAAAAAAACTCACTAAAATATTTCGAATGTAAACTTTTGACAGTGATCCGCCGAATACAAATTACCTAACTCAAATCTAAATGAAAATATAAAGAAATAAAAGATATATTGTATAAGCAGTAGCCTTAATTTCGATTGCTTTTTTTTCAGATTTAGACATTCACGCGCCTATAGGACTAATGGACACATCTCAATACTTATACGGATACACGGCGTTGATAGTCTGTTGTATCTTCTTCATCACGTCTCGCGCGTTCATGTTCTTCAAAGTTTGTATGACTGCCTCGAGAAACCTTCACAACGATATGTTCCATTCTATGCTGCGAGGTGTTATGCGTTTCTTCGATACCAACTCTTCAGGTAATGTTTTTACTTATAGATTTATTTATCTTTACCTATTTATATTTACTGTTATATTTGTTGAAATACATTTCCACATTGATGCTACTACTCTTTCATAGTGTTTTAAAGATGCTAAATGTTTTCAAGTATTAGTAACCCATTTTATAAAATAAAGCGTTCAAAGGTTTCGCCGGACGAGACAGGATGGCAAAGCGACGATGGTGCAAGTGCAATTGCAAGTTAGACGTATCGCCAAGCGATTTAGCCTTCCGGTACGATGTCGTGTAGAAACCGAAAGGGGTGTGGATTTTCGTCCCACTCCTAACAAGTTAGCTCGCTTCCATCTTAGACTGCATCATCACTTAACATCAGGTGTGATAGCAGTCAAGGGCCAACTTGTAGTCGATAAAAAAAAAAACAAAAAAGTGTACTAAAATGCAACAAATAGATCAATATAATTAACGTAGTAAGGTAGAGACAAATGACCGATATAATTATGAAAGTGGACGAGTGTTATATCTGTCCTTATCTCTCGTAAACAAAAATGTAATCAGATTTTAAAAAATGATTCATTTATTTCTGTTAATTCGATGGCTCAACTATCTATACTAATATTATAAAGAGGAAAACTTTGTTTGTTTCTTTGTTTGTTTGTAATGAATAGGCTCAAAAACTACTGGACCCTTTTTAAAAATTCTTTCACCATTTGAAAGCTACATTATCCACGAGTAACATAGGCTAAATTTTATTTTGGAAAAAATTAGGGTTCCGTAAAATATTTGTGTTTTTCGGACACAAGGTGTAAAAAATCAACCAGAAAAGTTACTTATTTTGCGTACGCTGCCTAAACTATAAAAGATAGAACCATAAAATGTTCTAATTAATTGGAGATCTTATAAATATCTACAAAAAAATCCGCGACACACTATACCTATCTATGTCGAGTGAGGCACAACAACCATTTTTTTATTTAAAAATCTTAATTTTTTTTGGACTACATTTAAACGCATTTATTTTACTCATGCTATTAATCCTTATCAAAATAAATTATTTCATCACTAAGTACAGTTTATGTAGATAATATTTGGTATTTAAAAGATTAAAATTGGACTTTTGGTTTTGAAGTTATGGCGAAATTAAAATATTACTATTTCTGCGTTGCGAAGTGAGCGTCACTAAGGCGGGGGCGCGCGTGCGGTAGGGTTTAGATCTATGTTATATATACGACTAGCAGTCGCCCGCGACTTCGTCCGCGTGAAAACCTCTTAGGTACCCTTCTAATTTTAAAGACAGACTTTTATACAAAATGTGTAAAGGCACAGTGTAGTGTGCTCATTCCCCGCTCCCCCTCTCAATTTAATTTTTTTATAGTTTCCCGTGAAGCAATATTCTCCGTCCCGTCCCGTGTACTAAAGGTCTACATTTTTGTTAAACATTGTATGACATTTCAGTACATTAACATTAAAAAAATATATTTATGGCAAGCTGATAAATTGATATTAAAT
This sequence comes from Mycalesis mineus, assembly GCA_034621355.1. NCBI lineage: Eukaryota > Metazoa > Arthropoda > Insecta > Lepidoptera > Nymphalidae > Mycalesis > Mycalesis mineus. The sequence goes on from CM067884.1 coordinate 8,072,975, forward strand.
AGTATATTTCACTCTTGAGTCTAGCCTTCAGAATAAACAAAAATAATTTTACAATCTGACACGCAGATAGAGATTAGCCCGTTTAAACAAACGAACAAACTCTTCCATGTACTAAATAGATATTTGAACAAAGATCGAATTCTTAATTCATCATCGTATATATAACATAGATCTAAACTCCCCTCCCGCACGCGCGCCCCCGCCTTGGTGACGCTCACTTCGCATCGCAGAAATAGTAATATTTTAATTTCGCCATAACTTCAAAACCAAAAGTCCAATTTTAATCTTTTAAATACCAAATATTATCTACATAAACTGTACTTAGTGATGAAATAATTTATTTTGATAAGGATTAATAGCATGAGTAAAATAAATGCGTTTAAATGTAGTCCAAAAAAAATTAAGATTTTTAAATAAAAAAATGGTTGTTGTGCCTCACTCGACATAGAAAGGTATAGTGTGTCGCGGATTTTTTTTGTAGATATTTATAAGATCTCCAATAAATTAGAACATTTTATGGTTCTATCTTTTATAGTTTAGGCAGCGTACGCAAAATAAGTAACTTTTCTGGTTGATTTTTTACACCTTGTGTCCGAAAAACACAAATATTTTACGGAACCCTAATTTTTTCCAAAATAAAATTTAGCCTATGTTACTCGTGGATAATGTAGCTTTCAAATGAAAGAATTTTTAAAAAGGGTCCAGTAGTTTTTGAGCCTATTCATTACAAACAAACAAACAAACAAACAAAGTTTTCCTCTTTATAATATTAGTATAGATGATGAATTAAGAATTCGATCTTTGTTCAAATATCTATTTAGTACATGGAAGAGTTTGTTCGTTTGTTTAAACGGACTAATCTCTATCTGCGTGTCAGATTGTAAAATTATTTTTGTTTATTCTGAAAGCTAGACTCAAGAGTGAAATATACTATTTAATATCAATTTATACTCATCAGCTTGCCATAAATATATATTTTTAATGTTAATGTACTGAAATGTCATACAATGTTTAACAAAAATGTAGACCTTTAGTACACGGGACGGGACGGAGAATATTGCTTCACGGGAAACTATAAAAAAATTAAATTGAGAGGGGGAGCGGGGAATGAGCACACTATATGTGCCTTTACACATTTTGTATGAAAGTCTGTCTTTAAAATTAGAAGGGTACCTAAGAGGTTTTCACGCGGACGAAGTCGCGGGCGACTGCTAGTAGTTAATATACAGATGTCCGTCACATTGTTTATCGTGACGTTCTATACGACGTTTTCTATAGTCAATAATAATCAATATATAATGTTCAATATTACTCACGTCGAGCCAGCGTCGCGTCGCCGTCAGTCCCGACCCCTATATAGGATACCCATAAAAATGCACCGATTTTATCGTTGATTGTTATTATAATTCTGTCTTTACAGGTCGCATTTTAAATCGATTCTCAAAAGATATTGGTGCATTGGACGAACTGTTACCACGATTTCTCCTCGAGTGCATACAAATTTACCTGGTGATGTTGAGTATATTGGCACTGAACGCGGCCGCTTTAATATGGACCTTGTTGCCGACAACCATAATCCTACTCGTATTCTACTTAATTCTACAAGTCTACTTGAAATCGGCTCAATCGATTAAGCGTTTGGAAGGAACAAGTAAGTAAAAACTTGTACCACAGCTAAATAATCCTTTATTTAACAACTTTGACAGCGTAGATTTTGGTAACTTAAAATGTAAATGGGCTTTTTTTACAAGAAAGTTTTGCCATTTTTTTATATGACAAATATTTCCTTTCCCTTCCGATTAGTAGCCAATATTAGTACACGTACCTGTATATGTGAATAAAAAGACTACAATCGGTGAGATAATTAATACCTAACTTTGACCGACCTCCGTGGCGCAGTGGTATGCGCGGTGGATTTATAAGACGCAGGTCCTGGGTTCGATTCCCGGCGGGGCAGATTGAGATTTTTCTTAATTTGTCTTGGTCTGGCTGGTGGGAGGCTTTCGCCGTGGCTAGTTACCACCCTACCGACAAAGACGTATCGCCAAGCGATTTAGCGTTCCGGTACGATGTCGTGTAGAAACCGAAAGGGGTGTGGATTTTCGTCCCACTCCTAACAAGTTAGCCCGCTTCCATCTTAGACTGCATCATCACTTAACATCAGGTGTGATAGCAGTCAAGGACCAACTTGTAGTCGATAAAAAAAAAATAACTCAATGCCTATAATATTTATATTTATACATAATATCCTAATTCTTTTCGAAAAGATTAAAATAACTTTTTTGTAGCGTGGTACCTATATAATATCCATTTTAAGGAAAGTATTTACCCATTCTCTCGTTACTTACAGCAAGAAGTCCTGTGTTTTCACACATGTCAGCCACATTGAACGGTATTAGCACAATTCGATCAGCTGGAGCGCAGCAGCGATTGATTCAGGAGTTCGATCTATTCCAGGTAACCGTCTAATAATTTATGTGTTTGGAATACGTACTCTATATATTTAATGCAGATAAGATATACCCTGCAGTTTCACCTGTGTACATTTTATTCATCTGGGAATATTAGGATAAAAATTTTGTCCTATGAAAAAAGCTAGCTAACCACAACATACAACATCCACAATTTTTTTTTTCAATCCTCTTAATTTTACGTTTTAAAAGAATGTTCTATAAAATAGAAAAAAAATTGGTTGTCTGTAAAGTCGGTTTACTGACGATAGTTGAACGTGACAACATCTGAAGAAAATACTTATGGAATGGTAGCATTAAATTGGTTATTAAAATTTTTAATTTAAGTATATTTTTATAAATATTAATTTAAATTAATAAAATAATTGATTTTGATTTTATAAATTTATATTTTAAATTTATAATAAATATATTAATTTTTAATTTAAAATTAATATATTTAATAATTATATTTAATAGACGGATGTCGAACGCTGCCGAACGCAAAGGCCGATTGTGCTTCTTTGTCGCTCGTTCCGCGCTCTCGCTTGCACTTCAAGCCTTACATGGAACGCCTCAAAGCGAGGTAACGCCGCATGAGTCATGTTTTTTCGTGCGTGCAGCCGGCTCTATCGAATTATAAGACGTTGTCACGTCAAAATAATTTGCTAAGTTTCTTAATGTATTGCTTAGTGTATTAAATTATTTAATTTTTGTCAATTTTTCAGGACATTCACACTTCCACTTGGACCAGCTACTTGGCAAGCGGAGCTACACTAGGATTTTGGCTCGACTTCATTTGTGTGTTATATTTGACGATTGTTATCGTTGCTTTCCTAGTCATTGACAGTAGTAAGTATATTCATTTGAAATATTCTTAAATATTTAGGTTCGTACCCTATCATTACCCCAACTTTTATATAAACCAAAATTTGAGTAAAGTATTTTTACTAAATATTTTCTTATATTTTCAAACAGTAAATAATTTAAAATTAAATTTGTAAGTTGATGAAAATTTACAATATTTTTGTTGATATAAACGCCTCCAAATTTTAACAATCTTGGAAATTTTGAATGCAGCATGAAACAATCTATACAAGTTTTTTAGTCAAGTGGTGGTGTTAAGTATCCGTGCCTCGGAAAGCATATTAAGCACAGTCCCTGTCATTACTATCACCAATAGATACTAAGTATTCGTTATAAAATCCATTGTTATCACCCACCCCACCTAAAACTGCATTGGAACAGTGTGGCAGTTCAAACTCTTGTGATAGGCCGCATTTGCTGAAGATAATAGAGGAGAATATTATTCTCCTCTATTATCTTATATTATCCATAGAAAAAAACAAGGATTACTATATCTGTATAAAATTCTAAATACTTTATGGTGCTTCTGCGTGATCCTTGTTTTTTTCTTTTCAGTTCATAACTAAGCAGCAGTCTAAGCAGTCGGGTTTTTTGTTTTTATAATAATAATTTTATTTGAGACTTTTTAGTTTTAGTTATGGTATAGAAATGAGACGGTACACTTAGTACACTTTTTGCCATTTTTTGTTAAAAAAGTAATATGAACATGATATGATATTTATATTTTTGAAATGGTCTTTTTACGACCTTTAATTGGTACCCATATTGCTAAGATAAGAGAAAAAAATACACACATCTCCCCTTTTTTCCCCCATTTACAGCCGCCATTTTTAAAAATTTATATAGCCTATATCAATACCACAATTTTGACAAATTCAACGACACCTCACATGTCAAAATCCGTTTAGCCGTTTAAGCTGTAGCGCGTGCCGAATAAATGCACATACATACAGACATACATACATACATACATACGCTCGAAAAACATAACCCTCCTTCTGACGCAGTCGGGTAATAAAATAACAAATTTTCACAGAAACGATATTCTCCGGTAACGTCGGTCTGGCGATATCGCAAACACTCATCTTGACGGGGATGCTGCAGTTCGGCGTGCGACAGACGGCGGAGGTCATCTCACAGATGACCAGCGTGGAGCGCATACTGCAATACACGCGCATTGAGAGGGAGCCGCAATGGGAGAAAGGAAGTGAGATACCAATATAAACTAATTTACTTTAATCCGAGATTTTGTTGGAAATAAAAATGGGTAGGATATTTGTTTTAAGACTTAAGGTAGTTATCGGTCTAGTGGCTTATGTGGCTTCGTTGACGGGGTCGTGGTCAGTCAATACACCACGAAAGTTATTCTTTGGTTAGGAGTTAAAGAGTGTGTTCGGGGATTAGATATAGTGTTTTTCGTAATAGAAAACGCACTACTTACTGCCATGTTCTCCTTCGTAAACATAAGCTTTTTTTTATCCATTACAAGTTAGCCCTTGACTGCTATCACACCTGATGTTAAGTGATGTTGCAATCTAACATGGAAGCGGACTAATTTGTTAGGAGTAGGATGAAATTCACACCCCTTTCGGTTTCTACACGACATCGTACCGGAGCGCTAAATCGCTTGGCGGTACGTCTTTGTCGGTAGGGTGGTAACTAGCGACGGCGAAAAGCCTCCCACCAGCCAGACCAAGACAAATTAAGAAAAATCTCAATCTGCCCCGCCGGGAATCGAACCCAGGACCTCCGTCTTATAAATCCACCGCGCATGCCACTGCGCCACGAAGGTCGTCAAAACTCTCAAACTCATTACAAAGCTCATTACAAAGCTCTTTATTTATGGGTTAGACTCGGGTATATTCCGAGTGTCGCATTAGTTCAAATCTGTGTCTTCAGATCTGGAAGTCCTGAATTCGAATCCTTGTCCGGAACTACTGTACTCGCGAAATTTTCAGTAAAATCTCAGCTTGACCCTGCATAGGGTGGCATAAATAGGAATGACTTTGACAATATTTACGTGATTAGATAATGACCCGATTCCGACAATTGTCGTGAGCTTAGACGTATTGTATTTAAATATTAAAGATTTCTGTTGCCACTTTAGCGTATTCGAAAGACCGAAATGAAGATTTTTCAAGCTTTAGGAATATTTCTATTTCAGATAAAGAAACCCCTAAAGGCTGGCCTTGGCGCGGCCGCGTCGAGTTCCGCAATTGTTATATGAAGTACACTCCGCAAGACTTGCCCGTACTGAAAAATCTAAATTTGGTTATTGAAAGTGGCTGGAAGGTTAGTTGGCTATAAAAACAAATATTTTCATTCTCACTTGCACAAATTGATATTTTAATTTTCACTTGCTCTAATTAGGTATTCTTAGAAAATAATTCTTAAAAAAAAATATTTCAATTTATTTATTTGTTGTAATTATTTTAGCGTATTTTATATCAATTTTGTTTCACTTTTAAATAAAATGTAATGTTTTTTCCTTTAATAAAAATGTCTATCAATTTATTTACACAGTTTAAGCCTAGCATCAGACCAGACCTGTGCCAGTTTAGAAAATATAAAATCCTTAATTGAGGTGCTAGTAATGGAACCCAGAACCTTTCTGTTGTAAGCCAAGCTATTACCAAATGCGGCGCGGAGATCGTGAAACTAATTAGTACTGTTGTCATTGTGTTTCATTAGGTTGGAATCGTCGGAAGGACTGGAGCAGGGAAATCTTCACTCATATCTTCCCTTTTCCGCCTCGCCATTATAGAAGGGGAAGTTCTAATTGATGACGTCGACACTGCACATCTAGCCTTACAGGTTGGTAAATTCTTCCAGGAAGGATAGTCAACATTCTTCGGCGAATTGGTTTTTTTTGATAATTAGAAAACAATTTTAAATTGCACATCTTGCATTTTTAAACTAAGACGTCTTATTGCCTCGTTGGACTGTCTAGTAGTTAGTCTATGGCTTCGATTACAAAGTCATGGGTTCAAATCCTTAGTCGGGTTGTGGAATAATCCGAATCATTTTCTTTCTTCTAAGAAATTTTCATTAAATTCTAAGCCCAAAGTCAGAGTCAGAGAGAGAGTTCGTGGTGTTACATACCCGTGCCTCGGAGAGTACGTTAACCCGTCAGTTCCATTCATTATTATCAACATCTGATAGTGATCGTTAAAAAATGACAACTCTAGCACGCAATTAATAGGCTGATAATGTTAAAATTAAGACGGGTGCGATCGGAAACACACTTGCATCTGCCAATATCTAAAGGTGATATTTTCTTTTCAATGAAGAAATTGTTTTTTGAATTTATAAGCAACCGACCTTTTCTTATTACAGGATTTACGTTCGAAGATCTCAATTATACCACAAGAGCCTGTATTGTTCTCTGCAACTGTGCGATACAATTTGGATCCCTTCGACAGTTATGATGACGAACAACTATGGAAAGCGCTCGAAGCTGTAAGTACCAACGGATCTATGAATGAATACTTACCTTACTCATTATGTAACTGCCTTATTGATCAGTGGTTAAACTATGTGACTTCATATCACGAGGTACTGGATTCGAGGCTATAAAATGTAGAAGTATTTTATCAAGAAATCCTCAGTAAACATTTTTAGTCCATAACCTAAATAACTGGTGTTACGTACCCTCATGAGTACAGTCAGCGGTTGGTACCAGTCATTATCATCTGATAGTGATTATTACAAAATGAAACATTACCACCAAGCTACAATGGAGGACCGTGACGGGTCAAAGTTCCACATTATCTCGCCTATAAATAAGCAGGGAAGCCTGGTCCTGTAGTGACCTTAAAATAAAAGGCCAAAGAATCTCTAACCAACCTCTTCAACTCGTCAACCATTTAAGATGTCTATAAGCTACAATAAACTATACTCAAGCCAAACTCAATTGAGAATGCTTGTCAACAAACAAATTAAAAATGAAGGTAGAAATCACTAGTCATTTTACAACTATTTTTTTTAATTAACTAGTTAATGACGAATTCATGGGTAAGCTTAAAACTAATTAATATAATCAATATCTTTTAAATACGATTTTTTAAAATAACAAAACATAATTTTAAATTTATTAGGCATAAAATGTGTTGCATGTTCTACCTTCATTTTAAATTTGTTTGTTGACAAGCATTCTCATTCGAGTTTGGCTTTAGTATAATGTTTAATCTAATATACTCGTAGATTAAACATTAGCTTCGCTCCGCTGATACAATACCTACTATCATTCTAAGGCCTATATAAAGGATAAGGTGCAAAATATTTGTAACTACCGTCGTTTTAAAATTTATTTTCAGGTCGATTTGAAAGCCTCCATACCGTCACTAGATTTCAAAGTGTCAGAAGGCGGATCGAACTTCTCGCTAGGTCAAAGACAATTAGTTTGTCTCGCGCGGGCCATTCTCCGTGGAAACCGTATCCTAGTGCTGGACGAGGCCACTGCCAATGTAGATCCTAAGTAAGTTATATTATAAATCTTAAAACATACTTTAGATTACCTAACTACTTAGGTATTAGAAACTATCCAAGATTAGAAACAAGTACAAAAGATCCAAAAGGGTCAAAGTGAAGTCGCTATTGCAAGCCTCACCATAATAAAATGGATATAACAAATTTTAAACCTATTTTGGTATAATCGAAAGATATTTTGTACTCTACATACAATTGGATCATTCGAATCTATAAATAAAATGCAAAATCGTCTGTTCAATATATATTTATGGTAAAGTATGGTAAGTAGTGGAATAATTCTGGAGTATATATATATTTATGTATATATTTATTTTTGTATGTATTTATTAGTGTTATATATTATATATCATATTTATACATGTATGTATTTGTATTTTTATTTGTACAAATAATTATCATCTATTAGTGTACCTTTTCGAGTGTACATTAATTTATCTTGTTTTTATTGCAATTCCCCGTCTCTCAAGTGTAAAGGTCCGTTTATCTAGGTTACCTGGAAGAGATCACTTCTAGTGATAAGGTCGCCTTTTGCGTTTAATTTTGTATTGTACCATTGTTTCTTTATTATTTGCAATAAAAAAAATTAAAAAAAAATAATTCTGACATTTTCTATCTTCTAAGAAACTTTCAATAAATTCTAAGCTTAGAGTTTGAACGTTGCTGGTGCTAAGTCCCCGTGCCTTGAAGAGCATGTTAAGCCGTTGTTCCCGCTCCCTATTACCAACATCCGACAGTGATCTTAATGAATTAAAGTTACCGCTCTAAGCCCGTCATCCCGCATTGGAATATTCTATTATTACTATTCTACTACTATTCTAGCTTACCTAGGCCCTGGCCTTTTCTATGTACCTATGCATTTTTTTTGTTATCGACTACAAGTTGGCCCTTGACTGCTATCACTCCTGATGTTAAGTGATGATGCAGTCTAATATATAAGCGGGCTAACTTGTTAGGAGTAGGACGAAATCCACATCCCTTTCGGTTTCTACACGACATCATACCGAAACGCTGAATCGCTTTGCGGTACGTCTTTGTCAGTAGAGTGGTAACTAGCCACGGCGAAAGCCTCCCACCAGACAGACCAAAACAAATTAAGAAAAATCTCAATCTGCCTTGCCAGGAATCGAACCCAGGACCTCCGTCTTACGAATCCACCACGTATACAACTGCGCCAGGGAGGTCATAAACTAAAACAATCTATAAATTACAATTAGCATTCTATTTCATGTTTTTTCTTTAACTAATTTTCAGGACAGACGAATTCATCCAAGGAACGATTAGAAAACGTTTCGCAGACTGCACGGTGATCACAGTGGCCCACCGTCTCAACACTATAATGGACTCCGACAGGGTCATGGTGATGGATTCCGGGCGCCTGGTGGAGTTCGACCACCCGTACAAACTGCTGAAGAATCCACTCGGCCACTTCACTAAGATGGTGAACGAAACCAATGAGAAAATGTCCGCACAACTGTTCCAAATCGCTAAAAACACATTCCTAGACAACGGCGGCGTTGAAGAATAATAGTTTTAGTCGATTATTGTTAAGTTCATTGTAAGTACCTACCTAGTAATTTAAGATTATCGTTTTGGAATAATGCTGTTAAGGACTTTCTTTTTTAAATTATTTATGGTTTAAACAGTCATTGTTTTTGGAAACATGTATTTCAAGTTTATTAGTGACGTAGCGAATGAAAATGCAATACACATGTCTATATGTATGATCCAGAAACGGCAGGGGTAGGCAGGCTCCTTCTCTCTTAGTCTAACCCGCAGCCATATTTTAGTCCGTCTATCGCATGTCGCATTAGGGCGCGTTTATTTGTAACGAATTTGTCCACGCCGATAAAACGCACTTTCGCAAAGAGGCCGCGCGGGGACCGTTGGCAAGTGTCTGAAGAATGCGCTGCTATTGCGAAATACACTTTATTGATTCAGCAACTACGGTTTAAATTGAAGGAGCAAGAAATAATCACTTTTTACATCGCCATTGCTTGCTAACTTTGATTAATTTCATTTAAGTTTTGTCTTTAATTTAACTTGCAAGCATACCGACTGGGAAGGGGGATGGGGGAGACTGTCCTAGCTTTCGACATTGTCGACGACCATCACGTCCAACTGGCCGCGCGGCACCCGCACGCCTTCCGCGCGGTCTTCGCGCAGCCGCCGCATGTTTACGTGATACATGACAACTTAAATGTTGTTGCGTAGATAATAAAATTCACATTTGCCAATAACGTTTGCGTTATCGCGGCGGCTAAGCGGTTGCCGCGCAGCTGCCACAAGAAAATTTTCGCGTCTTCTATCTGCAACCTTAGGTAGGTAAAGCCGGCCGCGAAGTAGGTGACAGTGAAAGGCGTTCATCGCTCCCATCAGCTGGCTGTGTAGCATTCATATTCACTCGTGTTTTAAAATAAATCACTTGCATCGTGGTTTCATAAAACCACATATTTTTTTTTAATTTTTCTTCGAGCATGTTAGTGAAAGTTTTTTGTTAGAACGAAAAAAGTAAAATTTATTAAAAAAAAACATTGGTTATCGGATATATATTATTGTCATCCATTCACGTACTAAGGCCTGTGTGCACCAAGATTTCGGTTATCATAACCAACGGTTAACATAACTTTACTATAAATTTACTGTTCACGACAACCCGTACGCCAGTTAAGGACGTAAGCTCGGTTAAGATAACCGCCCGGTTTACATCCTTATGTTAACCGTTGGTTATGATAACCGAAATCTTGGTGCACACAGGCCTAAATAGGTACACATTATTATATTAAAAATCATTTTTGTACATAACGGTCACAGGCATGACAGCGTGTTATTCCAAGACGAACTGAGAGTCATGATTGCAAAATCTAAGTACCTAGTTTTTTAAGATTAATTTAAGGAAACCGCAAATAATTGTTATTTATTTTTATTAAAACATCCTCTAAACATGTTTTACCTGTGGGTAAGTCTTGCGAAATGATAAGTAGGTAATATAATTGCCATAGAGGTTAACCTCGAACAAATAAAGATAAGCTTTAAGACATCTGATATTTTATAACTTATTTCTTGCCTAACTTTCCCTTCTTAATTTAACTGAAGAACCAAGCATATAGCTGATGGTAAATGGACAACCATAGACAATAAACAGCGAAAAACTTTACAGGACATGCTAGGAACACGTCATCCAGTGTCGCCTTGTGTCCATCACTAGAGGCATAGACGTTAGGCTCTTTTGTCGGTAATTACACTGGCGACCATGCCCTTCAGAACGAAACAATATTTCAAGGCTGCGTGGCGGTATAAATGTGGCAGTACTTTCCCAGACGAGCTTTACAATTTAAAACTTAGCTATTGAACTTTACTATTAACTGCGTCGGTGGTCTAGTGGTTAATCTTTTTTATATGAAACTAGCTTATTTCTAGAAAACATTTTTTTTACATAGGGGTTGATCGTGTAGGGGTGTAAATTCAGGGTTGTAGGTATTTTTTAATGCCATATTATAAAAAAAATTGTCCAAAAAATTAAAATACAATGTTAGGGGTGGACCACCCTTAACACTTAGGGGTATTTAAAATAGATAGAAGCCGATTCTCAGAGTTACTGAATATGCATACATTTCATAAAACTCGGTCAAGCCGTTTCGGAGGAGTATGGTAACTAACATTGTGACAGGGAAATTTTATATATTAGACTAGCTGACCCGGCAAACGTTGTTTTGCATAAAAATTTTTAAAAAAATTAGATGAAAATTAGATAGTAGCCGATTCTCAGACCTGCTGAATACGCATACACAATTTGGTAAGAATGGGTAAAGCCGTTTCGGAGAAGTACGCTAACTAACATTGTGACAGGCAAATTTTATATATTAGATAAGCTCGCGCTTGACCACGATCTCATCTGATGGTAATTAAATGTGATGTAGAACGGGACGTGCTTAAAAACCTTAGCAATACGTATAATAAAAGATGACGCAAACATTTTGTACGAGTAATGGGAACATCAACGACGTAGGGATTAAATCCAACTTGGTGTCTTGCAGTGCGATGATAAAAAAATTAAAAAAGTATGAGGTCAAATTACTCAATTGCCACCCTTAACCAACCGCAATAGAGCAGCGTGCTGGGTCTACGCTCAATATCCCCTCTCCTATACGGAAGGACGCTTGGCCCTGTAGTGAGCGGTTATTAGGCTGCTTATGATGATTATAGAACTTATATGTCGGATGGGGCGACATCTTTTCGGCGAAGGTATAAAGAGTGGAATCATTCAAATTGAGAAAGATGAATATCTCAGCATTCCATTGATTCACCGTGCGGGTACCGAGTACATCGCGTAGCTTAGAGAAAAACTCCGAACAAAGCCCAAGACTTGTGACACGGGTGTAGGTTTAAAAGAGATCTCTTAGTGACGCGCGTCAACATTCACCTCCCCTGTTCAAGTTATTCTTCCTACCCAGCCAAATTCGGAAGGACCTTACTAGAGCAGCTTTGGACACTCGTTCCAATATGGAGCTTACTGCACTTCTAGTAAGGACAACCCTCAATAATAATAATAACCAACTCAATAAAATATTAACTAATTGAGTTATCAATTATAATGATTAATTAATCTGGCGTGATCTGAATCACGACTGAGAGATATGGAGAGTGAATGCCACGAAGAGAATCAGGGAAGGGAACCATACGGAACCACAGCGGCGTCATTGGGGGGGTTGGGCGAGCGCAAAAGCATTGCCGGAAAGACCGCTGCTTTATATCAGCATCGATCGGTCCTCGATGCCACTACCGAACTCCGCCGAGTGGCTGTCATGATACCATTCCGACATAATACGATTGGTCTAACTCTAACTGAAAGTAGTATACTCCAGTGCAATTAGCCTTAAAATTAACAAAAAGTACAAGAAAATCGCAGTAGAAGAAATTAGATCTTTTTATTACCTACAAATTTGCCATTCAACTCTTTTCCATAGGACTTTTAGTTTTGCCGGAAATCGAGAAAATCCGTTTTTTACCCCTAAACCCTCAACCCCCACCCCTTCCCGACCTCAGATCGCCCGTAATTTATTTTTCCTTTTATTTTTATGATATTCTCCTCATTTTCTGATGGGTTTCATCCTACTGCGATTTTATTTGGTTTCAAAAATTAAATGCACTGGTCTAGTAGTATAAAATCTGCATTTGAAAACGTTAGCCAATAAAATTAATAAAGTAGGTACTAAAGAGTTGTGTGAAACAATCTTGTTCAAATCAAAATATTGAAGCAAATCTACTTAATCTAATAGAACTCAGCATTTGTATGTTTTCCTGAACAATGAAAATGACATAGCTAACTATTCTTTCTTGTTTGAACTTTTTAAAACAAGTAGGTATTAGGAATTGCATGTATAGAGAACGGAGGCGACTTCATCTGTGTAAGGATTATCCTATCTCATATAGGGTTCAAATCCTGTTTTTCTTTCTTCTAAGTTATTTTCAGTGAATTCTAAATACGGAGACGGGAAGTTAATGGTGTTACCACACCCATGCTTGGAGAGTCCCCATCACCCCTGTTCACTATCATCAACATCTAATTGTGAATTATATTTTTAATTAATAAATGAAAATATTAAAACTAAGGCCCACCAACCCGCATTAGAGAAGCAAGGTGGGTCTACGTACGAATGAAATCTAAGCATACAGACAAGGTAAGTGACGTTGTTGTTAAGATAATGTATTTTAAATGAAGTCGGTTAAAAACAATATTATTATAAAAACAAAAACCCGACTGCTTAGACTTAATGAACTGAAAAGAGAAAAACAAGTATCACTCTATATAAAATTTTATATACTTTATGGTGCTGCAGGCGGGCTCAAACAATACTTTGGGGCCGTTCAAGTATTACGTAAGCACTATACGGGGGGTGGGGGGGTCTTTGTTTGCTTATTTTTGATGACATGGGGGGTGGGGGGTTTAGATGATGATTACGTCATCGGTAGTTATTTATTTTTTACACGAATAGCAAAAATACGTGAATTGTCTATTTAAATACGGTATCAGCAAAATCTATTTTCTTATTTTTAACCGACGAAAATAAACGGAGGAGGTTCTCAATTCGACACGTATATATATTTTTTTATGTATGACCTCTCATAACTTTTTACAGAGTTGTCCGATTTTGATAATTCTTTTTTTATTAGAAAGTGCACCAAGGCGGTCCCATTGTCAATTGTCATTGTTAGGATCTGATGATGATATCCTGGGGAAATTGAAGGAACTCTTCAAATTTTGGAGGCACGTTTACAGCGATTTCCGTTTTTGTCTCGGTATCGGTAGCTTTTTGGCTACTAGTGCCGTATAACATACTATGACAGTATAGTGATAAATCACTAAAAAGTAAGAAATAATTTTTTTAAATAAAAAAAAAGGTTTTTTTTTGCTTGAAAATAAATGTTTTAGTTTGATATGCTTACGTAAATTAAAGCAACTAAATGACGCAGTTATTTTTTAGTTTTTAGTGCGTTTGAGTCGGTTCTATTTTTTGTTAAAAATTTTTTATTAAAATAATATTTATGACACATTATAATTATAATATTAAAAAAATACATTTATAATTAAAAAATGTTTATTACGTAAGCATGGGGGGAGGGGGTGAGAGCTTTGCTTACTTTTGCTGACAAGGGGAGTGGGGGGGTAAATAATTGTAATAAATCTGCTTACGTAATATTTGAACGGCCCCTTTTTACTACGGGCAAAGAAAAGATCTACTAAAACTACGTTTGTTCCCGCTTGCAGCACCATAAAGTATATAAAATTTTATATAGATAGTGATACTTGTTTTTCTGCTTGGATACCCACATTGTTAAGATAAGAAAAAATATACACATCCCCCTCTTTCTCCCCACTTACAGCCGCCATTTTGAAAATTTATGCCTTTATTTAGCCTATGTCACTACGACAATTCTGACAAATTCAACGACACCTCATGTGTCAAAATCTGTCCAGCCGTTTAGGCTGTAGCGCGTGCCAAAGAAATTGACATACATACATACCCACATACATATATACATGTACATACATACATACGCTTGTAAAACTTTACCCTCCTTCTGACGCAGTCGGGTAAAAAGGATATAAGTTTTGAGAGTCTAATAATGAAAATGCCTTTTTAAAACTTCTAACTCAATTTATTACGTCTTTATACGAGTGGAATAAAATCAAATCTCACAATAATGCTACCCAGTGTTTACAGCTACAAGATAATACACAAACAATTTTACTGTACTTATGTAATACAAACACTAACCAGTATTATTAATATTATAATAATTGGACTGTCTTATAAACATAAATAAATAACTAAATTAGCTAAATTCCAAATGCACCAAGTTTATGTCATTTTTGCTTAATGACTGTAGCATACATAATTATCTATACTAATATTATAAAGCTGAAGAATTTGTTTGTTTGTTTGAACGCGCTAATTTCAGGAACTACTGGTTCGAATTGAAAAATTATTTTTGTGTTGAATAGACCATTTATCGAGGAAGGCTTTAGGCTATATTACATCACGCTGCAACTATTAGGAGCGAAGAAATAATGGAAAATGTGAAAAAAAAACGGCGAAAATTATTCATCCTTGAGGGCTTCCGTTGCGTGCGCTGCGAAAACGGTTCAAGATACCAAAAATATATGTATGAAAGAATTATTCCTCTTGAAATGATCTAAAAAAATGAAATGTCCACGACAGTATATTATGTCTATCTTTTAAGATTAACTCACTAGAACTGTTTTTATGGTAATCAAATTTGGTCCAAATTAATGCATTTGTTAAGAGTTATAAATATATGTATATTGTTAATAATAATATACTGTAATATCGTACAATGTTAAACAAAAATGTAGATCTTTAGTACACGGGACGGGGCGGAGGATATTGGTTGACGGGAAACTATAAAAAATTAAAATTGAGAGGGGTAGCGGGAAAAGAGCACATTTAATATGAAAGTGTCTTTAAAATTAAAAGGGTACCTAAAAGGTTTCCTCGCGGACGAAGTCGCGGGCGACTGCTAGTGTAAAAATAAAATCCATCTAATAGGCAAATATCTTCATCCATTACGTTCATAAAAAATAAAATGACAAATTATAAACATGAATAATAATAATAATCATAAAAAAGCTCTTGAACAATAGTTAAATAAAAAACTTATGAAGATATATTTATGTAACACCAATAAGTTATGAAATAAATAGACAAATAAATCGAGCTAATTAGTTAAAACTATGGAAAAGATTGTTTTTTCCAGTTAAAATAAAGGTATATCACCAAACTACAGTACTGCAATTTAAGTTATGCGCTCAACAAATCTTGTATTTTGTAAGACCAATATTCAAACATTAATGCATTTCTTTGAGTAAAGTAAAATAAACTACAATAAGATCCATCAAGACCTGGAATTCTCAACCAACTGTGAGGAAATCAGAAAACACTGTAGAAAGCACAAATTACAGAGCAGAGATTCAAATGCCTGAAGTGAGCTGATTTGCTCGTGCTTAATTGAATGTATATGCTGTCCGTAAATAATATAATTGTTAATTATTAATTGACGTTAATTTGTCTTGGTCTGGCTGGTGGGAGGCTTTCGCAGTGGCTAGTTACCAACCGACCATCAAAGACGTATCGCCAAGCGACTTAGCATTCCGGTATGATGTCCTAACTCCTAAAAAGTATGCTCCTAACAAATTTGCCACCTTCCATCTTAGATTGCATCATCACTTAATATGAGGTGTGATAGCAGTCAAGAGCCAATGCGTAATTGATTCAAACAAAACAAAAATCATTGGGTATAAACCATTAAGTTGTAACAGCTCAAAAAAAGTTCAGATTTTCTTGACATTTTCAACTTGTTATATTTTATATGAAGATAACCAAAACAATGTTTTCCTCCAACCATGCATTTCAGAAACAATATAAATACCAGACCATAACTATATGTCATTAAAATATTTATGAAGATGTGTATGCAAATATTAAAATAAATGTAAAACTAAATTAATGTAAATCCATAACTTAAAGCAAATATTGTCTATTTGTTCTCACTTTTTGCAGTAAAACTGATATTAAATTATAATACTGATATTTATACCAACAAATCCTAGTCCAGCTGCGCCTTAACATCTAATTTCTCATATCAAACATGTTATTCTAAAGTATCCTTGTATAGTAGAACCTCTGTAATTCAAGCAACGGGAAGCATCTCAAGTTACTGCTTTTGTCTTATAGAAGATTATACAGAAATAGTTGACTAGTTGAATTAGAAGTTATCCTAAATAAATTTCAAGTTACTTTTTTCAATCTATAGTATATAAATGAATTGCAAAGGCAGTAAAATCAAACATTGCTATGATTTCACTATGTTTGTGATACATATAAATTATGGAGAGCTACAATAACTATCTAAATGGCCATTATATGCAGGGCCACACCAACCCCCCACAGCGCCTGTGTGCGAAACCTATGAAACGCCTCACCTTGCACACACTTTCAATTTACTGATTGTTTAATGTTTCTGCACTTTTTTGCATTAAAGTCGGGGAATCCCCATGACCCTCATCCTCATCCCCGCTTGTGTCAGTATAATTCATTCAATTAAACTCATGGTGGTTCTTTTGATTTTAACTGAGCTCGTAACTAATGTACACTAAAACCAAAATTGTAAATTGAAACCACACACTTGAGTATTATCTTAGAAGGCTTGTATAATAAGCGCATTATAATTATTTTGTTATTTACAAGGCATATGTTGCGCCTATTGTACCTACCTGCTTGATAGCCTATCACAATATTATGTTGTTGTGTAAGTGTAACAAAAATAATTTAGATGGCGGCGCCTTTATTGTCTTGGCGCCTGTGTGCGCCGCACACTTTGCACATAGGGGTGGCTGATTATATGGACATTGAAATGTGAAATTTTGGGGTTTATACTGAAGAGCTGAAACATTTTTTGAGTTGTATGTTAAGCATAAAGAGGTTCTACTATATAATAATTAAATTAAGCATATTATAACATTATGCTCCTGATATCACACTTAAATTATTGAACTATTTGTATTATTGTATATCAGGCAAATCCTCCTCTTCGTTAGAGCTCGAGTCGTTGTACTCGTAGTCTTCTCCGAATGGTTTAGAGAACACGTCAGAGTCTGAGTTTATTTGCTCATCACTGCTCTCCTCCTCGTCCTGCCAACGGTTGAAGTCCACTCGCAGCCAATGGTGCTTCTTCTTGTCGCTCGTCAAAGAAGGCCAGAAAGATCCATCTTGACACTCTTTCGCCAATATAACCTCGATGATTCTGCCCTTATTCAAATAGCTACTCTTCTCTGGATCTATTTCAGCATACAATGGTATTTCAACTTCATATACCTTTTGGTCTTGTGTACATATTCCTTTAAAGGAAACTATTTTTTTCTCAATTTTAATATCCGGCTTTTCACATTCTACGTTAAAAGTTAAAATCACATTAGAATTTTTTTGCGCCCACGACACTGAGGGTGGAATTGCGTTTATTTCAGAATTCATTTTAGCCAAATAAATGGAAGCAACTTGCTTTCAATATAATTTTATTATAGTTTTCACCTAAACTAATTTAATTTTCTTTGCGGTTTCACTTTTCAGCTTCGAGCACAGATTAGGAGAGGTTAAAGAACTGAGAAAGTATCATATACCTGTGAAAATGTACTAATCTGTGATAAAGGAAAACACAGATTTTATACAATCTTAGTGTAATTATCTATAGAGTTGCTACTGGTTCTCTACGCTGACTGTAACAAAGCAAAGTATAAACTGACTACATTAAGAATGCAATAGAAAGTGGCCAATTGGCCATCTTGGTTCAATGAATATACCTTCCTAATTATACCACAAACGTATCATGTCTATTACTGCAAGATATACTTTAACACTGCGACAACTATTGCACAAAAAAGTTTTCTTATCACCAATTTAAAATTTCGCCGATTGCGAGCCAAGACTCACAATCTTATTATTCTTCAATGTCGACCTTTATAGATACTTTTTTTTTTTATTTGACACATTCAAATTGAATGAGTCCATAAAAGATTAGATTCCAGGCCAATAAATAAATTTAAAAAAAATCAAATTGTATGAGACCTTAAAGGCTTGATTCCAGATCCAGGCCATTGGTAAATTTTAAAAAAATCATGTTGATTTTTCTTATTTTTAAAAAGTATACCTAATTATTGTTATTTGTTTTTTAACTTCTTGTTCTGATTAGTTTATGCGGTCAAGACTTATGTGATTTTTTTAATTATACATTTATTATGAAATAATGTAAACTGAGATAACTAACTGACCATTGAAAAAGAAGAATTAAAATCTCCAAGACGAAATTAGATATTCTCCACAATATCTGACCTATGTTATTAATTAAGGAAAATGCAATACTCTAGAAGACGTTATATTTGTAAATCACTTTGTGAACCTACTATCATTGGTTTCATGAGTGTAGATGTGGATCGCAAGTATCATTCTGATTTATCACAACTAAAATTCTTAAATTCTATTAATAATGTATCAACATATCTGGACTTGAACCATAATATAAATGCAGCAGTGAAAAGGTCTACTGATGATAACGAAGAAAAAATTGACTTGCTTCTAAAGTTTCTGAAAGATAAAAATGAACATTTGTACTCTAAATTCCAAGCCGATTTTATCACCTATAGAAGAACTTTGATTAGCGTTATGTGCGCGGCATTCGGAATATCAGAACCAAAAATAATTAGAGCATGCAAGTTCAAAGGATCAATATATTTATGTTCTATTATGAGTGCAGAGGAAATAAATAAAAAGAAATCTCGCAGTGAAGAGCAAATGAAATTTTGTGCTTGGGGATACAAGTTTGAACAATATTTGTTATCAGGTATACCTAATTATAAGTATAAATAAGCCATAACTCCTACCATAATTTGCTTTTCTTTGAAAAGAGGAAACTCTAGAGATACCTCATAACCAATTTCAGCTGAGAAATCTTGGTTAAGAGGGATTTCTGTAAACCCGTCAGTGAGCATACAACAGTACACATAAGGAAGGTGCTGGGCTCTCCAATTTGCTACTACATTGCATACTAGTGCCTCATAATACTATACTAAAGCCAAACTCGATTGAGAATGCTTGTCAACAAACAAAATAAAAATGAAGGTAGAAATCACTAGTCATTTTACAACTTATTTTTTTTTTTTAATTAAGTAGTTAATGACAAATTTATGACAATAAATTAGATTAGTAAGCTTAAAACTAATTGATATATTCAATATCTTTTAAAATAACAAAACATAATTTTAAATGTATTAGGCATAAACTGTTGCATTTTCTACCTTCATTTTAAATTTGTTTGTTGACAAGCATTCTCAATTGAGTTTGGCTTTAGTATAGTGCCTAGTATTTTGGGTTCATCTACAAGAAAATATTCAGAGCAAATTGATTTGCTACCCCCTGTTGGGCAATATATATGACTTTTCTTGTTACAAGAAATGTTAGTGACATATGCTGATGTAATTGTACAAAATGCAATAAGTGCTGTTTTAAAAGAGAATATTATATTTTGTAGATCAACCAAACAAAGATCCTGACATAGAAAAACCTGTTATAGAAAATGAAGAATTTTCTATATATTACAGTGCAAAGTTGGGTGATTTTAAATTATTATATGGAGCACAAATAGATTCTTTGTTAACTAGAGACACCACATTAGAAAAGCCCAAAACAAATGATTTTCAAGTCAATTTAAACTATTTACGGAATAACCATTTTGCGGAATTAAAAACACATAGAGAAGTACAAAATTTTAGACAAGAAAAAAGTTTTAGGTTTGTTTTCTACGTTTTAAATTATTGCACTTACTTTATACACATTATATGATTTTTACAGAAAATATATAATATAAAAATATATTTACAGAAAATACAAATTACTATACTGCTGGTGTCAATGTTACTTAACGAATTTGAAAGGCTTGTATGTGGGATTCAGAAATGATCAAGGCATAATTGAGAGGTTGCAGTGGTTTTACACCCAAGATATTGTCTCCTACTGTAAGGTAAACATTACTAAATATTCTCATCATCATTTTTGTCAGCATCTGTATTATGCTTGCACTATACTCTATATTGATTGGCAATAAAGGTCGTTGAACCCTCAAATATAACAGAATATGGGTTTAGCACGTATAAAACACTTTACACTGGTTTATACCTTATATATACAATTTTTTCTGCCACAATAACTTAAATTATTTTTTATAAGATGTACCTAAGGTCAAGTCATACTTTTTGCTATTACATTAATGTGTATATCTCTTGCAGAATGAGTGGAGACCTCAAATTGCCATAGATTTTCTGGACAATTTCTTGGGATTTGTCAAATATAGCTTTGAAAATTATAAAGATGAGCCTGGCCCTGTGACATTGGAATTTCAATTAAATTGTAATAGAAGTATTTCAGTTACTGACAAGTGTGATAACGATATATTACCTACTTGGTACACAGAAGAATGAATAGCGGCTTTGGAGAAAAACAGTATCATTTGATGATAATATTTTAAGATAACGTCATATAAATCCACAAACGCTGGTGTTTGTATGTAGCACCCACAAAAAAGCTGGCTAATTCATCATAATTCGATTGAGCCCCTATCACTGGTTCCACGCAAGCGAGAGAGCGGGACAAGCGATAGAGAGACACAACTGGTATATGACAATGACAATTGAAAAACTTATAATGTACATGGGTAAGTGTTGTCATCTATGGAAATCTTGCGACATGTGCATTGAACCAATCGTCGCCATACTACACGAAACAGATATCGGAATTGAAAAATTATGCTTCGTACCATTTTCTCTCACCAAATACGCTATATAAAAGTGAATGTAAAAAACATTAAGGCAGTCAACAGTGGTAGTGCAAGTGGTCATAATCTATACTAAAGCCAAATTCGATTGAGAATCCAACAAACTAAAAATGAAGTAGAAATCACTAATCATTACACCAATTTTTTTATTTAATTAGTTAATGACGAATTCATGACAATAAATTAGATAAGTAAGCTTAAAACTAATTAATACATTCAATAAATATCTTTTAAATAAGATTTTTTAAAATAACAAAACATAATTTTAAATTTATTAGGCATAAAATGTGTTGCATTTTCTACCTTCATTTTAAATTTGTTTGTTGACAAGCATTCTCAATCTGGTTTGGCTTTAGTTATAGTTAAGTTTTGGAAAAGTTAAGGTGAAGTGATTTAAAGTAGTATTTGAATTAGTATCGTACAATTGTAGATATATTGTCTGAATATGTCATACTTTTGTAATAAATAAAACAGATTAATGAATAGGATGGTTGTAAATAAATGATACAGATGTTCTATGTGATTTCATTTATAAACGTTATAGCGCGTTAACTGGGCGCAACAAGGCGTCCCTAGTATTTCGACTCGCGCTGTAGTAGTAGCTGTAGGGCTAACGCTAAAACTCGCGCGGGTGCACGCTCGCGGGTGTATAATGAAAAATAGTATGGACAGCGCAGGCGCGTGCGACGGAGCGCGAGCGCAGGTGGCGGATTGTCACCCGCGCGGCGGGCGGCGGGTACACGCGAGCGGGTTCAGACAGGCGCCGCTAGATGCTACGGTCATACGGGTCGGAGGCTAGGTACAATCATGAACATCGATACAAAACGCGTAATAATTGAGGTGCAATTTCGGCCAGTATTATGGGGTATGGCGAATGAATTATCAAATTCTCCACTGAGTAACCTACTTGTCAAGAACGGGTTATGCAGTCGACGTTTTTTCCGTCTTTTTGCCGAATAATAAATTAGTAAATAATCCATGGTAATCTACTCGACACAACTGTACACGCTCGACATCAAAGTATATTAGTAGCGGTAGGGTCTGGCGCAGTGCACGCGTTGTACGCGCATATTTTGAATTTGCGCGATGCTTGTGCGATGTATTGGTGCCTAGTATCTTACTAACGCGCAAAACGTTTCACGAGGAATTCCGCATCCGTTCGCAAACCACTAGTACAGTAAGGCTGTAAATACATAGCATATACCTAAGTACCTACTATACAATTAACTTTCTAGTAAATAGTTCTCAGCACCATGACAGCGGCGTATTCAGATATGGTGCAACTTCAGAGGCGACTTTGAATTTGAAGCGCACCTCCTTTTGTACAAAAGGAGTATAGATTTATTAATAGACTAAGTTATATAGGTTATCTATCAAAATAAATCTGACAACTATCATAAAATATGATCAATCATGTAACATCATGTTTGGTAGGTAAACAACATCTTTCATGAATATAGATACCTATATAAAATAAAACGAGATGATTTTTATAAAAACCGTGTTTCCAAAATAACATTACAAATCATAGATATAATCGCAGCATGAAAATCCCTGTAAATTATAAAACAAAATCATGACCAGATAAATACATGATGTAGTAAAAATAAATTACTGATACAATTTCCACTTTACAATGGGGAAAATAGTCGAAGATTTTACTGCTTCGACAACGAGGATTGCAAAAATTGCCTCAAGAAGAAAAATCAGGGGAACCTTAGGCAATATAGATTTTTGTGAACCTAAAACTCAAGGGGTGCTACTTTTAGGTCTTTTGATTATACTTGCCGTAGCACTATGGTACAGTTTCTCCCATGGGTGCCTAAGACGTCGTCGGCGTAGGCAAGTGCGCTCGTGTTGGTAAGTTAAGTGTCATCATCATCATTATCAACGGCCCATTACAGGGGGAGACATCCCTCCTTGTAGTGGAGATGCAGCGAAGACCCACCACGCTACAGGGACAGGCCTCCCTCCCCATAGGAAAGGAGATATGGAGCGCAGATCCACCACGCTACAGGGACAGGCCTCCCTCCTTCTAATGCTGGTTGACGGGCTTAGGGTGATGAGATAGTCGACTGCAGGCTTGAAATGTGTTGGAAATTTCATAGAAAAACTAAATAAAAAAATAAAGTATATTAAAACGCATCACAAAGAGCTAGCTAGACTAGTTATTCATGATTGTATTGCGGGTCGCGGGAAATAAAAGTTTAATCGTATTTTTTACCATTTTTGCAAATGTGTACTTTTTCGACGACCTCCGTGCCGCAGTGGATTTGTAAGACTGGGTCCTGGGTTCGATTCCTGGCGGGGCAGATTTTTCTTAATTTGTCTTGGTCTGGCTGGTGGCTTTAGCCGTGGCTAGTTACCACCCTACCGACAAAGACGTACCGCCAAGCAATTTAGCGTTCCGGCACGATGTCGTGTAGAAACCGAATGGGGTGTGGATTTCATCTTACTCCTAACAAGTTAGCCCGATTGCATCATCACTTAATATTAGGTGTGATAGCAGTCAAGGGCCAACTTGTAATCAATAAAAAAAAGTAATGCTGTAATGTTTCATATTATAAAGTTACAATACTAAATTGCATTGTTACTTGGTTAATTTTATTTTTTAATGTAATAATTCTAGAACAGATTGTACTAAAACAAAGAATCTCAATGCTTAGCCCATTAAGCTGATATTGATGGTCACAATCATATATCATCATTACAAGCCTACCAAATGTGTGTGGAAGAGATAGGTGTAATAAGCTCCTTATGATAAGCAGAAAGGCCCTGCCTTGTTGTGTTAATTTAAACTAGGCTATCTGCCTATACTAAAGCCAAACTCGATTGAGAATGCTTGTCAACAAACAAATTTAAAATGAACGTAGAAAATGCAACACATTTTAATGCCTAATAAATTTAAAATTATGTTTTATTTCTTTATAAAATCTCATTTAACAGATATTGAATATATTAATTAGTTTTAAGTTTAATAATCTAATTTATTGTCACGAATTCGTAATTAACAAGTTAACTTAAAAAATATGTGTAAAATGACTAGTGATTTCTACCTTCATTTTTAATTTGTTTGTTGACAAGCATTCTAATTCGAGTTTGGTTTTAGTATAGACTAGCTGTTCCAGACTATAGTAGTTATTATTATCATACTAATAGATCTAAGCATAACCGCATATGATATCAATAAAATACAATTTGATTAATGTACTATATATTTATTAATAGAAAGAACTGAAAATCTGGAGGTGGACGAGCGGTGATCTGAGCCAGCGATACCATCCGCAACCACCGCGATGATACTGAAGTGGCTGAAATGAAAAATATTTTTATTTATTGATTCCAATACAAATAAATGTGGTTGTCTAAGAAAATAGTTTTTATTTACCTAAAGAAATAAAACATACTTGAGTCAGACCCATCACTTATTTATAACTTAATCTTTATCTATAGATTATAAATAAAATTGGAGTGTGTTTGTAATGTTGAGATAAGGGAGCGTTCGTTATGTAACGCAATTTGGGGGGAGGGGGTCTCGTAAAACGTTACGATGCGTTACAGGAGCTGGAGGGGGTCTTTCTTACAACTGAAACTGAAGGGGTGTGGATATTGTCCTACTCCTAAAAAGTTAGCCCGCTTTCATATTAGATTGCATCATCACTTAACATCACGCGTGATTGCATTCAAGAGCTAACTTGTAATGGATAAAAAAAAAGAAAGAAACCAAATACAAATCCAGATTTTTTGTCTCCATTAACTGGTTACGAAAGACAGTTATGAAAGTGGCCAAATTTTTCTTAATTAATACTAGGTACGAAAATGGAAATAAAAATCTTCTTTAGTAGCTGATTACGAAACTTGGTTACGAAAACGACAAATAAATTCCGTTTTCGTAGCTAGTTATCAAAGAAAGAAAAAAATCCATGTTCGTATCTGGTTACGAAACTTCGGTTACGAAAGTGGATTGAAAAGTGCCTACTGTCGTCTTATAAATTAACTGCGCCAATAACACTCGCCTGGTTAATACGCATCATCATTGGTGATGGGAGCATCCTCCCAGGTGCCAGTGCCGGTGCCCCAGTCGTCGTCTGCTGCTTCCTTCCCTTCTTCTTCGTTCTCCTCCTTTTCTCCCACTTTAAGAAAATAGAGCATCATAGCAGATAAACGCAAGAATGCTAATCAAATTTAAATACAAATCAAATTTAAGTATGTCTCGAATTGAGTAATGTTGACAGATTTCTATTGCAAACCGTCAGTCTACTCGAGACATACTTAAATTTGATTTTACAGTTAAGAGAAATTTAAAAAAAATTAAGTTACATTTGATCTTGTTAATAATAAAGCAGGAAAAAAGCTTAGACCAACATCTTAAGAAGCATTCGCTTAGTTGTTGGATCAAGGGTCGGATCCAGAAGGCGGTAATTCTGGAGACGGCGGTTCCTCAATCTGGAGCCCTGACCACCGGTTGTTTGGACCCCCGAGCCCCGCAGCAGAGGGATTAGATCAGTGATTCTCAACCACTGTGCCGCGGCACTTTTGTGTGCCGCCAAATTTTGCAAATATATAATAATGTTAATATTATTAAATTATATCATTTAAAAAGAAAAATATTTTTAACATGAATATATATTTAAATCCACAAAAAAATAAATTATTTTATTATTTGCTTTCCAAATTTGTGATTCACTTTGCGTCGCATTTTTCAGGAACACATGAGCGACGCAAAGCGGGGTCTTGGTGTATTTAAAATTTTTGCCATAAACTATTTATGCAGTGTGTTGTAGTAAGTAAATAATTTTTATCTTTTTCTTTGTGTGCCGCCAAATTTTGAAATTGTTAAATATGTGCCGCAACAAAAAAAAGGTTGAGAATCACTGGATTAGATTTTTATAAATATTTTTAATAGTGTTTTTAATAAATTTCTATAAACGTTGCTGAAAATTTGAAAAAAGAAATTGTAAATAAATAAATAATAGAATCCAAACAGCAGGACAATGTACCTTCCATTCCATCGTCCTCTCCATCATTCTGCGTACCTGTAAAAATAAAAAAAAAAAGTTGAGAGGTGTCAAGGGACACCCGGATGGAACGAAGTTCCTTTCGATTAATTAGTGAAGGAATTGTAATAAAATTTTATTTTTTTTAAGAAATAATAATATTTGTTGTTGTACACCGAAACACCAGAGGGCGCCACGAGAGCGCGAGACAGCATACAGCGCGGGCGCCCCCCGCCGCTCACGCGCACACACATCAAAGGCGGCGGCAAGATCCTTTGATCAAAAAGTGTCGTGACAACAGTGTCGTGACAACTTTTCGTACGATTTTTTTCCGTCTAGCCCCCTTTCACAACGCGCGATAAGGAACTTCGTTCCAAAAAACACTAAATTATTTTTCATTTTAACTAACACATCTCTACAGAGGATTAACATCCAAATGCTTATCAAACTCAGTGCTTGTTCTTCCATTCCTTGATCCCAAGGTAGTACCAACAATCTGAATTGAGCCTTTATATAGTCTGTGCGCTTACCCGCAACCGCAGTGGCGCCCTCTCCCTTCATCATTTTGAGAATGTGCTGCTTCTCTTTGCTAAGATGTCTCTTGCCATTGAGGTGCATTGTCATCTGCTCGGTGCAAGTCACGGAAGTCTACCAACAAAAAACAATCTATCACAATAAAACACAACAATATATATAAATAATCCTCAAAAGATAGATATATGCCATCCATCAATTATTTAAGATATAACAAAACAATGTATGGAATAATTGTTTCTCTTCAATAGGAAGCAAAAAAAGTTCGCAATTTATATTTTAAGGATAATTTGCTATACCCATTCTTACTTTAAAATTATTGCATTTCTGCGGAATTCTATAAATGCTTATTGTCTGTCTGTGCGTGTGTCCGCACTATTTATATGTCCCCCTACAACTGCCTGGCCTGGCCGTTCCTCGATATGATGACATTTTCTTATAGGAAAATGTGTATTCGCGGATAATTTACTTTTAAACTATTGTATAGCTTCTATCGCGGGCCTGGAGCGTGGAGACCGAATCCAGAAATTCTGTAACGAAAAAACCTAACACCGCCCACTCCGACCGGCACAGCGGTGATAATTTTTAATTAGTTTGTCTTATTCGCGTCTTTGTTCGCCAACGTCCATACCATGTTGAATACACCGGTTCTCGTCCGATCACCGAAGTTAAGCAACATCGGGCGCGGTCAGTACTTGGATGGGTGACCGCCTGGGAAACACCGCGTGATGTTGGCTTTTTAAATTTTTATTTTTATTTTTTTTAGTTTGTTTTATTTTTTTTTTCTTTTTTTAAATTTAAATTTATAAAAAAAAAATAAATAAAACAAATTAAAAAAAAAATAATAAAAATCGGTCACCCATCCAAGTACTGACCGCGCCCGATGTTGCTTAACTTCTATGCAATAGCTTTAGCGCGGCAGTCTCCGAGTGCCACACGTCTTTTTTATGTGTTTATGTACCGATTTTAATGATTCTTTTTTTTGATGAAAAGGGATGGCCCACTAGAAGAATCTGACTCCCTGACTTGTGGGAAGTAGCTGGAACTTATACTCATCCACTAGCAAGTCTTTCAGCCTTCAAAACGACTTAAAATCTAGCGAGCTCTAATATTAAAGCTAAATGGCTCGAGTTCTTTGCATGAATAGCTGTAACTGTCATTAGGGGTCTGATCAAAACGGAGGACAGTGAAGGGAGCTCCTCAACTTATTAATTCTCCTTATTAATTTGCACCTATACTAAAGCCAAACTCCATTGAGAATCCTTGTCAACAAACAAATTAAAAATTAAGGTAGAAACGGCAACACATTTTATGCCTAATAAATTTAAAATGTTGTTTTGTTATTTTAAAAATCTTATTTAAAAGATATTGAATATAATAAATAGTTTTAAGCTTACTAATGTAATTTATTGTAATAAATACGTCATTAACTAGTTAATTTAAAAAAAATGGTGTAAAATGACTAGTGATTTCTACCTTCATTTTTAATTTGTTTGTTGACAAGCATTCTCAATCGTGTTTGGCTTTTGTATAGATATATTGTGACTGCTATAAGGGCCTGGTGATGAAGACGAAGAACAGGTAAGGGTGGTAACTGTTATTATAAACGGACCGACGGGTGGGCGCCCGTGGTACTGGTGGTCCCGGGCATCGAAGCCATGGTACGGACGGTTATGCACAAAGTAGCGCCGCAAAAGACCAGGCAGTTCCGGACTTCATAACATCGAAGTCTGTGGGGGCTATAACCTCCCCGTCCGCGTCGGCAGTGTGAGTTTGATATTTAAAAGTATAACATTCGGTTCAATATCGGGCGTAGCAGAAATGCAGGAAAGTGATCGGCTGGCAACCGTCCACCGACCCAAGCTTATCTATTAATGAAATAGAACCGCAAAAAAGAATATCCGCAATTAATTAAAAATCACCCTGTATGTATAAAGACATTCTGTAGTATTTTTGGCATCACCCTTGCAGCTGTGCGAAACCGAGGCAGTCGCTATAAGTGAATAACATAAAATCCGGCCGATACTGCCCGCTATATACAAAGTAGATTAGGAAGACATTACCTTGCATATGTCACAATACAATTCTGGTGTAATTTTATTGCCCCTTCCGTCCTTGTCTACGACAACTTCCTTCTCCTCGACTTCAGCCTTCAAATTCTTCTTCTCGCGGCGAATAAGTTGCGCCCTGTAGGACAGGAAAACAGATATTTATTTATTTATTAGGACCACTAACAAAATCATATGTTTGTATACTAAAACTATCTAATTAGGGTAGCGAGAAGCATATATGTCGGCGGAGTAGTATCATGACAGCCACTCGGCGAAGTTCGGTGGTGGCAATGGTGCATGGGGAGAGACCGATTCTCTTCGTGGCTGATGAGCCACGAAGAACGTCGAACGTCAAACCAGTGCTTTGAATGCTAAGATGTCAGCGGAGTAGTATCATGACAGCCACTCGGCGAAGTTCGGTGGTGGCGGGGATGACCGATCGATGCCGATATAAGGCAGTGGTCTGGAGAGACTAGGCTGATTCTCTTCGTGGCTCATCCTTTGAATGCTAAGATATTCGTGTCTCTCAATTTGAATATGATTCCAGTCTTTGTACCTACGTCAATAGATGTCGCCACCATCCGACATATAATTTTACTTATAAGTAGCTACAACATGCAAAAACAAAAGGGTCGTCCAAACATTTAATATTGAAATAATATAATATAAAATTTTTCAACAAAAAATAGAACCGACTCAAAACGCACTAAAAAGTAAAAAATAACTGTGTCATTTAGTTGCTTTAATTTACTTAAGCATATCTATGAAGTCGGTGCCAGCAAGTTTAAGGAACATTTAAATAACGTAGTAAAGCAGTTTGTGGGTTCTAGGTAATGTCCTTAAAGTAGATACCTTGGCTGGCACCGACTCCTAGATATGCTTAAATAAATTAAAGCAACTAAATGACACAGTTATTTTTTACTTTTTAATGCGTTTTGAGTCGGTTTTATTTTTTGTTAAAAATTTATATTTCTTACTTTTTAGTGATTTGTCGCCACGTAACGTACTCGTACTATACTGTCATAGTATATTATACGCTACTTGTAGCAAAAAAGCTACCGATACTTACACAAAAACCGAAATCGCTGAAAGAATTATCAAAATCGGAAAACTCTGTAAAAAGTTATACATAAAAAAAATATACGTGTTGAATTAAGAACCTCCTCCGTTTATTTTCGTCGGTTAAAAAGGAAAACTACATTTTATAACTTAAGATATGTAATAGTAGGGTGGCAACACGTCTTATAGATTGGTTATATGATCGAAACGTCGTCCAATAGCGTGCAATTAAAAATATGGCGCGCTCTTTCGTTGCATTGGGACGAAAGAGAGAGATATGTTTTACAGTGCGCATAGCACTACTGGCCTTAAATACTGTAACAATATTACTTACACTCTATCCTCCATTCCCTGCTGCAGCAAAAATGGATTCTTCGGATTCTTGCGACCATCGACAATCCTGAGAACATAAATTACTATTAATTTTAAAGTAACCCAAAAAGTTATTTCGATAAACAAACTCAAACTCTTTAGTATACGGGTGACATTTTTAGTAATTTTTTTTATATTTTGTAAATATCCCAGGTTCGATTTCTGGCTTGGTCGATTAGCATTTTCTTCAGTCTAGGTTTGGCTGGTCGGAGGCTTCGGCCGTGGCTAGCGGCAAAGACGTACCGTCAAATAGCAAGGGGTATGGATTTCATCCTACTAAAAAGTTAGCTCGCTTCCATCTTGGATGGCATAATTACCTACCACCAAGTTTAATTGCAAGAGCTAACTTGAAAGAAAGAAAGAAAATGATTTTATTTGGTCAGAACAAAAAAATACAAACTAAAATAAAAAAAGCTAAGAAGACTGACTAAATAAAGGTCTCACACTTAGCATAATACTACAGCAAGCTGCAGCGCCGATTTTCAACTTGTTCTGAATAATAAAAATTCATTTCTTTTTCTTACAAAAAATAGCAATAAATTAAATAATACTACGTACGCCCAGTGCTGTTTCCCGGAGTAGTGCGACTCCGAGTGGGTCTTGGATGTGATGTGAACATCGCACAGCTCGCAGTACAGTTCGCGGGACTTGAATGACATCTGAAACACCAATCGGATACTTGACTCAATATATAAACAGAACAAATTACATATTATTTGGAATAAGGGTCCAAAATATACCAACAAAAGATTACATAACCACAAGTCAAATTTGTGCATTCAAATGATTTTCCCAAATGCCAAGTAAACGTCAAACCAGGTGGATCCTTGTTTCCCATTAACAATAATTCACGTCATAAATGTAAAAACGCACTGAGTACCCTGAGGATACACTAGAGACTGGAACTGGAGGAGGAATTTTGGTTAAATAAAATCCACTCCAAATTACGCACACGCACGCACGCACGCATGGACGCACGCACACATATACACACAAACACAACTCTGCTTTCTAATCGTACTATTGCTCTCATCTCTTTACTTTAATTTTGTGCTTATTCTGCAATACCCAATTTTCATTACTATAGATAAGTATATCTCTAGTGGTTATCTATCATTAAATAAAAAATATAGTTAAGTGTATCATTTTAGTTGACTCAAATATGTTAGTAACATAAAATGATGTAGTCGATGAAACAATATAAAAACAATACTTACCTGTGCGCGCCACTTCAAAAAGGCTAGACCGATTTTGATGAACTTAGTATTTTCTTTTCAGAGACCCACTCAGTCTCTAAGGTGGCTAATTGGACATTGAGACACCCTTAAGTTCTAGAAATGTACTTAAATTATTTTAGATATAATATTTAAGAACATTTAATATAATAACTCCTAAATATATGAACAACACCTAACATTTTTATTTGAATTAGGACATTTTAATGAGTTTTAAAACAACATTATTACATAGCAAGGAGTCTCGGATTCGCAAAAATAACAAAGTCAATAAAGCTTAACCCTGTATTTCAAACGAGCGAAATGCAGAGCAAGAGCTTGCTCTAATTCATTTTAATAAAAGCAAAAGTGGAACAGTACCCATTCGTTCATTAGATAACAATATAAACATCGTTTAAAACGATATAAAAGATCCCAACAAGTCATAAGTTAAGGAAATCAACAAGAAAACTTCACGTCTTTAAAAACGTGAAGGCAGACAATTTGCTGCAATGCAAGTCTCAAATTTGTCGACAGAGTTCACATAAGTTTCGCTTGCGACAGTCTGTCGGTGGGCCCAACGTTCCCATCGACAGCGTCTCAAGTGAAACGTGCGACATTATGTGAACCAAGTTGTCGACAAAGTGTCTACGGAAACGTTGCGTTGGCAAATCGTCTTAGTTACCTCTTTTCCGCGGCGATAACCCATAACTTCGGTTTGCTGGTTAACCCATTTCTTTTGGAATTTTAAATGATTTTTGGATACGTAGTGAATGCGAGCTGCAACAAGTTGAACGTAAATTGCGGTTCAGTTTTAACTGATAGAGATATTTTATACTCGGAAGAGGGTTTGACTTAGGATGTAATAGCAACGTGCACAGATGTGTTAAATTGAAGGAATGTCAGCGAAGTAAAAACATGTTAATAAATGACTAGCTTTGCCTAACGTATTTATTTTGGGGCGCCCGATTATTTTTTAATATTTTTTGACGGCTTGCAAAATCAATAAGTCCTTCTACTCTAAATCCTTCTCTGTGAAAGTTACTCGGCTATGGAACTCGTTGCCTCTCGAAATTCGGCGTGCACAATCGTTAGCTACATTTAAACGGCTGGCGAATGTGCACTACTATCCCCCATAACCTCGTTATGACACCTCTATTATTACGCATTTATTTATCTATTTATACTAAATTTTACCTTGAATATCGTTTAGATTTTATTTGTTCTCTGTCTATAATTTTCCTTTATTTGTTAATTTATATTTTTATGTGAATTCGTATAGGTACTTTCATATGTATGTACGTACGTATGTATGTATGTATATATCTAGTATGTATGTGTGTAGTATTTTATGTAGGGCAAAGGAATTTTATATAAGTATATTTTTATTTGATAATCTGATACTAAAGTTCCTTTATTTGTGTGTACGTACACCCGAACCTTCTCTAATGGATGCACTTTTACTCTCCAATATTGGTTGTCTGGAAGAGATCGCTCATTAGCGATAAGACCGCCAATTGTAATTCATTCAATAAGTAATTACGAAATGATTTTTGGTAACATGCTCATAACTCTCATCTTGTGTCTGAGCAAGTTTTGTTTTATTTCGTGTGTTTTTTGAGCGTATTTGCCTTTATCATTTTTATTAACTTCCGCTGGACAAGTTAAAATTAATTCCTAGTTGCTTTAATGATATATGTATTATCTACCGTTTATTTGAAATTAAAGGATTTAATTTTTTTTTTAGATTAAAAAATGTGCGAAACAAAAAAAATATTAACTACTTATAGGCGATACCCAAAAATTGTAAAAAAAATATTTTCCAATTTGTGACTTCTATCTATATAAATTACTTTTAGTTTGCTTACAATTTTTTTTTTCTCAGGCTCTACCAAATTTCATTTAAATCGATTTCATAATTTAGACTGACTGGTTAATTAACAAACAGACATAGTTACTTCTGCATTTTATAATTCTAGCGGATTATTGGTAACAATTATTTGATAAGCAAGTTTTTTTTATCAAATAATTGTTGATGATACTTGCCTCCCCAGATACCACTCTAAATAATTTAACAATGTTTCTGCTGGGCTGCCGTTCCTTTAGTTTTACACACACAACGCTGTCAACTTACCACTACATCCAAAGCTAAACTGAATTCCAAATGTAGATTATAAGAGTGGTAACATGTTAAGTCAGATAAACAAAACAATTAGCTGTACGAAATTAGAGGCTATATACTCACATGTCGCGAACGAGTCGAAGCTCTGAGCGCAGATACCACAGTACTCTGGCTCCATCATTTGAAGCATATCTCGCGGCAAATTCTTCAAGTGTTCTTTTGCAACACCACATCCTGTAATATTATTATTTTATTTTCTAGTCCCACTAAAGTTCAGAAGGTCCGCCGTGGAACCAAAGTAAACGATGTAGCTCGGCGAAACGCGGAACTAAAGTGGCAATGGGCAGGGCTTTTTGAAGAGCTCATCGACGTTGGGGGCCCAAGGTGCTAGAATGGCGACGGCCTAACCAGAAAGCGCAGTGTTGATCGATCCCGCACTAAATAGATAGACGACATCAAAAGTGTCGTCTGAGAGCCGCTGGCTACAAGTGGCTCACGACCGTTGTTTGGAAGTCCCTAAAAAAGGCCAAGTCCGACAGTGGACATCTATTGGCTGATGTTATGATGATTTCCTAGTTCATCACACATCTACAATGGACATACACGGTAGGAGTGGCACACCTTTGTTAGCTGTTTGAATCCAGTAACTTCCTGCAACTCGTTTCATGCAATCCACTTTTCCATCTGTGTCTAGACTTTTGCCACTTCAGCTGTACACCTAGTTGAGCTAAAGGGTGCATCCCAGTACGTCCCCTTGTTGTTTGTATGTTACATATAAAATATCTATCGTTTTTATAAGTATAATATGGAATCTCTTTTGATTGCAATAATAAATGTCCACTTAAATTTGAGAGTATCTATAAACATACTATATTGAATACAGCTTTGCATAAATTGCACAAAACGTCTTTAAAATGGTATTGAGGTTTTTAATATAATTTTTTTCTAAACTGAATAGTTTGCTTCCAAAATTGTAAAATGTCCCCCCCCCCTGTAACTTCTAAAATAAGAGAATATTTTTTTAGACACAACTACTACTTGGTTTTAACAACTTAGCTTTTGTCGCAAGGGACATTTTTTTGTTAAAAACAAAATGAAATATCAATCAAAATAATATAAAGTTTATAACTTATATGGTATAAGTAAAGTCAAGAGCAAAAACTATACTACAGTACTATATAGAACTATTGGGATATATGACAGCACGGAAAATATCCCAACAGTTCTATAGAACTATGGTATGGGGTACTACTGGGATGCACCCAAGCTAAGACAGTTGACTTTTTCATTTTTAATTTGATGAAATAAAGACATGAAATACAAAAAATCATAGCTTGCTCCATTGACTGCTTTGACTGGACCAAACTCAAAGACTTTTGTCATCAGGCACTGAGGTATTTGGGACAAAGGTGTCGCATATGTATAAGCCAAGTTAAAATATGCAGTTCATGTTTGAAGTTAAGAAACTGGATTTTGGATTCTAATTTCCCAGTTACTTTTAATTTTTTACAATACAATATATTATAAAACTTATTAGTGCAGGTATATTTAGATTTTAAAATAATACTTACGCATCAGATATTTAATTGTCTTTTCATCTGTAGGCTGCCTACGCATTGGGGGACCCTGAGGTCCAAATCCTCTTCCCCACCCGAAATCGGGTGGTCCAGGCATTGGTGGAAACAGTGGAGGCGGTGGCCCAAATGGAGGCTGAGGTCTTCCACCAAAATTGCGGCCATAACCAAAACCGGGTGGGCCATATCCACCGCTATAATCTCCATAAGCATTATTGTACCTATCATTCCTGAAGAAAATTTCTTTTATTATTTCTTCAAAGTTCAAAACATACTGATAATAACTAGTGCTTTAGTAAGTTTACAAAAGCAATTATTACAAAGTGTCCCTTTTTAGTTTTCTAATTCAATACTAAAAGTTGAAGAGAGAGAGAGAGAGAGAGAAGAGAGACAACATCACTAACAATGTATACAGTTTGAGAAATGTTTAAGATCTTTCATGATGTCATATTACACTAAATATTATAAAATTGAATCCTCCGCTTGCATCTGTCCTTCTATCTCTTTGTGATAAACTCAAAGACTAGAGAACAATTTTGATGTTGTTTTCACCAACAGATAGTGCCTGAGGAAGCTTTTAGTATATAATTTGTTAAGATTATGTGGAAATAGGCTCAAACATGACCATATTAGTGGGAAACATCGTGCATCTAGGAGCTTTTAATCAAAGCACTGACTAAAAAGATATAACAAAACAAAGTATAGAAAGACTAAAAGTCTTCAATTTCATATACATATCGATTTTTTAAGGGTTTTCAGTAGGTAACTATTCTCTCTTAAAGAAGGGTCCACATATATCTTTTTTTGTTGATTTGGAAGGTTGCATATCTATATTTTAAGTAAAATCTACCCTGTTTGTCTCGCAGGTGAAGTCGCGAGCGTCTTGTAGTAATGGTATATTTCAGACTAGCTTAAAATTTAAAACAAACTGCTACATTATATACTAAAGCCAAAATTCAAGTAGAATTCTTATCAACAAACAAACTAAAAATGAAATAGAAAATACATGACATATCATGCCTACTTAAAATAATGTTTAATTTTTAATAAAATGTTATTCATAAGATATTAGCTATATTTAATTGTTTAAAGCTTATTTATCTCATTTATAGCCTTTAATTAAAATTATTAGTGCAAAATATTGTTACCTTCATTTTAAATTTGTTTTAGAGTTTGGCTTTAGTACAGATAATAGATATTGTAACATTGTTTTCATGTTAACTTCTGCTTACTGATAAAAGTTCCTATTTCTGGGATTCGGTCTTGGTGGTCTCTTTGCCCCCTTTCCTACTTTCTTTGCCAAATTTTCAACAGGCTTTTTAGGCACTTCTTTAGGCTCCTCAGTGGGATTTTCATCGGGCATTTCATTGTCATCTTCAACAACTATCACATTTTGGTCTTGCATGTCGCTTGCCATATTACCTTTATATGGATAGCCTGTAAAATGTACAATATCTAGGTCATCTGGAACATTGTTTTCATGGATTTAAGTTTTATAAAGATGCTGCAACTGTTTTATCTAAAAGGATAAAAACTATCTTGTTAGCATCAAATATAGCATATATTATACCATGGCATATTATATTATACCAACATATATAATCATAATTACAACGCTTATTTTATGTTTCGGTGTTTTCTACTATTACCCTCAACGAGTACTATGTGACGATTTATAGGTAGGTACTTAGACTTACCAAAGAATCAGCGCCCGGCGGGCGAAAACCCTGTTATTTGTGACGAGTTATCCGGAAGCCACAGGCTTAACTAGCTAATAGTTTAGCAATCAAAGTTGTTGTACTCTAAAATAAATTATTTAGAATAATTAATGAAATATAAATCGATGACGAAAATGACAACAGGGCGTAAATAAAAAAAGACGCACAGAACATTAGAATTACTTGAAATGAAAAGAAAGCTAAAAAGACAAACCACAGAGAAAGAGAACCCCCGTTTTTTACATAGATTATTTGCTTTACCATAGAATATTCGGCTCTGAGTTTTAATTTTTTTTATCTAAGAAAATTGTAATGAAACATAAGATTACAGAGCAGCCTTTACACTGTGTGCAGTATCCATTATTCCCGTGCCAAAACGGCGAAGAACTAAAGAAGTGCAGAAATTGTAAAGTCATATTTCGCGATATCGCGCTTGATTCGTAGTGAATGTAATGTGGATCCATTGTGGATCACAGGGTTAAAGAACTGTCATTGTCAGACGTCAATGACTGACTCACACTCACATGTCACAGTGTGGGTGTCTCACTGAACTAAACAAAACGCAGCGATTTTGCGGTTAAAAATATTTTTTATTATTATTTCATTTCTTATTGTACAAAATATGAGTTGTTCCAAAGGTAATATAAAAAGAAATCGACCCCAAAAGCATCAAAATAAAACGGCCTTTAAAAATGATTTACACGACACCAGCAAAAAAACCAAAATTTTAAATAATTTGGAGGTTACTGGCGTATGTGAACGTTGTAAAGAAATAATAGAATGGAAGATAAAATACAAAAAATATAAGACACTAACTGCACCAAGGAAATGTGTCGGATGCGAGCAAAAAAGTGTCAAATATGCTTACCATGTATTGTGTAGTAATTGTGCAACAGAAAAAAAAATATGTGCAAAGTGTTGTAAAGCAGTCGATGAAAACGTAAGTTCATGTGTATCTGTACTTTTTACTGTAGATGCAATTTTTTAGGGAATAAATCAGAATTACGGGAACTACCTTTAAAACTTTCTAACAAACCCCAACCATGGTAGCACAAGGCGAAACCTTTATTGTATATTTATCTAAGTTGGCTGTGTTACAGGGTTTTATTCATATTTAGAAGCCAATGCCTTAATGTATTAAGATAGAAAAGGTAACTGGTTCCTAAAATTACCATCATTTTTGTTCTAAATCATACTATCACTGACCACAATATATCATGTTCACTCATCAAAATAAAATAAACTTTATATACATAAAACTTATATTCAGTTAGTATTTGATAAATAACTAAACAAAACAATTTAATAAATCTTTGATAAACTGTGTAATCTTGAACTCACAAATGTCACCTACTCTAATTCTTTATCACCTTTTTAGTTTTAAAGTTAATACAAGTTATTTTTAATAATAATTATATATCATATAAATATATTTGTATTTTTAGATTATAAAGAAAAATACTGAAGAACAAGAAGATACTAAATATGAGGCAATATTAAAAAGTCTACCTGAACGAAAAAGGAGAACATTGCTCAGGTAACCATCTTCTTTTCAGGCTTTTTCTGGAATTAGCTATGAGTTTGGCCGGTGATCATGTCAGGTAACATCAAAAGAGTTGCACTGCCTCATTGGTCCAGTGATTACCCATTCTGGCTTTAGATCTTGGAGACTCAGAATGTATATGAAGCTGTTGTTCCTAGTCTTTGAATAATGATCATCAAGCTCAATCAAGTACACCAATCTTTGTCTGTCTTTATTATGAAGAGTTTATGACTAAGAAGTTTATTGAAAACATTCTAAAGTTAATAAACTTGGCTTTGTAACAAAGTTTAGCAATAGCCAGAAAGTGTCCCAAAAGGCAAGACTGTCTGTGCATAGAGGTGTGTTGGTGCCCACACTTATGTATGGTAGTGAAAGTTGCGTATGACAGAAGAAGCACAAAAGTAAAATAAATGCGGTAGAAATGAGAGCATTGAGGAGTATGTGCGGGTTAAAACTGTGTAACAGAGTTAAAAATAGTATGATAAGAGAAAAGTGTGGTGTAAAAGATGTAGTGACTAAAATTGAGAAAGGGATGCTTAGATAGTTTGGACATGTAGAGTAATAGAACTGTTTCTTTGTGCGCTGTGAAAAAACTGCTCTAATACTCAATAATTTGATAGCAATTGCAGTAATATTTGGCATCTTGTGTCTTTGGACGTAACCATATCTGCATAGTATTTTGTGTCTGGACTAAACTTTTCAGAAATACACAAATCTTTGCATCTCTTAAATATGTACTGTAAAGTTATTGTAACATGTGAGGCTGTGGAGACCTCTGATTAAAACAACATATGATTGTTTAGTTTATCAAGATTTATGTATTTGTTTTCAGATATATTAAAAAACAACAAGATGGAGAAGAGATTTCAAATAGTACTATAGAAGCTTTGATGTCAGAAATAGATCAAGTCAATCTAGATGATGATATAAAAGATTGGTCCAGCGATGATAATGATGATGATGACTGACGAAAAACATCAGTGTTACATATTTTACTTTTTCTTTGTATTCTGATATTGTTAAAAGAGAAAATAAATTTTAAGTAAACAAAAGATTGCTTTATTTTACTGCCTTAATCATATTTTGCACTAATGTTATAAAGGTGAAAGTTTATTACTCCATCATGCCACAACTAATGACCCAATTTGGCTACAATTATAAAATAGATATATAGATATTCTTGATTGAATGGTCTGTACTTTTTATCCTGATGTACCTAGAGGAATGGGAATGAGGATAAATAGTTGGAGAGGAGATAGGCTATTAATAACTTAATTCCAAATGAGTTTTAAGTTCGCAAGTATACTAATTAAAGACAAAATCATATATACTTTTAATTAGTAATAATAAAAAATTTAGGGAGTTTGCATAGAATGCAAAAATCTCAAAAAGGATATCATACAAAATTGAAAAGTGCTAGCCAAAGAAAAAAGTAATTATTTGGATTGAGGGTATTATTTTGAACATTTTTACAGCAGAGCGGTCCACCAGGATCCCCGTTAACTTGATAAGTTCATTAGGATCCTCTATAAATAAAATGAAGTAAAGATAACTGGGTATTTTTTTATTAAAAAGTAGTATGTATATCAAGGGTATAAAATGAACTATTTTTTTCAAGATGGTTATCCCCCGAGCCTTGAGGAGGAGTGATATTTAAAGATGTCCTTTCTACTATGATCCCTTGGGGATCCTGGTGGACCGCTCTTTTACAGCAATGCTATGAAACCTTTACTTTCGTTTATATTGAAGTTTAAAAGTGCAGAATTTTTCCAATAATTTTGTGTATAAACAGAGTG
Organism: Mycalesis mineus; assembly: GCA_034621355.1. NCBI lineage: Eukaryota > Metazoa > Arthropoda > Insecta > Lepidoptera > Nymphalidae > Mycalesis > Mycalesis mineus. Next base: position 8,113,662 of record CM067884.1, read on the forward strand.
TACTTGTTATTAAAAACATTCTTTACTAAAAGCAATACTGTGAAATTTATTTACGCTGATATAAAATAATAACTTTCTTTGGCCGGCACTTTTAAATTTTGGCCGGCACTTTCTCTGCAATATGACGACAATTTTTATTTTCAGTCAGGCTGTAATAATGAATTTTTGATATTTAAATGTTCTTCGTCCATTGGTAAGCTTATGTCATCTTCATGAGGTCAGTTGACATATAAGCATTGATTTATAATACTTTTCTTTATTTCGGAAAAAATTCAGCCCTGGTTTATTAACTCGGTGAACCCTCGTACCTCTCATATAGAATTTCAAATCGTCAGTCCCGGTCACTATTAACACCAACATTTGACAGTGCTAATTAAGAATTAATTAGCACTGTCAAATGTCATTATCCAGCTAAGCTAGCCAACCCAATGTGGCAGTACTTGCCACTAAAGTGACCTAAAATTTGCTTTTGCACAGCAACACCAATTCATTTTGGTACTATCTTATAAAAAGGAGACTTGTAAAATAAAACACTACACAAATTTTGTATTAACAACTTCTTGTAAATCTTTTTATTAAAATTTACTTTCAATATACATAATAATCATAAGTTATTTTATAATATAAGTGCTTAACAGAATAAGATGTACAAAATGGCAACTTTATTGCAATTAGACCTTACTTAATTAAAAAAAAATTTAACTATAGAATTAAAACAATTTTCTAAAAACCTCTCAATCATTTCATTATATTATATACAAAACTATTCACTATTATAAATTAACATCAGTGATATTTTCATTTAAATGTGTTTTAGTGTGGACAATAATTAACTTTTTTTGTACTTACAACATAATAATAAATAAATAAGATTGTAAAAGTTATTTTTGCTTCATGTCACATATCAAATTATTCCCAGTTGCCGCAACTGAAAAAAGAAATATAATATACATCCTCAACTAAATGTAAAAAAATACTAACTGGATAAACTTAAATCACATATTAATACTTACAAAGCCTTGTCTTTCTTTCTCTTTCTGTAGTACCACCTCAGTTTGTCTGTCATCAAACTTGACTACAGCTGCTAATACTTTAGCAAGAGTTATGGAATGTAATCCATTACCGGTTAAATATTCGTAAAGAATATTTTTCAAATATTCCAATTCAGTATTTTCTTGAAGGGAATGCAAATGCCTTAAACTAACAAGTGCTTCATCTAACCTTAATCCCAACTTCTCATTGGAAAGTTTTAACTTATCATTGTTAGCTTGCATTGCTTGCATGCTTCCAGTTATTGATTGATTCATCTGCTCTGTGTCACTTAGTTTCTGTTCCAATTTATTTTTTGTGTCTAACAATGTGTGGTATTTCTCTGTCATGTTATCAATATTATTACCCTCTTTTCCCACAGTGGAGGAACGAGGATACATTTGCGATTGTATTTGGTCTTTAAGTTCTAAATTTTCCTCAGCTAGGAAAGAATTTTCTCTTATTAGGCTTTCTATTTTCTCTTTACTAACCAGAAGTTCATTTTTTATAGTTTCAAGTTCGTGTGACATTATGTCGCCTTTTTCAGGAATGTTATCGGTTGAAACAATTAACTCTCTTAATTTATCATTTAGATGACTATTTTCCTTGGAAACTTTGGTTATATGAGTTTGAAGACCTTCAATGTCAGACTGCAACCGTTTATTGTCTTCTTTTAGGGCTTCAAGTGCATTATTGCGTTCTTTTAATATATCTTCAGTCTTGTTAATGGCTAAAAGATTTTGTTCATTTTGTGTTGATAAAGTCACATTCAGCTCTTTTAATAAGTTTGTCTCTTCTTGTAATGCTTTTATAGTTTTCTGGCTTGCCATAAGCTCTTCTTTGATGTTAGGAGTTTCTACATCTGTCTGCGTAGCTTGTTCAGTAGATTGTTTACTGTCTGCAGCCTTCTTTTCTAGATTATCGATTACTGTAATCAAATGATCTTTTTCCTTTTCAATTTGAGAGTGTGATTTTTGTACTTCTTTTAACTCTGATTCAATATCAATAACATTCTTCGAAATTATATCAGATGCATTTTTCAAAGTTGTATTTTCTTCTTTAAGTACTTCAAGACATTTTTCTAAATCACTGATGCGACTTGATTTTTTAGCACTGTCTTCTTTTATTTCTAGTAAATCAGTATACTCTTTACTTAAAACTTCATAATTATTTAATGTTTCTTTATACTTATCAGAAACTTGTTGGATCTCCTGTATTAATGAATCTTTCTCAGTCGTAATAAATTGTTCTTTAATACGTAGCTCCTCAGCTTCTTTAACTAAAGAATTATTTCGTTCGCTCAACAACATATTTTCTTCATTATGACAACGCAACTTCTCTTTGAGTTTTCCAGATTCTTCAATTAAACTATTCATTTTCAAATCATTCTCTAACTTCATATTATTAATATTTACTTTTAGTGATTGATTTTCATTTTGTTTTTCGATTAGTTCTTTCTTTAAGTTTTTACATTGTTCAGTTATTATTTGAACATCATTTTTTAATTCTATGTTACCACTATGCAAGTCCTCAGATGTTTTAACCATCTCACTTAACAACACAATTTTTTCTTTTAACGTGGTAATGGATGTATTAATTAATTGCTTAAATGATTTTGATTCTTCTAAGGTTAGGTTAAGTATATTTCGTAAATTGACTATTTTGCTTTCCAAATCCTTGCATCTTAACTGAAGTACATTAGATTTTTGTACTTTCATTTTTAAAATATCATTTTCGGACCTTAATTCATTAACAGTTACTTTTAACTTTTCATTACAATTTTGAACTGATTCATGGTTGACTAAAAGTTTTTCAATATCAGACTGTAATTTAACGAGTTCTTCTTTTTCGTCTTGTATTTCAGACTCCAAATTACTACACTTTACTTTCCATTGATTAACTTCATCAATATATTTTTTTATCACTTCCGGTTCATCAGGTTCTTGTGTTTTTAAGCTTTCAATATTGTTTTTAAGTGATTGCAGTTCATTTTCAAGCTGGCTGATTTGTGAATTCTTTTTAGAGTTGTCTTCAAGTAATTGTGCATTCCTATTTTCTAAATAAACATTTCTATCTATCATTGCAAGTTTTTCTGCATTTTCTTGCTTTAACTGTAATTCAAGGCATTTATATTCCTCATCCGATTTATTAATCAAACACTCAAGATTTTGGCATTTTTGTGCAAAAGTTTCTAGTTCAGTTTTTACCTCTACAATTTTAGCCTTGTCTGTGTTTAGTTCATTTATTTCGTTTCTCAATTTAGAATTTCCTTCTTCTAATTGACCTATTTTACTTTTGTAATCGTTTATAACAATATTAAGAGATTGAATCTCATTTTGACTATTCTTTAAACTTTCTTTTAATGATTTGATTTCATTTTCTTTCCCTTCTAATTCCTTATGAATACTAAGTTTATTTTCAGCTAGTGATATAGCATATTCTTCTTCTCTTTTACTCAGAACTTCAATTTTCTTTTGCAATTGTAAGACTTCTTCTTGTGAATTCTTTAGATTTATCTCTAAAATAGACATTTCTTTACTTTTAAGAAATTCATTAGAGTTATTTTTATTTTGCAACTCTTCTATAGTTTCTTTAAGGTCTTCTATTTTTTTTCGAGCTTCTAATAAAGAGGTGGCCGTAACTTTCAATTGATCATTTTCTTTTTCCTTAGTTTCCAACTCATTCGAAATTTTCTGTAACTCAGCAGCTAACTGAGAATTCTTTTCTTTGGTTGCTTTGAGTGACTCCTTATATTTGTTAAGCAACTGTTCCATTTTTTCTACTTTATTGTTTAAAACTGTAATTTCTGAAGATAAATGGTCTTCATTTGTTAATTTTTCGACAGATGTATTCTCTGTAGCTAATGTTATTAAAGGCATATCATTGTCATTACTCTCATCTGAAGGTGATTTATTATTATTTCCTATAAAACTCTCAGTCACACTTGTATTGTTACTCTGCAGAAGACTTAACTTTGTGTTAAGTGTTTCAATTTTCATATTTTTTTCTTCTATATCAATTCGTAGTGCTTTCTCAAGGTGTGCCTAGGAAAATAAAAAATAATTATAACTGTTTTAACTTGTAAACTCCATGTTTATCCTTTATACATACCTTAGCACTTTGTTCCAGAGAACACTGTTCTCGTAATTCAGATATTCGTCTTAAGGCCTTGTCCTGTGTCTCTACAAGAACATTCTGAAAAAAAATAAAAAATAATTTGTAACCTTCTTCTTTCTGTACATAAAATTTGATAATAGGCACTTTTTCAATTGAAAAATGAGATAAGTTGCTTTAACTGTGTTAATGTTAAAGTGAATATTGATTGTATATACCTTCGCTTTTGCGTTTTCTCTTTCTAGAAGCTTGTAATGACGAGCAAGATCTGCATATTGAGTTTTGTATTTAGTACATCTATCCTGTGTACGACGATATGCTGAATAGAGTTGATCTTTTGTCACACGGTCAAGATTAACTGTCCCACCAGGTATTCCTCTGTCCTCAGCTTCACTTGCAGATACCTCCATATCAGACTGCAAGTATATCAATGTAGATAAGTAATGGTTAGTACAATTAATTAAGTTAACACATAGGAACTTTTGTGTTTCATAGATAAAACAAACAAATGACCAACATCTAACCGATCTCGCATAGCTAGGTTCACATACTTTTGACAGATGCGGGAGTGACAACTTGTACAGTGTAAGTATTTGGTGTAAAAGTATAAACATTACGCTGTAACAGCTCCATATAGATGCCAGTAAAAACAGTACAGATTTCCTAGTTTGATTTTTATATTTATAATAATAAACAAATATTTATATATATAATAATAAAAAATTATTTGACTGGCTATTAATAAAACACTTTTATAGTACTGATGAACTTTTAACATAGTTAATTACTTATAATGACATACAATAATATTATTTGACTGATATCTTAATAATTAATGCAATTAACATTTTAATACTTATTTTAACTAATTTTAATAATGTAATGGACACTATATTTTTCAACAGACTTAAATTTAATTATTGTAATTTACTTTTATTGCGGTATAAATTCAATAAATATTGCACACCATTTATCATGGTAGAATGTAAGTTGTAAATAAATTTATAAGATCCATATTGTACTACATTCTAGCAAATAAAGTTATTATTATTATTATAAGATATATGAAAATAGACAAAGAATATTAAAAAATATATAATACATTAGATTACAAAAGCTGTTTTATCAATGTTATTTACCTGTAAATGATACATTGAAGGGCTTTCATAGCTTGGTAGTCGAAAGGATATATCACTAGCCAAAGAACTGTTCGATAATCTTCTTTGTCTTTGACTTTCTTGGGGCGAATGCTGCAAATAAATTATTTAGTTGTAAAGAAGTTAACAGATGCCTGGCCACTATTTAATTAAAATTTTTGTGAAATATTACAATAATCATGTAGCAATCTCAGACCCATCTAAATTGATGCTGTTACAAAAATATTTTAAACTCTTTAATAAAGCTATTTATATTAAAATAATATCTTATAAATAATAAGTATATTTAATTATATTCTCTATTATCCCCTCTCCTATAAGGAGGGAGGCCTGACCCTGTAGTGGGCCATTAATAGGCTGATAATGATGATTATGATAATTATTTTCTCCTCCGTTATATTAGTTATCACTTTAGTGTGATTTATAGCAGGCATTCATTTTGACATTAAAAAGTTCACTAATAAGATTTCATACCTCTGGAGTAATGTGATAATTCATAGTATCAACATTTGTTTCAGTTGTACCAGGTTGTACAAGTAGCACTTCTTGTAAATTGTTCTGTTGGTTGCTTGAATTCCGATTCTTATTGGTAGCATCTAGAAATTGCATAAAACAATAATATAACCTATAATCTATTTGATTTATACTGGTTAGCACACTAATGTCCTCTTTGATACTATAGTCTTTATTTAATTAAATATATTTATTTAAAAACACAAACATTAAAGACATTTGAACATGAAATAAAGTTTTTATTAGAAGAATCGAAATCATTCTCAGATAGAATTGATTCTTAGTTGATGACAGATATAAGAAATTCCCAAGTAGTTAGGCTCATTGTATATGTTGCATTATAACTAAAGTGCAGCACACCCATCAAAAGAATAGATGTAAACAGAGGATCTATATGTGAGCAAAAATGTCAATTTTTCAAGAATTATTAAATAATTTTCTTTTATTTTGCTGGCTCAGTCAATGAAGATAAATAACTATTCATCAATAAGAATTAATTAGTTGCACCTCAATCTTAATGGTAATTATTATTCTAATTCTTTACTCTAATAACACCTAAGTTAAGCTATGTACATTAACAAACAGACATTTTCATTTCCTTCAAATTTACATTATATAATAAAACTAGCTGACCCAGCAAACGTTGTTTTGCTTAAAAAATTTAGATGAAAATTAGATAGTAGCCGATTCTCAGACCTGCTGAATACGCATACATAATTTCATCAAAATCGGTCAAGCCATTTCGGAGGAGTATGGCAACGAAAACTGTGACACGAGAATTTTATATATTAGATTTTGCTCAGGAATCACTTTATCTAACAAGTCACAATCACAGTCTTATCAGTTATAAATCATAGTCTGATCAGTAGTCATTGAGTATATCACGAACAGACAGTCAGACAGATGTGGTGGAGGACTTTGTTTTATAGTATCTAAGGATTACCATTGTCACCAATAGAGAACAAATCATTATTTGTGATGTCCGAAATGCTGCTTGAGGCAGAAGTCACAGCTGCCTGAAAGAAACACAAATTACATAGTAAATAAACAGCTGAGTGGTACTTCTGGTAGTGAACCAATTTTCTGCATTAAAGCAGTGCCGTAACTAGGGCTGTGTCAGCGGTGCCCGGGTGCAGACCCTGAAGGGGGGCAGAAATGACCAGAGCATATACAATACAATTCAATTAATGGTTACGGCTCTGCATTCAAGGCTGTGGATATGATTCCCACATAGAGTAGAAAATATTTGTAATGAGCATAGATGTTTTCTAGTGTCTGGATGTCTATTTATATATTAATAACATAACATTATTCATCAATTATATTAGTACTTATAACATAAGCTATGCTATTTTTGGGCTAGATTAAAATTAGGTAGCTAGATGGCGATATGTGTATTGCATATATCGCCATCTAGCTACCGATTTTTAAGCTTGTATATGTAATTTAATATACAATGAATAAATATTGTAGTACAATTACTACAATATTTATTCATAGTATATTAAATTTCTAGTAGTACTTGTTACTTATATAATACATACATTTATATATGAAATTTTGCAGTGGTAGATTTTAGCTTAGATATAGACTACTTTTCATCCTGATATTCCCAAGGAAACAGGCTTTACAAAGGTAACTGGGAGGCTTAGTAAAAAATACTGAAGTAGTAGTAAGTTGTATTTTATCTGATCCACTGATTGCAATTACAATATTCCATAAAGACTATAGGTAGGTATTTGATATGATTATGGTTAGGTACATCAAAACAAATGAAATATAATTCATTCTGAAACATGGGAGACAGCTATAGTTCTCAGGTATGTTTATCCTATCGAACCATATCCTGTGCTTGAATATATATTCAATCAATCGACTGAAATCCAAGGAAATATGCATATGTATGTCATACAGAAAATTTGTTGACTTAGCTATCAACAACCACATTCAAGCTTGTATATGTAAATGGTAATAATGATTTCAGCTTAATTATATACCTGAGCAGCTTGTGCAAACTGTTGGATCCTTTGAGGAGACGATTTCACTTCCTCAGCCAATTTATCTTTGAACTTCTTAAACATTTTTCCTGGCTAACACTTTTTAGTCAAAGTTGAAGTAATACATTTATTTGTCGCAATCGCATAAATTTTAATTATTTTAATACAAATACAAACAATAATAAATTATTTTATAGCTGAGAAATAATCAAAATCACCAAAACCCAAAATGACTACAAATGACATCCGCAACCACAGACAAGACAAAATCAATCATAGATATATTTTTTTTTTTTTTTCAATTCGTCCCTAAGAGACAGGCAAAGATCTGTGACCATACAGCCTATTCAATCGTCTTGAAATTTTCAGTGTAGTATTTATTTATTAAAGGCAAAGCCTATTCAATCGTATTTTTTCCTTGTATATATTTTTCTTTTTAAAATAATAATCTTTGACGATTCATCTGAATGTTCTTCAATTAATCATCATCTTTTTTTTTGTCAATTTCTTGTAGTCACATCCAAAGTTTTTTTTTTTTTTAACAGTCGATCAGTGTTATCCAGTCCATGAGCAAAAATTCCAACTTCAAATTTCTTGAATTGTGTTGAGAATGAAATAGTACAAATATTTATAAGTCAGGGGATTTTTTAATAGTTCTTGTAGAGAGCGCGGCACGTCTTCTGTATTTTTGTATATATTAATCAAGTGCTCGATCAACATTAGGCGCTGAATGCCAAAAGAAGCACAAGAGAAGAATATATGATCTAGTGTCTGGGATTCATTGCTTTTGCAGAAGTTACACAGTGAAGAATCAATTATTTTTAGTCTATATAAGTGTGCATTAATGCGACAATGTCCAAATCTTAATCTGCAAATTACTGAATAGTATTTTCTATTTTTATAAATTTTATCTTTGCAGAACCACGGCTTTTTATTTGTATTATCCTTAAAGTTGTACCATAATCCTTTATTCACGTGTTCAGGGGAATTCAATATCTCTTGCCATTCATTTATAAAACGATTTTTTAAATTCCTATGTACATCTGTGAAAGGGACGGCAGCTCTGTAAATGTTACTTTGATTTTGACAGTTTTGTATGTTTGTTATTGTTTTTGCTAAAAAATCTGCATTTTCATTGCCTCTCACTCCAGTATGTGCAGGGACCCAAACAAAGATTATTTCAAAATTGCTAATACAAAGGTCATAAATTTTATTTTTGATTTCATAAATTAAGTAGTTATTTTTAGCATCTAGCTTACTAGTAGAGAGGGCCCTAAGGACACTCATACTGTCACTGGCAATGACCCAATTTGTAGATGTAGAGTCCTTTTTATGATTTTCGATGTATTGTAATGCTGACAAAATAGCAAGTGCTTCAGCAGAAAAAATACTAGTGCTATGATCAATTCGCTCACCGGAACCTGTTTTCAACTTGCTGTCATAAATAGCGATCGAAGTATTATGATCATTTTTTGCTGCATCAGTATATATGATTCTGTGACTTGGCCAATTCGAAATCTTTTCATAGAAAGTCTCTTTTGTGGTAACAGTACTATCTATTTCTATATAAGTACTAAAGAATTTAGAATGGTAGTTTCCTTCAAAACATGGCCAGTTAGTCTCTGTTCTATGTATGTTAAAGGTCTTGAGAAACTGTAAACACTCCGATAAACCATGAAGCAAGAATGAGGAATTTGTGTTCAATATGATTGTTTGGGCATGTATGAGATTTTTTAATAATTTATTGGATCTTAATGAATATATTTTTGTCAAAAATTTATTTTTTAAAAAGCTAAATCTAATACTGAGAGGAGGAATATTGCATTCTATTTGCATAATTACAATTGGGGTAGTTTTGAAAGCTCCTGTAATGAGACGTAAACTTGAATTTTGTATGACATCAAGTTTTTTCACCAAGTTTTTATTTGAAGCATAACATAAGTAGCCATATTCAAAGTGACTTCGGACTATTGACTTATAAAGTAAAAGTAATATTTGTGGATCAGCTCCCCAATATGTTTTGGATAGTGATTTTAAGATGTTCAAGGCTCTAAAAGCCTTGTCTGCGATGCAATCAACATATCTTTTCCAAGACATATTGCTAGTAAACAATACACCTAGGAACTTTACTTCTGAGGCTACTGTCATACAGGCTTTATTATAGTAAATTTGTACGAGAGGAAGGGTTCTTTTTCCAAATGTAACTACTTTGGACTTTTTTGGATTAATATTTACATCTAAATAATTAAAATATTTTTGTAAACTAACTAAACTCTGATTGATTCTACTTGTTATTTGGTTTAAGCAATTTCCAGTTGAGTAAATGACTAAGTCATCAGCAAATTGCAGATTGTTTATGTGAGGATCTAAATTTAAGTTCAATTTATGTATATACAGTAAGAAAAGCAAAGGACTCAATATTCCTCCTTGACATACGCCTTTAGAAGAATATCGTGGCCCATAAAGACTACCGTTATATTTTACATAGACTTGTCTCTCATATAAAAAGCTAAATATCCAATTTATAAACTTTTTAGGTAACCCAATACTGGAAAGTTCATTACACAGTATCTCTAAGTTTACATTATTAAATGCACCTTCTATATCAAGAAATACAGAGACAAGATGATTTTTTTGGGCTATTGACTTCTGGATATCAAGTTGTAATAAGCTTATACTTTCTTGAGCAGATTTTCCTTTTCTAAAACCAAATTGGTTATCAGGTAAGATACAATTTTTTTCAATATAATATTCAAGACGTTGTTTTAAAAGCTGTTCAAAAACTTTACCCACACAAGAAGTTAAAGTTATTGGGCGATAAGAGTCTTCATGAAATTCTTTTTTGTCAAGTTTTAATATTGGTATCAAACAATCAACTTTCCAATCATCAGGAATGAAATTCATTGACCATAAATTATTAAAAATGTGGCACAATAATCTTAGACCATTATCATCCAATTTCTTTAGTAAGATATAAGGAATACCATCTAAACCAAATGCAGTGTCTCTTCTGTAATATATTGCTGTTTTTAACTCTGTTATTGTGAATGGGTTCAAAAGAAAGCTGTTTGTTGGATTAACAACATTGTCTGCAAAGTTTAATCTATTTATATTTACATAGTCAGGGGTATATTTATTTAAGAAATTTAAAACCCACTCATTATTATTAAATATCTTTTTAAAGGAATAGGTTTTATTAAATTTTTTCATTAAAGTCCAAATTACACTAATAGGAGTGGTACGATTAAAAGACTGACACAGCTCTTGCCAACTAGCTTCTCTTTCCCTTTTTAAAGTCAATTTTTTGAGAGCTTGTAATTTTTTAAAGTTTAAATAATTTTCTTGTGATGGATCATGTTTAAATTGTACGTATGCCTGTTTACAAATTTGAACTGCATTGGTACATATGCTGTTCCACCAGGGAAGACACATTTTTTTTTTAAATTTGTTGTTTGAGTAATTATTATTATGAATTTTTTTAAGAGGGGTTGATTTTTGCACAGCTTTATGTAACATATTTATGAAATTTCTATAAGTTTCTAATGGTGAATTATTGTCTAAAATAAAGTCCGAAGTCATATCTTGTATTTCTTTATGAAATATATCCCATTTTATATCCTTATACTTAGGAAATGTTGGTAAATTGTTACCTGTTTTTGAATCACTGTGTTTTTGACTTAATAATACATTTAAAATTATAGGTAAATGATACGATCCAAGAGGATCATCATGTACTGACCAATCACAAGACAAGGCGAGAGATGGAGAAACAAGAGATAAATCTAAAACGTTAGGACGCCAAGATAGTGAACCAACAGTTGTCGGCTCTCCATTATTTAATAAAACTAAATTGTTATCATCAATGACCTCTAGAAGATTTCTACCCCTACTGTTTATATTGTTACTTCCCCAAAGTGTATGATTAGCATTAAAATCACCACCAAGTATAAGAGGCTTAGGAGTGTTTTTAATTAATAAATCTAAAGTAGTTTTATTAAAATTAGCATTAGGTGGGCTATAAAAGCTAATAATACTTATTTCTTTATTATAAATCTTAATTCTTATACATATATTTTGATGATCAATGTCACAATAAGTATTTATAATTGTGTACGATATGCTTTTGTGTATAATGATTGCAACACCATTATGTTTGCTGCCTATATCTTTTCTTTCAATATTATATCCCCTAATATTAATTCTTTTTTCTGGGTTTAGCCATGTTTCACAAATTAATGCAATGTGAATGTTTTGGTCATATAAAAATTGTGATAAAATATGTCGATTACATAGCAAACTCTGAGCATTCCAATGAACTATATTAATACAATCCATTAGATTTTAGGAGAAGTTTTTTTACTAAAAGTTTCAAATAGAATATTTTTAATATTATTTGTACTAATTGGATTATTATCAGTTTTTGATGCTATGATTTTAATTATTGACTCAACTATTAAATTCATAAAAATATCTGATTTTAAAATATGTTGCAGTTGCTTATTTGGGTCACTATTTAAGTGTGGAAAATTTTGTTCATTGAATAAATCGGAGTATTTAACAGATCTCGCCTTTACTTTATTTTCATTAATTTTAGCCTTTTTAATTGGACAGTCTGCAGAGACCGCAATGTGGTTGCCTCCACAGTTGCTACATTTAGCATTTAATTTGTCAGTAGTACAGTCCTTGAAATTATGATTTTCTGTACAGATACTGCATTTTATTGTGTTTTTGCAGAATTTTGCGATGTGTCCATATCTTAAACATTGGAGGCATTGTTTAACAGGAGGTATATAGGGACTTACCTCATGTCTCCACGAATCCAGATATATGTGTTCAGGCAATTGGGTGGCTGCAAAAGTAATCGCTACCGTCCCTGTTGGTTTATATATATATTCTTCAGATTCTAATTTAGTTCTAGTCATTAGTCTCCTGACCTGAATTACGTTGCAGGTACTGTCTAATAAATTGAAAATTTCCCTATTTGAGAGTGTTACCGGAACTCCCCTTAGTACCCCAGTGATCTCAGTTGCTGAGGCTGGAATACTTGGCTTTAGATTTAGATGTTTATGAAATTTTTCATTTGCTAAGAAAACATTTGCGTTATTGGGTATATCAAAAACTATGCCGACTTTATGTCTATTTAAAGTTTTCAAGTATTTTACACCATTGATGCAGTATTGTCTAATCCCAGACGAGATTACTAATTTTTCTTTTTCACCTATGGGTTTTTCATTGCTGCTGCTGTTCAAAAAGACTATATATTCGTTTTGCCGTGAGTTTTCAGAGTATTTACGTACATATTTGTTGCATTTGTAAGGAATAAACCTATCATTTTCCGTCTCCATATCAGATTCGCTACTGGGGGAAGGCGACATATCCTTCTTTCTTTTTGCTTTGGAGCCCCTCATGGTGAGGGACTCCTGAAATTTACAATTTTCTTCTAAAACAGCTAAATAATAATTTACAAAAAAGAAATTTTTGCACAACGCGCCCTCGTAATACAATCGTTCCCGCGCTTTTTTTCTCAATCATAGATATATTTTACACATAAAAGGATATTACACATAACCCTGCAAAGTTTCCGCACGCTACACGATAAATAGAGAGTGTGTACAGATAATAATTTTTTTTGGAGTTGGTAGCACTGCACTTCAGTCTAATTCTGTGGTTAGCACTTAGCAAGATTTCAAATGAAATATTTTAAATTAAACTCAATAAATAAATTAAGTGAAATTTATACTATTAGATTTAGATACATTTTAATTTGTCTTATTTAATCGTGAAAAAGTAAGTAGCACCGTACGTTCAAATATTATGACGATATCAACTCGAAGACTTGTTCAAATAGCAGCATGGGGTGGTATTGTGGTCGCCTCAACTGGATATTATTTGCAAACAAAACTTGTAGATAGAGTTAGAGGCTTAGATTACTATAAGGATGCCCTAAAGAAGCTCCGAGCTCATCCAGGTGCAGTCTATTATCTTGGAGAACCAATAAAAGACCGAAGGTTTAAATTAAGCGACAGTGAGAGTAACTTTTCAGATGGAAAGACGGCTAAATTTCGTATCCCAGTGAGTGGGCAGAAAGAAAGGGGAATTTATTATTTTTGGGCAGAAAATATGGACAACAAATGGATAATTACTAGGGCAGAATTGGAATTAAAATCAAAACCAGATGAAAGATTAGTAATAGTTCAAGAAAGTTAAGTTTTATGTTTATTTATTTATATGTATATTTGTAATTTTTATGTAGTACATAGTTTGCACATATTTTTAATATCTTTAATTTTCTTCCCCTGGCATTATTTTGTGATTTAGCAATAGTAATACTTTATATATAGATTTTGACATTATTAGATTGTATGTATAGATTGAGTGAGTTTCTCATAATTAAAAAATAAAAATTTACTTTCTTTCTGCACAAAATTTGCGAATTTAAAGTTATACCATAACAGATAAAAGGTGTTTAGATGGCCTGCCAATGCAACATATTACTTACTTCCTTCAGCGCTACAACTCTTAAGTGGGTCTTGGCCTCCCCTGCCACTTTACTCTGTTAGGATCTCCTCTTAAATTATTTAGTAAGCACTGAAAACTTTTTGTAGATCTTCTTCCACACAAGCAGATCTTCTCAGGAAAGTATAAAATTACAAATACAGTTGACTCTTGATAATTCAAAACTTGAGAGACTCTAAAATATTTCGAATAATCGAGTGTTCGAAATATCAAATGGTTTGAAATTTATCAGAGGGAATAAATAAAACTTCGAATTTTTAAGTGTTGATCAATAATTATTTAGCAATTGCTTTTTTATAACTATGTCAAATGTTAAGAGGTACATTCTTTTATATACATGTATTCATAATGTGAATTATTTTATCTTTCGAAAGAACAGAGTTTTTTCAATTCAAAGCACATTGCTGCTGCTCAGACTGCTCAATATTTTTTTTAACACAAAAAGTGCCTGAAATGCTTTTAATCTGAGTACCAACGAAAGAGTAACAGTAACTGAATGATAATGAGGTTCGAATTATTGCAGGTTTGAATTAACGAGAGTCGACTTAATTACAGAATCTAGAAAAATTATTATTATAAAATCAAAAAACCCAACTGCTTAGAAGTTATGAACTAAAAAGAGAAAAACAAGGATCACTATATCTATATAAAATTCTAAATACTTTATGGTGCTGCAGGTGTGGACAAAATAGTTTACTACCTGGGACAGAAAGACCTACCAAAGCTACGTTTGTCCCCGCCTGCAGCACCACAAAGTATTTAGAATTTTATATAGATATAGTGATCCTTGTTTTTCTCTTTTTAGTTCATAACTTCTAAGCAGTTGGGTTTTTTGATTTTATAATAATAATTTTATTTGAGACTTTTTAGTTTTAATTTGTGGTATAGAAATGAGACGGTACACTTGGTACACTTTTTGTCATTTTTTGTTAAAACAGTAATATGAACATGATATGATATTTATGTTTTTGAAATGGTCTTTTTACGACTTTTCATTTGATACCCATATTGCTAAGATAAAGGAAAAAAATGCACACATCCCCCCTTTTTTCCTCCATTTACAGCCGCCATTTTGAAAATTCATATAGCCTATGTCACTTCTACAATTTAGCCGAATTCAACGACACCTCACATGTCAAAATCCGTTCAGCCGTTTAGGCTGTAGCGCGTGCCGAAGAAATGGACATACATACATACATACGCTCGAAAAACATTACCCTCCTTCTGACGCAGTCGGGTAAAAACAAAACTGAACTCTTTCTAACCTATTCTCAAATAGCCATAATTTTTCAGACTTAACACGCTCAAAGCTCAAAATTTTCAGAATTATTTACAATATACATCTGTTTCAGTTTCATAAACACTTCCCTGTTAGAGATGAATTTTGAAGGTACAAAAAGGGAAAGATTTTTTTATCATAACACTTTGCTATGTTTGATCAGATCCATGCAAAACAAAAACATAACTGTTGACCTACGCAATGATTCCTATGTGTGTGGTCAGTTAGTTGCAGTGGATGGGTAAGTTGCACACAAATCAAAACTATACGAAAGTTAAAATTAATGTGGAATGCATAATCAACAAACATGAAGGTAGAAGATCAATAATACCATTTAAATTTTTTTTTGTATAAAATGTTATGTAAAGGATATTATCTTTACTTAATTTTTGCTCTAAACTCAAGATTATATTTGCATACTACACAAACTTATTCTGTAGTACAAAATAGTTAACAGAATACCCCATTAAACAACTGATGTTTACTTCAGGAATTAATGTTCATGTTCTCCTAGAACAAGTTGCTATAGCATGTATTGGAGTCTAACAGTAATTTAAAAAAAATGTATTTAGCGTTTATTCCACATACTTTTCAACATAATCTCAAATATTAGAATGAATTTAATTTTTACAATGGTAAGACCTCTAACCAATGCTTTAATTATTTTTCAATTAATAAGAATTTGTGGTTCTGGGTGACACTTCCCAGGGGCAGAGCTCTATGCCACCACACGCGTCGCAGTTTGCGGATAGCGAAACGGCCCCTAGATATAGGGGCTAGCTGCGAATACCCAATAAGCAGTCGCGGACAAGGAGCGGTTCATCGGAGGGTCGCCGGGGAGCTTGTAGCGGAGTATACCCCATTAAATGGCGTCAAACTCGGTGATGATGAACGTCGGTGGCGAGTAAGAACCGCCACTCAAAACTAAGTTCTTTGCTCGGGGAGATGGGCCTCGTCAACCTTGGTTGGTAGTCCATCTAGGAGAAGGTCAACTCTGATTTCAAAAGACCAAACATGGGTGGGAAACTTGGGGAAAAATTTGGATGGCGGCACAAAAGAAATATACACTACCCCAGGAGGGTCCCGACTGCTCCGCGGAAAGAGAATCCCTCACTGACTATATGTCAGTCTGCCCCACGTATTCTGGGGGGGGCAAAGTCCGCTCACCCAAATTGACGCTAGAAAACAGAAGAGAAAACGAAATGAAGAAGCAAGAAAATGAAGAAGAAAAAGAAGAAGAAAAAGAAGACCCGTTTAGAAGAAGAGGATTGCAGAGGACACCACCATCCACTTCTACTTTAGCAAGTGTATCCGGTAGCAGTAGCAGAAAATTTACTCAACAAGCTCCCCATAAGCAGACACCTGTGCCTGTAAATGTCACTGGAAAGAAACTAGTTCAGCAAGCTTTTCACCCCAGCCTATTCATAGCGAAATCAAGAAGCACACCAACAGACAGTACACCTAGTAATGTTGAACCACCTACAGACCTCACAGAATCACGAAATCATCCTGATTGGCAGAGGGTACCCACAATCAGAAACCCAAAAAGAAAGAAAGTGTCAGGCACACCATCACCAGAAGGGAAAACAACAACGTCTAACCAGTTTGCTTCACTGGACATAGATGTAGATGAAGCAGAAACTCAACAATCAAGCAGTAAACATGTTTACAAACCACCACCAATCATGCTATACGGCGTTGAAGATGTTGCCAAACTGACAGACTTAATTAAAACAGAATTAGACACAAAAGAGTTCACGATCAAAGTTGTTACTCGCAACCAATTAAGACTCAGTTGTCCAACAATAGAATCTTACCACCGGTTGATGAAAATCGTAAGAGAAAACAACCTCATTGGACATACTTTTTCTAGAAAAGACACAAGACCTTACAGAATTGTCATCAAGAAGCTTCATCCAAGCACACCTATAGAGGCGATAAGGGAAGCCATAGAGCAGTCTGGAAACACCGTATGTGGTGAAATAGTTAATGCTCGTTATGGACCAAACAAAATACCATTGTCAACATTCTTTGTCAACCTAGACCCTCATCCAAACAACTCGGAGGCTAAGAAAATTTCATATATTTTTAACACAAAGGTTGTTATTGAAGATCCAATAAAAAAAACAAATGTGCCCCAATGCAAACGATGTCAGCAATATGGACACACTAAAAATAACTGCCTTAGGCCATACAGGTGTGTGAAATGTGCAGAGAGTCATAATACAATAGATTGTCCCAAAAAAGACCGAAACACTCCAGCTAAGTGCTGCCTCTGCTTAGGTAATCATCCAGCAAATTACAAAGGCTGCGAAGTTTATGTAGAGATTAACAAAAGAAAGAAAAATCCCTTAAGAAGAGAGCAGACAAAACCAAAGAAACAAACAGAATATAAAGACTACTTACAAAACAATGAAAAACAGGAAAAAAATCATAAATTAGATCAACCATTAGGAGCACGGCAGAAAGAACAGACTAGACAACAGTCTTCAAGCCAGTATAAAAATAGAACATATGCGGAAGCTGCAAAAAACCAGAACAAAGATGAATTTCCTACAGAATCTAAACTAGAAATTCTACTCACAAAACAAGCTGAAAAGCTAGATAAACTAATAGACCAAATGTCAATAATGATGAACTTATTGACTACAGTCATACAAAAGCTTGTGTAATGGCAACTCTAAGAGTAGCAACGTGGAACGTTAATGGACTGTCTAGACATAAGAGTGACGTCGAACTTCTATTGAATGTGCAAAGAATAGATGTACTATTGGTGTCAGAATCTCATCTTACACCCAACCACAATTTTGCTATTAAAGACTATATCACATATGCAACGCCACATCCAGACGGAACTGCTCATGCTGGAACAGCTATAATCGTAAGGAAATCTTTGAAACATGACATCTTAGAAGAGTACCAAACACCCCACTTACAAGCTACAACCATTTCACTCAACGATAGTCAAGGTTCACTTACTCTTTCTGCTGTTTATTGCCCCCCTAAACCAAACCCTAAAGAGAACCAATTCTCAGACTATTTTAGAACGCTCGGACATAGATTCATCTGTGGTGGGGACTGGAATGCCAAAAATGTGCAATGGGGATCACGCCTGACGCTTCCTCGAGGCAGAGAACTCAATTCTAGCATAATTAAAAACAGGTTGCATATTTTAAGCACGGGCGAACCAACATACTGGCCTACAGATCCCAACAAAGTACCGGACCTCTTAGACTTCTTTGTATACAAAGGGCTATCACATTTGTACGTCAGTGTAGATAGCTGCCATGACAGCAGCTCTGACCATACACCAGTAGTAGGTACAATTAGTACAACTATAATCAAAAGGCCCTCTAAAGAATATCTGTACAATAAACAAACAGATTGGCATGCCTTCAGAGAATTTATCGATACTAATCTATCACTAAAAATTGCACTCAAAACAAACGATGACATTGATGAAGCAGCCGAAACCATAACGCGCATAATACAGTTTGCAGCGTGGATTACTACTCCAGATATAAGTAACAGGCCAGGCAGTGCTAACTTGCCCAAAGACATCAAAGGCAGGGTCTTAGAGAAAAGAAGACTTAGAAGAGTCTGGCATAACAGCCGTCATCCGTCGGACAAAAGGGCGTTTAAACAAGCAGCAGTAAATTTAACATCATATTTAAAAGAGATAGAAAACGATACATTGCAACAAAAATTGGTAAATCTGTCTGCGTCGGCGAACAATGAGTATTCACTTTACAGGGCCGTGAAGACAAACAAAGATGCACCTACTAATACACGACATCCACTAAAACTAGAAAATGGTACTTGGGCGAGGACAGATAGTGAACGCGCAGAAGCTTTTGCTCAGTTTCTTAGTGAAGTATTTACGCCAAACATCGGCGACTCAGACACGGAAAAAGAAATCAATGAGTTTCTGGACAGTGATTTACAACTTAGCTTACCGATAAAGAGCTGCTCTCCTAAGGAGGTTTACAGAACAATAAACGAGCTTGACCTTAACAAAGCACCAGGATTTTGTCTAATAACGCCTGAACTATTACGACAACTCCCAAAAAAAGCAATCGTGTTTATAACTCAACTATTTAATGGGATCTTAAGAACATCACACTACCCAAATATTTGGAAAATCTCGGAAATTATTATGATACCAAAACCTGGAAAGCCACCGCATTTGGTTACATCCTATAGACCAATTAGCCTGTTGCCAACACTGTCGAAGGTATTCGAAAAGATAGCTTTATCCAGATTTAAAACTATACTTCACGACAGAGAAATTATTCCTCAGCACCAATTTGGATTTAGGAGCGGACACTCTACTGTGGAACAAGTG
Organism: Mycalesis mineus; assembly: GCA_034621355.1. Classification (NCBI taxonomy): domain Eukaryota; kingdom Metazoa; phylum Arthropoda; class Insecta; order Lepidoptera; family Nymphalidae; genus Mycalesis; species Mycalesis mineus. The sequence goes on from CM067884.1 coordinate 8,133,612, forward strand.
CACAGAGTAGTCAAACAAATTCGAAACGCCTTGGAAAGTAAAGAATATTGCTCTGCTGTATTTTTGGACGTACAACAGGCTTTCGACAAGGTCTGGCACAGCGGATTGCTCTTTAAAGCTAAAAATTATCTTCCACACAGTTTCTTCTTGTTGTTAAAGTCATATGTCGGTCAGAGAATATTTCGTGTAAAAGCTAATGACGCATACTCGAATTTTCATGATATTAAAGCAGGTGTTCCTCAGGGATCCGTTTTAGGACCAACCCTCTATCTCTTATACACTGCTGATATCCCAGTATCGAACAGTGTACTCACCGCTACATTCGCTGACGATACTGCTGTATTGTGCAACAACAAAGATGCAAATATGGCTTCAAATATTTTACAAAACCATTTAAACAAAATTAATTCATGGATGGCTAAATGGCGTATCAAAGCTAGCTCAACTAAATCAACACATGTGACCTTCACCCTACGCAAAGAAGCTTGTAGCCCTGTCACACTAGGAACCGATGTCATTCCTCAAAGCGATACAGCGAAATATCTTGGCATCCACTTGGATAGAAAACAAACATGGAGAACCCACATAACAAAGAAACGTGATGAACTAAATGAGAGATTCAGAAAACTTAACTGGCTCATGGCAAGATATTCGCATGTGTCGCTTAACAACAAATTGCTTATTTACAAAACAATAATTAAACCTGTGTGGACCTACGGAATTGAACTGTGGGGAACAGCCAAGAACTCAAATCTTGAAATACTGCAAAGATTTCAAAATAAAGTTTTTAAAACTGTTACAAATGCCCCATGGTTCACTAAGACTTCTGAGCTGCATGAGTATCTGGGCATGAAAACTATAAAAGAAGAAGTTGAACTCAGATCAATGAGCTATGAAAATCGCATTGCCACCCATCGCAATAAACTGGCTACATCCCTCAGAGACCCGATAAGCGTGAGAAGGCTAAAACGCTCCTTTATATGGGACTCTTAAAACAAATAAAATGACATTGCACACATTAGAAATTAAGAAAGTGGCATGGCCTTCAATGGAAGACCAGCTACAAATATCATTAGTCCCTCAACAAATTTGCTTATAGCTGTTGTGGCTGATTGCATAATAGAGGACAGAAAGAAAAAAAAAGAAAATTAATAAGAATTGATGTTCTTAATTTTGGTTGCAATTTAGAACAGCTTGACCCATCATTAAAAAAAATAAATATTATAGGACAATTACACACATCGCTATATAGCCCCAAAGTAAGCGTAGATAGCCTGTGTTATGGGTACTATGATAACTGATGAATATTTTTATGTATATTATAAACAAATACTTATAATATATAGATAAACACCCAGACACTGGAAAACATCCATGCTCATCACACAAACATTTTTCCAGATGTGGGAATCGAACCCACAGCCTAAGACGCAGGAGCAGGGTTACTACCCACTGCGCCACTCGGCTGTCAAATCGTCATTGTAGTTACAATAAATCATTTTTGTTATTTTCACAAACAAAAATGTAATGTAATATGACACAATCAACCAGTGGCAACACATCCCTATTTTAAAGTAAATTTTATCTTAGAATTTATTTATCACTTATTTTTTCCAGCTATATGAATCTCTCATTCAATAAAGCTGTGTTTTGTGACACACAACACAATGAATTCCATTTTGATAATCTATTTATTCAAGCTCGGAATATAAGATATGTCCATATACCACAGTCGGTAAGAAAGTTCTTACTATACATTTATATAAAAAACAATATACAAGAATTAGAAAGGTCTAATAAAAATCCACATATAGATATGCATTAACATTTATTAATGAGATCTAACATGAACCTTTGGTAGCAGTGAATCAGTTGTATTTTTGACTCAGATTGAGATTACACTGCTTGATATGTCACAATTTTGCTTAAAACATTTGTCTGAAAATTTTCAACTTGTTTTTGTCTACATAGAATATAGAAGTCACCTTTACTTAAAAATTTTCATAAAACAAATGCATCACTTATTTATTTTTTTAATCAAATTATCTATAATTTGTTAATTTAATTAAAAAATTATAGGGAAACAAAGGACCAGAAAGCGAAAATGGATGAGTTATCTCTTTTTTTATCTCTCGTAAGCTCACAATGATTCATTTGTTTTCTATTCTACTTCAATGGCTTAACTATAGTACTAAAAAATAAATTTTTGTACTCTGACTTTGAGATATGCATGGACAAACATACAGACACAAATATACATTTAAAATCTTACACATGTTTAGAAGCTGTTTTAGACATAACATATACAAAGTCTGTGGAAATCTAACAATAACAGCCGTTGCAACTGCATTCTTGCCTGCTCTTCTCGACAGGATCTGCCTTCCGAACCACTAAGAACGTTAAAACAGCCTACTTTAAATAAATGTTTTGAATTTTGTGATTTTTTTTAAATTGAACTGTAGGACTATTTTAGTCAACTGAATCGCTACTATCAGAGGAACTTGTTTGAATGATGAATTTTTGTACATTTATTGGAGAATAATATTTGGTAACTGCATACTTCTTTTTTTATGTTCAGATGTCCATCTTAGAAAGTATTAAAACAGAATTGAAATCAAACAAAGGGCAAAGCCATGGTCAGAAACCAGCCTTTAAATCGAGAAAAGCTACAAAAGCACTGCAACAGCATATGAAGACTGTAGCAGAATTACATAAGTAATTATATATATTCTACTAGTTCGGAACAATAAAGGCAATGCTTATGAAGTTTGACTTTTTCTTTACAAGTGAGCCCTTGACTGCAACCACATCCCATTTGATTTCTATATGACGTACCGGAACGCTAAATCGCTTGGCGGTACGACTTTGTTTGAAGGGTGGTTTCAAAAAATCTGCCAGGAATCATACCCGAGACATCCATATTATAAATCCATCAAAAACTCCTTATTTAAACTACCCATTTAATTTAAATACTATTGTTTTTATTTAGACATCAATTATTTTATATATTTTAAATTAATTCTCATCATCTTCTTTATCATCATTTGCTTGAGAAGGATCTTCATTTATATCTAAATTATGTATATTTCTACTTTTATCAACATTTATATCTGATTTTCTTTCCATATTGTGGTAATTTTTATAGGAATGAGGTACATAAGTTTGTGCGTCACCATCATTGGAAATTACACCATTATCTGTGTAATATATTTTTTGTTTACCGGTGTATCCATCTGTCTTATCACTTTGCCTGTAACTTTCGTTGGTTTTATTTAAATATGCACCTGGATCGTTTGCAATCAGATTGTTGATCGCTAGTTTGGTAAAATCGTAATTCTCAGACGGTACTGGACCTTGCATATTGTTGATAATGTAGTTCACTTCAGCGGGTGGCTGGTGTTGTACCCGCTGTTTGTGAACCTGATGGACGATAACAACTTGTTTGAAAGACGTTTGTTTGTTGGGATCAGTTCGAATCCTGAAATTTTTCGAGGGCTTCAGGAATACGTAATCTTCTTTGAACTTTGTTGCTGCTGGCGCCGATTCGGCTGCTTGACTGCATAAATAGTTTGATTGGTTTATGTTCACAATGATAGATGTAGGACTCGGTGAGGATTGCATAGCATTGGGCCTTTGCACCGCCTGGGGGTTTATTGAGTCTGCAACAAAATAGGTTTATTTTTACTTTGAAACTTAAACTGTGTATTAAACAAACATTCATAACTCCAAGAAAAGATAACAAATTTGGTAAACAGAGTATTCCAAACTATAGAACATAGGACAGAGCGGTTTTTGTTCTGATACTGATTTCGTTGATTTCATATTAAAAACAAATTTACGGTTTGCAAATTTTGCAAATGAGTTTCTGTTTGGAGTCTACATAAGTTGGAAACAATATGATTCATTTTGTACAAATACAGCAAATGTAGTGCCACCATAACAAACAGAGTTGGCGTTCGCATAAATAATATTAGTAGGGAAGTGGGAATTATTTGTAATACTAATTTAAAAATTTAAATACTATACTAAAGCCAAACTCGATTGTCAACAAACAATTTTAAAATGAAGGAAGAAAATGCAACACATTTAATGCCTAATAAATTTAAAATTATGATTTGTTTATTTATAAAATTTTATTTAAAAGATATTGAATATATTAATTAGTTTTAAACTTACTTATCCAATGAATTCGTCACTAACTAGTTAATGAAAAAAAATAGGTGTAAAATGACTAGTGATATCTACCTTCATTTTTAATTTGTTTGTTGACAAGCATTCTCAATCGAGTTTGGCTTTAGTATAGACTGTGCCATGGCTCGGGCCGCGAAAACGAGCAAATGGGCTGCATTTTTTTTATTCACTACAAGTTGGCCCTTGACTGCTATCCCACCTGATGTTAAGTGATAATGCAATCTAAGATGGAAGCGAACTAACTTGTTAGAGTAGGATGGAAATCCACACCCCTTGCGGTTTCTACACGACATAGTACCGGAACGCTAAATCGCTTGGCGGTACGTCTTTGTCGGTAGGGTGGTAACTAGCCACGGCAAAAAGCCTCCCACCAGCTAGATCAAGATAAATTAAGAAAAATCTCAATCTGCCCCGCCGGGAATCGAACCCGGGACCTCCGTCTTATAAATCCACCGCGCATACCACTGCGCCACGGAGGCCGTCAACATGCTGCATGTTGAGTATGGCGGATCTAACCTATTGGAGACCCTGGGCACACTAGGATAAGGACCAGGCTTGACTGAAAAACGACTATTTTCTTGAAACAGTTATAAATCCTTACTGCTTCATTTTAAAAAAGGGCAGTATCAAAGAACAACATTTCTGATTCGTACTGCGAAATTGTGGAATGCCCTTCCAGCTCTCGTTTTCCCTACCACCCACAATGTGGGTATCTTCAAGTCAACAGTGAATAGGCTGCATCTCTGCTTGCTTGGTGTGATCGTAGCCAAGCGCTAGCCTATACAGTATAAAAAAGGGAAACAACAATTACTTTGAGGTTTGAAGTTGGCGAGGTGCGCGTACACCTGCTTCATGCGCTCGATGTTGATCTGCGAGGCCTTGTTGTGGTCGATGATGGGCAGCGGGTAGTCGCGGCCCACGATGCACTTGGCGGCCACCTGCACCGCTTCCGGCGCCATCCACGGCTCGTGCACGTACTGCACGGGCATGCTCTTCAGAACTGGAATGTATCTCCTGTAACAGCGTTAAAGCAAAACATTTCATTTCACTGATTACGGTGTAATAAGCAAGCCATACTCAATCTTATGCACTGAATCTGATTGGACTATATTAATGGACACATGAAAAACACTGTCCCAGAAGATTACCATTTTCCTTTTTTCGAAACAAATTAAAAGTATAATACTTATATTTAAGAATAAACATAATATCAAAAATTGCGGAACCGACGGGATTCGAACCCGCGTCTCTCTGGCAATCCGGGCACTTAGAGCGTCTTACCGCTAGGCCACGATCCCGATGACGTCGGTGCCGAAATTGTGATATCAAAAGATGTTATGTTTTGATATCTAGGTATACGGTCTGTAATGCCATCTACAGTATGAACTGAACATGTTACAATATTGCCAAAGAGACGCGGGTTCGAATCCCGTCGGTTCCGCAATTTTTGATATTATGTTTATTCTTAAATATAAATAATCCCTTAAGTGTGGGTAACACTTTTCAATAAAAACTAAAACGTATATATAGTACTTGTTGTGCTTCCAGTACCGTAGGAAACAAATATCCCTAAAGACCATACATTAAAAGTGAATAAGTATCATGACCTTACAAATGAACTATGGAGAGTAGAGGTAAGGAGAGTCATCTTATATGGGAGAAAAGTTGAAAAAGTGTCCAGTTGTATGCGTTAAATAACAGTTCAAAAATCCTCCACAATGGCGCTGGTGGATGCACAGGGTATGGTATGAAATATGAATGTAGCAATCGTAGATGAATTGAAGTATGCCGAGTTAAAAAATTTAATGTCATTATCGACTAAAGTAGTTAATTATTGAGAACTTCAACAACTTACGTTGTACAAAATATTGTGGTAAATATAACCTTACAGAATTATAACCAATTTCAAAAAAAAATATTTCAAAAGTTTTATTTTGTATTTGGCGCTTCTTTTGAAAGTTACTTTGATGCAACTGTGGCGCCATCCTAATTTAATTCATTTTGACGGACACTTTTTATATACACAGATTGTCCTCCTTACCTCTACTCTCCATAAAATGAACTAAAAAAAATTGGCCATTTGGTTAATTTATATGTAGTAGAGAGTGGATGCAAAAGGTACACCAGCAAAATCTTTACAACCCACTCACAGACCTTGGCCTGACGAGAACTGCAGTAAACTCTATTCTAGATCAAGTGTCCAAAGCTGCTCAAGCAAAACCTACCAGATTTAACTGGGCAGGGAGAATAATTCGAGCAGAGGTGACTGTTGACATGTCATAAAGAGTTCTCTTAAAGCCTACATCCACGTCGCATGTCTCGGACTTTGTTCGGCGTTATTCTCTCAGCCCCACGATGGACCCCGCACCCGCACGGCGAATCCATGGAATGCTATGATATTCGTCTTTTATTAGATTTTGACGACCTCCGTGGCGCAGTGGTACGCGCGGTGGATTCATTAGACGGAGGTCCTGGGTTCGATTCCCGGCGGGGCAGATTGAGATTTTTCTTAATTTGTCTTGGTCTGGCTGGTGGGAGGCTTTCGCCGTGGCTAATTACCACCCTACCGACAAAGACGTACCGCCAAGCGACTTAGCGTTCCGGTACGATGTCGTGTAGAAACCGAAAAGGGTGTGGATTTTCATCCTACTAATAACAAGTTAGCCCGCTTCCATCTTAGATTGCATCGTCACTTAACATCAGGTGTGATAGCAGTCAAGGGCCATCTTGTAGTCGATAAAAAAAAAAGAGATGGTATTCTGTGATAAGTTAGTAGCAATTAATTGTTAGGAGTGATTGGCGCCATTGATTTATAAACTAATAGGAACGATTTGCTCGTGAGGAATGGAGGGGTTCTGGTTTGGCAGTGGATTAGAACAGACGTTTGGATGGCAGGCATGGCACATTGTCAGCTATAAAAAAACTATAACTATTAAAGTTTCACAGCCCCGAGGGGTCCCCTGGCAACCGTCAGGCAAATAATGACAGCTGTCATTATAGCTCCGTCGCTACCCGGGTAGCCGCGGGCCTCAAAGAAGGTTTGAATGTCAGGCCCACAGGGGTTAAAAAGCCTCAAAGCATATAATTGCATACTTAATAAAATCTCCATTGGGGTCAGTCTTCCGTCCGAAGCGCACGGGGCAGTAGCAGTGGAAGAACTGCTGGAAGAAGGACGAGCACGACAGCCACATCCACATGCCGGCGTTCACCGACCAGTCCGCGTCCAGCAGCAGCTCGTCGAACACCTGCCAGCAACCAGAGGACAATCGTTAAACTGTTATCTGGAAAGCTGGGAGACATTTTTGGGTAGGTGTATGAGGCAAGCTGGAAAAACCTGGTTGAGAAGTTGATGTACATATAGTTACATCACTAGTAGACAATACAATAGCTAGTCGCCTCACTAGCTATACTAAAGCCAAACTCGATGGAGAATGCTTGTCAACAAACGATTTAAAAATGAAGGTAGAAATCACTAGTCATTTTACACCTATTTTATTTAATTAACTAGTTAATTATGAATTCATGACAACAAATTAGATTAGTAAGCTTAAAAGTAATTAATATATTCAATACCTTTTAAATAGGATTTTTTAAAATAAAAAAACATAATTTTAAATTTATTAGGCATAAAATGTGTTGCGTTTTCTACCTTCATTTTAAATTTGTTTGTTGACAAGCATTCTCAATTGAGTTTGGCTTTAGTATAGGTAATATAAGAGGCAGATCTCTCTCACACCCTCTGACTTTGGCACCATGTTGGCGATAGTAAACTATTGTGAGTTTAGTTACTGTAGTATATTAAAAGTATAAATTAATACTTAAAATAAAACATCTAGACAACTAAATTCAGTGGTATCTTAAGAAAACATTACACAGGGTTAGAATGTTCCAGCTTGCCTCAAATATGTACCCACATGTGTATGTAAAATGTCTACCAGTTCTCGGACCACATTTTTGAAAAATCCGTGCATAAATGCAACAAGAAAATAATTATAAAAATTAAATAACTATCAATGTTGGTATGGTATATCTATTCTAGAAATCTCGTTTGGCTTTTAATATAAAATCGTGGAATACCTGGCATACATATTATGATGTATAAGTTATTACTTGCCTTCATACCCTCTTCCCAGGAGATCCAGAGGTCGCCTCTGGTGAGGAAGCAGGCGACGGCGTGGCGCGCCAGGTGGTGGATCCAACCCTCTTCCCTCAGCTGGATCATGATTGCATCAATCCAAGGGAAACCAGATTTGCCCTGTACGAAGACACATGCCACAATAAATAAATAAAATGACCACACTTCAGGGTATTATAATTTTTATAAATAAACGTGAAACCTATCTAGAATCCTTCAAATCGTGTTTAAAAATCCTTTAAAATGCCTACACAAACAATTGGACATAAACAAAGCAGAAATTTTGTAAGGGTGAGACAAACTTTTCAATTGTTCTTTTGTGAAACTTTTCAACTTTATTGTCGAACTTCTCAAACTCTTGTCTCGATTTTTCATGTAAGCAAGGTAGCCTACACAAATGTCCTTTAAACAATTGGACATAAACAAAGCAGAAACTTTGTAAGGGTGAAACAAACTTTTCAATTGTTCTTTTGTGAAACTTCTCAACTTAATTGTCGAACTTCTCAAACTCGTGTCTTGATTTTTCATGTCAGCAACGTAGCCTACACAAATGTCCGTTAAACAATTGGACATAAACAAAGCAGAAACTTTGTAAGGGTGAAACAAACTTTTCAATTGTTCTTTTCTGAAACTTCTCAACTTTATTGTCGAACTTCTCAAACTCTTGTTTCGATTTTTTATGTAGGCAAAGAAACTGTTTAGCCTTAAAAAACATAAAAAAAGTATAGTATAGATTTACTTACGCTCGCCCATTTCGCAAGGGCATCAGGATTTTTCTCCCAAGGGATTTGCACGCATATCGGATTGCCCTCCATTCTGTCGAAATTCGGGTTCCTAGTGGCGGCGCAATAGAAAAACTCCCTCCAAAGTATTTGACCGTGTAACGATAATGGTGGCCGTACACGCTTGACACGTTTATACAGTTCCGTCAATTGATAGTAGAACAGCCTGGTGGATAAGCAACCAAACCTAGAAATAAACAATAATTGCTTTAGAATATAACTAAAAGTACCTTTTTTATCGACTACAAGTTGGCCCTTGACTGCTATTACACCTGATGTTAAGTGACGATGCAGTCTAAGATGGAAGCGGGCTAACTTGTTAGGAGTGGGACGAAAATCCACACCCATTTGAGTTTCTACACGACATCGTACCGGAACGCTAAATCGCTTGGCGATACGTCTTTGTCGGTAGGGTGGTAACTAGCCACGGCGAAAGCCTCCCACCAGCCAGACCAAGACGAATTAAGAAAAATCTCAATCTGCCCCGCCAGGAATCGAACCCAGGACCTCCGTCTTATAAATCCACCGCGCATACCACTGCGCCACGGAGGTCGTCAAACGGAGGTTCTTGTTTGGGCTTAATCTTAAAAAAGATGACTTCTAGCTGTAAATAAAGAACACCTACCTATTCAATCAGAAATCCTATTGTGTAATCGCTACCTACTACCTAGTCTTTATACTTAGATCATTTAAACTATATAACGGATTTTAATGCGGTTATCACTAATAGACAGTGACTCAAGAGGAAAACTCTAAATGTGGTTTGACAAGAATGTCGTGTTCTATAATAGGTATTCACGCGGACGAAGTCGCGGGCACCCGTTAGTATATACATTAATCTAAGCGTATCGCGGATAAAAAAATACTAAACTGTTATAGCTCGATTGCAATCTAGCCTCGAATAAACGTTGGTTCTCACGTGACTATCACTCGGCTTGAGAAAACGACGCAATAGGTATCGACTGCTTTTTTGGTTTAGTGGCTAGTCTGTGTGGCTTCGATCACGAGCTGGGTTCCTGGGTTCGAATCCTGGGTCGGGTCACGGAATAAATCTGACTTTCTTTTCGTTCTCCTTTTTTTTATCGATTACAAGTTGGCCCTTGACTGCTGTCACACCTGATGTTAAGTGATGATGCAATCTAAGATGGAAGCGGGCTACTTGTTAGGAGTATGAAGTAATCCACACCTATCGGTTTCTACACGACATCGTACCGGAACGCTTAATCGCTTGGCGGTACGTCTTTGTCGGTAGGGTGTTAACTAGCCACGGCGACAGCCTCCCACCAGCCAAATCCTTTGAAATTGAAGTTTTCAATTAATTCCAAGCCTTGTGTCGGGAAGTGATGCACCCTCGTGCCTCGGAGAGCACGTTAAGTTAAGCCGTCGGTCCCGGTTACTATCATCAACATCTGATAGTTGATCGTTAATAAATGAAACATTATCATCCTATGCCCGCCAACCCACATTGGGGCGGGGTGGGTCTACGCCCCATATACCCTCTTCTATAAGGTGAGAGGCCTGGCCCGATAATAGGCTAATAATGGTAACGATGAGGTATCGATAAAAGTTTGTATTTAGATACCTTGGTCTAAACTAGGTTTTATCAGAAGTGGGATGAGAGTGTAAAGCCATTGGGGATTTGCCAAATGCCGACTATTAATTTAATTGTAATTAATCGAGCAACGGATGTTAAACATTCGGAATATGCACAATTGCACTCATATACATATTTGAATACACATATTGCTCGGCCCATTACGAACATCCACACAAAATATTAAAGATTCGCCGAACATTCACGATTTGGTGAATTCCGCCTATTATGACGCTGTATGCTAGGGCACAGTAATCCCTCTGGCAGCAGGCGTGGATAAAATGTATTTTGACGGCCTCTGTGGTGCAATGGATTTATAAGACGGAGGTTCTGGGTTCGATTCCCGGCTGGGTCGATTAAGATTTTCTAAATTGGTCCAGGTCTTGCTGGTAGGAGGCTTCCGCCGTGGTTAGTTACCACCCTATTTATAGCGTTCGCGTTACGGGACGGAGACGTGTAGAAACCGTGTGTGGATTTCATCCTACTCCTAACAAGTTAGCCCGCTTCTAACTTAGATTGCATCGTCATTTACCATCAAGTGTGATTGCTATCAAGGGCTATTTTGTAATGATTAAAAAAAATGGAAAACAAAACTGAAAACGCCATCCTTTCGAGTTTTTACTCACTAAGGGAAAATCATTCACCAACTAGTTTACTAAGCTAATGCAGAAAAACTTGGAAAATAAGTATAAAAATTTGTTTGTGTCTGTCTGTGGCATCGTAACTCCCAAATGGATGATCCGATTTCAATGCGGTTTTTTTGTTTGAAAGGTATATCAGTTGGCAGTGTTCTTAGCTATGTTTGGTGGAAATCGGTTCAGGTCTTCAAGGTCATCAGGTCGTTTGTTAGGTGTGATAGAAATGTTACACGCTCAGTTTGCTTGCAAGCATGTGTGTGATCTGACATTTGAAACACTAATGTCTTCTGGAACCACTGAGCTGGTCTGATGATAAGGCTCGAAGGTAGGAGACGTAACCCTGGTCTACCTTTTTAGTAAACCCATCGAGTTTGGGCTCGTTGAATTTGTCTTGACTGGTTCTTTTCATGTTTCTAATTTAGGTCGGGGGTTATTCAATTTTTAATTTAATAGTTATTAACTTAAAAGCAGGCTACCTGTTTTAAATAGTAACCGATTAAAAAATATCAGTATTTTTCTGTATTTGTGTTAGAACATATACCATATTTTCTAGGTAGGTTATAAATAAGTAAATAACAGACCTTAAATAAGGGGAAAGTCCTGTTGGACTCGCTATTAGTGACTGTGGTGTCATTTTAGGCCGCCCAAACGAAGCGACCCAAGCTTTGCGCTCCAAATGCCGTTCCAATCGTAACAGTCCTTCGACCTCTCCGCCGACCCACACTGGAGGCTGCAAACCGTCTGTTTCGAAACCTAAAACAAAATACAATAATATTTCTTATATATACTCAACAAATACAAAAATGTACATATGACTACCTCCGTGGCGCAGTGGTATGCACGGTGGATTTATAAGACGTAGGTCCTGGGGTCGATTCCCGGCGGGGCAGATTGAGATTTTTCCTAATTTGTCTTGGTCTGGCTGGAGGCTTTCGCCATGGCTAGTTACCATCCTACCGTCAAAGACGTATCGCCAAGCGATTTAGCGTTTCGGTACGATGTCGTGTAGAAACCGAAAGGGGTGTGGATTTTCGTCCCACTCCTAACAAGTTAGCCCGCTTCCATCTTAGACTGCATCATCACTTAACATCGGGTGAGATAGCAATCAAGGGCCAACTTGTAGTCGATAAAAAAATATACGAGTATCTACAATTACAAAAATTTTGGCTTGATTTCACCTAACAATGTAGGCAGAAAATAACTTAAGAAGCGATTGCCAAGTTGCACAAGCAACACCTGTGAAATATTCCTTAGTCGGTATATTCTCTCCATCGTCTCATTTTTGACTTGTTTTGGGAAATGGTAGAAATGTTCGCAGTAGCTGCAGCTATATTTTGTGGTCTATGAGAATTTTTTTCGTTTTTTATGTATGACCACGCATAACTTTTTACAGAGATTTTGATAATTTTTTTTTATTAAAAAGTGCACACTTCCAAGATGGTCCCGTTGTCATCATGTTAGGATCTGGGATAGGATGATTATATCCTGGGAAAATTGAAGGAACTCTTCAAATTTTATAGGCACACTTGCAGCGATTTCGGTTTTTGTGTAAGTATCGGTAGCTTTTTGGCTACAAGTACCGTATAATATACTATGACAGTATAGTACGAGTACGTTGCGTGGCAATAAATCACTAAAAAGTAAGAAATAAAATTTTTTAACAAAAAATAGAACAAACTCAAAACGCACTATAAAGTAAAAAATAACTGTATTGTTTAGTTGCTTTAATTTACTTAAGCATATTTAGGAGTCGGTGCCAGCCAAGGTTTCTATTTTAAGGACATTACCTATAACCCACAAACTGCTTTACTACGTTAAATAAATGTTCCTTAACATGCTGGCACCGACTTCATAGATATGCTTAAGTAAATTAAAGCAACTAAATGACACCGTTATTATTTATTTTTATTTTTTAGTGCGTTTTGAGTCGGTTCTATTTTTTGTTAATTAATGAATTAAATTTATACCTAAGGGTGAGATTAAGTAGACCAGAATATGTAAAACATTTTACTTATATAAATATAACTTATGACGTCCACATTATTTAACGTTGCAATATAAAACATATTTACTAACACATATCAACCTCACTGCACACTTATAAATGCAATAAAACATACTCACAAAAACAATGTTCATACTAATAAAACATGTTATATAATTATTATGTTTTATAACATTCATTAACATGAAATATAATCTCGACATTTTATTTACAGTCAATCATGCAAGTGTCCGTTTACACATCTCTCTATTTTATTAGATAGGTTTTTTATTCATTGATGACCTTTGGAATTGTATGAGCGACTTCTAATTTTATTTTTTTATACATTACTAGTAGTCTTCGTCCGCGTGAAAACTTCTTAGGTACTCTTTTAATTTTAAAGACAGACTTTCATATAAAGTGTGCTCTTTCCCCGCTACCCCTCTCAATTTAATTTTTTTATAGTTTCCCGTCAAGCAATATCCTCCGTCCCGTCCCGTGTACTAAAGAACTACATTTTTGTTAAACATTGTACGATATTACAGTACATTAACATTAACAATATATATTTATGGCAAGCTGATGTGTATAGCTTGTATTAAATAGTCTATTTCACTTTTGGGTCTAGCTTTCATAACAAACAAAATAATTTACAATCCGACATGCAGATCTAGAGATTAGCCCGTTTAAACAAACGAACAAACTTTTTCGTACAATATACGAAAAAGTATAAATATGGACTGCCATGCCAAATAAATTGAAAGAAAAGATCAAAGATCGAATTTTAAAAGAATATCAGTATCAAAATGTTGACCTCTATTCAGTACGTATAATATAACACGGATGAGGTCAACTTAATTTGGACGATAAAGTCAGAGTTATGTTTTTGAGAAATTTTGTAATATCTCCGAAACTATATAACTAATTAACATACTGTAAAAGGCAAATCTTATATTTAATAATCCTCGTGATTATTAAATAATTTATTTGAATAAGGATTAAGTTAAGTTTAGTAGTAAACGTAAGCATATGAATTAAATGATTTTTTTAAAACACAAAAAGTTATATTTCTGCCAAAATGTAAAAGACAGATATGCTATCGCGTACTTTTTTGTAGAACTTTATAAGATGCATAAAGTTTTCATACAATGTTTTCAATTATATCCAATAGCTAAGGCAGCGTACGCGATTTACGCCGATTTAATGAATTTCACGGTCTGACTCACGCTACAAAACTGTGATAACTCGGTTAATATATACAGTACAAATATAAAATATAGCCTATGACACTTACCAATCACGTAGCATTCTACTGGTGAAAGAATTTTTTAAATCGCATCAGTAGTTCCGAATATTAGCCCCGACAGAACTTTATTTACAAACTTACAAACTTTACTTCTTTATTATATTAGTATAGACAAGTTAGCCCTTTAGTGGAATCACACCTGATGGTAAGTGATGATGTAATCTAAGATAGAAGCGGGCTAACTTGTTAGGAGTAGGATGAAAATCGACACCTCTTTCGGTTTTGCACGATATCGTACCGGAATGCTAAATCGCTTGGCGTCTTTGCTTTCACAGATAATACAATATTCTGTATACATTCATCACTGAAAAAAACGTAACCGAAAACGAAGACATGTGAACGGGCTGTAAGTAGGCATGTTTAAATGGAAAGTTAATGTTTCTACATTGTTCAAAACAAACTGTGAAAGTGTGAAGAAACCCTCCTAACACGCCACCCTACCACCCTAACCCTCCGTCCACTTCACGTGTCGGGGCACGTTCCAAACATTAACGCCGTAACAAAAGGATATTGTTTCCACAAACTTCCCCAGTGCCCTTTAAAAGTTATAGCCTACATTGAATGGTAAAGGAAATGGAAAATTCAGAAGTGCATTTAATAGACTTCTTATGTTAAGAAAATATGGTCAACGTTTAAAACAAAACAGGAGAAATTAAAAGTTTTTTAATTATTTTGTTTGCGAAAATTTTACTGAAAATTTTTTGGAACAAACAAAGACTCCTTTTTACATTCAGGCCCTCGTGACCTGAAGACATATAGTTCGAGAGCAGTTAGACAAAGGGTGGATTTTTTTGCAAAAAATATTTTTCATGGCAACCGGAAATTACTAATATTAAAAGAGTAAAAAAATAAAAAAGCCCGAATATTAAGTCGGGAATCGGGAATTTAACATTCCCAGCTTTTAAAATAATTTCAATAAACAATAATTATTGAATACAATAATTGTTAGAATTGACGTTTCAAACGAGCTTTGTGATTTTGATAGGGTATCCTACCAAAATTAATTTTTTAATTTATTAAAACAATAAGCTCTTATTAATTTGTAAGTGGTTCATTTAGTCCAATTTCAACGCAGTCAGGTCTTTAGTTATGTACTGTTATGGTACTATAGCAGCCATAGGATAAGTTTCCAGCTTACCTTTTTGCTGCTTTTTACAGCCTCCGTGGCGCAGTGGTATGTGCGGTGGATTTGTAAGACGGAGGACCAGGGATCGACTCCCGGCAAGGCCGATTAAAATTTCTTAATCGGTCCAGGCTAGTCTTGGTCTGGCTCGAAGAACTCTTCGACAGAGACTGACCCCGTGCTATTCTCACTAAAGTTCATATTTTACTCTTTATAGTTACAATTAAGTACAAACCTAATTCTTCAAGAGTGGGAACTCCAAATCGATCATCGTGATCATCTTGCACTGGAGTGAAGGCTCCGTTGAGGGTCTCCATCGTAATGGTCTCCTCGGCAGGCGGCGGCGGCGGCATGCTTGCGATCAGCGCTTGAAACTGGTGATACGTCAATGGAGCTTTGCCACCATTGCGCTCTATAATCCTAAAACAAAAATATATAATTCACAACACTTCCAGGGACATAAAATATAATTAAAAGGCTGGGTCTTCACCAATTTATTAATCATGACATGGATTTGTAATTCCTTACAGTCAACATTTAACTTTACTGCGGAAAATATTTAGTGAGCTGAGTTTTTGACACACCTTTCTTACGGCAATTAAGGATGTAAAAATCGACAGATATCTTACCCGAAAAAAAGTCACGAAAATTTTATTTCTACAGAAAAATGCAAGAGACATTTTTCGTGAACAAATTTTAACGATTTTTATAATAACCGTTATTTCTGATAGATCCGAAATATTTGCCACACTGATTTTCGGACCTTAACTTTTTTGCGGGCCCGAGTCAATGTTGATTTTCACATTTATTGAACATGAAATGGATTTGTAAGTTCTGCCTTTATAATATTAGTAAGTAACCCTGGTCTTCTTAGAAATGTAATCAGCGGCCAGAACGGCAGGGGTAGAAAATAATAAAATTCCTGCGACGTGACGTAGGGATTGGGACTTAATTTGGAATTACTTGATACTTACTCGTCTAATTTGTAGAGAGTGTGAGAAACTCTTGACGTCACAGTGATGCCGTCTTCCCGACATTTTGTCATAATATTATGGTCTCGTACACGGCCATAAGGTTCTGGATCTTCCTCGAAAGTGAGTGCCGTGGTTCCCCATTCGCGGAACAACTTGGGCAGCGCATCAGCGGGCTGACCCCTCACCACATACAGTCTAGAATTCAACTTTTTGAGACTCCTGTCCAAGTCTTCGAGACACTGTAAAAGAAATCTAGAACGGGAAATTAATAGATTTTCAAGTAGCTATTCATGAATTAATAATTCCAACAATCACATTTTTCATGCTTTTTGCGAACTATATATTTTTTCCGTCATGACTTTTACGTTACATTCGCTTTAACCGTAATGGGTTTCTGAATATTTAGTTAATTTCCCAAAAAAAAAACGGAAGTATTTTACGTGTATGTCCGTGCATCCGCGTATGTTCGTGGCATCGTTTTTTAACGAATGGACGAATTATGGGGCAAGTGAGAATTTTGCACTGAGCGACTGCGTAAAAACGTACTCACTCATAACGTCAAATTATATAGAAATAAAAATATATGGCGCTATAACTAGATGGCGCTACTCCAATTCCATATAAAATTTGCCTTTACTGTTCTCGTTATCGACGCGGTAAAATCTTACACTAGGCACAATTACGATACGTTTTTCTGTTTTAAAGCAAACGTATTCGAGATGGTTTTACCGAATTTTCATCGTGTATGGCTGCATTATAAAATCTGATAAGTAAACCAAACGATTAAAAACGTTTTTTATACGCGGGGGTTAAAACATTTTAATATTAACTTGGTTGTCTAAAAACCTCCTTATTTGAATAACATATAAACCCACCTCCATTTGTTGATGCCGACATTAGACGAGCTAGCAAACCAGGGGTCGATGATGAAGACGCATCGGAACGTAGTCGCGTCCACGAGAGCTTCGCGCAGTGCCGGGTTGTCGTGGAGACGGAGTCCTTTCCTGAACCAATGGACCGTGTGCTTGCCCGACGGCTTCTTCGGCGGAGTGACCGGCTCCAGCGGCCGCTCGCAGAGCACCGAGTCCACGGCAGCTGACATGGCTACGTCACCGACATTACTGCCTATAAATTTATCCTTCTCTAAGGTATTTAATATCTGTGAGGCGATTCCTACATCACTGCCTACAAATTTATCCTTGTCTAAGGTATGTAATATCTGTGAAGTTAATCCTATATAACGGATATCTTGTACCCGTCTTAGGTATTTTACCATATTTTATAGGTTTTCAGTAGTCCAGTTTTCAAACTCAAAAGTAGCAGCTAATGCAAAAAACATAAACATATATACAAACAGATAAATAATTAATTAACAAATTATAAAATTAAAGCATTCTGATAATTTAACCAGAAATATATATTTTATGTTAACTTGTTGTTAAGAACTGTTAATAGTTTAGTGTATTTAACTACATAAATTCTTATTTACTGAACAAAACAACGCAAATGATTATATATAACATTTTAAGCTGCTTAAATTTTCTATCACAGTATGTATCTGTTGTAATGTAAAATTGTTGTTAGCTGCAAATGCACAAATTAAAATTAGCAAAGGATTTTAAAACTAAAGTACAAGTGAAGTATGGTTCAAATTAAATTTCAATTCACTATCTTGCCTCGGCAGCAAAATACAGTTTTGCTCTCTGATTTGACTGTTGAAAGCCAACTTTTCTGAGCTAGTGAGTTTATTAATATAGACTTCTTAAAATAATGTTAATTTGTTTAATTTAATTAATTTAATGTAATAATAATAAATTGTACTTAAACCAAAATGAAAGACTGAAAAGTTAGCACCTGTAAATTAAAATAAAATTAAAATGACAAAACAAAAACTTGAAATAAGCAACATTGAAAAGCACTTACAAGGCATTTATTGGACTTGACTAACACTCTTGCTTCTACATTTCTTAACTTTAAAAAAGTACCAGCAAAAAAAAGTATCACCAGTTGGAAATTGAACTCATGACCTCTATGTTGAGTCTGTCTTAAACATGCAGCTATCAAACTCCCATAAGGCCCCTTCAGAAGTCAATATTTTGGTTCTTTTGAACCAAATAGTACTTCTGAGTAGAGCATTTTTAATCAGAGAGTTAATAGGCATCTTCTAGGCCAGCATGTTCCATCTCAGGCCCTATCTATACCTATTTTATATTAAAAAAAAACATTTTCTCAACAAGATGTACATTGGCCTATAAAGAGTAGCGATATGTGCATTGACAGTAATAATTTCCCAATACTGAAATGCCACTCAAATATAATGAATCTTTTATAAATATAATTCTTATAATACTGAGCAATTATTAAATACAAACTAGACGAAAGATTTTTGAAAATAAACATAACATCAATGATTATAGAACTGATGTGATTCTCCTAAAGTAAAAAATTTTGTTTGGGATTTTTCTAAACTACAAATTTTGTTTGTGTTCTTTCAAAGATTTGAGCAGTAATGAAATTCTGGAGAGCTTTAAGTGACTGATGGATTTAACATTTGGAGATTGCAGTATTCAAACAAAATGCCTGTAGTGTTACAAATATTTTTTTTATATTCACGAAATAGCCACTTTCTTTGTGGGAAAATAAATCCTAATGGATACCCTCTCACCACAGGAGGTTATTTTGGACTCTTACCTATGAATACCCCAAAATGTTTATGACAAATTTAGTATATCAGAAAACTTGAAAAATGCTGGACAGACTATTTTTTTTTTTTTTTAAATAATTTTTATACTCTAGTAAACAGTGAGCGTTATTTTGAAACAACTTATGTCGTGAGTTGTAAAAAATATAATAAATTCAATAGTCAATATATATATATATATATGTATAAAATTATTGATTTAGCTGATTTTATATGGTTTCATATTTTAGTATTATATTTAATATATATGATTTATATTTATTGAATTTATTATTTTTTAGGCAACCTATTTTTAATATATATCTTAGACTACTATGAATACCCCAAAATGTTTTGATAATTAGACTACGGGAATTAAAATTCTGAGATTTTACAAACTAACCATAAAATACCTAATAGAAAATATCCTGCATTTACAACCTTTTTTTAACTGATTGTGTATTTGCCATAGGCTCTATGCGGGACTACAGCAGCGACACGGGGGAGATTGGGCGAGCGCAGAAGCATCACCCGAGAGTGCCCAAAGGCAAAGAAAGAGAAAAGGGCGTAACATCTCTCTTAGGGCGTCTCTTGTGATTTACAACCTGTTTTTTTCTTTGCACACACAATTATTTCAGCTGTTGATTACTTTAATAATAACCTCAGTCATGAAATTTTTTTTACCAATTCAAATGGTCAAGTGGTTAGTTTGTGTGGTTTTGGATCACAAAGTACTGGATTTGTACTCTAGGTGGGACAGCTATCAAATACTGGATACCTGCCATCTACTATAATAGCGACTCAACTGTAGACCAAAACTGACCAGTGTGGCTAGTGTAAGAAATTTTATAAGACAGTGACACTTCAATTCCATATAAAATTTGCCTTTAAGCGAATGTGAAGTTTTCTTGTTTTGCATCAGCTGACATTATTACGTAATAATAACCTAAACTGCAATTCAGTTTAGATCTACAGTTGAGTCGCTATTATAGTTGATGGTAGGTATGCTGAGCTTTTTTATCTAATCAGCAATATTCAAGTGCTAATTCTCAGCCTAGCCATGTTACATCCCTGTGCCTCGAAGTAACTTAAGATGTCAATCCAAGTCATTATTATTAACACCTAATTATGGGCATGTAGTTTGAACAGCTGATGGACATTGGGGGCCCAAGATGCTAGATTGGCGACCCCGCAGCGGAAAGTGCAGTGTTGGTCGACCCCCAAACCAGGTGGACTGACAACATCAAATGTGTCGCAGGGAGCTGCTGGCAACAGGCGGCTCAGGATTGTTGTGTTTGGAAGTCCCTAAAAAGGCCTATGTCCAACAGTGGACATCTACCGGCTGGTAATGAAGATGATGATGATGATGATGAAATTATGAGTGTTACAGAGTTTAAGATTATCAAATCAAAGTCTGCCAATCTGAAATATTGGAGTAGTGTTACTTAGACCTAGATTATCTATGCTCCAATATGTGTCTGTCTGTCTGTCTGTTTGAGATAAATTCAAAGATTACTGAACAGATTTTCTTACAGTTTTCAGTAGACAGTGATTCCTGAGGAAGGTTTTATTGTAAAGTTCTGTATAAATTGGCTCAAATATGATAATAATTATTAGAAGTCACACCGACTGGGAGCTTTTATTGAAAATGCTGCCTAATCCATTAGAGCTATAATAAAACAATATGTGGAAGGATTGTGCCTCATAGTTAGAACTACAAAAAGTACATGACAACATTATATCTTTATTTTAAAAATAGCTATAATTACTCATTCTTTCTTGAAAAAAAGGTCAAGTTTAAAAGGGACAATATTTTGTGCGCAGGCAAAGTCGCGGGCAATAGCTATTGATATTATTTTTAAACGGATGTGTACCAAATATCATATTACGCTAAAGAAGCTATTTACTAACCTTGTCATAACAATCGCTACACATAAATTGCTGTACATACACTTAAATAATTATTTTTCACTGACCTTTTAAATGGATCGACGAAAGCTTTTTATTAATTTTAACTAAGAATATTATTTAAATGTCCCTCAAAGATAAACATTTCATTCAAACAAGTTGTGTTAGTTTTCCATTTTCAAAATAGGAATAATTATTGTCTAAACGTCACCATTTTACTAATGTTTCAGATACGTATTACGACGTATTATTCAACACATGAGTATAATAAAATACTTAATTTTGTTATAATAGCTTATTGGTATTCGATAAAAGTAAATCCATTTTAAATAAATTGTTATCAACTTCCAAACTTTGTAATTATAAATATACTTTTTCACATTTATGTACGATTTGTATGTAACAATAAATTATAATTTATATCAGGAAGTATTTATAATTTTAGAAACTAAAATACGTCAATTCAGCACTTGATAAATAAACACAGAACTATTTAGAATGAGCTCACTATAGTCATAATTCTGAACGTCCATTCGAGAGAGAAAGAGACATACAGACAAGGCCAGACTATCCACGCCGCTTGCAACGTGACTTTTGTAGCAATACTACCTATTGCAAATATTATATGCTATAGTTACTGACCAAGTTAAATGTCGAAATATAAATATTGATACCCTAACTGATTAATTATTTATTATCGCAAAGCCTAGAAACAATTGTCCAAAAAAGCTTTCGCAAAAAAATTACTATCGCAAAATTTGTTTTACTAAATAATTAAAGTTGTTTTATAACGCTATGGCTATCTATGGCTTGATATAAATGCCGTTATTTAAAGTCTTCCATCTCCAATCTTGAACTTTTGGGTAGAGTTTATAAATGTGTATGATTACACGTTTATAAAATCTACTCAAAAGTTTTGCAAATCTACCCAAGTTTAGGCATTTTCAACATTGCACACTTTGCAGTCTTGTACAGTAACTTATTTATACGATTACGAAGTATCAAATTGTACCTATACTCTGGATATAGTATAGCCGTATAGGTAAGGTATTTAGGTAAGATTTTAGTGTTATTTCGTATTCGTTATGATATAGACTTGTTTATCTAAGGCTAAGTAGAATGGGAAAGTTATTATATATTAGTCATAATTATTTTAATATTAATTTTTAAATAGATTATAAATAAATTCCTATGAATAATATTAAAAGAGACAAGACAAACAAGACATGTATTACGTATATTAATATTATGACTTACATGTATCCAACTAGAATACTATGTCTATGTAATAGGTATGTATTCTATCTCTTTCTTTCTAATCTTGTTCACATGTCGATTTGACACATTACTTGCGAAGATTTGACGTGCTGCAACCGTGCACCAAAGAATACTGATAACATAAAACGATAAATCAGGACTATTTATTTTACTCCCGGCTTAACTGTGTCCGTGCTCCGCATGCGCGTACTCGCGCGTTCCAATACTACCAATTTTAAAATTTTTGGCTGTAAAGCTGATTTAGGATCAAAATTGCATGCGTCACAAATCACAATCCAGACGCTTAGGAAAAGAATACGCCGCAGCTTGGGGTGCCGTATCCGCTTTACCAAATCCTATCGCCGCAGTTCAATCACAATCGGAATATTCTGCAGCAACTCCGAATATGTTATCAAATCCATTTTCACGGCCCTCCGACAACATGGCTGACATTTATGAATTAACAGTATCAATTAAAGAGTTTCTCATAATATTCTGCTAATGAATGCGGTAAACGTTTTAAAATACCTAACTTTTAAAAGAATTTAAAGTAAATTATATTCGTAAAGATTTAGCAAAGATACCCTCTTCAGAACAATTTATTTTTAATTCTTCAAATTTAGCTCAATATTCACAAAAAATTGGTGGTATTGATGAACTTTAAAATATTCTTACAACACCCGCGCATTCACGGGTAAATTCAAAATCATCATTACCATCTTCTCGTATTTATACTTTTCGTCCGCAACAAAGCAAGATTAAGCAACGAAAAGACTTTCACTGCTCAATGCTTTATAGCAAGCCATGACTCTGGTTGGAGTCAGAATCCAAAAATAAATTTGATGCTTTTTATTACACTGGATGTAGGAATAAGAGTGAAAAACATGTCAAAGACGTATGATAAAAAAACAAATGACTCCTCAATTTTTGGTTCACACGTCACACGCACACAAAATTTTTGTGCAGTTTTATTCTGAAAATAATAGCTTTAGCTTAAATGTATATAATTACGCTTAGGTATATAATTACTGTTGAATTATCAAAAAATTTTAATAGACGTCCGAATAATTTCATTTATTTTAAACTTTTGTTCTGGGACAGTGAACGTGTTAAAATGTCGAAATAAGTAGTTAATTTTCAAACCGCCCAAGACTTTTTTAAAACTAATTTCAGGCGCCCTAATTCCTTTCAATTACGTCCTCTCACTAGTCCTTCCAACCTTAAACGTTATAATAGAATATCGGACTCTAACCTCAGAAAGCATGACTTTGGAATTTCCCCGCTCTTTATAATACGAGTTACGAAGTTCGTTTGCTACAAATGACCTGCCTACCATTTGGTCCGGCGGCCGCGCCAAGAATGTTTATTTCCGTAACATAACATGGGAAACGGAACACAACAGCAAGTCCTTATCTCCAGGGAAAATAGAAGTCTGCAGTATCTCGTTGCAAACGGCAGTTGGACCCTCTAGCTGGCGCAACGCCACTTAGGGTATCTGAACTTTGCAACCTTCATCCCCCATCGGGGAAGGTTGCATTGCCGTGTTCTGCAACGCCAGAGCAAGTGTCTACACCAAGATCCTCGAAGACTCGTGCGATATCCAGTATTTAGGAATAATATGGACCACGTGACATAACAGCAAGTCCTCCAGAGAAAATAGCAAATCGGTCAGACTCTGCAGTCTCTCCTTGAGACCAGCAGTTGAACCCTCAAGCTGGCGCACCGCCTCTTAGGGTATCTCAACTTTGGAACCTCAGATGCATCGGGACACAATGGGGAGCTCTTGTGAACAACGACATAGTTACGGGCTCATGGAGTCAGCAACAGAGAAAGTTCCATTGCATCTTTAAAGAGATGTATGCTGTGAGGCGACCACACCAGCTCTCATCAAATCGCTGAATCTGGGAGCGTGGCTTATTTTGGGTGGGACAGTTTGACAGAAAACTGCCCTGAAGAAAAGGAAAATCTTTTATCTTGCTGGAGACATTTCAAATATGAATATTTTATCAAAACGCTTAGTACACATCTTGAAAGCAGTTTCGTTAACTAGGCCCATGCATCCTAGGAATGGGGTTGCAAGAATACGCATTATGTACTTACAGGAAACAAATCCTTGCCCTATTGACTTATATGATGTATCAAAACGTTCTGCTGCAATTATTTTGTTATTATCTAGCCGCCGACAGTTATATTGTGATCCTCAGCATTTTATAGCCACGCCTGGCAGTTTCAGATCTGTAGTGTTGTCTTTAAACTGGGTTGATCATATAAATCATATCTTGTCCAAAGCAAATTGGCGATATGAGAATACTTTTAGAAAATTCTACCATAAAGAAACAGGTCTTAAAAGTATTGGTTCCAATACATAACAAAATCCCTTTCTTAGTACTTTTTAGTTGAAAATTTCAAGTTCCGGATTTTGTGAATTAGTTCACAGAATCGCCGCTAGGGGCGCTGGTGACGCGGGTTCGGGAGGAAAATCGCATAAAATCTAGCGGAAACGTGCGGAAGGAAACGATGTACTCTCATAATAGACTTCTAACGTCTTAGGAAACAATACAAATTTCATTTTGATGTAAAATTTTCATTCATATTATTTTTTTATTCTGGAAAGAATATTAGCAAATGAATTCCTCTGAAGTTTGCGTTAGTACTTAGTTATCTATTGTCAATTTGATGTTAAATTTATAAATTATCTGTGACCATTTTGACTTGTCACTGTCAGAATCAAAAATTCTTTTTGAAAGTTCCCTCATTGTAAATGTACGTAGATAGGTGGTCTTATTTTTAATCTAAAGTTATCATTGCTTATTTTCTAGGTTTTTAAAGAAAGAGTTGAAAATAAAATAGGAAATTATCTAACTATTTATATAATGCCTGTATTTCGTGAATTAAAGTGTAACATGATGTTTACATTTACAGTGAGGGTTGACGGTACGTGACAATGGGTCGTGTGATTCGCGCTCAGCGTAAAGGTGCCGGGTCTGTCTTCGTGTCGCATACGAAGAAAAGGAAAGGAGCTCCTAAACTCCGTTCATTGGATTATGCCGAACGTCATGGTTATATTAAAGGCGTAGTAAAGGTAAGATCGAAGTCTCCGATGGGGACCAATCGGATGTTGATGTTTGGCTTTTAATTAAGTATAAGCATTAATTACATCTCATAAGCTTAAGATTTATTCATTAGATTATCATTGTCAGAAAATAATTATAATTCTCCACTCTTACCCAAAATATAATAAAAATATCTTTTCTCTTTACTGCCCTTAGCTTCACTATCGGTTTTCAATTTCTCGGGAAGCACTTCTTTGTCTTGCCCAAATGTATGGTCTTTTCTGTAAATGATGCCTTATATGTAAGCAAAACTTCATGATGACCAGTTCAATAGGTCTAGTGTCTTAGTATAACAAACAAACTTCTTTGACGAGTTCCTTGCCTTTGTAGCAAAATTTGCCTGTCTCTCGAGTCATAAAACTTTGCTGTGGGATTAAGACAACAAAGTACATCATACCCCAAAACCATTCTGAATTTGCAACACGACAAACTGCAGGTGTCATGGCTGCTTTGAGAACCATTTTGTACTAAATCAATTTGACTGGCCAGGTGTACACCTCGTTTTCAGAGTGTCGGTGATAAATATACAACACCAAACTTTTTGGTTTTATTGTTATAAGTTACTAACTTATTATGTTACAAAGACAATGTTAACTGTCACCCTGAAGTGTGTAATGATTTGTTTTCAGGACATCATTCACGATCCTGGCCGTGGCGCACCATTGGCTGTGGTACACTTCCGTGACCCATACAAATTTATGACTCGCAAGGAATTATTCATTGCTCCTGAGGGTCTTTACACAGGTCAATTTGTATATTGTGGAAAGAAAGCAACACTTGAAGTTGGTAAGCATTTGTATTTTGTAACAGAAGTTAAAAAAATTATCAGAATTCATTTGATTTATTCTCCACTTGGTGGTTGATCCTTTCTCTAAAGTAAGAATTTGACTATTGACTGCAAAAAAATGAGACTACTCTAGAGATTTCGCTCTGAGTAGTTTATTTATTGTATGTATTTTTACATTACTTTTTTTTTGTATGTGTACACCCGAGTTTGTTCTGCATATATATATATTTCACTCCAATATTGCATATTAGTTTCTAACTTGTGGTATAAGTTTATTTTATTTATGAACTACAATAAAGAATATCTTTTTCTACTTCTTTACTGACTAGTAATTGACAGAGTGTGTGAAGGTTTTGTTAGATAAAGGGGAAGGTGGCAATTGGCTAGCACAATTTATTAATTAGTTAGACATATTACACTGAATGTCCCAGAAAGTTGTACATTTTTAAGGCAAAATTAACCACAAATCGTAACATCATTTATAAAGTTTTAATACTTTTTGCCAAATGATAAAATCTCCTTCTTGTTTAACAGGAAATGTGATGCCAGTTGGAGCGATGCCTGAGGGTACCATTGTGTGCAACTTGGAAGAGAAAATGGGTGACAGGGGTCGGCTCGCTCGTGCCTCTGGAAACTTCGCCACTGTCATTGGCCACAACCCTGATGCCAAGCGCACAAGGGTCAAGCTTCCATCTGGTGCCAAGAAAGTGCTGCCTTCTAGCAACAGAGGAATGGTTGGTGAGTAAAATAGTATGTGTAAATGTGTAAGGGTATATATTTTTAGAGTTAAGTATGTTTCTTATTGATAAGTATGTTGATGATCCTTAGTAAAAGCCCCTCCATATTTTTACAAGATATTCACGCGAGAGTCTTCACGAGGTTCTGAGTACTTCTCTTGGGTACATACTCACAGAGTTCTTACACTCGATAATGATGGCTCCCTAATGTTCTCGCGTTCTATTTCGTCTCACGCTAAAAGTGCCAAAAGCTGGAGAACAGCGCAAGAACTCGAGAAAAATACTCTTCCACATTCATGTTATTCACATGTTCCACATTTCACTGTTTCCTCCAAACAAATGTGGAGGGGCCTTAAAATAATTTGTGGTGAATAAAAATAATATACCTATAATTTGATATTATTCAAGTGCAAACAAACAACAAACAATGAAACTATATTTTCTTATAATATAGAAGGATAAATTATTCTTTTGGAAATGATGACTTTCACTTACCTACTCTGAATGTGCTATGATTACACAGAGGCTCTTTCTGATGTATTTAAGTAATAGCTAATATTGTAAAGGAATTAGAAGGAATTCTGCATAGTAAACATGTTACAGGTATTGTGGCTGGTGGAGGACGTATCGACAAACCCATCCTAAAGGCAGGTCGTGCATACCACAAGTACAAGGTGAAGCGTAACTGCTGGCCGTACGTGCGCGGTGTGTCCATGAACCCTGTGGAGCATCCTCACGGAGGTGGTAACCACCAACACATAGGTGAGTTTATACTCGGCACATTAAACTACTTAACTGTCCTTCGTCTTCATCACCAGGCGCTTATAATAGTCCCAATCTATCTAGCTGAAAAGGTCTCATCAGTACCAATTAATCAAGTTGAATCACAAGCTAGCTACTTTAAACCGTTAAGGAACTCCCTTAACTGTCTTTCGTCTTTATCACCAGAACCCTAATGACAGTTACAGCTAGTGATTTAAAGAACTCGAGTCTTTTAGCTTTAAAATTGCAAATACATTTAAAGTTATTAAATTTTTTGTCTATTATAAAGTACCAATTAGGTCTCTTTAAACTTAGTATGATCCGGTCACAAGGCAATATATTTACTCAGTGTACAAATTTTGTGGTATGCTTGTGGTTTGACCCATGTATTTCCCATTCCTGTGGGTACTTGGGCTGAATTAAACTAACTAGCTTTTAATCTCTTAATCTCTATCTAATCTAATCTTTTAATCTCTTCATACCAAAGGACAGCCAAAATTTGTCCCATGCTGTCCAAACATATGCTCATATTTAACTATTTTTAACGTTGAATTTTAAACAACAACCCATGTTTCATAGCAATCACTTGAAAATATATCAAAAATATAAGAATTTCAATAGATTTTTTGTGTTCTGGATCACGTGGCTGTTTTAATAAGAAAAGTCAACTTTTATCAACCTTCATAACTTATCAGCGACTGCTTAGCTACAAGTAACTATATTAGTATTTAAATAGGTGATCTGTACTATTTAATGACATATATATCATCTCTGGGGCAGACTTGCATACATTTTTTACTTATGTCCTTTCAGCCAAATCGGCGCTACCCGTAAGCAAGTAACAAACAAACATGCACAAACTTCTCCCTTATATATTAATATCCCTGTAAGTGTTAAATATAATAATATTTTCATAATATGCTTAATTCCACAGGTAAGGCTTCGACTGTCAAGAGAGGTACATCTGCTGGTCGCAAGGTTGGTCTCATTGCTGCCCGCAGAACTGGAAGAATCCGTGGTGGCAAGACAGAGACAAAGAAGGAGACGTAAACTTATACATAACATCAATAAAAGTTATAAAATCCCATACATATGTTTTATTCAAATTATACCTTAAGGGCCTACGCTAAAACTGACGCGGTTGCACGCTCGCGGTCGCCCGCGGCGGGCGACCGCCGCGGGCCACAAAACCGCGCGCGGGCACCCGTCGCGTGCGCCCGTCTCAGTTAGCGCTGCTAGTATAATTTTATTCAATAAAATCAACAAATATTTATTTGACCGTAGCATCTAGCGGCGCTCGACTGATTTGTAGAAACAAACACGCTCGCGTGTGCCCGTCGTGGGCGCCCGCGCCGTGTACCCGCCGCCCGCCGCGCGGTTGCGAATCCGCCACCCGCGCCCGCGCTCCGTCGCGCTGTCCATACTATTTTTCATTATACAACCGCGAGCGTGCAACCGCGCCAGTTTTAGCGTTAGCCCTAAGATTACACCTCCATTTACTTTCCAAGTCTTGTCAAACGTACGACACACTGAACGCGAAAGCGAAACGAAGGTAGAAAAGGAAACGCTTTCGCATTTCCTGTGATTCGGTTAATTACAAAATGAAAACCCTTTGCAATGCGTTTGGTTTTTTGGTGTTTGATAAAGCCATTGGCAAGCAGCCCTGCTTAAGGAATTAAAATAAATAAAAATAGCCTAAGCTTACTTCGTCGATATCGGCCCAGCTGTTTTAGAGATTAGCCGGAACAAACAATTCAATTCACAACAATTCGTAAAGCTGTTTTTTTTTACTAATTTGAAATTAGACACTACAATTTTATTAATTTAGGTAGATTCATTCCAATTTTTATAAACAACTTGAGGAATGAACTTTCAACTATTTTGATTTTCGCGCAAAATAGTATTTTATGTAATATTTCACAATATGGATTATAATCTAACTGAATGGCAAATGAAACTTAGCAATAGCGGCCGATTAAAGTATTTTTATATAAAACAGTCGCTTTCTCATGTCCATTGTCCCTATGTATCTTAAAACTACCTACGCAACTGACTTTCATGCGGTTTTTTTTATCAGAGAGAGATTCAAGAGGAAGGTTTATGTGTATAATACATGCATAATATAGTAGAGAAACACAGATAATTAGAGAGGTTTCTGATGTGATGACGTAAATTAACGCATTTTTGCGCTTACATTGCAAACGCTGGCAGCACCCTACGAGATATATCAAAATAAAGTACTACAGTATTGCACACCTTTAAAAGGTCAACAAAAAAATCCGCGATGGTATATATATCTTAGGGATAACCCACAATAACCATTTTTTATCTTTTATTTTCAACCAAAATTAGTAGTTTATTTAAGAAGCGATTTTAAGAAATACTGCATAAATCCTTATCCAAATTAGTATCGTTAAATACTTTGTGCATTCAATATAGATCACTATTGCCCTTTAGGGCTAACGCTAAAACTGGCGCGGTTGCACGCTCGCGGGTGTTTAATGAAAAATAGTATGGACAGCGCGACGGAGCGCGGGCGCGGACGGCGGGTACACGGCGCGGGCGCCCGCGACGGGCACACTCGAGCGGGTTTGTTTCTACAAATCAGTCGAGCGCCGCTAGATGCTACGGTCAAATAAATATTTGTTGATTTTATTGAATAAAATTATACTAGCAGCGCTAACTGAGACGGGCGCACGCGACGGGTGCCCGCGCGCGGTTTTGTGGCCCGCGGCGGGCGACCGCGCCAGTTTTAGTGTTAGCCCTTAGAGCGTGTAAGGGCTAACGCTAAAACTGGCGCGGTTGCAAGCTCGCGGGTGTATAATGAAAAATAGTATGGACAGCGCGACGGAGCGCGGGCGCGGGTGGCGGATTCGCAACCGCGCGGCGGGCGGCGGGTACACGGCATGGGTGCCCGCGACGGGCACACGCGAGCGGGTTTGTTTCTACAAATCAGTCGAGCGCCGCTAGATGCTACGGTCAAATAGATATTTCTTGATTTTATTAAATAAAATTATACTAGCAGCGCTAACTGAGACGGGCGCACGCGACGGGTGCCCTACAATATAATTTTTAAAAATATCTTCAATGTACCTACAGAATTGGAATTTTTGCAGTTTTATTATAAGTTTAGATGTATAGATATAGCTCGTGCCTTTCCAGAACACGCCAAACCTCGCAGGCGTCGTAGCTGAATTCTTATTTCTGCTGCGTAGTCTTAATACTCATTCAGAGCGGACATTTTTTACTGACCGACGGCGATCTGATACTATGTGAATGCGTGCTACAAATGCGATCTGCAGTGCTGCATCTGCAGTGCTGCCTATAATATAATATAAGTAGGTACGCAAGAGAAAGAATCTTCAATTTACTCAAATACGACTAAAAAAAGGTTTAATAAGGCTGTAAGAAAAAAACAGTGTATATCATAACTCCTTTAATTATAACTTTTACTCTTAAATTAAACTTAACTTTATTGCCTAGAAGTTTTTACGCACTATTTTATCATCAGTCAGGTCAGAGATTTCTATTTCGCTGTCATCTTTTCCAAACGCCGTTCTAGGTTTGAGGGTCGCTAAATCGAGCACTGGGCCGCTTTCTGTATCATCTAGAATTGAACTGCCGAGACTAGTGTTACTACCCCCGTGGCTTTGCATTGTTGCCTTTGGTTTGGGTACAGCTAAGACATCGACTCCTCCTACTAAAGTCGTAGACAGAGTAGGGTTTCGACCTGTTAATTTTGATTCTATTGTGTGCTTTAATTCCGCGATTTTCGGGCTCGTGTGCGAAGAAATTTTAGTAACCTTATTTCCGATTGGTTCGTTGTCTATGCTGAAAAACAATAAAAATAATATTAATCATCTTAAAATACTAACAAACGCTTAGGTACATGTACTCGTACATCTTTTTCATTATTCTTATTTTGATAAATTCTATCTTTGCAGTAGTAGTACAAAATACATTTAAAAAATAATTTATACGCTGTAGTAATTATGGGAATATTCCGTTATTCGCGAATCAGCCAAAATTTTTCGTAATTTTATTGAATAGTCTAAATTAGAAAAAATATTAGGTTGTTTAGTAGATGTTCGAGATTTTTGTGATGTTATATTACTGCATTACTTTTCTAAACTTGCACATCGTTGATTTTATATTTGCACTAACCTTGATATATCCCATTCTTCAGTGTCTAAATTTATTACACCAGACGCATTTTTGTTGCTGTCGCCTTTGTCTGTAATGCTTTGTGACGGGGATGCACTTAAAGACTTCATTTGTATCGCATCCATATCAAACAAAACCTTCTTTTTATTAAGAGAAGATGTTGAGGATGCATTTTTTAAAACTCCTTTTGTTTGTTTTAGATTACTTAGATTTTCCTCTGATAAAAATTTTCTTGGTGATATATCAACTATTGAATCTTTATCGTCACTACTATTGCCTTTATTTTCTAAAAACGTTTTTGTGCTCACATTTATCGCTTCTAGTTTTGATCCATTTTCATTTTGGTTGTAATTATTAGAATTACGCCTATCGGTATTATATATGGAATGATGTACAGGGGTGTTAACGGTCTTAACATTTATAGTTGATTCTCTGTGTTTATTACGGTTATCGTCTTCGGAATAGCTTTCGTTGCTAGATTCAGTCTCTATTGGTTTGTTTATTTTTATTTTAGGAGACTGATACTTATTTTTCGTTTTCAAAACATCGGGCTCTTGAGATGAATTAATAGAAGTACGGTGTATTACAGGACTAGAGTGAGCAGAACCTGGTGGGGTTTTCAGTAAAGCCATTGCCTTCTTCGCCACATCATCGTAAGGCTTGTAAGGCTTATAAGCCGGTTCATTAGACTTGACAAGTGATAAAGCTTTCGTTTTGACATTAGATAAAACGGAAGCAATACTGAAAGTCTTACGGGGATTGTTTGATGATAAATAGTCACTTCGTTGGATAGAGTTAGTAGAGTTACTTGTATGTTGATCCAAGTGGCATATTATTGAATGCAGCACTTTATTGCGTGAAGGGAATTTCTGAAAAAAAAGAAGTTACAAATGAATGTTCAAGTACGGTCCAAAATATATTATATCAAGAAAAGCTCGTATAAATTACAAAAGTGACCATGAACTAATAACAATGTGGTTGCTATGGCAGTGTTGTTTTTATTATTATACAACTTTCTTCCAAATATATATCGGCTAAAACAACAAATTAGCTATCCCTGACAGGGCTCTAAAAATTGTGACAGAATAGTGCATTTGTAAAAATCGTGGGATTTACCTTAGATTTATAGTCTTGCTGTTCTTGCATTAGTTTCCGTTGTTTGTGAAAAACCTGTCGAGGTAACTTGCTACTAAGCGGATCAACTCCCAAAGAAATTAAACGCTGATTGACTTCTTCAGTAATTTTTGCCCTTACTATTTTAATTGGACTGCAAAAGATTAGATAAGATAATTAAAATAGAAAACGGCTAAAACTCACGTTATTACTGTCGGAGTATGCCAGACTAGTTACGAACCCATAAGGGGCACTTAGTTATGGGTACTTCAAAACGCAGCGTAAAACAAACTGTTTGTAGAATTAAAATTATTATAATAAGTCAATTATAACATACTAGAGGACGCCCAATTTTACCCGCATAGTTCCGTTGTTGTGGGGATTTCGGGATAAAATGTGGCCTATGTATTATTCTGGTTTGTAAGGTATATTCTTCTGAAGTTTCATCAAAATCGTTTCAGTAGTAGTAGTAGTAGTAGAATTTGCGTAAAAGTGTAACAAACATCCTTTCATACATGCAAACGCCTTTCGCCTTTATAATAAGCGTAAGGATACTCCTAGTATAAAAATGTACTCACCTTCCAGGAACATAAACGTAACCATTTCCCTTCTTAGATGTTTTATTTTCTTTAGGCTTGGATTTTCGATTGATTAAATGCTTTTTCTCGCCATGTTTAGTCTCGACTGAATCGGTTTTATCAGAAGCCCGGAAACTATTTTTAGACTTAAGTTTGATAACATCTTTGTGATCCACCTTTTCGTTTTTTGTTTTCTTTTTAACCATATCATCATAATCTTGATCTTTTTTTGCATAATCGTTTTTCACTTTATCGTCACTGACACTTGAACTATCAGAAGAAGTTGTTTGTTCAATATTTAGTAGTTCTTGAGCTTTTTGTTGTAATTTTCTTAGTGTTATCTCGTTTGCTGTAGGTTTTGTTTGTGCTTCTTTTGCATGCTTGAATTCTTTTCTTGAATAGCTTTCTTTATTATGCCCCGTGAGTGCAACCTACAATACAATTATTTTTGGTGATATTAAATTGCTTTATCACTTTTATCAGTATATTTTTATGGCCTACTACAGGGTATGTTTCTCTAGAGAGAAAAGAATCAAACCCACCTCGCTTCGGTAAAGATTAGCGATAATTTTTATGTCTAATAACATGCAAACGTTTATCAAATGTTTGCATGTTAGCAGGCATGATAATCAACATCAACATCACAATTAATGAGATGCAATAAATTCAAGGATGCTACTACAGAGTCTTTTAACGAAAATTTCAAAAACATTTTTTTTGTAACTCTTTATTTCTCTTAATAAAGTGGTATCCCACTCTGTCCACTCTGAAAGCCTATGCTCTAAGCCAGTGAGTTACCATTAGTTAGTAGATTATTTATGTTTACCAGAAATAAAATTTGTCATAAATCAGTAGATAATAATTTAATATAATATACCAACTTACTTTTTGTTTATTTTCTGTATCAGAATGTTTCGGGGATGTTTTACTCAGATGATTCTGTAATAATTTTTCTAGCTCATTTGCTCTTTCTTTTTCTGTAGTTGCTTGAAGTCGAAATTCTCGTGCCTCAGTTGCTACATCATTTAACTTTTGTAATAATGATTTATATTCGCTAGATTGAGTTTCAGCTCGATTAACCCAAAACTCCATTTGCTCTTCAATCTTTTTTCTTTTCTCCTTTTCAATGCCCTCCTCTTTAATTAATTCTTGTTTTAATGTTAATATTTCACTTCCTTGTTGTTTTATAGTAGCATGTAATTGCTCCATCATCTTTAAATCATTATTTGCGGATGTGTTATCTTGTTTTTCTTTCGTACTTATGATTTCTATTATTTGCTTTCGCAACGAACTTAATTCTTCGTTATATTTTTCATGTTCTTCTTTCTTCCATTCTTGAATTTTATCCAGTATGTATCCATCCTCGTTTGTGGAAACTTCGGCGTCTTTCATTTCCTTTTTACAATTATTAATAGTGTTTCCTTCTATCTTAGCACCGCTATCCACATGTGAAGTTTCGTGAACAACAGTTTGGGTGGTAGTATTATATTTATTTGCAATAAGTTCTTCCATTTGGTTCAGTTTGGCTTTTAACTCATCAACTTCGCTAGCTAATTTTGTATTTCTGCTATTATTCACTTCTTCATCTGGCGTATCTCTTTGAGGTACTTCAAGCACATTTGCATGTCGTCTAGAAATATGGCTTTTTAAATAAAGTTGGTTTAAAAATACCTTTTCACAAT
The DNA here is from genome assembly GCA_034621355.1 of Mycalesis mineus. Classification (NCBI taxonomy): domain Eukaryota; kingdom Metazoa; phylum Arthropoda; class Insecta; order Lepidoptera; family Nymphalidae; genus Mycalesis; species Mycalesis mineus. Next base: position 8,169,120 of record CM067884.1, read on the forward strand.
AATTGCATTTGTTGTACTGCATTGAGTCTATTTGAGATGTAGACGCAAATAGCTCTCCTTTATTTTGGTTTAAAGTTTTCAAAAGCATTGCTGCTATATTTTCATTACCATAAGGTAAAGGAGTTCGAATCGAATGTTTAGATTTTCTTTTAAATTTTCTATTTTCCTCTTCTTTTTCTCGCAAACTCTTTTTTGTTGCATCAAGGTTCTGAAAACGAAAAACAGTGATGTAAAAAGGGTTCAGCTCTCGTAATTGTACTTTCAGAAATTGACTAAACTTTTAAGGCAGAGAAAAAATTATGCTTACCTGTAGTAAATTAGTTATTTCTTCTTTTAGAATAAAAACACTACGGTCAAGATAATGGCGACAAAACTGTTGGTACTCGACGGCCAACTGCGCCAGACGAAATAACTTCAAAACTCCTTCATCTAGAATCCTCACATCGAATTCAGATTCAAGCACACAATCTAAAATCTATTAACAAAATATGAGATAAGGAAACAGCTATTTATTTCCATTATTTTATAGGTACTACTGGACTTCCGGATGGAATTCGTCCTTTAGGTACTGCTGATTTCTTTTTTCCCATTTTGTCTAATTTCAATTGCGAAGCTCTTCTTCAAACCTAGGTTTTAACAACTACGAAAATTGATATATGAAAATCTAATCTGTTCATTAGTTTTTGAGTGATGTATACCTAAGAAATCTACATTTTTCAGAATGGGCAGATTACATCGTCGAATCAAATCGTCAAAGCCTAAAAGGGCAATAGCTAACCCTTTTTACGCTTTGATAATAAGTAATAACATAATCATGGCTTAATAGGCTCGTAAAAAGTCTTCACTCTTGTAAGTCGCAGAGATTCTTTAGATAAGAAGTATCGAATGAATTTAGGAACATCATAGGTATAGTACATTATTTTCTTATTGTAACCATTTTATTTTTGTATGTCTCTTGGCATTATGGTAAGCTCTATATTTTTAGTAGAGTATGAAATTCCTAATACTAGTAGATATAATCGAATGGGCACGTTGTTACTGAACAATTTTACAGTCTTAATTAATTTGAATAGTCTTACGTCATTGATGTGCTCTTCAACCATGCCAAATTTTCGGTCTCGTACTACATTATCGATATCAATTAGTTCTGAAAGTAAGAGGTTTTTGATAGAGTTACGCTTTATAATAATGTATATTTCATCTTACAGTGTTTTCAAATTATTGTATTGTATGACCTAGCACGATTATAATTATCTAATTAATTATAATTAATCATATTTTTCCCTTTAGATTAATGTTTTAATTGTTTTTCAAAAAAGTAGGTTTAAATTCGGCTCTATTATGTTTTAGTGACTATAGAAATTCGTTGGAATCTGATTGGAACTGTGGTTTGCTCAACAATACTGAAACTTTGACTTACTTATTTTATTCCAGTTAATATGAACTCGTGGTCTGTGCGTGTTAAATGTAAATCCTGATTCCTCTGCTAGTTTTGGAAAGTTGTGATGAAGTTCGAATGATGTTTTACAAGCCATATTCAAATCAATTCAAATATTCATTATGTACTGTTAACTGACTTTCAAACTAACTTGTAACTCTTATTTTATGAAAATGCTTATTAAATATATATTTGTACATTGCAAATAACTTCAACTTCTTTTATTATCATTTTGATTTATAAATGTTACTTTTTAGAATGAGTAATACATTCACAAAATTATCAATTGGAACTGTTGTGTATAACTTTTCGTTGCTAAGCAACGTCAAAGATAATGTAGCTAGGGGTATGTAGATCTCATTTGTTTGTTTAAGTTGCTGCAAAACAGTTCATTTTAATATCAGCTAATTTAATATTGGACTGCTATTATTTGAATCGAATGCATTAGGTATTTTAATTATGCAAGTAGGTACTTAAATGTATGGGAATTGATTAATAAAAGTCATGTGTATGTGGTCATGAACCACTTTGCCTGTCGTTAACTTTATTTGTCCAAGATACAAAGCGTCTTTATCGTCGTCATTGAGATTCCATTGCGTTACTATTACTAATGGGAGCAGGCTCATGGTATCCGGGGCGGCCTAGCGACATGATTCCCTTCACTTTTTTTGTATTTTTTATGCCGCCGGCCAATGTTTAAAAGCAAAGACATAAGAATAGTGTGCAACGTTGAACTCGAAGGACAAAACGCGAAACGGAAATACGCAGGTGTCGCGAGGTCGATATCTACAAAGGCTAAAGGCAAAGGCCTGAATATTTCGGCAGCTCGCGTTCTGTGCTCAAGTGTAGAACTTTGTACAATAATGTTTCACGTATAAAAATAATAAAGATCGCGTCGGCAGAATCGTTGGCAGGCGGTGGTCGGTCGTCGGTCGGTGGAGAGTGGAGCGCTGGGTTCACGCCGAGGGCTTCTCCTCGGTGGCCGTCGCGGCGGAAGCCACGGAGCCGTTGTCTTCGGCGGCGGCCTGGCACGCGAGGCCGGGGAAGCGCGCGTACAGCGCCGCGCGGTACTTCGGGTGGCTGCATCATATGGTTACAGTTACACTTCGTTATGTCTATTGTGGTAGTTTTAGATGAAGATCAAATAAAAATTATAATATAGAAAGCGAAAGGTAAGCTTGGTGATGTGGACAAATAAACGACGATAGTGGAGATGCGTTTGAGGAACATTTACCGCACTCAGGCAAGCTTGATAGATCTTAGGTTACATTAATCGTATTAACTTTCAATATCAGATTATTGATAATTGTCTTATCTATGCCATTTGTTTTCATTGCTGATCAATGAGGATACAAAATCATCAGTAAATCTCATACCTGATACCGTATACAATAGGATTATAGACGGCATTAGCCTTCGCGAAGACGGATCCCCAGATGGTCACGAGAGGGCTGATCGTCATGGTCTCGAAGATGCCAGCGTAGTTGATGACTAGGTATGGTGTCCACGCCATGAACCATAGTGAGATGGTCATTAAAGCCACCTACAGTCAGATTACATGAATTTATAACAAGACTTTATTTAGGAAATGTAAAATAGGCTGTTCTAAGCTAGCTAGAGTGAAAAAGCGATTATTAGGACAACTATCGATTAAATTAATGTCGATCTTTTTGAATCTCAAACTTGGTTCTAGGATTTATTTTTTTACAGTGAATAGTAAATATTTTGTCATTTTGGATTCGTTCTAAAATGTGTGAGTGTGCGACTAATATATTCTTGAATAATTTATGTTTATGTATGTTTTTCATTATTTTACCTTGGCCAGTTTGCACTCAGCGCTGGTGTTGGCCTGGTCCGCACCTTGCCTGAGAGATGCAACGTTCATTTTCTTGGCCTGTTCCCTCATTGCCTTCTCGTGAGCCGCTACAGCCTGTGTTACAATTACAAATATTAATGCACAAATTATTAAATCAAGTAAATCAAACACAGGAATGAATCTGGATGTACACTTTCAGGAATCTTTAACGTACCTGGACAATGAAGAAGTAAGAGTAGCAGATGAGGAGCAGAGGCGAGTAGTAGCAGAAGATCGAGTAGAACAGGATGTAGCTGCGGTTTGACCAGGACTTGTCGAAGTAGTCGGTTCCACAGGCCGTCATGTTGCCCTCTGGCACATACCTACAACAGGAATACAAACTTAGTATCACACACTTCAAAGTTTAACAAAAAGATTCAATTTAGTGTGATTATTTTCCTGACCTGCCCCATCCGAACAGAGGTGCAATGGTCCATGCCAATGAGAACAGCCAGATTGCGAATACTCGTAGCAGTGCTCCGTTGATCGTCATTGGTTTGGCGGCGATACCCTTCACTATTACGTTATAGCGGTCGAAAGCTATCATGGTCATCGTCCAGATGGACGCACAACCGAACAGCGATCCCGCACAGGCATACAGTTGGCATGCCAACGGTCCTGGAAAATTTAAACTTTATTATGAAGGTAATGTTTAGACGTGAGCATTGAGGCAAAGGCCTATACGTAACTAAAGATTACAGTCAACTTTATTGATGAGATGCAATATCAATAGCTCGAGTCCAATAGGAGTGTTAAAATTTGTTTTTGTTTTTAAGGACTTTGATTGTTATTTTGTCCAATACAAAATTACATTTTTGTGTGTAAAATAAGGTCGGTTTAGTTACACTATTTATAACTTCAGAATGGTGGAAAAGATCTTGTTGAAATTTGCTACTGGGTGGCAAATTATATTATGGAATAGCACACCCGGGAATAAAATCTACGCGGATGATTCTGAGGGACACAGCTTAGTATGCGACATTTCTTGAATTAATGTTAATAACACTTACCGAATACCCACGTTTCGTTGTAACAATTTACCACCATAGGAGGAGACATTACGGTCATCATGAGGAAGTCAGAAAATGCTAGATTTATAACGAGGATGTTTGAAGGAGTTTTGAGGCTCTGAAATAAAAAATCACAGTTATAGACAAAAGTATGGCTAATTTGCAAGAATAAAATTTAGTAGAGCTAAATGCAAACCTTTGTGGTTGTGAAAATGTATACGACCATTCCGTTGCCTGTGATGGAGACGAAGCCTAGACATCCGATAACGAATCCGAGTAAGCCGTGCCATAGCGGGTTCATGGGTGGGAATTGATACCTAGAAAATTCAAAATTTTTTAATCAATATGCGCTACGTTCAAAAATACAATATCATTCTTCGTAAAAAAAATTGCACTTTAAACTGAGACAACAATGCGCTGTATCGAAAGATGCATTTAAAGAACGAAAGAGTAAAAAGATTGTATTAAGTTACCAGTGTGGGTCGATGAGGTGTAGCATATCTGGGAGTACTTTGTCGACAACGGTCTCGTTGCTGCCGTAGGCCGCCGCTTGTCCGCCCCATGCTTGCAGAGCTGCAACGCCAGGTCCAGGGTCCATGCTTGTGATTGCCATTTCTGTGTTTGTGTTACCTATTGAACAGAAGGAATGCACATTGTAAAATACTTCCCACACACACAAATATTCAGTAAGCGAAAGTCCTTTTAGCAGATTTTATAAGCAAGTGTTTTAGCACCAAATTCATTTAAAATTTTAATTAAAGAAACAATTGCACATCAATTTACGTATTCACCAATTTATCGAGAATACAAAACTGGAAGATTTATGGTCGAATATTTTTTGTTTTTAAAGAATACTTTATGGTGTTAAAACAAATTTTTCTATAGGACTCACTAAAAAAAAAGGGTTACAGATGGATAGGTCGCCCCGAGATGGTTAATACCAAAAATACTGAAGAAAATCGCTTGACGAACTACTCCAGTCTTTAGTTTGCTATAACCAATCTCCGGCGGGGATGCTAAGGCGGTGCGGAGGCTACTCGTTCTTTCCACCGATCAACTTGTCTTTTATAATAACAGCAAGGGGATTAAAAGTATCGTCATAAAAAGATCGATATTCATAATTAGATATAGATAATAGGGTGAATACATTACCCGGCAACTGTCTTATACAGGGAGGGCTTTCTTTCACATATTATTTTTCATAACTCGGTTATTTATTTATGTCAATATTTGAAATACTAAATTACAATAGGTCTGCGTGTCCATTCCCGATATGTATTCCGGGAATTCCTTTGAAACGCGTTCTTGGATCGGTGGGTGCACTATCGATTCTTGCGTCTCAGTTAGAGCGAAGGGATCTTTTTCTATCAACGTCGTTTGCCATGACGAGCGCTGGTAGCAGTTGGCTGGATTGCAGATTTAAGCGCAAATGATTCGGTTATCAGGCGAATGGGTAGGGACGAGTAGGGACATCCCTAAGTTTTTAATAGGAATTCCGGCTGATTTTCAGCTGACTAGGTAGATCTCAAATAGGTATTACTCCGCAAATTGGTACTTTTGTTAATGGGGCATGTAAAAACTAATTTCCCATTCGACGCGATGGAACATCACTGGGTTTTAGTGGGTACTTCAGCTGCTTCTCAGTCGGGGAGTCCCACATACCCCCAGGAAACGACGCAGCTTTGGCCGCCCTGTTATCGAGGCGATGCGTAAACGCATTTCTCAGCGTAAAAAAGAGCCTATAATATATGGTTACCTATAATTTATGGTTATTATATATTACAACATTATAAATATAATATTTAGTACCTAGGTACCTAGGCTACGTTTTGTACGAGTTCTGGGATCGTCAATTTCGTAGGGATGAAATCCCAGCCGGTGTCTTGCCGTGCGGTGATAAAAGTGCAAGAATAAAGATTAGCGCTTCGATGACGTACGTGGCCGTGACGAGACGCTATATGACAGGTCCTGGGTTCGATTCTCGGATAAATAATAAAATAACTAAATATAGGACAATTACACACATCGCTATATAGTCCCAAAGTAAGAGTACTCGTAGGTAGCTTGTGTTATGGGTACTATAATAACTGATGAATATTTTATATATGTTTTACATAAATACTTATAATATATAGATAAACACCCAGACACTGGAAAATAACCGTTCTCTTCACACAAACATTTTTTTAGACGTGGGAATCGAACCCACAGCCTAGGACGCAGAGGCAGGGTCACTACCCACTGCGCCACTAGGCCGTCGGATAGGCCGATTGAGATGTTCCGCATAGGTCTGGCTTCTGCCGTTGCTACTTTCCTTTTTACTACTTACTTTTTTTTTAAATTTTCATCTTGCCGGAAAACACGTGTACCGCTAAGCAAACTAGCGTTCCGGTACGGTGTCGTGTAGAAACCGATAAGGGAGTGGATTTTATCCTAGTCATAACAAGTTAGCCCCTCTTCATCTTAGATTGCATCACCACTTACCATCAAGTGACTGCAGTCGGGCTAACTTGTAGAGTAAAAAACAACAAGATACATATCTGATATTTTTAAGAAAATGAGTTCTATTGAAGGTCACATCTTTTCTAATCATCAGATGAATGAGTGGTCAATCGAGGGCTATCCTCGTATAATGATAAAAAACCCACATATTAACTTGGGTAATATTTTTCAATACCACCCTGGCTTTCCTTAAGTCTGTTAATATGGTTACGGCACCACTAAGTAAGTCACTGGAAATATAAGTCTGATAACAAGATTATACACAGACGGCATCGCAAACTCTTGAATATTTATATTTATTTCTCTATATTAATTATGCCTAATATGCTTAACTCATGGCTACTTACAAATTTCTTTTTGTTTACTTATGTAAGTAAATAAGTAAGCCGAATGTTTTAGTGACCCCATCGTTTGTTTCTATACCTGTTTGCGTTGTATTAGTTGAATATTATTGCTGTAGTGGTCGGTAGTATGGCCTAACTAAAATGCCTGAGTACTTACTCGTATTAGTCCTAGTTTGTACATTTTGTTAACTCGTAGGTTAGGTAGATGCATGCCTTAGAGTCGTAACCAGCAATTTATGCGCCCTTTGTCAGAGTGCGTAACTGCGCCCTACAGACTTGTATCTGACTCTAAATAAGGTACTGTTTGTATATGGTCCGGTCATTTCTGCCTGGGCATCTGACACTGCCCTAGTTATGCACCAGTGCCGGATTAACATTTTTTAAGAGTATGGGTAATTATTTTTCTCCGCCCCACTTGCCTTTTAGAATACCTAGTAATTTATTTTTTGAAATCTGCCGCGGCCTGTACGACCTATTGATCAAACCAGGACTATACACAAGAATCTGAAAGTAGGTACCTACAATATCTATACGTTTTCATAAATATACAGGTACAGCTAAAAAATCTTATATTAATGAAATATCACAATTTGGTAAATTATATAGAATCGATCTAGAAAAGTAGATGAGTCGTTTTTTTAATTTCCTGTCATCCTTCGATATCTTAATGCGTGTATAAGGTCTGTGCGCACTGCTTACAATCCCTTTGCTTACCAGTAACATTAGACTAGTAATATTCTATAGGTCTAGGTAACTGTCTTGTAATTTGACTGCAAGAGTGTGGGATTAGGAAGTCTGAGTTGACTACGCACTAGGTAGCCATTCCTCCCGCGATGTAGTTCTTCTAGCACATTCCAGGAGCGACTCATCGAGACCGGTTTTACCTGCCAGTACGTGATTTTGTAGGTGTGCCTTCATCTATTATATACCTACATATATATTCTATAGATAGTCATGTCTATTTTATGCCTTTATCTACAATTCCCTAACAATGCTCGTTCTGGTCAAAGGTCAGTCCACGAACTGAGAAATAATTACAAAATAACCGATTCGTGTCCATTTGACCCCCGGAGCCCAATAATTTCAATGATCACCCGGTGACGCCCTTAGATTTGTGTACCGCTATAGCCATTTACCCGGCTCGGTATTCGCCAAATATCGAGCGTGCCAAACGCACATACGAGAAGGCAGGTTGTACAAAGTCCTTATTGTACACACACATATTGAAAGAAAGAAAGAAAGAAAGAAAATCATTTATTCACTAAAACTTTTACGAAACATAAAAATACAGCAAAAATTCACTATTGGAGGAGTCGTAGGTACCTAAACTAAGATAATTCTTGTGATATAGGTACCTGCGCTCTTCCCTACTAAGAATAGAATTTCGGTCATGTCACGTATATACAGCCACTATAGAAATATAGTGTATATAAACATACGAACTAGTAATGCATGCAAGTGTGTGAGTTTGTGTGTGTGTGCATGTGTGTGTGTGTGTGTGTGTGTGTGTGTGCGTGTGAGTGTGTGTGTGCGTGTGAGTGTGTGTGTAGTGTGTACATAAATGTATATATATATATATACAGGTATATTAATAAACATAATATAACGGTAATATTATTTTTGTATTGACAGCAAATTCTCAGTTGTATTGTAGTCCATCTGTTTGAGCCAGGCCTGGACTGTTTTTTTACATTGGAGTGAAGATTGTGAATGAATCGATAGAACTGAATTTGCTTTATTATATATATGACTGCCAAGAAATGGGAAGAATTTTTGAGAGAAAGATGTGTGGAATCGAGATAAATTGAAAACTCTTTTACTGGGACGTTTATCGTTTAGTATACGTATCATAGCTTGATCTACTGACTTATGCTGTTTTAGAATTATTTTAAGGAGAAATAATTGTCGAACTGTGAGTACTCCACAATCTTGATATAATGAGGAGGTTGGATATCTATACGGGAGGAAATAGCTAACTTTAAGAACCGCCCTTTGTGCTCGTTCTAAATTAATGAGACGGGTCTTATTTACACCTCCCCATGAATCAATGCAATAAGTCAAAAGGGGTTCGCATAAAGTATGATACAACATTTTTAAAATTTTTTTATCGGCCATGTGTCGTATATTTTTAAAAATGGCAATGAGTTTGCGGATTCTATTAGTTAGACTGGAGATATGGTTATTGAACGATAATTGGTTGTCAATAATTATTCCTAGATATTTGATATGGTTTGACCTTTTCAGGAAGTCGCATTTGCATGGAATATTATCAATTAAGTTGGTGCATACATTAGTATGGGCACGTATATTAAAGTTTTCCGTAGAAGGCTGTGAGGATCTTAATATCGTGAATGTCAGATATGTAGTTTTCTCTGCATTACAATTTAAGAGATTTTTCCTTAACCAGGACAAAACCAAGTTAAAGCCTTGTTGGGCGTTATAAAAAACACTTTCCCAACTACGACCCCAAAAAATAAGTGTGGTATCGTCAGCGAAAGTAATGATTCTACCATTTATTAATTTAAGGTTGCACAGTTGATTAATATAAATAAGGAATAGCGTTGGGCCCAGAATGCTTCCTTGAGGAACTCCGTGTACTACAGGTAGCGATGTACTAACGTGTTCTCCGATTCTAACGCACTGAGTTCTATTACTTAAGTAGTCCTGGAATAGTTGGAGTTGTAAACCACGTATGCCTAACTTTTCCATTTTATTTATTAGGCGAGATGTAGATACAGTATCAAAAGCCTTTTCGAGGTCTAAGAATATAGCTATACATTTGAAACCACAATCTAAGTTAGTAGCAATGCAATTAGTCAGGTCGGACACTGCATCAGCAGTGGATTTTGCTTTACGAAAGCCGTACTGATTAGGTGATAGTAAATTATTTGATTCCAAATAATTGATCAATCTGTCATTGATTATGCGCTCAATTACTTTAGAGAATGTTGGTAAGATTGAAATTGGCCTATAGTTGCTAATTTCTTTCCTGTCTCCTCTTTTAAAGACTGGAGAGATAACAGATTTTTTAAAAGTTAGCGGGAATTGGCCATGTGCGAAAGATAAGTTACAAATATGACACAGTAGGGCCGAAAATAACTCTTTATTTTGTTTTAGTACAATCGACGAAATATTATCTAAACCTGTAGAATTAGTATTTTTAAGGGTATTTATAACTTTTAATATTTCACTGACATCAGTATCCAGTAAGACAAAAGAAGTTAAAGGTGAACTGGCACAATGTTCGTCAGGACTTGCAGAGGGAGATAACATTTCGAGTTCTTTAACGATATTTTTTCCCATATTTATGAAAAATGTGTTTACTTTCATAACAGCTTGATTAGGACATTTAGAAATTGATAATAGATCACGAGCATCTCGGTTTTTCTGCTTAAGATTGGTAATGTTATTTATGACCTCCCATGTTTTCTTAAGGTTAGTCTGACTAGCAACTTCTAACTCAGTTTTATTATACTGTTGTTTTAATTTTCTAAGTAAATTTGTACAAAAATTTCTGTATCTATTGTAAATAATTTTTAGACAATCATCATTGGGATTTTTCCTTAAATTCATGTGTAATTTATCCCTATGTTTTAAGCAGCGTAATAATCCAGGTGTAACCCATGGTTTCTTTGGAATTTTACGACTCGATGTTTTACACTGTGTTGTATTATTTGCTATTATTTTAGTCACCGTAGAAACAAGGGAATCAGTAGCAATGTTACAATTCAGATTATCAAGTACTGGCTGAAAATTTGTGTTTAAGAGATCAGTTTTTATCCCTGTATAGTTAAGTTTTGTACGTAAGTTATATACATGTCTTCTTTCTATAGGTGAACTTATTTTTAAGGATACCAGAATAGTGCTATGGTCTGTTAAACTATTTTGAATCACAAGAGTAGTCGTAGGTTTATTAAATCGGCATAAAACGTGGTCTAGACAGTTATTAAGTCGAGTGGGGGACAAATGAGTAGCCAATAATCCATAGGATGCGATCATATTAAGATAACTGTGTCTATTTGAGTCAATACTATCAAGTTTTATATCAATATTTATATCTCCCACTAAAACCACATACGTGCTTTTTTCTAATGATTTAAGTGTGTAGTCCAAGGATTCTAGAAATGAATTAATGTTTTTAAATGAGGGTGGTCTGTAAATAGAAAGTATAGATATATTATTTATAGTCGTAACCAAACAATTTGCGTCTGAAAAATGAGGTTCATGTGTTTCAGAGATAATTGTTTTCTTAGTGTATATAACTAAACCATCATTTTGATTGTAACAATTAGTCGTTGAATAGTATGTATAATTATCAATTTGCGGCACAGAGTGACAACCTCGCAGCCAGCATTCGCTCAACACAATAATATCAGGTTTAATCGTAATTCTATCAAGAAGTATTAAAAAGTCATCCATATTGTGCTGAATACTACGAATATTTTGCGTCAAAATTGTCAAATTATCAACTGAACTATTTAAATAACTATAACAATTTTCTGTGTCACAAACAAAAGATTCGTGCAAACTTATATTGTCTAAGTTATCTATAATATTAATTATATTATCCATTGATTAATAATGACTAGTAGTGTAAAATATAAATATTATTTGTAAGTAAATAAAATATGTAAAAAAAATAAATATGTAGATTTAAATAACTTTACAGTGATCTGATTATATTGACTCGTATGACAGCATATAATTATTATCTGCGCGTACGATTGACACTCAAAGGATTGTAGCAAAAAAATAATATTATGTTTAATGTTGTGTATGATTGTGTAAAATGTATGTGTAGTGATTTTAATATATAATTTGCATGCATAAATTAACATTAAGAGTAAACATTTTATAACTAAAAAATATTGTACAGTATAAAGCCAAAAAAATATCATACAATAAAATAAAAACATTAAAAAAAGTCCTAGTCACTTATCATTATTATTTTTCTTTATAATTTCATTCAGTTTTTCTTCATTTTTTATATGAAAATATGGAGCCCCATCTTTTTTACGCAAGTAAACATTGCCATTTGTAGTCCAACAATACGCAAATTGCGAAGATTTTGCGAAATCCCGCGCCAAGAATAAAAGTCTTTTTGTTTTGGATGTGAGTTGCTCCGATATATAGATGGGTTGTTTCGGACCTTGGAGTCCCAGGTTTGCTGAATTGAGCTGGTCAGAATGCTCGCGATTATATTTTTTTGTAGCATTTAATAATTGGGTTTTTACTAAGGTGTTTGTTAGTTCTACTATAATTGTCGAGCTCTTTGCATCCGATTTTTTACTCGGCAATCTGTAAACATCACGTACCTCCAATGCACTCAACTCCGACTGTTTAATATATTTTGATAGGCTCTGCACATATGAAAACAACTTATCTTTGGGCTCGGGAGATTGCTTGGGAACATTACGAATTTCAATACAGGTCTTCATGCTTTTTTTATCACAACTCTCAAACCTATCTTCGAGTTGCCTTAACTGTAAGGACAAATCCCGACGTTCATTTTCCATGGTGGCAATTTTACTTTCGATTGTTCGGAACTCTTCTGATAAAAATTTTAATGATTGTTCTATCTCTTGATTACAAGTTTGTATGGACGCATTTTGATTCTTTACCTCCAATAAGTGACATTCTAATGCTTCAAGTCTTTTGCTTTGTTTCTCGGTGAACGTCTCAATCATAAATTTAATTTCGGCTTTAAAATCGTCGAATTGAAACTCAATTTCGTTTGACCGGCAGCGCTTGCGCTGGGTGCGGGACGGTTGTTTCGAGTTTGAGTCCTCTGTCATTGCGTCGGAGCGGTCGGAATCGGATGCCGATGCCACCGCGCTAATTAGCACTTTATTTAACTGGCTAGTCGTGGGTCGTGGCATTATGTGACTTACTGCGAACAGAATAGAGCTGAATCGGTCAAACTCGAGGAATCAACGATTTCTTGCTAGTGTTTGGTGCACTGATACTTTCGCACAATAACTTTTCGAGACTATTCTTCACGTTTAACTTTAACTTTACTTTCAACAACTTAACTTGTGGATATATGGTTTCACATTTATATGCTCCTAGTACTTTAACGAATTTATAAACAACAATATATGATTTTGTTATGAGTAAGTTATAAAGACGGACATAGAATACACGTCTACACTGTGTCGCGGTCGAGAGGGAAGAGCTTATTGCTAGACGAACTACGATCATCTATACAAACTACTATGACTCGATGAACATTTGGTATTTGATAAATCCCGCATGTCACGATGCTACTTCAAGTTGACTTATGTTCTTCTACTCTATCACCCATGACCTAACTACTCAATTAAAGATCGATCCGTAAAAAGCTTTGGAACATTAACCATAAGCATGTACACTGCCATGTGGCGTAGTAAAGTAGCTTTTTCGAGATACTTAAACTTAAAGCTTTTTTTATTTTAGAGTTTAAACCTACTTTTTTAAAACAGAAATAACTTAATATTTTATTTAATCCCCGACGCACCGAATTTTACCACTCTTGATACGACGCCAGCGCTCTTTTCTTGACGCAATTTCGCCAAATACCTAGGTATTTAAAACATAAGTAATATATTCTTTGATCTAAACAAAAACTTTGGCCATAGGTATTTGCTTTCTGCCTTTCTGCGATGGTAAACGCTATTATAAATGGTAAAACTAAGAATGTATGAAAATGATTGCGTAACACATCGATACGAAATATAATTTCCATACATGTATTTTTTAGTTTATTATAGCGTTTACGATCGTAGAACGTAAATATGGCTAAAGTCTTGGAGAGACTTAGTTTACTCTAGAATTCAGAAAAACTTAACTTAATAATATCTACTTGGTGCATACTTCGCCTATGCATTTAACATTCCAAGCAAAGATCCTGTGTATGAATGAGGGTCGAACTGGGATAATATCTAACGACCAATAACTAAATAAATAACATTTTAAACTCAGTTTAACAAATGTTTCAACTTTCAATACAAAAACGTATAGTTATAGACTTGACTGAAAATACATGTGCCGTAAGGTATATTTATTCTTTAATTATTTTTCATAATTATTCTTTTGCGGGTACCACAAAGAGATAATAAAATCCACATAGAGCTCGCTCAAATGCAAGGAGGATTCCAGCAAATGTCTGTGTCTGTTTTTAGAGTCTGTAGATTAGGTTTGAAAGCCTAGATTCGAGACCATAGGTCGAGACCAGATATATACTCTTTGGTCGAGACATTAAAATATTTCACACAAACTTCTTCTGTCAAATTAAAACCGTCAAATCATCAAACTTCAAAATAAAAAAAACTAACTTTGTTTTTATAATTTTGATTTTTGAAGGAGAATTATTTTTAATTTATAGAGATTTTGAATCAATAAGAATAATTCCAACAATCTTTGCATTTATTATCTCGCTTACAATTCAAAGAAATAATATATCAACCATGAGTACCGAGGATTTAGACTTGAGCGCCGAAGAAGAAATCACAGCCGAAACTGTTCTGAAGACACTCCAAAGTGCATGGCAGAACGAGAGACTAGCTCCAGAAATACTCCCACATCGGAACGACATGGTGGAATGTATGTTGGGCCAAATAAAGCACATGGAACACAATATCAACAAGCTAGCCAAAACAGACCTCCGCGCGTACATCCACAGAATGGAATTAAATAGGATTAAATATATAATTTGCAATTATCTTAAAACGAGATTGAATAAAATAGAGAAATATTGCATATCAATAGTCAACGAAGAAAGGCAACGAATAGAATCTGGTACAAATTATTTAACTCCTTCAGAATTTACGTATGCTCACGAATATCTAGTTAATATGGAGAATCATTTGAAAAATACAGTACTAAATCATGTGCCTGGAAGGATGCAGACATTTGAACATAATAAAATGGCTATTTACCCTAATTTGCAATCCCATGTTTTCCTAAAAGCCAACAATACAGTCACTGGAATAGTTTTAGAAGATGTCATTGGTGATCAGGATGAAGAAATAGATTTGGAGGGTAAGTAATCAACGACTATAATTTTTTAATTATTGAAGAATTAAGCCTGACATCCTGTATTAGAGGTGCGTGGTGAGTCTAAACTCTATATAACCCCTCCTACAAATAGGGAGACCTTGACCTGTAATAGGCAGTTAATAGGCTGTCAAACAAAATACTTACTTCCTATACTTACATGTCACTAAGGGATCTCTTTTAAACCTACACTTGTTTCACTAGTCTCAGGCTCTGTTTGGAGTTTTTTTCTCAACCATGCGATGATTTTATTCGCACAAGTTGTATAAATAATAATAATATTAAGAAGTTTTTTTGCTATGTATATTTTTATTATTAGCAATAAAATTATTTAAATAAAATAAAATAAATAAACAATTATTCTAAATATAATATCCCTTATTATTTTATATAATCCCTTGCCTTATGAGAGGACTAACACAATTTGTGTATAAGTATATAATTATTCATCATTATCATCATTGTACGCCTATTGACAGCCCACTACAGAGCGAGGCCTCCTTCCTTATAGGTAAGGAGATATAGAGCGTAGACACACCATGCTGCTCCAATGCAGGTTGGCAGACTTAGGGTGACAATGTTTAATTTTTTAATTTTTTTTAAATTTTAATAACAATCACTGTCAGATTTTGATAATAGTGACCAGTTTTTTTTTTAATATTTTTGGTAACATTGTATTCTTTTTCAGAGGACTCGCAACACATACTACAGTACAAACCAATTGCAGACTTGGTCAAAAATGGTAAAGTCCAACTGGTATGATATTCTGTGATCAACTTCCTTAATAAAAAATTTTTTTATACTCGTTTTTTTTTGCCCATCTTACCATACCTGCATGTGAACAAAACATTTTATTTTGTTTTCCCAAGTGATTTAATGTGTCATAAAAAGCAAGTATACCTTGTACCAATCATTAAGCTCACCAAACTGCGGCTGCAATTGTGATGATAGTAATTATTGTGTACTAGAAATTCAATTAATATTATGTGTAGTCAACACCTCATGTTCAGAGCGGAGAGGAGCTTTATTATTGTTAATGATGAAAAAATGATGATACATTTTTTCATCATTAACAGTTTATGAAAGGCTCACTACAGGGCCAGGCAGGAGTGTAGACCCACCACACTGCTCTAATGCGGGTTGGCAGTACGGTGATAAAGTTTTTATTAACTATCACTATCAGATGTTAATGACAGCGACAGGGACCGACAGCTTAACTTGCTCTCCAAGGAAGGGGGTGTAATTCCCGACTCGGGAAATGAGAATTTCATAGAACTATGAAGACTAAGAATTATTTTGTGACCCGAACAAGGACCTCGTGATCGAAGCCAGATACACTAACCACTAGACCAACTAGGCAGTCGATTATTGTTATAAGGTATACTAATTTGTGGTCAATATAAAGGGAATTCTCATTTTAATAAATACAAATTATAATAATGAAACTTTTATTGTCTCAATATCAAGCAAAGACATAATATAACAATTAATTAAATATTCACAGTTATACATTTTGTAGTACAATATTACTTAATTTAAATTTTATTTTTAAAAACTGTTACATAAAAAATATGGAGTATATATGCTATATTTATATATTTATTTAAGTTTTATTATACTTCTATTAAGTACTTTTTATGACACTATTTTTGTGATCTGGAAATAATGATTTAACAGTGAGATGGTATTATATGAGAGAAATAGATCCCATACATAAAAAATATGCATTCTTAAAAACACCATATATCAAAAAAAAGAGTTTTGATATATCACAAACTCACCTCACTGCACACCATAAATATGAACATTTTTCTCTTATACAATACCCAAAAATTTAACAACAGATTTAAAATACATTTTAATGTTTATTTTTTACCACAAAACATTTAAATTAAATGATAATAAAATAAATAAAATAATTTTTGTAGTTGCATTTATGTAAATATTTATTTTTCAGTGTTGCCAATAATAATTGTCAATTTTAAACCTAATAAATGTAATGTTTGGTGGTGTATTGTGATGATATTTAGGTCAGAAAATGCAGTCTTTATATTAGTTACACACTTTGGTCCGCAGTGAATTATGCCATTCATTACAAAGCGAAACTGATTTGCAAAATATAAATGTCAATTAGCATATTGGATAATGTCTGTTTCTGTTATTACCTATATTAAATGAGACTTGGTCGCTAACTACGAACATAATAAGGAGGCTCAGAGTCACTCAGCGGGCAATGGACAGAGCAATGCTCGGAGTATCTCTGCGTGATCGAAACAGAAATGAGGAGATCCGCCGAAGAACCAAATTAACCGACATAGCTCAGCGAGTCTCAGAACTGAAATGGCAATGGGCGGGGCATGTGGTTCGAACAACTGATGGACATTGGGGGCCCAAGGTGCTAGAATGGAAACCCAGCACCGGAAAGCGCAGTGTTGGTCGATCCAGGTGGACTGGTGACATCAAACGGGTCTCAGGGAGCCGCTGGCCATAAGCGGCTCAGGATTGTTGTGTTTTGTAGTCCCTAAAAAAGGCCTATGTCTAGTAGTGGACTCCACCAGCTGTTAATGAAGATGATGATATTAAATGCACATGAAACAAAGTAGTGGAAAAATGCACTTCAAACTAAGGTGAACACAAAGGGCATTTTCGGAAATAGGTACTTATGTAGCCAAATAAAAGAAAATTGTTGTATGGACATTGGCAAGTAAAAACCAAAGCAAATTCAAAGTGATAAAGCAATTATTACGTTTTCGTTGTTCTCAAATTACATTACTCCTTAAAGTAAACCCTATGACTATATACTGAAAGCATGTTTATTTCAAACCATATGATTTCATCCTGGGTGGGACAGTAGTGCGACGTATGACGACAGAGGAGAGCAAGAGTTGCTGGTGGCAAAGCGCGTCTTTTA
Organism: Mycalesis mineus; assembly: GCA_034621355.1. Taxonomy (NCBI): domain Eukaryota; kingdom Metazoa; phylum Arthropoda; class Insecta; order Lepidoptera; family Nymphalidae; genus Mycalesis; species Mycalesis mineus. The sequence continues at coordinate 8,187,214 of CM067884.1, forward strand.
ATGAATTAATTATTTTATGCAACTCTTATGAATTATTTTTTTTTGTAAAAATTGACGGGACAAGCATATGGTTCACCTGATGGTAAGAACCATCACCTATAAACAGATCCTCCCCAAGTCTATTGCTCTCGTCATACTTTGCAACTCTATATCGTGCAGGAGATGGCTCACATACACCATATCTATGAAAAAGAGAAGACTTGGGTAGGTACATGACTCGAAAGTTTTTGTTCCTTTATTATAAACTAGAATATAAATAATGACGTACGATGAAAATAAATAAAATCCCACAAAGTAATAGGCACTTAAATATTATTTGGAGTACGCGTTACTTACGTATGACGCAATTGTAAGGCCATCTGTGTTTAACTCTTAATTATTTAAAGTCATAACTTTTTTATTATTTGATCACCTTAATTAGTTTTTATTTTTTTTAAGTTAAAAGAAAAAACAGTTTAAACAGCAGTATCATGATATCAGTCATATACCCAAATATGGTGTTAGTTTTAGAACATTTCTGGAATAAAATGCTTATATTTACGAATTTATTGTTTTGAATATTTAGATGGGAATGTTTATTTAGTTTGTATTATTATAGATACAAAAATATAAATAGTATGAATAGTACTAGGTATTTGTATTTTATGTTTAAAGAAACCAACTAGATAAATAAATAGTTTTTATTAAAATGTATATACCATATTTTCATTTACCTAAAGTTTCACAAAACATGCAATACTCTGTAAATGGTAACACTTCAATTCAAAAACTTACTCTATACTTACTTAGAACTTAAACTCTTTTATGATCGCTACACACGATTATTTCGAGAAATCGTATTCTGTGATCCCTTACTAAGTACTTTTATTTCTTTTTTGAGTGATTTCACAAATAACTACTACAATTTTGGTATAGTTCCGCTTTCTATCATCACTTTGTCAGTCCTTAATGTCATTTAAGTATAGTAAGGCCGTAAGCACTTCGTTTATCATTTATTAGACTTTTTTAATAAGTACGTATAGCTATGTACTTGGGCTACGTTAATAATAACAAAACAAAAATAATAAAACACATAAATACGTTAGGGCCAAACCAAGCCTGGCGCACGAAGACACTATCCTGTGTAGAGAACATGTCGTCGCCCAATAGCAGCGGTATCGAAAATATAGCTCTCTCTTTCACTCCAACGCTACGATAGAGCAAAATATTATTCGATTTCGCGCTATTTCTGTGCGCATCGTAAGCCTCCAGGTTAGTGTTTCAACTGCGTCGAGATACTACGAGGTCGATCACTGAGTATTGAAAAATAGACCTTATTTCGAAGGTAAATAAGTTTCAAATTCAATTAATAAATTAAAAATGCTATGCGCAAGCCAATAATTTCGCTTAGACTGGCAAATGAATATATTCGTATGTAAATCACTAAATATTGAAGAAAAAAGTGTTTTATACAAGTTTTAAAAACACTTCTGCAAACTAGTAACGCGTTTTCTCAGGTTACTCTTTCATTTTCTTGAATAGTAGTTATGAACAAGGAGAAGTTCGAAAGCTGACTCCCGACCATCTGTAATTGTTCTTTGGTTAAGAGGTTGTGGAGCGCCGGCGATCATCCGTGGTTGACCGCGGCGATGATCACGTTATCGCCTGACCGCGTGGTCTTCATCATTCTTTTACCAATCAACTAAAAACAGTGTTTGAATAACACAGAACCTTCTTTAAATATAAAGAAAATTGAGTTATGTTCTGTATGCGCGTCGGGCCGATGAAACCACGCTAACGGTATTTTTTTTCAAATTTTAGGGACGCAAGGGTTAAAGAAGACGCGTATTATATTGGCCTGCGCATCCTGGTGCGTGTTGTGTCCTATGTTAAACGTGAGATTGGTCGTCGTCTACGTATTTGATATGCTGCAGGTGTGCGTTCCGCGCCAGCTCGCGCAGGCTCTGCTCCGAGGCGCTCCCCAGCTGTTTCACCATTCGAGTGAAATGTCCGTCTTCTTTCTGCAGTAGATCGTGCGGATGGCCGCATTCAACTATTTGACCCGCCTCCATAACCTGCGCAACAAAATGCTTCATTCAATCATGTATAATTTACCTTCTTTACTTATTTGTAATTAGCGCATGATCTCGACTTAGCGTGAAAACTATAAACCACGACATTTTTTATTATACCAAACATACACCTATACTAAAGCCAAACTCGATTGAGAATGCTTGTCAACAAACAAATTTAAAATAACTGGAAAAACAAAGGCATAATTTTCTTTACGTATTCTAAAATTGCCAAAAGCGATCAGCTTTTTCTTACATGACAATATAATAATTTAATCTATTGAAGAAAAATATATAAAATCCACCGCGCAGTTTAAAAAATTTAGATGGTGGAAAGCGACCTTGTTTTATAAGTATTTACTATGGTTAGAAGATAAGACAGAGTTAAAGTAAGTTAATAGTGTACATGATTTTGACTTCGACATTGTCTAGCAAACATCGTTTGACGAGCCTCAGGTTGTCTATAGTGATTATTTTTGGTATAGCGGTGCCACCTAATTATAACGTGAGGAAACGCTTCAATTTTTCAGCAGTTGGGTAAAATACTAGCCTCTCCGGTAGCCAATAAAAGCGATTAGGTTATCAAGTCGGATATCTGTAGCGTTGTGGGAACGCTGACATGTGAAATGTGTCCATAATCGGGAGTACAAGCCAGGAGAATAATTGTATTGATAAAACCATTGCTTAGCCTGCAGATAATTCATAGTTAAAGCGTCAAAGTAAATTTAAGCTATGAATATTTTTATTTGAAATATTAAAATAATTAGTTGTAGGATTGAGATTTAAATAAATTTAAATATTTTACTACTCACCACTACTCTGTCGGAATCAGCTACCGTGTGTAGTCGATGCGCGACTGTCACCACGGTGCACTCGGAGAAATGTTTCCGAATGGACTTCTGGATCAGTGCGTCCGTACTGTAAACAAATTAGAATAAAATATAAAATCCCACTTCTGATAAAAATTACATTACAATTTATTATGGCAGTTGATCTTCTCTTATTAAAAATAGGGCACTTTCAGTAGTGTCTGCCTAATCATTAACATTATGAAAAAATTAACTTTATTTTATATCTTTTAAGATATTCGATGTCTATGTTAACTGGAATTTTGGCCACATTTTGTTCTGTGAAAATGCAAGCAAAAACACATGTGAAAGTTTTAGTCCCCGTTCGCAATTTAAATAAAGGCGCTGGCCCGAGCTCCGATACAGTTCCACCTGTGCCGATACTACATTATAAACACTCACTATAATATACACTCACTTAGGGTCAACGTTGGCAGTGGCCTCGTCCAGCACGAGCAGGCGGTTGCGCGCAAGTGCAGCACGCGCCAAGCACAGCAGCTGGCGCTGGCCCGCGCTGAAGTTAGCGCCGCCCGCCTCCACGCCCGCGGACAGAGACACCACGCTCTGCTTAAGCTCCACCTGCGCCAACAGTACTGTAATTAGCTTATATGCAACCCCGGGTCTACGATTGGTAATTTAACGCGTAAAGGAACGGAAGGAAATAATTATTTTTACTATACTAAAGCCAAACTCGATTGAGAATACGTGTCAACAAACAAATTAAAAATGAAGGTAGAAATCACTAGTCATTTTACACCTAATTTGTTTAATAAACTAGTTAACAACGAATTCATGACAATAAATTAGATTAGTAAGTTTAAAACTAATTAATATATTCAATATCTTTTAAATAAGATTTTATAAAAAAAGAAAACATAATTATAAATTTATTAGACATAAATTGTGTTGCATTTTCTACCTTCATTTTAAATTTGTTTGTTGACAAGCATTCTCAATCGAGTTTGGCTTTAGTATAGAAGGTAGATTCTACAATACTTTTCGTTATAAAACTTTTATCTGTAGACATTAGTATTTGTTGAAGCCACTTTTACAATGTTGGATTGCAGATATTGTATACCTAAATAGATAGAGCAAATGTTTGCTCAAGACTTGTAACTATCTACTGTTGTCAAAGTTACAATAATTTATTATCAAAAACTGCTCTTAGTGAGTGTTTGTAAATATCATAATTCCAATTATCCTCAATTAATTCTGAACCACATCAATTGGCAAGAATGGGCGTTAAACCCACGAAAGTAAAGAAGGAGACAAACTACTATCTATCTCTCTCTTAACGATATAATCACAATCCATTACGCGAGTCTCACTTCCACATAATAAATATCGCCGGTTGGCATTGTTAACAATTACAATTGTTGGTTTTTTATCAATAACTACTCGCAAAACCCGTTCTAAATTATTTTAAAAGCATTTTATTTCCAAGAACAATTCTAAGTTTAGCAGAATAGTTAGGCAGGTATCTATTAAATGAGCATGTTGCTAAGCAACTTACAGGCAGATAACACATAATTATCTAATTTGCCTACTTATCTACTGTTAATAGTCACAAGGCCTACAAGTATTATGCAGTATTGGACTAGGTCATTTTTTAATGAGGCATTTTATTTAACTTCTAAATGAGCATTTAATAAATTAGTGACATGAATACTTTTATTTATAGCTTATATAATGTGTGGAGCGTTGTAATCGTTAAACGGTTCATAAATACAAACGTTTAAATATTCGTGTTGCGACCTCTAAATACGTTAACATGATGATGTTACTACTTAATAAAACATACAACCTACTTACAGTTTTCATATATGTATAGCTTAGCCAGGAAAATAAAAAGCTGGATTAAGGGTGAGGCCATAAGTTACTTTTTAGCATTCTGTGCTATGCCATTTCAGAATTTAGACCTCCGTGGCGCAGTGGAATGCGCGGTGGATTTATAAGACGGCAGTCCTGGGTTTGATTCCCGGAAAGGCAAATTGAGATTTTTTTTAATTTGTCTCGGTCTGGCTGGTGGGAGGCTTTCGCCGTGGCTAGTTACCACCCTACCGATAAAGACGTATCGCCAAGCGATTTAGCGTTCCGGTACGATGTCGTGTAGAAACCGAAAGGGGTGTGGATTTTCGTCCCACTCCTAACAAATTAGCCCGCTTCCATCTTAGAATGCAGCATCACTTAACATCTAGTGTGATAGCAGTCAAGGGCCAACTTGTAGTCGATAAAAAAAAATATTTTGCCTCTACTCGCCAGTTTTTTTTTATTTTTCTGGTCAGGCTATTTCTTCCCTATAACTTCTCTTTTGTAACTTATTTTGTAAGTGACTAAAGCGTATTTAAGATATTGGTCTGAGTGGCGTATGACGAGACTTTTAATTTATTTACGACCGCGACTTGGATATACGATTTTTAATATAAAAATGCATTTTAGATATTAGGAATAAAAACTACTTATTAAAGTATGTAAATAAGTATATTACCGATAGATTTATAAACTAATAGGTATAATTATGTGCATGTATATTTTTCTGTCTCGTTGGTCTAGTGGTTAGCCTCTCTGGCTTCGATCACGAGGTCCTGGGTGCGAATCCTGTGTCGAGTCACGGAATAATTCTGAGTTTTTCATTTTTCTATGAAATTCTCAGTAAATTCCAAGCCCGGAGTCGGGAAGTTGGTGGTGTTTCACCCCCGTGCCTCGGAGAGCACGTTAAGCCGTCGGTACTCTTGGGCAGTATCCCAAGCATTGAGTAGGGTAGAGTCAGTACGCTCTGACAAAGTTTGTCAGAGCGTACTTTCATTAGTTTAACAATCTGCTTGAAATAAATTAATTTGATTTAAAAAAATATGTCACGAAACTTACGACCCCATTAAACAACTTGACACGCAACGTTACACTTCGTTAAAGCACACTTCCTCTTTCGATGCGACATAATTTATGGATTAACTTTTATATTAAAATATATAAATTGCTATGGTATAGGTAGACAATAAATAATAGCTAAAATAATTACGATCAGTGTCCTTGCAATATAATAAAAGAAACATCTTCAAGCCGGTTGATTATCTCTGAGCATATCTGTAGGTATCGTCCGAGTCACGAGCGTGTAACACCGCGATTACTGTAATCTTGGATCAGCCGCGTAATCTGCAGACCTTACGACATTCTGGGTCATGCTCTGACACCTCAGGCAAGATAAAATCTTGCAAGTGTTTTTAATATTTAATTTTAAATATAAATCTCGTCAAACTTTAAGCTCGCTTTGGAAATGAGGCGTATGTCAGCGCAGTGAACAATTTGTAGTGTGTACAAAATAGTTTACAGCACGGCCATGCGCGCAGTTCGGCGTCATACATTTTTTTTAATGACTACAAGTTGGCCTTTGTCTGCTATCACACCTGATGTTAAGTGATGATTTAATCTAAGATGGAAGCGAGCAACTTGTTAGGAGTAGGATAGTCTGAGATAGGATAGAGTAGGGTGGTAACTAGCCACGGCTAAATCCTCCCACCAGCCCGACCGAGACGAATTAAGAAAAATCTCAATCTGCCGGGAATCGAACCTAGAACCTCCGTCTTATAAATCCACTGCGCCACGGAGGTCGTCAAAAATATTTACTTACCTAAATATATTTCATGGTTATAATAACCATGGCATTTTAGATGATAATGGCGTCTTGTTGATGTCTAATAGTCATTTCATCTTGATTTTTACTACGTAATTCTTTTTAATCCCGTTAATTTTTATCTGTCTCAATGGCTGATTAGCCTGTGTTGTTTCGGAGGCCTTAGCGTCGAGTCACATTTTATTAAATATTGTGTATACATCCTTTTAAGAAAATATGTTTTGTGGACGCTTTTTAAATTAATGGAGAAAATAAATAAAAATAGAACCGACTCAAAACGCACTAAATAGTAAAAAATAACTGTGTCATTTAGTTGCTTTAATTTACTTAAGTATATCTAGGAGTCGGTGCCAGCAAGTTTAAGGAACATTTATTGTACGTGGGTTTTAGGTAACGTCCTTAAAGTAGAAACCTTGGCTGGCACCGACTCCTAGATATGCTTAAGTAAATTAAAGCAACTAAATGACACAGTTACTTTTTACTATTTAGTGCGTTTTGAGTCGGTTCTATTTTTATTTAAAAATTTTTATTTCTTACTTTTTAGTGATTTATCGCCACGTAACATACTCGTACTATTATAGTATATTATACGGCACTAGTAGCTAAAAAGCTACCGATACCGAGATAAAAACCGAAATCGCTGTAAGCGTGCCTCCAAAATTTGAAGAGTTCCTTCAATTTTCCCAGGATATCATCATCAGATCCTAACATGATGACAAAGTATGCCCTTTCTAATAATAAAAGAATTATCAAAATCGGACAACTCTGTAAAAAGTTATGCGTGGTCATACATAAAAAAAATATACGTGTCGAATTGAGAACCTCCTCCGTTTTTTTCGTCGGTTAATAAGTTAAACTTGCCTGCTCTAAAGCCTTCCAAATATCCTCGTCCGTATATTTATCGAAGGGGTCCAGATTGTATCGCAAACTAGCTGAGAACAGCACGGGCTCCTGAGGGATGATTGAGATCTTCGACCGCAACTCCTGCAAATGGAAATATTAGGTTTTGAGGTAACTTATGTCTAATGTTAGCCGTAACTCACAAGTTAGTCATAACTTGAGATGTATAAAAACTATTTGTCATGATTTATAACAAACGTTTTATACATTGCAAATAGAGAATTAAAGAAAGGAATTAAAGATAATAGTGTGAACCATGTGAATGTGAATACCGTGTTTGTCTTCAAAACAATTCTTCAGTTCATTTTATTAAATAAAGTTCCCTACCATGCCTGTCTGTTCGCGATTAACTCAAAGAATATTGAACGGATTTTTATGCGGTGCAATAGATAGTGATTCCTAAGTAAGGTTTTAGTATATATTCTGTTAAGGTTTCGTGTAAATTTACTCGAATATGACAATAATCGTACCAACAGCCACACGCTGCCTAATCCCTATGAGATATAACAAAATAATAAGGAATTGTTCCTCATTATTAGGACTACGAAAAAGTCTGTATCCTTAAAAGATGGGATATATCTATCTTATAAGGATAGCTTGCTATACCCTTATTTTTAAGGAAAGAAAGGTCTTTCCTTAAAAATAAGGGTTACATGCATTTTTCTTTTGATGTTCTTAAAAGGCTGCATAGGTACACTATATTTCTCGCAGGCGAAGTCGCGGGCATCAGCTAGTTAAGTTTTAATGTCACTTACTTTAAGTGCAATATCTCCGGTGTCGATGTCGTCAATGTACACGTGTCCGTCGATTGGTGCCAAGCGGAACAGTGCAGATATCAGGGAGGATTTCCCAGCTCCGGTCCGACCGACTACCCCTACCTGTTGAAATCAAGCAGATCATAGTTTACCTATGTAGGCAACATTCATCATCGGGTATATTAAGTAATAAAATTATTATTATAAAAACAAAACGGACGTCCTGAGTTATGAACTGACCCGAGAAAAGCAAGGATCACTATATTTATATAAAATTCTAAATACTTTATAGAGATGCAATCGGGTACAAAATACTTTATTATCTGCAGAGAAAGACGTATCGCCAAGCGATTTAGCGTTCCGGTTCCGGAATAACTTTTTTTGTACTTTATTTTAGATCGACTTTTTGTAGTTAAATTATTATATTTTGTAGTTAAATAATTATATTGTTAGCAGCATTGTATACTCTGTTTGAAAAGACTATAGACAATAGAGTGGCCTTATTTGCTGTGTTTTGGTACTCCGTTTAAACTATAGATAATAGAGTAGGGACTGTAGTCGTCGAACAAAAATGGTGGCTATAAAAGATGCCCCTATGGAAAGTTGTTATTATTCACGTTGGTGTCCGAGTCATATACAGTCATGCTGGTTAAATATCATAAGAATCTGTGCACGTAATGTTTAATTAAGTGAATACTGTAAGAATGTTTCATTTTGATCATACTTGATGTCTTTTTAAATAAATTGTTCCGATTAAGTTTGTCATTTGGTGTTTAAGTTTTATTCCCTTTTGACTGTTTGATAACAATCTTTTATCTCAAACAAACAATATGTTATCGCAATATCCTGATCTAAAATAAGATCACAAGACAGGTACTTCTTATATCAAGAAAAATATCGGAAATTACGCGGGTAAAGTGGGCGCCTCTATTTATTAGTATAGGCAGGTAAAGCCAAACATTTGCCAGCCTCGTTGGTCTAGTGGTTTGCTTATCTTTTTTTAAAACCGATAATAATTGGACCGACTTTTTGTACCTTTTGTAGTTAAATTATTGTACAAATGTTCTATTTTTCTCAAACAAACAATATTATTATCGACACTTGGGCGGAGAGCCTAAAATAAACCACAAGACTAACTTTTTAAGATACATAATGTTCCTATACATTGCTTTCAATTATTCCCAATAGTTAGTTTTAAGGCAGTGCACTCGCATAAACAATATTATTATCGACACCTGGGCGGGGAGCCTAAAATAAATCACAAGACCAGGCGGATAAAGTCAAAGTCAAAATATCAGAAAAGGCGGGAGGCCTGGCGTAGGGACCGCTAATAGGCTGATAATGATGATGATGATTATACACACTTACCTTCCATCCACTCTCAATAACTATATTTAGATTCTTGAGTACAGGCTCGGCTTCCCTGTCGTATCGTAGGTAGAGGTCCTTGAACACGAGGCGCGCTCGCTGCGGCCAGTCCTTGGGCGGCGAGGGTCCTTCCGTATGCTCTTTAGGCAGCTTGGTGAACTGGATGACCCGCTCTACGCTCGTCATTTGAGATATTACTTCAGTTGTCTGCTTTATGCCGTACTGCACCATGTTCACCAATATGAGACCCTGACTGATGGCCAGACCTACGTTGCCTGACTTGGTTGTTCCTAAAAGTTAAGTTGAAATGATGAATGGAGAATATTTAAATGAGTCATTTTATAAGTATAGAAGAAGGAACTTCGCAGAAGTTCATTTTAAATAATTAATAGGCAATTTATTTATTTTGTTATTTTCCGCGATAAATATTTTCCTGATGTGGGAATCGAACCTACAGCCAAAGGATCTGACAGTTGCAAGCAGGGTCAATTAAATCCCACTTGCAAGCAATCACTACGGTCCATTTTAACTTTTATAACAACAACAGTGTATAACTAACTTCGAGTAAATATGACCAAAAAGACCAGTTTTATTTCGAGGCTAATTATATCGAATATCAAACGTCTTAGCAGAAAATAGTATTGAACAGTATATTATTCGAAAAGCTAGAAGGTACATTTAACTAAGATTCTAATTATAATAATAATAATAAATAATAATAGCACAGCATTATTGGCTTATCAGCTAATGACATTGACCATATTAGAATTAATCAGTGACCAATATCTAATAGAATATAATAATCTCATATCAGGGAGGATAGAGGTCAAAAGAACTATCTCATATGGGTGGAAAGTTGAAAAAATGTCTAACAGTGAATAAGAAAAATACTTAGTTAATTAATTCAAAAACGTTTCCAAATAACGCTAACTGTAGGAAACCTGGCTACGCCCACGCAATAAATTCTCTTTGTATTTTTTGCATGGGCGTAGCCAGGTTTTAGGTTTTGTTGGGGGAAGGGGGAGGGGGCTAGTTATTAAACTTAGCTCTTTTCCAAGTCTAAGTCTTGATATCGATAGATATCTTTTCATATACATTATACATACATGTTTCTCTATACCTCATCCTCCTACCCTCATACAAAATATCTTACCGTCGTCCATTAACAGGAAGGAGTATGCCACTATAATGACATAGGACGCCGAGATGAGACTCAGCCATATTGAAAAGGCCGTGTTTGTAATCAAGGTTAAGTACCTTTAACAAAAAATTACCGGAGGTATTAATGAACACATTCATGACAAGACATTTTAACAAGATAACAATCAAATTTAATTGTTACTAAAATGTAATTAAAATATGGTGCAGGTCCATGTAAATATAATATAATTGGTAAATTACAAAATGCAAAAATTTGAATAAATTAAATTATAAGCAAATAAATGATGTCTCATTGACAAAGACGTACTGCCAAACGACTTAGCGTTCCGGTACGATGTCGTGTAGAAACCGAAAGGGGTGTGGATTTTCATCCTACTCTCCTAACAAGTTAGCCCGTTTCTATCTTAGATTGCATCATCACTTAACATCAGGTGTGATAGCAGGCAAGGGCCAACTTGTAATCGTTAAAAAAAATCAAAAAAGAGTGTTCTGTTTTGCTTGTCTTCTCATACCTATTATACAATCCAACCGTCAATACATCCACGGTTTAGGCCTGTGTGCACCAAGATTTCGTTTATCATAACCAACGGTTAACATAAGCTAACTATAAATTTACTGTTCACGACAACCCGTACGCCGGTTAAAGACGTAAGCTCGGTTAAGATAACCGTCCGGTTTACGTCCTTAACCGGCGTACGGGTTGTCGTGAACAGTAAATTTATAGTAACCGATGGTTAGAGGTTCTCCTCAAAGCCAACATTCAGTTTTGATCTCGGCCCTTTGAATTATTGTCTTTCCTAGCCTTTACAACTATTTAAGGGGGTAAGGGGAATATTTAGGAATATCATAATCATTTATGACATAAAACTACTGAAAAACTACTTCTCGGTTTAAAAACTAGTATGCAGTGTTACACCCGTTTGGACAATATATTAGTTCGTCCTGGTCGTAATCATGAATAATCAATCATCTAAAAATCGTTACAGAATAAAACATTATCACCCTAATCACGCCAGTCGGATTAGGGCAGCATGTTCGTTTCAAGTTCAATATCTCTTCTCCGATAAACAGTAATACAAGACACCCTATCTTGTAGTGGGCCGTTAAAATTGGCTGATAATGATGACGATGGTGATTTTTCATAGCACTATAAATCTTTTTTCAGTGTTAAATACTATCGGAATTCTCGCTTGCCATGGAGGTCTAGCAGCTTGTGTCGGGCTGCTACCGATTATAACTCACAAATCAAAAAAAAAATTAACAAAAAACTGTGTCATTTAGTTGCTTTAATTTACTTAAGCATACTTGGTGCCAGCCAAGTTTAAGGTTCATCTATTTAACGTAGTAAAGCAGTTTGTGGGTTCTAGGTAATGTTCTTAAAGTAGAAACCTTGGCTGGCACCGACTCCTAGATATGCTTAAGTAAATTAAAGCAATTAAATGACACAGTTATTTTTTACTTTTTAATGCGTTTTGAGTCGGTCCTATTTTTTGTTAAAAATTTTCATTTCTTACTTTTTAGTGCTTTATCGCCACGTAACGAACTCATATTATACTGTCATAGTATATTATACGTCACTTGTTGCCAAAAAGCTACCGATACTTACACTAAAACCGAAATCGCTGCAAGTGTGCCTACAAAATTTGAAGAGTTCCTTCAATTTCCCAGTATTATCATCCTCAGATCCTAACATGATGACAATGGGACCACCTTGGAAGTGTGCCCTTTCTAATAAAAAAAGAATTATCAAAATCGGACAACTCTGTAAAAAGTTATGCGTGGTCATACATAAAAAAAAATATATACGTGTCGAAAAAAAATATATATACGTGTCAAATTGAGAACCTCCTCCGTTTTTTTTCGTCGGTTAAAACCCGCAGTCTGGACCATGGGAACGACCTCACACATAACCGCAAAACTATCGAAATACTTAACCTATATTAGGTACTCGTAGATCTACTTGTGTCTATCTATAAGGTTGGTACTTGATATTATTATTATTACCTATCTATCAATCACAGTTATCAGCATGACTGGACAGTTGGAACAGTGATTGTGTTTTTCGAAGTACCTAATAATTTAAAATCTGTTACAAGTTCCCTTCTATAGCGAAGTTTACATTTCTTATCAGCGTTATCAAATATACATAACATAACGATATAGACGGTGAGTTTCAATGGTCATGATTGTCCGATATATTTATTTATTATGTTAACTTTACTTACATCATGGAAAAAGACGTCTTAGTTACACGAGTCATAATTATTATCAGCGTATTTTAACGGCTCACTTGGCCCTTAGTGGACTTGCCTTCTTTATAAAGGGAGTGTATGGAATTATAGGGAGTAGACCCCTATACTCCACTGTATGTTGGCGTCAGTTTTTAACAATAATGACCTGTACCGACGGTTTAACGTGCAGCTCGAGAGGTGAGACAACATTACCCTCGCAATTTCGAGTTGAGGTTTTCACGGCAAATTTCATGGAAGATAGATAAATAAACTAACTAATAAACTTATAAATTGCATAGCCCCAAACAAGGATACGACTTTCGAACCCCACGTTTTTGTTTTATTCAATAACAAATTGGCCCTTGACTGCGACGTCATTTGGTGTTGTCCAAGATGTAGCTCTTGCAGTCAAAAATAATAAAGAATAATGTCTCCAAATAGTTGCAATGCGTTATCCTACCAGATTTATGTATGGTAGTGAAAGTTGGGTATGGCAGAAGAAGTACAAAAGCAAAATAAATGCGGTAAAAAGTAAAAAAGATCAGAGCATTGAAAAGTATGTGCGGGTTAAAACTGTGTGACAGAGTTAAAAATAGTATGATGAGAGAAAAGTGTGGTGTAAAGGAAGATGTAGTGACTAAAATTGAGAAAGGGATGCTTAGATGGTTTGGACACGTAGAGAGAATGGAAGAAAGAAGATTAACAAAAGAGATTTACAAGGGGAGGGTGAATGGAAATGTTGGAAGGGGAAGGCCTAGGCGAATGTTCCTGGACCAAATTCAGGACATTTTAAATAATGGCCAGGTCAAGAGTACTCTAAACCGACGAACTTGTATGAAAGGATTAATGACAGTGGAAGAAGCTAAGGAAGTATGCAAGGACCGTGGCAAATGGAGGGATATGGTCTCTGCCTACCCCTATGGGAATAAGGCGTGATGTTTATGTATGTATGTATGTATGCATGTATGTATGTATGTATGTATGTATCCTACCAGAACGCTAAGACACTCGTAATTGCTAGTATTGGAGGTCAATCATAATCTCGATACCACATAGGTTAACTATTGGACTAAGAGGACAGTATTTATTTAGTCATAATAAATAAAAGATCATTTAAGCGATATTACCAAGCTGCAGTGTGGACGTCCTGCTTGTCGTCGAACTGCGCGCGCAGCATAGCCTGCGCACCGCACGCGCGCACGGTCGTGAGCCCCGCCATGCTCGCCGACACGTGACTGAACACCGGGCTGCGGGACACGCCCTCCACTCTGACGGACAATGCATTGGTATAAATAACACCCTCGCAATACTAGCAGTACTTGGACGGTCATAGAAGATCAACAGGCTCATTAAAATCTATCTGTTTATGTCCCATATACATTTCAATGATTCCCTTGATCTGCTGTTAAAAAAAACTGTCGTATTATTTTGTTTAATTTCGCTGATATTCATTCGTTTCGTTAAACGTTTTATTTAGTATGATGTTAAAATATTGCAGCTTCAAATACTACAGCAGTTTGCAGCTAATAATACTATTGAATTTTAAGCCGTTTTATTACAATCGCCTGAAGTCATGACTTGGCAACATCCTTGCTTCATATTGTATTATTAACTTACAGTTTATTGCTTACCTCTTTATAGCCTGGGCCGTATTTAAGTACACCATTGTCCACAAATACATGAATATACCACAGAACAGCGTCGTCAACAGCATGTACGGGTTCACTATGGCCACCATTATTAATATGCCGAACATCACCATAAACATCTAGAAACAAAAATGTAGTTCTTACATGGGCGCATATAGAGGTTACGGGGCCTGGTTCTCAAAAAATAGATACCTATGCATGTAATATTCTTAAAACAGTATAACATACTTAACAGTTAAACATTAAACTATAACAAAGTCAAGTTCAAGGTTTCCTTGCGGTCAAACTCGTGGTCTGTTGGTACAATAAATGTTGAAAATAAGTCTGTTTCCACAGCTAAACCTTTTAACCGATATTTATGTATTGTGGTGCAGAGATAAATGGGAGCTTCGAAGTTCCATTTTATAGGTAGGTCCTTAGGGCTAACGCTAAAACTCGCGCGGGCGCACGCTCGCGTGTGTATAATGAAAAATAGTATGGACAGCGCAGGCGCGTGCGACGGAGCGCGGGCGCGGGTGGCGGATTGTCACCCGCGCGGCGGGCGGCGGGTTTGTTTCTACAAATTCGTCGAGCGCCGAATTTGTAGAAACGGTCACACGCGTCGGAGGCTAGGTACAATCATGAACATCGATATAGAGCGCGTAATAATTGAGGTGCAATTTCGACCAGTATTATGGGATATGGCGAATGTGTTATCGAATTCTCCTCGAGTAACCTGCTTGTCAAGAACGGGTTATGCAGTCGACTTTGTTTCCGTTGACGTCTTTTTGCCAAATAATAATTAGTAAATAATCTTCTCAACACCAGTGTACACGCTCGAGATCAAAATGATACTAGCAGCGCTAACTGAGACGGGCGCACGCGACGGGTGCCCGCTCGCGGATTTGTGGCCCGCGGCGGTCGTCCGTCGCGTGCGCCCGCGCCCGCACCCGCCCGTGTTTTAGCGTAAGCCCTTAAATTTCAAAATCATGTTTATGAAAATTGATATATAGGTTTCTTTGGTAGGTATTTCGCCGTTGAGTGGTTAGAAAAACTCGATCACTTTAGAAGATTTACGTATCTATTGTCCGTATAGTGAGAGAACGATCAACAATGCACTTTCTTGGCAAAGGTTACGAGTATCTTATTTATTGCTTTTCCAGTGAGATAACCAATATTATAATATGATGTTAATTACAAGTTTACTACGTAATAAGCTAAAGTTTCTTTGAAGATGCGTATGGATCCGTTAAGCTACTTACCTTTCGCGACAAGCATTAAACGAGGACAAATGTGTTTTACTATACGCATTCTTGGTCGTCCTCTTTACGAAGTAGGTATAGATACACTTTCACTACAACAAAACGGATCAATCCGTTTGAACATAGAGGTCGACGGGCGCATTAACAAGCTTTAGCAACATACGAGTAGATCTTTTAGGCCTGTGTGCACCAAGATTTTGGTTATCATAACCAATGGTTAACATACGGACGGCCGAGTGGCGCAGTGGGTAGTGACCCTGCTTCTGCGTCCTCGTCTGTGGGTTCGATTCCCACATCAGGAAAATGTTTGTGTGATGAGCATGGATGTTTTCCAGTGTCTGGGTGTTTATCTATATATTATAAGTATTTATTTATAATATATATAAAAAAATATTCATCAGTTATCATAGCACCCATAACACAAGCTACTTACGAGTACGCTTACTTTGGGGCTATATAGCGATGTGTTTAATTGTCTTATAATATTTATTTATTTTATTTATTTATTTATCTAAACATAAGCTAAACGTAAAATTTACTGTTCAAGACAACCCGTACGCCGGTTAAGGACGTAAACTGGGCGGATATCTTAACCGAGCTTACGTCCTTAACCGGCGTACGGGTTGTCGTGAGCAGTAAATTGATAGTTAGCTTATGTTAACCGTTGGTTATGATAACCGAAATCTTGGTGCACACAGGCCTTAGAGTCCTTTGTTGGTAACCTATAGAAGTGTCTTATGACATTTACGACGTGCTGCGCGAGCGCATTTCACCTATTAAAATTTGCCAGACGATTTTTGGGTTTACCTTTTAGCAAATAGTAATGTCTCTTGTGATCAACAAATTAAAAAATACATATTATATTTATTAGATACCTTATAAATATTTTCTTACCTGGATACTATCGAGATACATTTTAGGTAAAATCTCGTCCACGATGCCCATGTCCTTTGAAAATCGATTAAGGATACGTCCAGAAGGATTGGTGTCAAAGAATCTCATAGTTGCTGACAATATGTTGCTGAACATTTTGTTGTGCAGATTAATGGAACTGCACATACACACCCACAGGAATAGTAGAGATCTAAAAGAATTAATAACTCTGTAATATGGATCTAGGATATTATCCCTCAAATAAATTATGACATTTATCTCTAGACACATTGACATATTAATAGTTAGTACTATTACTTGGGGTAATGCTTAACTTAACATTGACAATATCTTTATTCAGAATGTATTTGTTTTACAGAGTAATTATTAAATATTTAACATTTAATTTAATTGTTGATAATTAATATTAAATTAAAAATGTTAATGTTTCATTCTGTTAGCGACGCCCTAACAGGGCCTAATGTGTATATTCATGAATGCTGCAATAAATAATTGAAATGAAAATAAAGCCAGTGATATGTAACAGACGTAGCCCGGTGTTAGTTGCGAGGGGTTTAAGAATAAAAGTTTCATAAACCTTCCCTAGCTACGCCCATGAATCAAGTAACTATATGTCGGAGTAGTATCCTGCTAAAAGACCTTGGGCTTACTAGAAGTGCAGTAAGCTCGGTATTGGAACGAGTATCCAAAGCTGCTCTAGTAGGGTCTTTCTGAATTGTGCTGGTCAGGGAGAATAACTTGAACAGAGGTGGTGAGTGTTGACGGCCGTCACTAGAGACGAGACGAGATCTCTTTTAAACCTACACTCGTGTCACAAGTCTCGGGCTTTGCTCGGAGTTTTTTTTGTCAGCCATGCGCTGGACCCGGCACCCGAACGGTGAATCCATAAAATGCTAAGATATTCGTCTCTCTCAATTTGCATATGATTCCGGTCTTTTTACCTTTGTCAAAAAGATATATCCGACATATATGTTCGTAAATAATAAATAAATAATGTTTAATAAAAAATAGTTTATTTCAAATAGGCTTTGCTTACAAGTATTTTAGAAACGTTAATATTTGTAGTGGCTGACTCATAGCTGTGCACAAAAACAGAACCGGTAATAATCGGTATCGTTCGCTTTTAATTAACCATTTATTTTACTGAGCAACAAATGACTATATTTAACCAATTTGTTTCCTTCACAAATTGCGAATCAACATTCTCAATACCTATACCTAACAGTAGGTATTATCAGAATCAGGTAATGCAGGAACATGGACGTAAAAAACTTAGCAGAGAGGTCTTTGCCCTTTGTGTTTTTTTGGGCGACAAACGGCTTTTTTGGAACCTTTTTATCGCTTTTGGATACTTTAATAAACTGTTAATATGGAGTGGTGATACAGTGAAAATACTTATTTTTTACGTCAGCAATTATTATTTATATTTGTGCGACTTGATTTTACTTTCAGCAGGTAATTTATTGTTAAATATTTGTGCTGCTATCACACCTGATGTTAAGTGATGATGAATTTTCTTTCAGACAGGAGCGGTAATCGCTGGCGGTATGATTAAACAGCCTCCCACCAGACCTAGACAAATTGAGAAAAATCTAAAACTGCCCCGCCGGGAATCGAACCCAGGACCTCCGTCTTATAAATCCACCGCGCATACCACTGCGCCACGAAGGTCGTCAAAACATACATCAAACCGAAGTACGGCAATTTTTAGTACATACATTTTTCATTCATTAACGATCTCTATCAGGTGTTGATGAAAATAACCAAGACCGACGGCTTAGTGAGCTCAAACTTATTACATAATAATCTGTTCTAATTTTTGTTAAAAATTTTTATTTCTTTCTTTTAAGTGATTTATCGCCACGTAACGTACTCGTACTATACTCTCATAGTATATTATACGGCACTTGTAGCTAAAAAGCTACCGATGCTTACACAAAAACCGAATCGCTGCAAGTGTGCCTATAAAATTTGAAGAGTTCCTTCAATTTTCCCAGGATATCATCATCAGATCCTAACATGATGACAATGGGAACACCTTGGATATGTGCCCTTTGTAACAAAAAAAAAATATCAAAATCGGACAACTCTGTAAAAAGTTATGCGAGGTCATACATTAAAAAAAATTTACGTGTCGAATTGAGAACCTCCTCCGTTTTTTTCGTCGGTTAAAAGTTATGCTACGACTTGTCTCTGAATTTAAGGCCAGGACCTCGTGATCAGAACTTACGAGCCAATGTATGTGACGACCTCCGTGGCGCAGTGGTATGCGTGGTGGATTTATAAGTCGGAGATCTTGGGTTCGATTCCCGGTGGGGCAGATTGAGATTTTTTCTTAATTTGTCTTGGTCTGGCTGGTGGGAGGCTTTCGCCGTGGCTAGTTACCATCCTACCGATAAAGACGCACCGCCAAGCGATTTAGCGTTCCGGTACGATGTCGTGTAGAAACCGAAAGGGGTGTGGATTTCATCCTACTGCTAACAAGTTAGCCCGCTTCCATCTTAGATTGCAACATCACTTAACATCAGGTGTGATAGCAGTCAAGGGCCAACTTGTAGTCGATAATAAAAAAAAAATGTGACATTGGCTTCATTCCTCTCCATATCTCAAATATCCCGTAATTTTCGACACAGTATCGAAATACCGCAGCAGGCATACCATATCTAATTATTTTACTATAACCAGATTCATGTTGGTAGTAATCTACCAATATGAATCTGGTATTATAGTTATATTTAACGTAGTTAAGTAATATCCTTACCTGCCGGTAGTGAGAATGATGCACCCAACTATGGCCGCTCCCCAAACGTAAATATAATAGTTGTGATCTATTGGCGTTAAATAAACTTCCTTGACGTTTGAATCAGCGGAGCTATTGTATGCAGTAGTGTTGGGAACTATTCGTTCTTCCTTCATAGAGTCGTTGCTATGCGTCGCTTCTACGGTGTTCATCCTGGAATTAATTTATTCCATATAACTAAATCACAATGTCTTATTTTCTAAGAACTCATTATAGCTGTAGAAAGCCTTCTCGACAAGCCACGTTTTAGGTTTTTTTTTTTTTTAAATATGAACAATAAAGTAAACCTACTGAAGTACGAAAGTTATATAAAAAAAAACGTGTGGCACTCGGAGACTGCCGCGGTAAAGCTATTGCATAGCATTTTTTATCAACTTATGTTTACCTACCGATGTCATCGGGACCGTGGCCGAGCGATAAGGCGCTCTAAGTGTCCGGATTGCCAGAGAGACGCGGGTTCGAATCCCGTCGGTTCCGCAATTTTTTTTAAGCGTGATAATTCAAAAAGTCATTAATTTTTTTTACAAGCGTGATATTTCAAAAAGTCATTAATACTTCTGGTATTTATCGATAGATGGAAAAAGTGTTTGTTTTAAGCGTAACATTATAAAAAGTCATTAATTTAAAAAAAAATACTTTTTAAAATATCACGCTTTGAAAAAAAAAAGTTGCGGATCCAACGGGATTTGAACCCGTGTCTCTCTGGCAATCCGGGCATTTAGAGCGCTTTACCGCTCGGCCACGGTCCTCAATGACATCGTTGCCGAAAATGTGCTTTTGATATTATGTTTTTGATACTCAGGGGGTGTTAGGTTTTTCGTTACAGAATTTCTGTATTCGGTCTCCACGCTCAAGGCCCGCGATAAAAGCTATGCAATAGCTTAAAAACATAATAATTATAATAACTAACTAATTAACTTAACTATAAGCATAATTCAAAATTTTGCCCTTTTGGTAGGGTGCCCATCACGCAGGCAGCATTTCCGCGCTGAATTGCGATAGATATTAGATATTGCGCGAGAAAGCTGCCTGCCCGAGGGTCGCCTGTTGCCTCCCTGAGGCGCCTACTCAATTCCTTGTGAAGCACCTGAGCGCTTCTGCCCCATGGACCCAGTGTCTCGACTCCAAGTGGAAAGAACAAACATATCACTTGCGTTTGTATGCACAAAGTTACAAACGGTTGTACGGAACATGTTTCACCATACAGCGCTGAGACGGACCGACTACTGGCTATTTTTAAGCTGTGCAGGTATTAGGTACTATAGATACATCAGTAATAGCGTTTGATGTGATCTCTGTGTGATTTTTTTTTATATCGACTACAAGTTAGCCCTTGACTGCTATCACACCTGATGTTAAGTGATGATGCAATCTAAGATGGAAGCGGACTAATTTGTTAGGAGTAGGATTAAATCCACACCCCTTTCGGTTTCTACACGACATCGTACCGGAACGCTAAATCGCTTGGCGGTACGTCTTTGTCGATAGCGTGGTAACTAGCCACGACGAAAGTCTCCCACCAGCCAGACCAAGACAAATTCAAAAAAATTTCAATCTGTCCCGCCGGGAATCGAACTCAGGACCTCCGTCTTATAAATCCATCGCGCATACCACTGCGCCACGGAGGTCGTCATTATCTATACTAAAGCCAAACTCGATTGATAATGGTTGTCAACAAACAAATTAAAAATGAAGGTAGAAATCACTAGTCATTTTACACCTATTTTTTTAATTAACTTGTTAATGACGAATTCATGTCAATAAATTAGATTAGTAAGCTTAAAACTAATTAATATATTCAATATCTTTTAAATTACATTTTTTAAAATAGCAAAACATAATTTTAAATTTATTAGGCATAAAATGTGTTCAATTTTCTACCTTCATTTTAAATTTGTTTGTTGACAAGCATTCTCAATCGAGTTTGGCGTTAGTATAGTACTTTACATTTACGTCGCATCAACCTCGCGTCACCTTCCCGCTTCCTCCGCTGTATGGCTATCTCGCATCATGAACATCACTAAGGAACGTAGCGTAAGGTAAGACATATTTTTCTATTTATAATAATACAAAACATGAACCCAAAGTCGCGGAACTATGCAGCTTTTGTTTAGGCACTTCTCGTGGGAACTCTTCCTTTTAAAGGGATAGCCTGAATGCCACGTCCCGTTACAGTATAACAATGCAGTTTTTATACAATTAAATAGTTACCAGTAAGTGAGCCACAGGTCGCCGGCAGATGTGACGACTTGTGCGAGTATGACGGCGACGAACGTGAAGAACAACAACGCCCAGCTGCCGCCCGCGTGGAAGTACTTCCAGTACACGGACCCCGACACTCGACCTTATCACAACAACATAGAGACTATAATAACAAGAATATTTTTGCATCCAAATAAAGAGGAAAATGTTATAAAATTGTTTTGAGACTTGATTGTGAATAGCACCCGTTGGGAAGGATATATAAATAAAGTCCGTGCCGCACTTGGTCCAAACATTTGAACAATTGATTTTTAACCGACGAAAAAAAACGGAGGAGGTTCTCAATTCAACACGTATATATATTTTTTTTATGTATGTACGCATAACTTTTTACAGAGTTATCCGATTTTGATAATTCTTTTTTTATTAGAAAGGACACACCTTCAAAGTGTTCCCATTGTCATCATGTTAGGATCTGATGATGATATCCTGGGAAAATTGAAGGAACTCTTCAAATTTTAACAAAAAATAGAACAGACTCAAAAGGCACTAAAAAGTAAAAAATAACTTTTATTTAGTTGCTTTAATTTACTTAAACATATCTAGGAGTCGGTGCCAGCCAAGGTTTTTACTTTAAGGACGTTACCTAGAACCCACAAACTGCTTTACTACGTAAAATAAATGTTCCTTAAACTTGCTGGCACCGACTTCATAGATTTGCTTAAGTAAATTACAAACATGATGCTAAAGTGAATTTCTCTGTACACTTATTCGAACAAAGGTCCAAGTTGCGTGCCAAACCGAAGTTCATTCAAATGTTTAAGTGATTTAAGGTATGTTTGGCGCTGATAATAACAATGAATTAATCTTAATTTTCAATTTTTAGGTATTCTATCATTTATTTATTTACATATCTTTTTAAATTTTCAACAATGCTTATAAAACAATTATAAAAACACTATTAGAAATTTATAAAAAAATCCATTCCGCCTGCTGCGGGGCCCGGGGGTCCAAGAAACCGGTGGTCAGGGCTCCAGAGTGAGGAACCTCCTCACAATACGCGCCGTTTCAAGAATAACTGCCTTCTGTATCCGACCCTTGATCCAACAATTAAGCGAAAGCTTTTCGCTATAAGACCGTTGACTGAAACGACTATAGGAACAATCATTGTTGAATCAACATTCCACATGACGGCAATCTCACGAGCAAGGTCCAAGTATTTTGATACTTTTTCCTTTTCAGCTTTCACCAGATTCTCGTCATGTGGAACAGTAATATCAACAATCATTGCACGGCGCGTTAATCGATCAATTATCACTATATCAGGTCTATTGGCTACAATATACCTATTTTCAATTATTATTGGTTCATAGATTTTTGTGTTACAAAGTATTTTGCCATTTATATATTTTTTTGAATAGTTATTGCCTCTTAATAAGAAATTTTTAAAACGATAGAGGACATACATTGTTAATATAGCGACGTGGGGGTGCTGCGGTATAGATGCGTTTGGAGTTCCAATAGGTATTAATCGTCGCTATATAAAGTCAAGTTTTGAAGATGAAGAAGGAGCGAAGAAGAAACGATAGTGATAGCACAGATTACAGTTTATTATTCACACGCACAAGAAATATTTTACAAGCAAACAGAACAGATAAAATTACATAGGTTTAGCGTACGTTATTGAGACAATATGTATATCCGCGAGGCGTGGTTAAAAACGGACTGCTCTATCGCGCCGCGCTGGTTTTTGCGGCGGGCGCGCGATGTACGTTTAACGGCAGCCTAGTGTGTGTGCGGCGTTGTACAATATATGCACATAAAGGCCGCGCGCTAAAACGCGGAATATTAAATTATGAACTAAACTAATTATGTACTAATATATATAAAGATAACATATACTATAAAGTAACTAGTAATTAAATAATAATATATATAAGGAATTTATAATATAAGTTAAAACTTGTGCCTAGGTATCAAGAGTAATAAATGCAATATATATTATATAGGTAGATAAAATAAATAATATATGGCAAGGGCAGAAGTTGCCCACATTAATATACATGTGTATCCTTCGGTGGATTCCTATCGATCATGTACTCACACATGTGCATACACTCGTCATTATTGTAAATTGCATTATTAATGTTTGCTGTGTGATATTATCTCTCAAACTAGGTTACGTACACATTATTATATCCATAAAAACACACAATTATAAAATAATGAGATAACCGAACGCCTTGTTTAGTACATTTGTTTATTAGTTCGACAATTAATTAGTTGTTAATACCTGCTTATTTTGCCTTATTTTTATTTTACATCGCTCGACAACGTGAAATCCTATTATTTATTTTTACATTTAATAATGTTTATATTTATTACATAAGTTTTATAAACGGAACGAACTGGCACTCGTGTTTTAATAACGGTTATATTGATGTATTATGCAACTATTTAATAATCTACTGTACTATAACTTTATTAAAAGGTAATGAGACTGCCACGTTGGTCTAGTGGTTAGCCTATGTGGCTTCGATCACGAGGTCCTGGGTTCGATCCCTGTGACGGGTCACGGAATAATTCTGAGCTTTTTCATTCTTCTATGAAATATTCAGTACATTCCAAGACTGGAGTCTGGAAGTAGGTGATGTTACACCCCCGTGCTTCGGAGAGCACGGTAAGCCGTCGGTCCCAGTCACTGTCATCAACATCTGGTAGTGATTGTTAATAAATGAAACATTATCAACCTAAACCCGCCAAACCGCATTGGAGCAGCGTGGTGGGTGTACGCTTCATATCCCGTCTCCTATAGGGAGGGAAGCCTGGCCCTGCAGTGGGCCGTTAATAGGCTGATAATGATGATGATGATGATGATGCTATTTATTACATAAGTTTTATAAAAGGAAAGAAGCCTGGCACTCGTGTTTTAATAACCGTTACATTGATGTATTATGCAACTATTTAATAATCTACTGTAATATAACCTAAAAGGTAATTAAGCGTATATATTATCATAATAATTTAGTTACGACTCAGCAAATAGTATTATGAAGTGAAGAGCTCTATCGCGGTTGTTATGACATGTTGAGGTTACAAGGAGGCGTTGCAGCTGATTGAGGTTCACAATATGTCATATTTATGCAACAGTATCTACACTCATGCTATTATCTAATCTAATCTATATATATAAGAGATTCCCACCTATATATTGACTCATCACGAAACCTCTGGAACCAAAAGGCGTGGCGACTTGAAATTTGGTAGGAATATTCCTTTCGCCGAGTAGACGTCAGCTAAGAACGAATTTTACGAATTCCACCCACAAGGGGGGTTGCGGGGGCGTTAATAATGTATAAGAGAGAATTTTAATTTCACGCGGACGAAGTCGCTGGCATCCGCTAGTTAATGATAAAGAAACATTTCAAAATGAACTCTCTATTGAATCCTGTTTCGCTTCGCTTTTATACACTATAAAAGTTTTAATTATGGCCGCCACGATAAAATGGCGAATCACAAGTTTGTCAGGGGTTTTTAAAATTTTAATTTAATCAACACGCGCGTTTTTCCATCTATCGGCAGCCCAACAGACTGCCCGGCATTTTTTTGTTAATCTTACTAGGTACTTACCAGTTTCCATTAGCTCTGCCGTTTCTTTAGGATCATCGTCTTCATCTGCAGCGCCGTCGGCCACAGTACTGACGCTTGAATGTGACTAGAAATGTCCAATGAAAATTATTAACTTTTTCAAAATAAATAAAAATTAACTGTCGGTGCGTCTACGTATAGGAACCGAACACTAGCCGAACACGAACCGAGCACGTTCGTGTGTCGAGCAAATTGTCTATTGTGGACTGTATCCAGTTTTCAACATAGTAAATCACTGTTTGTAACTATACCGTAAGACGTACCGCCAAGCTATTTAGCGTTCCGGTACGATGTCGTGTAGAAGCCGAAAGGGGTGTGGATTTCACCTAACTCCTAACAAGTTAGCCCGCTTCCATCTTAGATTGCACTTGACAGGTGTAAGCAAACTTGCAGTTGATAAAAAAAATTATGAAAGGTTTCCTTTACCTGAACAGACATGGTGCGTTGCCTCTTCAACTGTGCCCGAGCCACCTCCTCCGACGGCACTGGCTCCTCATCTTCCAGCAGCTCGTCGAATAATGGAGTCTTTGACACCTCCTCGAAACTGCCTTGTGTTTCTATCTCCCCCTGTTTATTACGTGAAGTGAGGATCACAATGTTAAATAAGAATGGATGGATGATAGGATATTAAAAGTGAGAATCAAAATGTTGTTTTATACAAGTTTTAGTTCAGATGATAAATAATCTCGCGCATTATTGATTAGCGTATTACGATCACACGTTTTACATACATACGAGTACCTGTACAATCTACAAGTGTGATGATAGAATATTAAAAGTGAGAATCAAAATGTTGTTTTATACAAGTTTTAGTTCAGATGATAAATAATCTCGCGCATTATTGATTAGCGTATTACGATCACACATTTTACATACATAAGAGTACCTGCACAATCTACAAGTGTGATGATAGGATATTAAAAGTAAGAATCAAAATGTTGTTTTATACAAGTTTTAGTTCAGATGATAAATAATCTCGCGCATTATTGATTAGCGTATTACGATCACACATTTTACATACATAAGAGTACCTGCACAATCTACAAGTGTGATGATAGGATATTAAAAGTAAGAATCAAAATGTTGTTTTATACAAGTTTTAGTTCAGATGATAAATAATCTCGCGCATTATTGATTAGCGTATTACGATCACACATTTTACATACATAAGAGTACCTGCACAATCTACAAGTGTGATGATAGGATATTAAAAGTAAGAATCAAAATGTTGTTTTATACAAGTTTTAGTTCAGATGATAAATAATCTCGCGCATTATTGATTAGCGTATTACGATCACACATTTTACATACATAAGAGTACCTGCACAATCTACAAGTGTGATGATAGGATATTAAAAGTAAGAATCAAAATGTTGTTTTATACAAGTTTTAGTTCAGATGATAAATAATCTCGCGCATTATTGATTAGCGTATTACGATCACACATTTCACATACATAAGAGTACCTGCACAATCTACAAGTGTGATGATAGGATATTAAAAGTAAGAATCAAAATGTTGTTTTATAGAAGTTTTAGTTCAGATGATAAATAATCTCACGCATTATTGATTAGCGTATCACGATCACACATTTTACATACATACGAGTACCTGCACAATCTACAAGTGTGATTCTATTGTATAAACTGTATTATTGTAAAGTTTGATCAAAATCCGCTCAGTAAAAACTTTTGCATGAAAGAGCAACGAACATACTTGCGTAGCTACATAATTACATAAATATCCTCAGACTTTCGCGTTTATTCTACCACCGATATACCTACACCACCCGATTTCAAGTGGAAAACCATCGCCTAGAATAGGGTCTACATTTCGCATGACCAGTTTAATCGCCAATAAAATTTTGCATCCAATGCAGTTTGCCAGAAAAAAAAATTTAACAAAAAAATACAACCGACTCAAAACGAAACGAAAAGTAAAAAAATAACTGTGTTGCTTTAATTTACTTAATCATATCGATGAAGTCGGTGCCAGTAAGTTTAAGGAACATTTAATTAACGTAGTAAAGCAGTTTGTGGGTTCTAGGTAATGTCCTTACAGTAGAAACCTTGGCTGGCACCGACTACTAGATATGCTTAAATAAATTAAAGCAACACAGTTATTTTTTAGTTTTTAGTGCGTTTTGAGTAGGTTGTATTTTTTGTTAAAAATTTTTATTTCTTATTTTTTAGTGATTTATCGCCACGTAACATACTCGTACTATACCGTTAAAGTATATTATACGGCATTTGTAGCCAAAAAGCTACCGATACTTACATAAAAACCGAAATCGCTGTAAGTGTGCCCATAAAATTTGAAGAGTTCCTTAAATTTTTCCAGGATATCATCTTCAGATCCTAACATGATGACAATGGGACTATCTTGGAAGTGTGTTCTTTTTAATAAAAAAAGAATTATCAAAATCGGACAACTCTATAAAAAGTTATGCATAAAAAAAATATACGTGTTGAATTGAGAACCTCGGCCGGTTAATAATAAATATTGCGCTAAAATTTCCCACTATCCACTCAAAATAATCAAAATCACGAGAATTTTCCTATATTAGCTGTGCATAAAAAACATCGTCAAAATACAAATGCAAACATGGATTTAAATGAACTCTGAAATCCTGAAGGACGTTTAATCTAAAATCAACTACATTACGAGTATTTAGCAAGTTAAACAACCTCGGAGATCAGATAAACGGCTTACCGTGTTAGTTTATTAGAATGTTCTTAAACTAACGTGAGTTTTATGAACAAAGTCATTTGCGTTATCAAGATTATGCTCCTCAGAGTAAATACAAACTTTTATGTCTTTACTAACACCGTTTACGTAGTGTAGGTTACTCTTGTTGTTATCAATTTAGCCATAAACTCCGGAGCATATTATGTAAGTAGTCTGACTTACATTAATATTATTTAAAAGAAATTCCCCCGCCGCGTTGGTGTCTGCCTGTCTGTTGTGATAAACTCAAAGACCAGACTGTCATGCGGTTTTCACGAATAGATAGAGTTCCAGAGGAGGTTTAAGTATATAATTTGTTAAGGTTTTATGTGAATTGGATGAAATATGATAATTATTGGAAAAGTTGGACTGCCTCGTTGGTCTAGTGGTTAGCCTATGTGGCATCGGTCACGAGGTCCTGGGATCGATCCCTGGGTCGGGTCATGGAATAATTCTGAGCTTTTTCATTCTTCTATGAAATGCCTCGGAGAGCACGTTAAGCCGCCAGTTCCGGTCACTGTCATCAACATCTGGTAGTGATCGTTGTCGAATGAAACATTATCACCCTAAGCCCGCCAACCCATATTGGAGCAGCGTGGTGGGGCTACACTCCATATCCCCTCTCCTATAAGGAGGGAGGCCTGGCCCTGCAGTGGGTCGTTAATAGGCTGATAATGATGATGATGATGAAAAGTCGAAGAAATTTAAGCCGCCTGGGAGCTTTCATTGAAAACGCTGCTTTATCTATTTGCATAGATCTTTCGAAGATAAGATTTTTTTTATTTTTGGTGTTTTTCAAGTTTCCACACTCAGTTTACCACGCAGGCGATTCTGCGGGCGTATGCCAGTACCTACGAGTATATTTATAATACGCTTGTGGCTCGCCTGGGCTTCCTAGTGTAGGTATACTTAGCTTTATTAATAAAATTATTTTAAATAAAATTTAAAAAAAAATACCCCCGGATGTTATTAGACCAGCACGTGTAGCCATTTATTTTTGTGTAATAATAATTTAAACGAAGTGTTTAAAGCGGCTTACGCAACGGAAGCTCCCAGTAGGTATTATACGGCTAAATTCGCATATTATCATAAAAGGACATTAATTTCGCAGTTTAGGAATTATAACCTGAGAACTTCCTAGATAATGAAGATTTTTCTATTGATAAATAAGTATTACAGACATCTTAATAGCAAGACAACACAAAATGGCGTCAGACTCTACAGAAAATAGAGACCAGTGTCGTCGAAGGCTCAAAATATCTAGAGTCTAGATCCGGGTATACAACAACGATACCCTATAGGTAGATTTCTAGAATCTAAGATAATTCAGGAACATTGGACACGTAACACAGACATATATATTCTAAATCTCGAAAACTGCTCCAACGGTTTCTATGAAATTTTCTTTTCAGGATCTTTCGGTGGCGATTAATCGATCTAGCTAAGTATCATTTTTAGAAAATGTAAAAAAAAGCAAAGCTCGGTCCACCAGGTACTTTCTTTTATACAACAGCGCACTCAAAATGTCAACGAACGTAAGACGCGATGTAGTTAAAAGAGTAGTTAAATATACAAAACGTTTTGCTTCAATTTTGGAGGTAATTAGGTATTATTGTATCACATGCGCGGCGACAAATTTAAGGCACATACTACACGCCATTTCCATTGTCTGGTTAAATATTTCAATGGCTAAAACCAAGATCATCATCATCATCATTATCAGCCTATTAACGACCCACTACAGGGCCAGGCCTCCCTCCTTGGGACAGGAGAGGGGATATGGAGCGTACACCCACCACGCTGCTCCAATGCGGGTTGGCGAGCTTAGGGTGACAATGTTTCATTTATTAACTAACGATCACTATCAGATGTTGATGACAGTGACCGGGACCGACGGCTTAACCTGCTCTCCGCCGAGGCACGGGGTTGTATCACCACCAACTTCCAGACTTCGGGCTTGGAATGTACTGAACATTTCATAGAAGAATGAAAAAGCTCAGAATTATTCCGTGACCCGACCCAGGGATCGAACCCAGGACCTCGTGACCGACGCCACATAGGCTAACCACTAGACCAACGAGGCAGTCCAAAACTAAGATGATAGGTACTTAATACGCGAGGGTATTTTCCTAACAAACACTCAGCGCGGTGTACTTTCATTGATAATGTGTTGGTAATGATGACAATAGTCTAATTAATTATCCTAATTAGGGACTATGCACACGACACGTTTTTTAAACGAGCAGACGCGCTTTATTGATAAGCGAGTTCACTGCGCGTTATCTGTGCTTTTTACAGATATATAATATATACTGATTGACGATTATTATCATACTAGATGGCATTACAGTCCTTACACCTGTTGTTAAAATCAAAACGTAATATCATGTAGATATGATCCATAGTTCAGTGGTAGAACGATCTAACCGCAATAGCCAAAGAGACGTTTTCGAATTTCGCCGGCTCTGCAATTTTTGACATATAACGTTTATTTTCAAAAAAATATATCCTAAAGTGTGGTTAATAGTATCCAATAACAATAAGGATGATTAAAATAAGGATTGACGATTAGCTTGCGTTTCTCAAGTATCCTGATCGCGCTGCTTATTTTAAAAGCGTCGTGTGCACAGGCCCTTACAATAATGCGACTTACATTTCTCAATATGACAACTTTGTCTGCAGACTTCAGATGATGCAGTTGGTGAGTGACCAGGATACGCGTCGAGTGTCGCAGGAGCCCCATCACACATTCCGACACCAAATGCTTGCCCACGTGCGTGTCCACAGCAGACAGCGGGTCGTCCAGAAGATATATGTCTGCCTGTTAACAAATAATATCTACTATTAGAAGATGATCGCATACTTAGTAGATACAGAACGAAAGTATTTTTTATTCATTTTAAGTTCGCCCTAGAGTCCAATCACACTTAATTCTAAGTTATGATGCAATCTATGACAAAAACGGGCTAACTTGTTAGTACTGGATTTGTGAATTATAGTCTCACTCCTAACAAGTTAGCCCGCTTCCATCTTAGACTGCATCATCACTTAACATCAGGTGTGATAGCAGTCAAAGGCCAACTTGTAGTCGATAAAATAAAAAGAGTAGGGTGAAATACACACCCTTTTCAGTGTCTACACGACACCGCAAAGCGATTTAGCGTTCTGCTAGAATAACTGTCTAATCTTGAACACTGATGATATTGAATGCCCGAACTGCAGTCTCCGATAAAATGTCAAAATCTTCACTTGACATCCATTAAGATAATAAAATTTTTTAACAAAAAATAGAACCGACTCAAGACGCACTAAACAGTAAAAAATAACTGTGTGATTTAGTTTACTTAAGCACATCTATGAAGTCGGTGCCTATACTGTCATAGTATATTATACAGCACTTGTAGCCAAAAAGCTACCGATACTTACACAAAAACCGAAATCGCTGCAAGTGTGCCTATAAAATTTGAAGATTTCCTTAAATTTTTCCAGGATATCATCATCAGATCCTAACATGACAATGGGACCACCTTGGAAGTGTGCCTTTTCTAATAAAAAAAGAATTATCAAAATCGGACAACTCTGTAAAAAGTTATGCGTGGTCATACATAAAAAAATAATATATACATTCGAATTGAGAACCTCCTCCGTTTTTTTTTCGGTTAAAAATCAAGCTCATTATCAAAAATCAAAATATAATAAACAATAAAACATACATACTTTGCATTTGTTATACATTTAACCTACACAAATTAAGATATCATTTTATGAAACACAGATATGGATAAGTTATGGTATAGTTATTTAATAGCATAATAAAAATCATTTTATGTAAATACGAGTAAACAAATCTGCTATAATAAATTTAAAATATCATAAGTATCTATCTAATAGATAACCATTTACACCGCATAACATTATCTCCATATTATGTAGATTAGGTAAGTATGAGTACTGTGCATGTTGGAATATTATCGTGGAAGCTAATCTTTATGATCTTTACAAATATATCTTTGAGTCGGTTCAGTATGAATTCAGAACAAATGTATAAACTTTGTGGATTTAAGTTAAGATAAATAGAGAAAATATTATCTTTTTCTGAATATATTTTGTAGTTAATAATGATATTACACGTGTGACGATAATATAAGGTTTATGCTTACGTAATTTGTAATTATTATAAAAATAAATATACATATATTTATATTAATAGTTTAGAATTACATTTTTTGCACACCATGGTAGGTTGTGATTGTAACCACATTCTTGCAAATAAAAAGATTTATTTATTATTTATTTATTTGGTTCTGCGTATTTAATACTTTTTGAACTGTAATAAAAAAAGCATTGATTTTTATGTTGTTTTTAAACGACTTCAAAAAAAAAGGAGTTTCTCAATTCGACCGTATATATATATATATATATATATATATATATATATATATATATATATATATATATATATATATATATATATATATTTTTATGTGTGTTCGCGCATAACTTCGTCGTTTATGAATTTTGATAATTCTTTTTTTGTTGGAAAGTAGATAGTCCGGTGGTGGTACCATGACAAGGAAACCAGGATCTGATGATGGGATCCTGGAGAAAACGAGGGGAACTTTCAAAAATTGTACAGACAACAAGTACGTTTGTTAATTTTTTCGGTAAGTATTTAAAAGCACTACAATTTGATGAAGGTCTGGAGTCGATCTGATGATGGAGCCGATCTATATATAAGAGAACTCCGTAACGTTTTACAGTAGCTACCTTGTGTTTGGGCTCGATTAATTTGTCTCAATGAGAACTTTACATTTAGATGGGCTGTGACTGTCATTGAGGGTCTGGTGATGAAGACGAAGTACAATTAAGGGAGCTCCGTAACGTTTTACAGTAGCTACCTTGTGTTTGGGCTCGATTAATTTGTCTCAATGAGAACTTTACATTTAGATGGGCTGTGACTGTCATTGAGGGTCTGGTGATGAAGACGAAGTACAATTAAGGGAGCTCCGTAACGTTTTACAGTAGCTACCTTGTGTTTGGGCTCGATTAATTTGTCTCAATGAGAACTTTACATTTAGATGGGCTGTGACTGTCATTGAGGGTCCGGTGATGAAGACGACGTACAATTAAGGGAGCTCCGTAACGTTTTACAGTAGCTACCTTGTGTTTGGGCTCGATTATCTTGTCTCAATAAGAACTTTACATTTAGATGGGCTGTGACTGTCATTGAGGGTCTGGTGATGAAGACGACGTACAGTTAAGGGAGCTCCGTAACGTTTTACAGTAGCTACCTTGTGTTTGGGCTCGAATAATTTGTCTCAATGAGAACTTTACATTTAGATGGGCTGTGACTGTCATTGAGGGTCTGGCGATGAAGAAGATGGACAGTTGAGGGAGCTCTTTAACGGTTTACAGTAGCTACTTTGTGATTGGGCGCGATTAATTTATGTCTTAATGACAAGTTGGAAAGGTTATAGTTTCCAGTTAGTTTAATGTTTACTATGTCATGACCAATGATGAGATCTACGAAAACTCGAGGAAACTCTTCAAACTTTATATGCACTTTTGCAGGGACGTCGGAATGTTATAAGTAGCTAGTGAATATTGGTACTTATGGTTTAGTTCGAGTAGGTTTATTAGTATGTTCGTTGTTGATAAAGCACTAAAAAGTATGAAATAAAAAATTTTTAACAAAAAATAAAAACGCCTTCAAAACGCACTAAAAAGTAAAAAATAACTACGTCATTTACTTACTTTAATTTACTTAATCACATATATGAAGTCGGTGCCACCCGATCTACTTTAAAGTCTTTACCTAAACTTGGATGGCACCGACTTCATATATGTGATTAAGTAAATTAAAGTAAGTAAATGACGTAGTTATTTTTTACTTTTTAGTGCGTTTTGAAGGCGTTTTTATTTTTTGTTAAAAATTTTTTTTATAATATTTAATAATATTTCGGTCCAAACAAGCGTACCTATCCGTTTAACGTAAAACATTTACTTAAAATAGTTTATAAATATTGGATTATACCCGATGATGATATATGGACCCGCGGTAAACTTACAATGGTTTTGTAAGGTATTCTATAGGGACTACCGGGAATTTGTCGGATAATAGAGTACCCGTTGTCTATTTATTAAATGCCGAAGTATACCCTATATTCCGCATACCTTTTTTAAAAATTACAGATCAAAACGATAAGATCGACGACCTCCGTGGCACAGTAGTATTCGCGGTGAATTTTTAAGACGGAGGTTCTGGATTCGATCCCCGGCGGGGCAGATTGAGATTTTTTTAATTTGTCTTGGTCTGGCTGGTGGTAGGCTTTCGTGGCTAGTTACCACCCTACCGACAAAGTCGTACCGCCAAGCGATATAGCGTTCCGGTACGATGTCGTGTAGTAACCGAAAGGGGTGTGGATTTCATCCAAATCCTAACAAGTTAGCCCGCTTCCATCTTCGTGATGATGCAATCACTTAACATCAGGTGTGATATCAGTCAAGGGCCTGTTGGAATGTGTAAACAAAGCTTTGTAGGCAGTGTAATTTAATCTACATTTATGGTAACATTGTATAAAGCGGCCTTATAATCTATGATCCGGCCATTAATCTGTTACATCGATTTGTCCGTAGCCCGTAGTAAATCAAATATTGTATTGCTCCCAAACTTTAATTAAAAGTGTAAAGTCTACAATATATTATTATTTCATTCCTCACCATAACTCTATCAGGGCCAACTTTTAGTTGATAAAAAAAAAAGATCGATCAAATGTGTGCGATAAAGTTTTTCTTTTTTTCTTCTTCTTAATGATACACTACCAAGGTTCATTTATGAATTCCAAACTAACCATTACCAAAATAATGTTTGCTTACTGTACGTATATACATTCAACAGTGATAGATATGTCGTATTACTAGGTGCGCCGGAAAACCGCAAAATTGAGAAACTCTCCTCCAGCCACGCTTTGCGTCTCCATAAGTAAATACGAATTATAAAGTTGATAGCACTTCTTCTTCTTCTTTGAGTGCCTCTCCGACTAGCGCAGATTGGCAGTCAGTTTCGCAAATTCCTCTCTATTTTTCGCAAGCGAAATAATTGTGCGGCACTCGCGATTCCGGTCCACTTTCTGATATTTCTCAGCCAAGACTAATAGACCGTCAAAATGAGAAAAGTTCTGGAGCATGTGCTACGACATGAGAGATACGAGCTCCTACAACTCATTTTGATGGGAAAAGTTGCCGGTAGAAGAAGCGTTGGTCGCAGAAAGAAGTCTTGATAGCACTAGTGACATTAAACCATTTATAGTTGATTCTTACTAATAATAATCACGGCGAAAGTTTGTATAAATGGATGTTTGAATTCTTTCACGCACACTACAGAATGGATTTTATTGAAACGTCACAATAATATAGTTAACATATCAGAATAGAGACGAATATCTTAGCATTCCGTGGATTCACCGTGCAGGTGCCGGGTCCATCGCGTGGCTGAGAGAAAAACTCCGAACAGAGCCCGAGACTTGTGACACGGGTGTAGGTTTAAGGGTACCCTTAATGAGGCGCGTCAACACCCACCTGCTCTGTTCAATATAGGCCACATTTTATCCCGAAATTCTCACAGAAACGAGAACTATGCATATGCATGCATCCTATAATCTAAAGAAGGCATTCAGAAGTCTCCATGACGATAGAGAATATTTCCTTCAAATTGTAAAAGCGTTTAAAGTCGCCGAATAATCTTAAATTTATCTCCATTTTTGCGTTACAGATTTCTATTTGCTTTGTAAGTAATCAATCATTGTCCCTTGTAGATTATTATCGATGACGATAGCGACGATTGTATCTATTTTGATCTATTTGATATTTGATACAATCGATAAGTTTGATTGTAGCCTATCGCAAATTGACAAAATCCACTGAAAATATACTTACTTATTTAATCAGAGAAATCATCAGTAGACCACAAAATATTCACTGGAACTAACTGATTATAATTAGAAATTAACAGTTTTTACTAAATGCATCTGACACTTCATATATTTTTTTTAATGTTTGTCTGTCTGTCTGTCTGTCTGCTTATCTCTGAAACTACCAGTCGGATTGTACAATTTTTTTGGTGTACAATAGCCAAACTCATGGAATGACATAGCCTAATTTGTATCCTTTTTTTTATCGACTACAAGTTGGCCCTTGACTGCTATCACATGATGTTAAGTGATGATGCAATCTAAGATGGAAGTGGGCTAACTTGTTAGGAGTAGGATGATATCTACATCCCTATCGGTTTCTACACGACATCGTACCGGAACGCTAAATCGCTTGGCAGTACGTCTTTGTCGATAGGGTGGTAACTAGCCACGGCGAAAGCCTCCCACCATCCTTATTTTCCTGCAAACAGGAACCGCGAGCGATCGCTGGTAGTATATAGCTGGTCGCGGTTTCACCTTCTCTTCTTCGTAGTTCTCCTTCCCGTGGGAATTTCGGGATAAAATCCGGCCTATGTGTTATTCTGATATCTGATGTTAGCTATGTTATTGTAAAGTTTCATCAAAATCAATTCAGTAGTGTTTGCGTGAAACAGCAACAAACATCGTTCTATCTATACAAACTTGACCCTTTATAGTATTAGTACGGATTGGTGTTTGATTTATATAACGGTGTCTATTTAGGTTTATTATGCTGTGTAAACTGTTTTTAAATTTTTTTGAAAAAAAATGGTAAACTGTTTTTAAGCCGATTAGAGAACTTTGACAAAAATAAATGTACTAAAAATGATCATTTGTAATAACTTTTGACACCGTATTAAAAGACACGAACAAGAACAAACAGAGGATAATTTTAATAATGACAATATTTAAGTATTTTTGTTACTTGTTTTTCACAATATGCTTTAATGATACTGAGTTTACTAATGGATGCGAATTTATGATAATGTTATTATGATTTATGCAATAAATTATTTTACATCGATAAGGTAGAGTCGTAAAATATATTATTAAATGATTTTTAAAATTACATGTTACCATACTTATATATATATTTTTTTATCGACTACAAGTTGGCCCTTGACTGCTATCACACCTGATCTTAAGTGATGATGCAGTCTAAGATGGAAGCGGGCTAACTTGTTAGGAGTAGGATGAAAATCCACACTCCTTTCGGTTTCGACATCGTACTGGAACGCTAAATCGCTTGGCGGTACGTCTTTGTCGGTAGGGTGATAACTTGCCACGGCGAAAGCCTCCCACCAGCCAGACCAAGGCAAATTAAGAAAAATTTCAATCTGCCCCACCGGGAATCGAACCCAGGACCTCCGTCTTATAAATCCACCGCGCATACCACTGCGCCCTTTTTTTATAAAATGTACATACAATCGAACATACAAACAATCTCCTCCGTTGTTCATGTCGGTTAAATTTCTAAAGCCTACTATAATTGAGGTACTTTGGACGCTTTTAATTATGACGTTTATAATTTATCGAATACTAGCGTCCTGCTC
Source organism: Mycalesis mineus (assembly GCA_034621355.1). Classification (NCBI taxonomy): domain Eukaryota; kingdom Metazoa; phylum Arthropoda; class Insecta; order Lepidoptera; family Nymphalidae; genus Mycalesis; species Mycalesis mineus. Next base: position 8,224,822 of record CM067884.1, read on the forward strand.
CTGCGGTTTCACCTGCGTAGTTTCCGTTGTCGTGAATATCAAGTTACAAATTAACCTATGGCACTTTTCATGAGTTTGGTTATCATATACAAAAAGATTTTTATTTTTTTACCTTCCATATATTTCAAAAAATCTCAAAATTTATTCTTTGATGAACCATATTTATCCTAACTATCCTAACTAATATTATAAATGCGCAAGTAACTCTGTCTGTCTGTCTTGCTTTCACTCTACAACTACTGAACCGATTTAAATGAAATTTGGTACACAGTAAGTCTAGAGCCTGAAAAAGGACATAGGTTACTTTTAATCGCGAAAAAAGGGTTGTAAGGGGTTAAAGGGGGGATGAAATATTGTGTGAAAGTATCGTCATTTTGAAAGCTTAAGACCTATTTCTTAGGCAGTTGATTAGATATTAATAAATATGACATTCAAAGCTTAGAAAAATTAGGCTGCCGTAATAACTAATTCCACGCGGACGAAGTCGCGGGCAAAAGCTAGTTGATTATATATATGCATTTAATGAAAATGTTATAAATATAAAAGATATTTTTGTTTATTTTTATAAATAAGAGAGCGAAAATCTCTGATGGCTTTTTTATTTATTTTAAAAAAGAAATTTGTAGGCTGATACCCTTGACATATCTAGTTATTCTAGAAATAAAATAATTTCAAAGAAATCATTAAAAAACCTAAGTTCAAATTCCAAATGACTTAAGTCGCCCACTGAGATATTCCTAGAAATCAAATGATTAAAAAACCTAAGTCCAAATGACCTAAGTCGCTGCTATTAAACAGAAAGCAATAAAATGCTTTAACTTGTTATCGGTATTTATAATTATTTTTAATGTCTTGCATAAATTAAAATCCATTATTGAAAAACATAAAAGTATAGGGTTTTATTAAATCTTTCGAAATAGCTTTTTACAACGAACGGTGAATGACACTCGTGCAATTCATTTTATTAATATTGATGGGTAGATTTGTTTGAAAAAGAATAAAGACCATTTTCTATCCAGGAATTTAAAGATTTCCTGCGAGATATTAAAGTTCTACAATCAACATTATTATTATTCTCAGGGAGGCAACAGGCGACCCTCGTGCAGGCAGCTTTCTCGCGCAACGAATATCTATCGCAATTCAGCGCGGAAATGCTGCCTGCGTGATGGGCACCCTACCAAAAGGGCAAAATTTTGAATTATGCTTATAGTTAAGTTAATTAGTTAGTTATTATAATTATTCTGTTTTTTTTTATATAATTGTTTAGGTTATTGTAGTGTTTAAGTTTTTATTATGTGGTCGTCATCCCGTGCTGGATTTATATTTTTAACCCCCGACGCAAAAACGACGGGGTGTTATAAGTTTGACGTGTCTGTGTAAATGTATGTGTATGTGTCTATCTGTGGCAGCGTAACTCCCAAACGTATGATCCGATTTTAATGCGGTTTTTTGTTTGAAAGGTATATGAGTCGAGTGTGTTCTTAGCTATGTTTGGTGGAAATCGGTTCAGGTCTCCAAGGTCATCAGTTCGTTTGTTACGTGTGATAGAAATGTTACACGCTCAGTTTGCTTGAAAGCATGTGTGTGATCTGACATTTGAAACACTAATGTCTTCTGGAACCACTGAGCTGGTCTGATGATAAGGCTCGAAGGTAGGAGACGTAACCCTGGTCTACCTTTTTAGTAAACCCATCGAGTTTGGGCTCGTTGAAGTTACCATCGCTTGTATTAATATTAAATCATTTAATCAAAATTATTGTAACGTAACGTAATGTAGTAAATGAATATTGGCGGTTAATATCTATATTAAAAATCTGCCATAATTAATTACCTTACTCTGTGGCTAGCGAAGTCTATTCAAGGAATAGGTAAAGACTTAGGCAGGTGTATCGCCAGTAAGTAAGATGAATTGGCCTTCAAAGTTTGTGTCGAATATAAAAACTGCATGACGAAGCATGTAAGACGAGGTAATTGTAATGTAAACGGTGTTTAATTGAGCATGAGATAGGTACTTGTAAACAAGAAAACCCTTTTGCACATCATCGTAATTAGAACGGCTTACTGCGCTCTTCCAAGATAGATAATAGATTGGTTTTTCTTAACAAATGAAGGAATTTTACACCAACATTTCTTCATTATCATTACATTTTTTTTTATCGACAAGTTGGCCCTTGACTGCTATCACACCCGATGTTAAGTGATGATGCAGTCTAAGATGGAAGCGGGCTAACTTGTTAGGAGTGGGACGAAAATCCACACCCCTTTCGGTTTATACACGACATCGTACCGGAACGCTAAATCGCTTGGCGATACGTCTTTGTCGGTAGGGTGGTAACTAGCCACGGCGAAAGCCTCCCACCAGCCAGACCAAGACAAATTAAGAAAAATCTCAATCTGCCCCGCCGGGAATTGAACCCAGGACCTCCGTCTTATAAATCCACCGCGCATACCACTGCGCCACGGAGGTCGTCGCAGTATAAAAGAAAGTCGTTTTTTATGTTTGTCCGGATGTATGCTTTAATCTTTAAAACTACGCAACCGATTTTCATGCGGTTGTTTTTATCAGATAGAGTGGTTCAACAGGAAGGTTTATGTGTATAATACATGCGCAATGTAGTAGAGAAAAACTGATAATTTTAGAGGTTTCTGATGTGATGTCGTAAATTACCGCATTTTTGCGCTTAAATTGCAAACGCTGGCTAAACCCTAGCAGCCCTATTAATAAACGTAGACTAGAACGAAACTAACTTTAATAAAAAGTTTTTAATCTCAGCTAACAAAATTTTGCATTAATACATGCAGAGAAAAGAACGAGTAAGCAAGTCACTCTCTACTACCGTAATAAATTTTAATCATTGGTGCTACATGGTTTAACGAATGAATAAGTAGTTGACATAATTGTAGTTTTTGACGCTTACAGCGTCTTGTCTTCCGTGATTTGTCTCGATGTGTTGTGGTTGTTTATAGTAAAACTTAATGAAATTGAAAATTCATATAACAAGATGGACAGGGATTATTATATTATAACATTTGAAATTAATAATATAAGAAACCGAAGTGCATTAAGTAGAATCGTCAAACTATATATTATATATACAAAATACGTTTCAATCCATTTGAAGAACTGCAAGCTGATTTAAAAACAAAATGTCGATTCCATAAAGAAACTGCAGTTTTTATAATTGACATGATCATAAAAATTTTTAACAAAAAATAGAACCGACTCAAAACGCACTAAAAAGTAAAAAATAATTGTGTCATTTACTTGCTTTAACTTAAGCACATCTATGAAGTCGGTGCCAACCAAGTTTAAGGAACATTTATTTTACGTAGTAAAGAAGTTTGTGGGTTCTAGGTAACGTCCTTAAAGTAGAAACCTTGGCTGGCACCGACTCCTAGATATGCTTAAGTAAATTAAACCAAGTAAATGACACAATTATTTTTTACTTTTTAGTGCGTTTTGAGTCGGTTCTATTTTTTGTTAAAAATTTTCATTTCTTACTTTTTAGTGATTTATCGCCACGTAACGTACTCGTACTATACTGTCATAGTATATTATACGGCACTAGTAGCCAAAGAGCTACCGATAACGAGACAAAAACTGAAATCGCTGTAAGCGTGCCTCCAAAATTCGAAGAGTTCCTTTAATTTCCCCAGGATATCATCATCCGATCCTAACATGGTGACAATGGAAGTATGCCCTTTCTAATAAAAAAAGAATTATCAAAATCGGACAAATCGGACAAAAGTATGCGTGGTCATACATATAAAAAAAAAAATACGTGTCGAATTGAGAACCTCCTCCGTTTTTTTCGTCGGTTAAAAAACGATTTAGTTGGAGATTCTAGAGGTGATTTCATACCACCACACATAAAAGTTAACGGAATGAATACGCGTACCACTCATTGTTAATATGTATAATAGACTATTTGTATGAATAAATTTTAAATTATAAACCTATGTAAATTGTTAATCAAAATAAGGAAACCATAAATCGGTTAGTCACTACACAGAACACGACTTTAAGTTTAAACTAGTTGTCAAAAATATTTGTATGTCATTTATGTCATAACCACAGATAAAATAGGGTAATTGAACTCTAAATTCATTCCATATTTATTAATAGACTCCATAGATTAAAGACTACTAGATAGAGCCCATAGCGTGTCGACTCGTGAGACAGCAAATCAGTCTTATTGACATGACATGTCAACATTTAAAGTACATCATAAAACGTTATGTTTTAAAATATCGTAAAATACGAAATATTACTTTATATAAGATAGTTTAGTAAACGCATAATACATGAAATTTGCTAAAAAATAACGTATCTATGCTTTAAATCATCAATCAATGAAGTTTATGCCTACTTACGTATGAAACGTAATTCCTTCGATTTTCTGTTCGCTGCGACTGTTGCAGCCGAAAATATTACAACCCACCATAGCACGATAACGTTTAAATTAATATCGTAACCGCAAAGTTATATTATTTATCAGCAAATTTAATAAAAAGCTAATAATTGCTCAGATATGTCCCTTGTCTGTCACAAACTCCACTCTTGACAAACAATAAAAACGAACACGCTGAAAGGGACAAAAAATAATCTTGTGCCACTTTCTAATAAAGGCCGAATGAAATAAGTCTGTCACGCTCTTGAACCTACAGCCGCGTTATGACTCCATCTAGTAGTCTTTAATCTATGGTTACCATATTGTACGCCTTAATACCGGTTTAAGTAAAGTGTCATTAGTCTGAAGTAACTCCATATTTATTAATAACGATCTTTCAACGCTGATAATACTTCGTTTCTCTGATAGTTACTAGACTGAGTGTAACGAAGAATAATGTGTAAATTAAGCGTTTTTATTAATAAGAGTGTAGGAGATATATCAAAATAATGTCAACAAAAAGTCCGCGATGGTAATATGTCTATCTCTTAGGGGTAACCCAAAATAACCATTTTTTATCTTTTACTTTCAACCAAAAGTAATATAAAGCCTTATTTACGAATTGATTTTAAGCAATACTGTTAAATACTTTGTGCATTCAATATAGATCACTATTGCCTTTTATAGCATGTAATTTAAGTGAATATTTTCCAAGATATATAATATTCAAAATGCAGCGTTTGGGGGTGGCGCGGAGCGTGCGTTTTTTAGTAATACCATTGCATTTTTCATTTGCAGCATTGCAGCCATGTGAAGCTGGGGCGGGCCGCTAGTTTAATTATATACCTTAGGGGTTCTATTATGAAGGTAAATTATTCAGTTATAATTTCATATGTGTATTTAGGTATATACAAGCAAATATATTAATCAATAAATTCCATATTAAATGTAGCTTAGGAATCGATAATACTTTGAGAAAGTAAAATTTGTTGATTTAAGGGTTTTGCCACAAAAGGAAAAACTACACAAGGGTGGATACGAAGTTCGGGAGCTGTTCAAAATCACGTATTCTATCTAGTAGGTATACTCACTTGTCTGTAGCAAGCGCGTGCAAGGCCGATGCGCGCGCGCTGCCCTCCACTGAGAGAAATGCCGCGCTCGCCCACCAACGTAGAGTCGCCATTCGGAAGTTGTTCAAAATCACGTACTAGTGCGCACGCTGTCACCACCTGCATAAATCATTTAAGCGTTATTCTAATAAATTGCTTAAAATAAAAGAGTAGTTTTGTTTTTATGCTTGCTTTTTTGAAACGACTTCCAAAGCGAACTTACACCCAAAATATCTTAGTGAATGAATCTTATTCTTAAGCTCTCTAAAAAGATTCACTAAAGCAGAACTCTGTTTGGAGTTAGAGCGCGTAGAGTTAAGAGCACTTTGTGCTGTGTAAGGAATATGTACTCATTTGGCCTTATTTTACATGAAAATGTTTTTGGTGGATTAATTATTTTTATATTAAATTATTTTCGATATCATAAGTTTAAAACCCTTCAATTATATCATACTAACAGGAATGAATGACGATCTATAAGTGAGACATCAAAACTGATCTATGCACTTAGGCCTGTGTGCACCAAGAATTCGGTTATCATAACCATCGGTTAACATAACTTTACTATAAATTTACTGTTAAGGACGTAAACCAGGCGGTTATCTTAACCGAGCTTACGTTCTTAATCTTAACCGGCGTACGGATTGTCGTGAACAGTAAATTTATAGTAAAGTTATGTTAACCGTTGGTTATGATAACCGAAATCTTGGTGCACACAGGCCTTAGAATATCATTCGTTTTCACTCCCTAATTTAAAATTCAAAGTGCCGTTTTGTTCCGACGCTATTGAGTTGCGGCGTTTATGAATAAAAGAATACAGTTAGTATAGGTACTTAATGCTTCTTTAGTGTACTTAATTTAGGACCATCGTTTGTTTTTGGTGTGACAGATGGACAGGTGACATGCAAGCCTCCACAAACCAGACTTGGATCGATTTAGAAAATATACTAGGGCCCAGCCGGGAATGGAACCTAGGACTTTATTCTTATAAATCCACTGTGCATTTTTTTATCGACTACATATAGTGATGATGCAATCTAAGATGGAAGCGGGCTAGCTTGTTAGGAGTAGGATGAAATTCACACCCCTGTCGGTTTCTACACGACATCGTACCGGAACGCTAAATCGCTTGGCGGTACGTCTTTGTCGGTAGGGTGGTAACTAGCCACGGCGAAAGCCTCCCACCAGCCAGACCAAAACAAATTAAGAAAAATCTCAATCTGCCCCGCTGGAAATCGAACCTAGGACTGTCTTATAAATCCACCGCGCATACCACTGCGACACAGAGGCCGTCCTTACTGTTACATCTAAAGCAAAACAGTCATCATAAAATAGAACATCTATAACACATAGTAAAAGAAGGTAGAAACGCTTTGTTAGTACGGTTGCTACAAACAATGCGAGTAGGTAAGTGACCTAAGCCCTGCGATCAATAAAGTATTACGTCACCGCCTGTTGACAACCAGTAGCACGGGCCACGGTACGATTGTGTCGCGTGCTAGATCCGAGCTTGTTATAACTTAGTAAAAAGTTAAAAACATAAAACATTATCCATTGTTCTATCACGCAAACCAAAGATAAATACCAGTATCATAATATTTAATTAGTCAGTTAAATTGACTTTACTTTTTGCTAAATTATACATATACGATACATAAACCTATAAACATCGTTTATAGGTTTGGGTGTACTCTTTTTCGTCAAGGTCCATAAGACAGTTTTAGACCTGCCGATGTATAAGTTAAACCAATGTGTTAAAACTCATTTGAGTCAAGCTTATTATACAATAGATGAATTTGTAAATGTCTAGGATGTTTGGAGGCAATTAAATCGGCTTTCAACTTCACACAGGAAGGGATTAATAATTTTATGTAATAATAAAATTAATGTACCGTGCAAGGATGCTGTCTTTGTTTCAGATGATATTACTGTTCCTCATGACGATAACCTCGTGAAAGCCGAAAAGGAAAAAGTATCAAAGTACTTGGACCTTGCTCACGAGATTACCGCCATGTGGAATGTTGAGTCAACTATTATTGTTCCGATAGTCGTTTCAGTCCATGGTCTTTTTGCGAAAAGCTTCGACCAACACCTTAAGAAGCTTTCGCTTAATTGTTGGATCAAGGGTCGGATACAGAAGGCAGTAGTCCTTGAAACGGCGCGTATTGTGAGGAGGTTCCTCACTCTGGAGTCCTGACCACCGGTTGCTTGGACCCGCAATGGCCCCGCAAACGGAGGAGAAGATTTTTTTATAAATTTTTAATAGTGTTTTTATGTATATTTTTGTATTACTTATAACATTGTTAAAAATTTTAAAAAAATATGTAAATAAATATAAATGAGAGAAAAAAAAATTAATGTTGTCCACGCAACCGGTGGTAAGGGCTAAGCAACCTCCTCACAATACGCGCCGTTTCAAGGACTACGGCCCGCAAAGGCCCCGCAAATGGAGGAGAAGATTTTTTTTATAAATTTTTAATAGTGTTTTTATATATATTTTTGTATCACCTATAACATTGTTAAAAATTTAAAAAAAAAATATGTATATAAAGATAAATGAGAGAAAAAATTAATGTTGTAAAGAATGATAATTTGAAAAGAGCAACATTTGAGTTTCTTGTCGGCTCTTCTTAGCAACCGATGGTAGAGTCACTGCAAATTGTCTAACATGACGTTGTTAAAATGCTTGTTTTCAAGCCTAATTGATTAAATTAAAAAAATTTAAGCCATGCCTATAACAGTAGGTAATCAGAAATATCGATCGTAAGTAGGTTCGATACGCATCGATCAAACACAATAACAGCAATTCGATATGTTAACAGAGTAATATGGATACGTATTCGCGATACCGAGTTATTAGAAAAGGAGGCAAAGATCTCTGTGTAAACAAAACCCATTGTCTACTACAACAATGTAAATTACGAGTATGTCGAACATTACCAGGAATCATATTATACTCGTATGTACCTAAGTTAAAATTAGAAAAACCTCCGATAATTATAAAGGCTAGAGTAACGACGATTACTTATGTCAGAAATTCTTGCCATGATAATAGCATAGCGCTGGAATGGCTTATCGAATCGTAGAAAGTACTTGTAGGCAATTTAGGACCTTACGTTAGCTTTGATACAATTTAAACCACATCATAAACAGACAAGCGTCATATAGGACATAACAAGAAATATAACATCATAAAGGACAACATATAGATATGAAGGACTATGTAGCTTTGCCCGTCATTCCCTGCGCGTAAAGAGTAGTACAGTCTGCGGCGTCCTAGCTTTTAAACATAAAAGAATGAATCTTTTCTTTATATTTAAAAACTAGGATACCACAGACTGTAACTGCTCTTTACGCGGAGGGAATGACGGGCAAAGCTACATAGTTCTTCATTTCTATATAGCTTTGCCCGTCATTCCCTCCGCGTAAAGAGCAGTTACAGTCTGTGGCGTCCTAGCTTTTAAATATAAAAGAATGAATCTTTTCTTTATATTTAAAAGCTAGGACGCCACAGACTGTAACTACTCTTTACGCGGAGGGAATGACGGGCAAAGCTACATAGGTCTTCATATCTCTATGTAAACGCCATTAAATTTAAACACGGATGCGGACAATAAAGAAATTAGAAACTGACAATATTAATGAATTAAAATTAATCTCTTCTTTCCGTAGTTACGTAAACGCAATTTATCCTTGAGCAGTTCCGGCTAAATCGACAAAATATAAAAATAAAATGTTTCCCGGAAACTTATAATCTTTTAATAAATAGAAATCTTTTAATTGACTATAGTATATTATTATTAGAATCATCTTAATCATTCCCTTTTTTTCTGTTAAGGCACCTATAAAGTTACGGCAACAAGTATCTTAAACCAAAAACAATGGTTTCCTCTAAACGCATCGATTCCGAGAAGAATTCCAAACCAGTCAGCCAGGTATCTTTTTTTTATGGTCAAGAAGCTAGGCCCCTGGGCTTGACTAAAGTTATGCCAAATGGAAAGCAACGACGTGATCTTTTAAGAACGTAATACCTAACTATTATATTTATAATTTGCAACATTATAATTATATTTTTTATCTTAGTGTGTTAGTTAGTAACTTAGCGCCTTGAACAAGACTGATATTCTAAAATATATCTCTTTAAAGTTTAAGTACATTTAAAGCTAATTAATAAAATCGCTATATGTAACAATAATGCCTTGACCGAATAATGTACATCGTGGTAACTGGAATATTCGCGTTATAGCAATGTGTGTAGTACCGCCAACTTTTACAATCACATAGTTAGAGCTTTAATAAGCATAGAAACATGTCGCTCCGACTTTGCGTATATTGTGAGAATATTATCGCGGTCAAACGAGGTCATGGCGTAAAGGGCAGTGTAAAAACACATGGAACGTTTCGCAAACGCTTTAAGCAAAGCCATACACAATTAAATTAATTATCAAACTTGTAAAATTTGCCTGACAAATGTGCCTGATCGTTTACAATGCCCTTAACGAACAAAACACATAAATAACTGGTTCATTCGATTTTATAAAATTTGATGTTAAATTCAATTACCAAGATAACTTTACCTTTTTATACCGCACTCGGTCGTAGGGCAGGCCGAAGAGAATGTTCTGTCGGACGGTTGCCACAAACAGCCAAGGTTCCTGACTGGCGTACGCGATGCGCCCGCCGCCCAAAGACACCGTCCCTTGCGAAGGCTGCAGCTCGCCCAAGATCACTTGCAAAAGAGACGACTGTGCAGAACACAACACAAAATATCATAACAGTCTCTATAAATTGTAGATATTCATCTCTATTAATTGTATACAATGGTAAGCAGTGAAATGGCCTATATTAATAAGTGTCGCCAAGCTTCCAATCCGAACAAAACACGAGGCGTATGACTGTGAAATTGTAGTACATAACCTTATTAAACAGAGAACCTGCTTTTTTGAATATTTTTCTGAAAACCGCATCAAAATCTATTCAGCCAAACGCAAGATACTCGTACGTATTCGTACACAGATGCAGGTCAAACTGAGAACCTTACTAACTCGGTTGAACATAGTCTTTAGCGCAGCCATATAGCGTAGCATTTTGCAACATCCAAATGGACTAGAAATTTGACGCAACCTATCTTCGTACTCGAAATATTAAAAAAAAAATGCTGGTTAATTTGTCTTATTAACGTTTTATTTATTTTGATGTAGCGTTGGTTAAGAAAATATGGGAATAAAGAAAAAAATACTAATATGATTAAAACAAAAAACTAAATAATTAATTACACATCATCGTAAGTAAGACTGCCTCGTTGGTCTAGTGGTTAGCCAATGTGGCTTTAATCACGAGGTCCTGGGTTCAAATCGTGAAATAATTCTGAGTTTTTCTCTCTTCTAAGATATGTTCAGTAAATTCTATGCTTGAAGTCGGGAAGTTGGTCGTGTTACACCCATATGCCTCAGAGAGCCGTCGGTCCCCGTCACTATCATCAACGTCTGATGAAGTCCACCAACCCGCTTTAAAGCAGTGTGGTGGGCCTAAGCTCCATATCCGCCTCCTACAGGGGAGGATAGTGATGAAAATGATAAATTGGAAGCATAGAAATCAGTACTTTGTAAGTTTGTATAATCTGCTTTAGTTTTTCTCTTACGTTTAGTTTTTAAATCATTTAGGCACTTTAATCCAAAAACAAAAACTTTAGTAAAAAAAACATGTGTAACTCTAACTTGATTGTTCTTAAATGCATGTTAAACATGTGCATATTCACTTATTTAGCAAATTGCCTTCATTAACGTTGAGTAGATACCTATTATTATAATCTATACTAATATTATAAAGAGGTAAAGTTTGTAAGTTTGTAAATAAAGATCTGTCGGGGCTTATCTTCGGAACTACTGATCCGATTTCAAAAATTATTTCACCAGTAGAATGCTACGTTATCGGTGAGTGTCATATCTATATTTTATATTTGTATTGCATATATTAACCGAGTTATCATAGTTTTTGTCGCGCGAGTCGGACCGCAAAAATCGGTTAAATCGGCCTTATGCGTGTGCCTTAACTATTGGGAATAATTGAAAGCAATGTATGGGAATTTTATATATCTTAAAAAGTTCTACAAAAAGTCCGCGACAGCATATATCTATCTTTTATATTTTGGCAGAACGTCATTATTTATACAACTAAACTTAAATCCTTATCAAAATAAATTATTTAATAATCACAAGGATATTATAGAGATAAGATTTACCTTTTACAGTATGTTAATTAGTTACATAGTTTAGGAGATAATACAAAATTTCTAAAAAGCGCGACTGCCGCTGTTAAGCAAAAATCAAGTTGAACTCTACGTACGTATTCACGCCTATTCACGAGTACGTGACATCTTAATCGACCATTCGAGTTGTCGATATTTTAAAACTAGTAATAACTCAGCCAGTACATAATTATCTCTACCGGGGATGTGACAATAAAAGAAAGAAATAAATAATAGTGACGAATCTGATTTATGCGTTATGAGACCAAGATCAAAGTGCAGTGCTGCACTGATCTATCATTAGATGTTCAATTAAAATAATAAAGCTTGCCTAGGGTTCCTATAGCTCAAGTTTTCTTCTCAAATTTCAGGATTTTTGGACTCTTCTCACGTTAGCTACGGAATTTTGCAAATCTCAGGTTTTTCAAAACTTTGAATAAAATACCTCATAGATAAAAAAGATAGATAAGATAAGATCTCATAGATAAAAAGTTTAAAAAACTAAAAATAACTTTCGTTTAAATATTGATTGCACAAATAAAACCAATCCACAATGTATAAATAATATTACTTGTTTCTTAAATTGTTAAGTACAATTGAGATAAAATACTATAAAAAAATTTAGAATTTTTCACGGGAAATCGGGCTTTTTCTCCGGAATTTTGATTTTTTCATCTGGTAACCCTATGCCTATTATTGAAAGTAACTATGAAGTAGAATTTTAGTAAAAAGAAATATGTAAATATCTAGGCAGGTACGTAATTAAGCATTAAACTACTAAATAAAATTATTAAGTCTTAGTATAATTCTTTCCTTCTTCACTGAAGGCTTGCTCGGTATAATGCGATTAAAAACGTTGATTTATATGTATACATGGTACATCGATGGTTAAACAAGGTAATTAACTCTACTTTGATAATAACCGATAAATGAGAAAGTACGGTATTAGGTAACTAAGTATTTAATATATTTCGTACAACCATAGAGTACATTCTCCCTATTTCCACTAAAATAAAAAACAACAGAAGTAAATAAATTATTATAATAATATTATTATATTGTTAAGTTACACAAATTTTTTTTTTCGTAGAATCAGTTTCTCGTTGTCTGTGAAATAGGTTATTTATATGTCCCGGAAAACAAATACAATGGGTAGGTAGTATAATTATATAATGTTTCCCACAGTAAACAATAGTGGTTATAATTAAATTGTATATAATAAATACGTTATTCAGTAACCAAAAGAGTTACAAGCGACATCATAAAAATACATTTTAACACAATGTAATAATTTTAAACACTCCAAAGCGCATACAGCTAATACTAAACCCGACGTGGAATGTTTATTAAGAAATTAAAAATTACGACCTTTCATTTGATAACCACATTAGCCTATATGTAATTCGTCAAAAGTGTGGTATACCACACTTTTGACGAATTCACCTACATCTCATATGTCAAAAAAATTGACATACATGCAATGTAAAATAAAATAAAATCAAAAATATCGTATTTGATGCATGGGTATTTATTTATTTATTTTAATTTGTTTTTAGTATTTTTTGTTATAGCGGCAAACAGAAATACTAAATAATTAGTGAAAATTCCAACTGACTAGCTTGCTGAGATGGTGAGGTGATGACAGACAGCAAAATTTTAGTAATAAAGTACCGTTTTTAGTTTTACCCCTAAAAGGTACGGAATTCTAAAAAGAAACAAAACATAATCTTAAATTTATTAGGTGATAAAATAAGCAGTTTACACCTACATTTCCAATTTTTTTTTAACAAATTAAAAGAAAAAATCTTTTTGAAAGAATCTTTTATTTAAACGCTCTAAAAAGAACAAACATTTATCCTTAAAAATTTTAACTATCAACTCATTATATAGAATTTACTCGTAAATGATCATAAAAGCTTCTTTTAATTAATTTTTTATTTTTTAGTTATCGCTGGCTAGGTTTCTCAGTCTGTTCATCTCATTCAACGCATAATTGTTGCCGGTTAATTTCCGACAGCCAGCTCTTCAATAAGGAGACTTTCTAATGTTTTTACCCTACTTAAGGCCACACATGCTTGACTAGCAGCAAATACCTTCGAGCCTAAGTAAATAACGGCATAGTCGACTGTGCTACCTTGCATTTCGTGTACTATACAAGCCTAATATAATACCATTAGCAGCATTCTTCGTTCCGGGGTTTGGTGACTATATTTAGCTGGAAATTGGACAGGCTTAGGCTGAATTGGGTGAACTCGTCTTTACCAAAGTCTTACGGACGGATGGTATATCAGTGTCATACATTTGTGCTTTTCGCAAGCAGGGCCATATAATTTCTGTAATATGTCCAATGGCACCATTCACCATACCTTTAGAGACATCTACATTGTAACGCAACATCACCTTGGTCCCAGTGAATATTCCTTAGGAAGCCCTCCTGTCTTGTTTATATCGGACGGTATAATATTATTTAAATTTTAAATGTTGGCAGTTTTTTTGACTACAATCTACAAGACTATCCTTGTCTTGTGTGTGTGGGAGAATGCGCCACTTATTTCAGCTTGGAGATTACTGACGAAATACAGTTCCGAGTTTTAGAGAGATTTTAGAGTTGTCCTTTTGCTAAACAGGTTGCAGACTAATCTGATGACGCCCATTTCGCCAAAAGACACAAGTCAAACTTATTTCAGCTTATATATTACTTTTCACACCTACAGATTAATTAACTCGTTTAAACAAACGAACAAACTCTTCCGCTTTATATTATTAGTATAGATATGATCTGCTATGCCAAATAAATTAAAAAAGACAAATTCTCAACCCCGTTACCAAAAGGATATCCTTATCAAAAGGCTTATCCCTATTCAGTACGTATCTCGTACGTACGTAGAGTTCAATTTAATTTGGACTTAATAGCGGCAGTATCGCGCTTTTTAGAAATTTTGTATTATATCCTAAGCTATGTACTAATTAACATACTGTAAAAGGCATATCTAAAGTAAACGTGTATATAAAACTTCAAAATTGCGCTCATCGACTCCACCCGAACAATCATACTTACAATGCAAGTTAAATAAAAGCTTTTAATAAACATTCCACACCAATGTTATCTTAAGTTTACCTACAAAATATAACGGCGATTTTGAAAAGATAAGACGTATGCAAACCGTGTGTGAAATTGACGATTTCACGAGGTATGTACGTTTCTTTACAACAAGACAAAGACTCATTCGAGTTCATCGAAACAGCGCCAATGAAATGGCATTGCTACAATGTTGCCTTATATTGCCATATACATAGCTGTGCTCGTATGATCATAAAAGGATGTAATGATGGATTTTCCTTCCCTATTAATATCCTTCCCAAAATGCTTATCCCCATTCAGTACGTACTCGTGCGTACGTAGAGTTCAATTTAATTTGGACTTAATAGCGGCAGTATCGCGCTTTTTAGAAATTTTGTATTATATCCTAAGCTATGTAACTAATTAACATATTGTAAAAGGCATATCTAAAGTAAACGTATATACAAAATTTCAGGTCATTCGAATAAAGGTATCTACTTCAAAATTGAGCTCAAAGACTCCACCCGAACAAACATACTTACAATGCAAATTAAATAAAAGCTTTTAATAAACATTCCACACCAATGTTATCTTAAGTTTACCTACAAAATATAACGGCGATTTTGAAAAGATAAGACGTATGCAAATCGAGTGTGAAATTGACGATTTCACGAGGTAGGTACGTTTCTTTACAACAAGACAAAGACTCATTCGAGTTCATCGAAACAGTGCCAATGAAATGGCATTGCTACAATGTTGCCTTATATTGCCATATACATAGATAGCTGTGCTCGTATGATCATAAAAAGATGTAATGATGGATTTTGCTTCCCTATTATGCAGTCTTCAGCCACAAAGAACAGGTACCTATTGTAAAAGCACTATTTTTAGACTTGTCAATATTAAAAGGCCCGAGTATATACCTATATATACAAAGCTGACAAATTAACATAAAACATATTTTTACTCTACTTAGATACAGATATTTATACTTACCTAATCCCTATTTTTTTCTAATTTATTTTAGGAAAAAATGGCTTTTTTATTCATTATGGCTTTTAAATATTATGTCTAATAATTGGTGTGGTAAATAAATTTATCGTACTTTCTCTCGACACTCGTATCTTATGGTATCTAAGTTTCGGGCAATTAAAAGTATGTCATAAGTCCTTAATGGCAAACAAAACATTTGGCCAAATAAAATTCGGGCAGATGAAATTCGGGAATATGATGACTATGGCATATAATCTTCGGGCAAACATTACCAAGCCGTTCCCTCGCCCTGCTATACCCGAGCACCCATTGATGTCTCAAGTGTTTTACATTTCCGATTGCTATTTAGGAAATGTATAGATTTCCTAGGAAATGTGTCTAATATAATTTATTTTACACATTTCCGTGCGTTTTTAGGAATTACATACATTTCCGGTAACATCTATACAAGATAGTACATACCTTTCCAGATCCAACTAATCCAGCGACACCCACGAACTCCCCCGGATGCGCTGTGAGTGATATATTCCTCAAAGTGTGAACAATAGGGTTGGGCTGCCAACTAGCGGACACGTTAGACAACACCAAGCCCAAGGATTTCACTTTGCTGTTAGCGTTTTCCTTATCTTTCTCTTTACCGTTGCTTATAACATCACTAAAACCGTTGATTTTAGGTTCTTCTGGTTCCAGCTCTTCCAGTGATAAAAAGTCCTAAAATTAAAAAATAGATGTAAAAAATTTTTAACAAAAAATAGAACCGACTCAAAACGCACTAAAAAGTAAAAAATAACTATGTCATTTAGTTGCTTTAATTTACTTAAGCATATCTATGAAGTCGGTGCATAAATTTATTTGTACACTTATTTATAAAAAAATCCAAAATCCCGTGCCAGACATAAATTCATTCAAGGGTTCAATTATTTGAAGCAATGTCTGACACGGGCTAAAGATTTATATCGAACGTTCGAAGAAAATGTGATTGTTAATCATGAAGTTGTCAAGTATTTTTTGTGAACCGATATCTGCATCGACTTGACATTGCGCGACGCGTACTAACAATAAATTCAAGGACACGAAGTAGGTACATTCGAATAAAATTGATAAGTTGTAATAGAATAAAATTACCCAGAGTCTAAGTCTGTTCTCACGTTACCAAGCAGTATTAATAATTATCATTTAATTACACTATTGTATTTAAAATCTAGTTTAGGTTTTTATACCAAACCGTTGTTAATAAGTAAATAATAAATAAATATTATAGGATAATTACACACATCGCTTTATAGCCCCAAAGTAAGCTTAGGTAGCTTGTGTTATGGGTACTATGATAACTGATGAATATTTTATATATTATACATAAATACTTATAATATATAGATAAACACCCAGACACTGAAAAACATCCATGCTCATCACACAAACATTTTTCAGATGTGGGAATCGAACCCACAGCCTAGGACGCAGAAGCAGGGTCACTACCCACTGCGCCACTCGGCCGTCAAAGAACTGTCGATAAATTATAAGGCCGTAACTGAAGATAAATTATATAAAGTAAATATTGTAAAGTTTTTACCTCAAGTCGTTTAATGGACACTCTTGATTCTGCGAGGAACGCAAGTGCCATAGGGAAGAATATGTTGCAAGCGAGTTGTAATAGATTGTAATACTGCACTAGAGAAAACGTGATCCCCGCCCGAATGTCTCCCCCAGATACAACGAAAGCAACTACAGCAGCATAGAGAATGAACCGTTCGGTGAACACACTGAGCGCAGTTGAAAACCCTTTGATAAACGAAGTCCGTAATATAAACTTCACTTCATATCTATAAAAAAAAAAGTTAAATAAATGATCTGTAAACATTCACAAAACAACAAAATCAAATTAAGGTTAAATAAACATTTTTGTTACTAAGGCCTGTGTGCACCAAGATTTCGGTTATCATAACCAACGGTTAACATAAGCTAATTATAAATTTACTATTCACGACAACCCGTACGCCGGTTAAGGACGTAAGCTCGGTTAAGATAATTGCCCGGTTTACGTCCTTAACCGGCGTACGGATTGTCGTGAACAGTAAATTTTACGTTTAGCTTATGTTAACCGTTGGTTATGATAACCGAAATCTTGGTGCACACAGGCCTAAGTTATTAAATCTTTTATCAGATACAAAATATAGTCTCTGTTTACTCTTAGCTTAATAGCAAAGCTAGGAATAAAAGATTGTACATACTTGTAATTAAATAAAAATCCTAGAAAGAAATATATAAATAATAATAATTTGCTTAGATTTTACGTCTTGATCGAAATCTATATCAACCTACAATTATCAATCTAAATCAAGAATTATTATTCTTTATAGAATGCTCTGAACTACATACTTCATTCACAAATTTCTTATTGGTCTTTTAAATAACGTAATAACCTAATTATAAAAGTGTAAGAAGTTAATATGCATATAAGTACTACCTGCTCACTTACTTGCGTAGTTTGTCAACGAGTTTCTCAAAAGGTATTTCCCATGCATACATTTTTATCACTTGGACGCCATTCACCAATTCGCTCATTACTTTAACACGTTGATCTGTGCGCTTTGCAATTTTACCTCTTAGTTTACCTTGAAGTTGGCTTAAGTATGCTAAAACAGTGAACTTATCATTAAAAATCCAATTTAGAAACCTAGTTATTAGGAGGTATTTATCTATTTAGAAACTAACAAGCGAAACAAATGACGATAATAATAGGTTCACAAATGTTAATTATTGCTTGTGATCTACCATGTCATAATATTCTTAGCAGAATATTTTAAGGTAGTCGTCTTTAACAAAATGTTACTTAATCGCTAATATATTCATAAAAGAAACTCGAAAATAGTTTTACCGTAGAACTGAATAGTTATTATTCACTAGAGCCTTTCAGAACCAATGCATCGAAATTTCTTTATTACCTTACTTTTTAAACGACTTCAAAAAAAAAGGCGTTTCTCAATTCGACCGTATATATTTTTTTTTTTTTATGTGTGTTCGCGCATATCTCCGTCGATAATGAACCGATTTTGATAATTCTTTTTTTGTTGGAAAGTAGATAGTCCGGTGGTGGTACCATGACAAGAAAACCAGGATCTGATGATGGGATCCTGGAGAAACCGAGGGGAACTTTCAAAAATTGTAGGGACAACAAGTACGTTTGTTAATTTTTTCGGTAAGTATTTAAAAGCACTACAATTTAATGAAGGTCTGGAGTCGATCTGATGATGGAGCAGATCTACATATAAGAGAACTCCTTGACGATTTACTGCAGTTACCTTGTGTTTGGGCTCGATTCATTTGTCTTGATAAGAACTTTACATTTAGATGGGCTGTGACTGTCATTGAGGGTCTGGTGATGAAGACGAAGTACAGTTAAGGGAGCTCCGTAACGGTTTACAGTAGCTACCTTGTGTTTGGGCTTGATTAATTTGTCTCGATGAGAAATTTACATTTAGATGGACTGTGACTGTCATTGAGGGTCTGGTGATGAAGACGAAGTACAGTTAAGGGAGCTCCGTAACGGCTTACAGTAGCTACCTTGTGTTTGGGCTTGATTAATTTGTCTCGATGAGACATTTACATTTAGATGGACTGTGACTGTCATTGAGGGTCTGGTAATGAAGACGAAGTACAGTTAACGGAGCTCCGTAACGGCTTACAGCTTAGCTACCTTGTGTTTGGGCTTGATTAATTTGTCTCGATGAGAAATTTACATTTAGATGGGCTGTGACTGTCATCAAGGGTCTGGCGATGAAGACGAAGGACAGCTAAGGGAGCTCTTTAACGGTTTACAGTAGCTACCTTGTGATTGGGCTCGATTAATATGTCTCAATGAGAAGTTTGTAAGGTTATAGATTCCAGTTGGTTTAATGTTAACTAAGTCATGATCTGATGATGAAATCTACGAAAACTTGAGGAAACTCTTCAAACTTTATAGGCACATTTGTAGGGATGTTGGAATGTTATAACTATCTAGTGAATATTGGTACTTATGGTTTAGTTCGAGTAGGTTCTTTAGTATTTTCGTTGTTGATAAATCACTAAAAAGTATGAAATAAAAAATTTTTAACAAAAAATAAAAACGCCTTCAAAACGCACTAAAAAGTAAAAAATAACTACGTCATTTACTTACTTTAATTTACTTAATAACATCTATGAAGTCGGTGCCACCCGAGCTTTCTACTTTAAAGACTTTACCTAAACTTGGATGGCACCGACTACATAGATGTGATTAAGTAAATTAAAGTTAGTAAATGACGTAGTTATTTTTTACTTTTTAGTGCGTTTTGAAGGCGTTTTTATTTTTTGTTAAAAAATTTTTTTATTAAAAGGCCTTTCAATAAAAAAAAAACAGTTTTTTTAATTACTTAATAAAACCATGTGTGTGCCATATTAATCTCATTTAGTTTAACATATATAAACCATATACGTTTACAAGTTTTAGTAAATACGGCATTTATCGTGTATTATTTAATTAATATAATATATTTTGATTAACACCTATTACCCATCTAGGTTTTATAGTTTCCTCAGCTTGACCTACATTCAAAAGGCAATAACATGATATTAACGTAGGTCTTTACGTGTCATAATAATATGGTCTTTACGTTTATGTCCGAAGATCGAAGGTCTTGCCAGATATAGATATGCTTAAAATAATTATAAGGCAAATATTTATAAGACATGTTCTGCCGGAATATATCTGTACGTAAATGTTTTCTCTACCTATATATCTAAGCTAAATATCTTATACTAATTTATTATTAAAAATGAAGGTGATAACTTGAATTTTAAATAAACAATATTATCCACTAATGAGTAAAGTTTTTGTACAAAAATAGTTTTTCTTTATAAGTGTAATGTCACCAATGTTTGCTTAAGCATTTCTGACTTCTTTAAACACTTAAATATAATTCCATTCTATATATTTTGACGACCTCCGTGGCGCAGTGGTATGCGCGGTGGATTTAAGACACTGGTCCTGGGTTCGATTCCCGGCGAGGCAGATTGAGATTTTTCTTAATTTGCCTTGGTCTGGTTGGTGGGAGGCTTTCGCTGTGGCTAGTTACCACCCTACCGACAAAGACGTACCGCCAAGTAATTTAGCGTTCCGGTACGATGTCGTGTAGAAACCGAAAGGTGTGTGAATTTCATCCTACTCCTAACACATTAGCCCGCTTCCATCTTAGATTGCATCATCACTTAACGTCACTTAAGATTTGGACAATCGAAATTGAAATCTTAATTCCCTTAAAGGTATAAAAAAACTAATTTTACACAAGAAATAATGAAATCTTTCATAGAGATACAACTAAAGTAAAATATCCATTGGTAATTCGTTCAATGAATTGACAAATTCTTAAAAGAGGGCGCTTAGCTTGAGTAGATATTAATACAAAACGAAATACATAATTACATTACAACTGGCTATGTGTAAATACTATTTTTTAAACTAACTAAATAATGAATTATCAAATAACAATAAGCGTTTATTTAATTTTACGGATGTTCATCTATTGCAGTCCGTCCAATTTTTTGGTGCCATTACCCTATTCTGATCCGGATTTTCAATTATCCTTAATATACGATAGCAATTTAGGTATATTATCATTCTATTTAGCCTAAAAACAGTAGTCACTCAATTTTTAACATTTAATCGACAATTGCGTTTAGTTTTACATTTTTACGAAAACGCGAGATGCAAAGTTGCTTAAATGAACCGAATCATTTCAACAAGTGTTTTTATGATTGAGGAACTAATTGTTTAAAATTAGTCACATACTATACACGACATTATTATGTATAACATTAACTATTGAACACCTTTTGAACAGTATACCTACCAAGGTGGGGAAACTAGCCTCTCATTTCCACACGCATACGAATAATTAACATGTGTTGCAATTACTTTACGATTTTACGAGTATTAGAAGAAAAGACCTTCATCTTACTTAAAGGTGACGGAGTATTAGAAAGTATCAGTACCTTGTATGATCACAGTTTGCACAAAGATGACGAGAAGCGCGGCCAGTGTTGCCCAACCGATGTGCTGCCACACCAAATACGATACTATCGGCACCACGATAGGCATCACCCAAATGAAATTCAAAAATTGGGCGGCGATATCGAAGCGATTGACATCGTTTGACATCAAGTTTATTACTTGTCCGGTCTCAGTTTTACTCATACCAATACGGTTTAATTTTAGTATCTAAAACAAAATTTTTGAGTTAAAAATAAAATGTCGTTAAGCAAAACATTATTATGGACACCAAATCCTCACAGTTATTAGTCAATGTAATCTCTTTGACCCATAAACTTAACCTGAACTTATATGTTATGACTGACTATTAGTAGAGTAGCGAGGTTAAACTTCTTTCATATTTAATTCTTAACTGTTACAGATGAAATGATGGGGCTTAAAGAACGATGTCGCTTTGGCTTCTTTTAGTAAAGATCTTTACAACAAAGCCTTATACATATTTCAATATGTCGGCATTTTAATGCGTTTTTCAATAATATAAACTATGTGTTCAAAGAAGTAAAAGGTATCCTCTCATTATAAACAATAAAGATAGATATAATAGGCACATTATCAAGTGTATTTATTTCAATTTATATTGCTGTAGATTACGATAAAAAAACAAGGGTGTGTACTGTGTATGAAAACTGAGTCATCAAAAATACTTGCCTTTCTGTATAAGACTGAACAGGACGCAATTCTTACCCTCATTCCAACACAATTTTGGGCTAATGTCGTATGATTTAACATCATGGCAGTCAATACACTTAGAAAATTCAATGTAAAATTATAAATATGTGCATTTCTATAAGTTTCTTTAGTCTTTTCACCAGCGAAATATTCTATAAATAAAGCTAGAGTAAAAGGTATCATGGGCCTGAAAAGAAAATTATTTTGTATTTTAGAAAAAAATTGTTTTAAGTGGAATTTGTTTAGAATGCCTAATA
Source organism: Mycalesis mineus (assembly GCA_034621355.1). Taxonomy (NCBI): domain Eukaryota; kingdom Metazoa; phylum Arthropoda; class Insecta; order Lepidoptera; family Nymphalidae; genus Mycalesis; species Mycalesis mineus. Next base: position 8,247,619 of record CM067884.1, read on the forward strand.
TATATGTGCAATATTACTAATAAAATATATAAATACTTTGTAGTATCTTTTCATTTCACTAACAAGCAAAATCTTCTAAAATCTGGTGCTTGAGAGCTTATCTCGGATACATTTTCCTGACTGTAATAAGATGAAAAGCAGTTATACGACTGATTTGGTAACTATTGGAACCTTTCGTACTAGACAATGTATATGTTTGATACTGTTGTAAATCTCTGTGAATTTGTAGTAGCGGCACTTGCTTAAGAACCGAAAAGTAATGTACCTTGAGTTAATACTTGGATTTACAGTCTCAGGGTTCAATTTTATTTTACAAAAGAATAATTGCTTGGACAAAAAAATACTAGGAATTTAAAAAAAGATATGAAGATAAAGTACGGACGATTTTACGATTTTTGACAAAATTCATATCCGTGGAAAATGTTACTACTAATACTGTGTACTCACCACAGAATTATAAAAAGTATTCCAACGAAAAATCCGCATATCATGTATTCGACCCAAAAGCAACTAATTATTGCTCTGGATAAGGACGGTTCTGTTTTCTTTTTACGAGCATTGTCTAACTCTTTTTCCCATGCTTCTTCAAGTCTGTCACCTAAACGCCCTGACTGGTCTCCGCTTCGGGCCTGCCATAGATCGTCCAACGTCAAGCCATGTTTATAGCCTCTTTTGAATAATCGTAAGCTCCACCTAAAACAAAAATTTATTCTACATTATTTTTATTTTTAATTTAAAAAAAAAAAATTTGGCAAACAACTATTTAAGGTAAAAGGTTGAGTCCTAATTGGGCTACAGTATACACAGGTAATAAGTATGTATACTTCTGATTTATTTGCCTAAATAGAAGTACCTATATAAAAATATTAGATTATGAGATTTATATACCTTGGTGGGCATAGCATCTCTTACCGGACATCTCATAACTTTTCAACAGAGAACTTCAAGTGATTTTTTTTAGTATTATTGAAATTTTTTGCATAAAAGTTTTTATTTTTTTGGCTCTAATTTATGGAGAGAGACGAATATCTTAGCATTCCATGGATTCACCGTGCGGGTGCCGGGTCCATCGCGTGGCTGAGAGAAAAACTCCGAACAGAGCCCGAGACTTGTGACACGGGTGTAGGTTTAAGGGTACCCTTTGTGATGCGCGTCAACACTCACCTCCTCTGTTCAAGTTATTCTCCCTGCCCAACCATATTCGGAAGGACCCTACTAGTGCAGCTTTGGACACTCGTTCCAATATGGAGCTTACTGCACTTTTAGTAAGGCCAAGGTCTTTTAGCAGGTTGTAGAGAGACTTCGCTGGTATACCCCTCGCACCCACTTCTACCGCGTATAAACTAACCACATAGCCATTTTTGGTTAGTTCATTAGTAAGGTCATAGTATTTATTCACTTTGAATACATGGTCTTTAGGGATGTTTGTTTCCCACGGCACTGTAAGCTCAACAAGTACTATACGTTTGATTTGTTTGGAAAAAAGAAATATGTCCGGTCTAGATGTCGTAATAGCTAAGTCTTCCGGGATTTTATAGTGCTTTTCATACGTGTCCATTAATATAGTCCAATCAGGAGCAGAGCCCAGAATCGAATAAGGCTTGCTGGTGGAATTTGTACTTGAGCCTGCTTTAACGAAGTTAGTTTGTCTTTTATTCGTCGTCAACCCTTTTTGAGCCCTAGCTACTGAAAAGCTTATAGCTTCACGTATGATTTCTAGTACTCTGTCGTGGCGGCGTGAGTAGAGACCCCTGTCCAGGAGCACCTTGCATCCTACCAATAAGTGCCTTGCAGTGCCCACTGCCTCACCACAGGTATAGCAAGATTTTTCCGAGGCTTTTCCCCATCTTACTAGGTTACTCTGATCTGGGAGAGTCAGTTGAAAGGCATTAAGATAAAATTTCAATAAGGCAGGAGACCAATCGTACAGCAAGGCGCGCCACTTCAGAGCCAGAGGGATGCAGAACTCGCCTAGGTTTAACCACTCGTTTTGCATTTCTAGGTTCATGGCATGTACTTTGTAGTTGTCGTCTTCATCTTGTTTAAGAAAAGATTTTATTATGTCTTGGTCTTCCTTTTTACGTCTTGCACCCAACCCGGTTCTATTTACCTGAGCCCCTGCCATAAATTGTTTGTAAAATTGAAGCTTAGAGTCCAGTTTTCCGGCACCCTCGTCTTTAGGAAGTGATGCAACTAGTTCGTCTAGAATGTGCGTTCTGGTAACCCTGAGGTGTTTATAGAGTTCCGATGGCCTTTTTAGTTTTAACCCAAAATTATTGTAATCTCTGAATAGAGTTGAAGGGTCAGCCGAGAGTGCTAGACCAAACCAAGACTTCAATGTTTTTATGACATTTGCATCTAGTTTTGCCAGATGGGTTCTGCCAATATCATAAACGAGGAATGGCCAAGTCAGACGTGAAGTGAGCTGTTGGTCTACCTTATTGAGGTCATTTATGAAGTTATCGACGACTACCTCAAGGGATGGTGTGCGTCCTTTGTAATCAATCTTTCTACCGAGGAACTTAAAAGGCAATGCTTCAGCAATGGTGGTTACACTTTGGCCACTAATAGAGAGACCCGGATCATAAGATGTAAATTTAGTATTTCGTCTCCCCAGACATAGACAGTGACATTTGCTTGGCTTTACCCTCAGCCCACCAGTCCATGAGCAGAACTCATCTATCTACAGTAAAAAATTCTGAAAATTTTAGGTATGTTATGTATTCTGTGGAAGTAAATAATACATTTGAACTACACGCGCCCGCGTTAGCAACCGCTGCACGCCGACACTCTGAACCGTCTGACCGTAGTTAGTGTCCCGTACTAGTACATAGTTCATCATGGCGATTCGATTGATTCTATTAAAGGTGCCCAAACTATTTAAGAAGACCCTTTTTCTAAAATGAGGCCATACTACCGACCCCCATTTCTTCTAGATAAATAAATCGTTCGACGGTTACATTTTTATTTAATTTGATATTAAATGATAAAGTAGCGCCTCTAGTAAACAAATTAAACTGTTTTTAAGCGGTCAAATTAATTTTAGACTTAATTTTCAATGGGATTGATATCGACCTCTGGAACTCAATATCGACCACTTTGAGAGTCTATGTTTTAAACTGACATATTTTCTCAATACTTTCGGAATATGACCTTTCAGTTGATAAGTTTCTATTTGGGTACTCAGGTATATCTATAGCGACTATCATATCTACTGAGTATGATAAGCGGAAGACAGACGGAGTCAATGACATAGTATCACTTATCTAAATCCAAACACAATACAGGTTTAACTTCTTGTAGTGTAGCTATAATAATTTATGCACAGGAATGAAAGTAATATATAAACAATTTTCGAGTGTTAACAACAGTGTCTTAGGAGTAACTAGGGCAATGCCAGCGGTGGCTAGGCACAGGGCGCAGGAATTACCAGACTACATACAAACAATACCTTATTTAGAGTCAGTTACAAGTCAGTAGGGCGCAGTTATCACCGCTGGCGCAGGGCGCATAAAAGCTGGTTACGCTACTGCTTTTTTTTTAATGACTACAAGTTGGCCCTTGACTGCTATCACACCTGATGTAAAGTGATGATGCAATCTAAGATAGAAGCGGGCTAACTTGTTAGGAGTAGGATGAAAATCCACACCCCTATCGGTTTCTACACGACATCGTACCGGAACGCTAAATCGCTTGGCGGTACGTCTTTGTCGGTAGGGTGGTAACTAGCCACGGCGAAAGCCTCCCACCAGCCAGACCAAGACAAATTAAGAAAAATCTCAATCTGCCCCGCCGGGAATTGAACCCAGGACCTCCGCCTTATAAATCCACCGCGCATAACTCTGCGCTACGGAGGTCGTCAAACTCAACTTATGCTTAATAATTCCGACGCGCGTTTAGACCATTCTCAACATTACACTGACAATCTAATAAAGTACCTACTGAGTTGGAGGCCGATAGAGATCCCAGTGAGGAATTCGATTCAGTATTTTTTTTTGTTTATATATCTAAAATAGCACGCATACCAGTTTACCAGTTACCTAACATGCGGCCCATGGTCATTGGCAACACCGGTGATACTATTAATGGGTTGAAGAATTTGTTAATCTTCTTGTTAAATAGCCCCTTAACATAATTCAGTGGAAACGATGCAGTTAGAATTCGGTTTCACAATTAGCTTGCGCAAATTATCTGGAAAATCCGGTGATTGTTGAATTCCAGCCATTCAGATAGCGGGGATGGAAATTAGCTCCATGGCGCAAGGTACGTTAAAATTAGCTTCGATTCGATCAGATCCTTATTGCATTCTTTTTCAATAAAAAAGGTACGTTTGGAAAACATCAGAAGACTTCGAACCCCTACATTATACAGATGAAAGCTTACGATAACAACCTCAGAAAAAGAATATACCTATCCTAATAAGCTTTACCGCAGGGGTGACCATTTTTAGAAAACCTCATGGGTACTCATGTTTATTTTTTTTAATTACTTCAGGAGGGGAAATCCTCATGGACACCCTAAAGGGTAGTGCCGGACACATACCGGCTAAAAAAACCCCTTCTGTCACCTTGTTACTTGTGTACCCGCCTTCCAGCCTATAACATGGTAACAGTTTGTCTTTTCCTCAGAAGACAAAAGACTCATGTTCATTTGATGATTCGAAAAAGTGGCGAAGTTCGAGAAGATAAATGCACACTGATCGACCGACAAATATCACATAGGTACATTGTCCTGGTTCCAAAATAAGGTTTTCCTTTGTACTATGGAAATCAGGAATATCGAAGGTACCTCTTCCATTAACAAACATTTGTGTTCCGTGACCAACGGTTCGACGGGTAATGAAAAAACCTAAAAGTCTCCTCAACTGTTTCTTGATGTCCATTCTCAGGAGTACTCCCATTCCCCCACAGAGTCAAAACTTTAAAATGATGTACAGATATTTTGACAAAAAGAAAATCTCAATTGGAAAGGCTCCAAATAGCAAAAGTGCATAATTTTAAATTCACATACAGCCTCCAAGCCTACAACCTTCACGTATGAGTTAATTAATTTTATTTACCCCGTGCCCCAATCTACTACAAACACAGTAATAAGACTCTTGACAACCTGAAGACAACCTTGCTTGCCTTCATGTGTGATAACCAGAAAATTTCCTCATGCATGCAATAAAATTCGTAGCCTTATGAGAAGTATTTCCGGTAGAACATTGTCATCTTTGTCAATTATGGAGGCCGGCACATCCATGGCGTACCTATACTTCTTTTGTTACATTATAATTACTATATCTAAATATTTATATTTTATTTTAATTACAAGTTTTGAGACTGGCGCAGTGGTATTTTTTTTTATATTAATTACAAGTTAGTGCTTGACTGCAATCACAAATAGGTAAGTGAAGGGGTGTGGATTTGCCACTCCTAACTAGTTAGCCCGCTTCCATCGAAGCGTGCTAACATCAGGTGTCAGCAGGCAACTTGTAGTTGATAAAAAAAAAACACAAGTTAGCGCTTGACTGCAACCACACATATTTAAGTGATGATGCAATCTAAACGGAAGTATTCTACACGAAACGTCGGTAGGGTGGTAACTACCGCCACGGCAGAAGTCTTCCACCAGCCAGACTTGGAAAAATTTATAAAATTTTTAACGGCTCAGCTGGGAATCGAACCCAGGACTTTAAACTTATAAATCGCACTACTCTCCATCTTATAAATAGCATACAACAGCGCCATGGAAACTGTCAAAAATATATCATAAAGTAGCTTATTTTTAAGTGAGGAACCAGGGAAGCCTCATATCTATTTAAATGGAACCTAAATCTGGAATCTGAGTATCGAAATCAAATTAATTATTACCTCTGAATACATAAGGTACTGCCAAAGTTATTACAAATTCAAATTCAAAATCGTTTATTTCAAGTAGGCTTATTACAAGCACTTTTGAAACGTCAAATTTGACTATTTGTAGTGATTCTACCACCGGCTCGGAAGGCAAGCCCTGTTGACAAGAGCCGGCAAGAAACTCAACAGTTGCTCTTTTTATAATATTATCAATTTTACAATATTAAGTGTGTTGTTACATAAAGTTATTTATTTCACTTCCTGTGTGAAGTTGAAAGCCGATCAAAAGTTCGATTACCCACAATTAAAGCGAATTGTGGATAACAGGAAAGCTGTCAAACTTTGCTCGGAAGATGGCACCAAAGGAGAATGATTAGTACTACAAAAGTAATGAGCTCTAGCGAGGATAATAATTAAGAATAACGTTATAATACGTTAACAATTAATGGTTGGAACAACAGCAACATTGTTAATAAAGCAAAGAAGATAAGAATAGTACCTAAAGGAGGGTGTATCATTGACTCAACATGATTAGATACTATAATAAAGTGTTTCAACTTTATCCTAATGAACTTCTTTTAATATATTACGACTCTAATATATTAGGCTACTTATGAATTTTAAAACAGCTATAAATCATATACGATCTCATCATATGGCATTTAAATGTTCAACTCACACTCTAATTGGCGTCTACTCGACAACGTATCGTACCAAACCAGTCATGAGCGAATAGCCAGTTTAAGAATGTAAATTGTCGAATTGAATAAAATATTATGTTTAGCGTGACCAAGAAAATAAAAACCAGGATTGAGTGTGCCACGAGAACCTTTTAACAGTCTATACTATAAGTGTCTGTGTTATACATAAAATATAAAAAAATTTAAATAATAAAAAGACGATTTTTTTTGGCTTAAGTTACATTACATAGCCTGACTGCCTCGTTGGTCTAGTGGTTAGCCTAACTGGCTTCGAACACGAGGTCCTGGGTTCGAATCCTGGGTCGGAATAATCCTGAGTTTTTTGTTAAGTTAAGTTTTGTAAGTGGTGTTACACCCCAGTGCCTCGGAGAGCACGTTAAGCCATCGGTTCCGGTCACTGTGATCAACATCTGATAGTGATCGTTAATACATGAAACATTATCACCCTAAGCCCACCAACCAGCCTTGGAGCAGCGTGGTGGGTGTACGCTCCATATCCCCTCTCCTATAAGGAGGGAGGCTGCTAATGATGACGATGATGATGACATTACACAGCTTACGTCATGTGTAAAGAAAGATTAACAACTGTGATACAGGTAAGATGGAACAAATTAGTTCCTACTTTATCCTGTAAAGTGCTAGGTTTTTTATATTTGTGGCTATTATACACCACACGAGCTTTAGCACATAGCTTGATAATAATTAAAAGAGCTCTGACCGTTTAGTTTGTCGTTATATTTCTCAGTAGAGATAGTTGGCGATTTCGCCCGTGTAGTTCCCGTTTCAGTAAATTTTTCCGGATAAAAAATAGCCTGTGCTATTCTGATGTAGAAGCTGTATTATTGTAAGGTTTACTCAAAATCCATTCAGTAGTTTTTGCGTGAAACAATACCAACATCCATCCAACTTTCGCATTTATAATATAATACTAGTAGTCGCCCGCGACTTTGTTCGCGTGAAAACCTCTTAGATACCCTTCTAATTTTAAAGACAGACTTTCATATAAAGTGCTTATAAAAGATTTTGATGATTTTTTTTTATAGTTTCCGTACTAAATCCGTCCGTCCGTCATTGTACGACATTTCAGTACATTAAAATTAACAATATATATTTATGGCAAGCTGAGCAAGATGGGTGTAAATTGATATTAAATAGTTTATTTCACTCTTGAGTCTAGTCTTCAGTATAAACAAAAATAATTTTACAATCCGACACGCAGTTCTAGAGATTAGCCCATTTAAACAAACGAACAAACTCTTCCGTGTACTATATAGATATCGGTCCGCCATGCTAAAAAAATTAAACAAAGATCGAATTATAAATCCAGCACTGTATTAACGTTTCTATTCTGAAAGCCTATCAGTACCAAAATGCTGACCTCTATTTAGTAGGTATAATATAACACAAAGGAGGTCAACTTAATTCGGAAACCACAGCAGCACTGTCGCGCTTTTTAAAAATTTTATAATATCTCCGAAACTACATAACTAATTAACATACTGTAAAAGGCAAATCTTTTGATAAGGATTTAAGTTTAGTTGTATAAATAACTAGCAGTCGCTCGCGACTTCGTCCGCATGTAAACCTCTTAGGTACTCTTCTAATTTTAAAGACAGATTTTCATACAAAATGTGTGTAAGTCACATATAAAGTGTGCTCATTCCCCGCTCCCCCTCTCAATTTAATTTTTTTATAGTTTCCCGTGAAGCAATATCCTCCATCCCGTCCCGTGTACTAAAGGTCTACATTTTTGTTAAACATTGTATGACATTTCAGTACATTAACATTAAAAATATATATTTATGGCAAACTGATGGGTATAAATTGATATTAAATAGTATATTTCACTCTTGAGTCTAGCCTTCAGAATAAACAAAAATAATTTTACAATCCGACACGCGATAGAGATTAGCCCGTTTAAACAAACGAACAAACTCTTCCGTGTACTAAATAGATATTTGAACAAAGATCGAATACATAATTCATCATCGTATATTATAACATAGATCTAAACTCCCCTCCCGCACGCGCACCCCCGCCTTGGTGACGCTCACTACGCAACGCAGAAATAGTAATATTTTAATTTCGCCATAACTTCAAAACCAAACGTCCAATTTTAATCTTTTACATACCAAATATTATCTACATAAACTGTACTTAGTGATGTAATAATTTATTTTCATAAGAATTAATAGCATGAGTAAAATAAATGCGTTTAAATGTAGTCCAAAAAAAATTAAGATTTTTAAATAAAAAATGGTTGTTGTGCCTCACTCGACATAGATAGGTATAGTGTGTCGCGGACTTATTTGTAAATATTTATATCTCCAATTAATTAGAACATTTTATGGTTCTACCTTTTATAGTTTCGGCAGCGTACGCAAAATAAGTATTACTTTTCTGGTTGATTTTTTACACCTTGTGTCCGAAAAACCCAAATATTTTACGGAACCCTATTTTTTTCTAAAATAAAATTTAGCCTATATTACTCGTGGATAATGTAGCTTTTGAATGGTCAAAGAATTTTTAAAAACGGTTCAGTAGTTTTTGAGCCTATTCATTACAAACAAACAAACAAACAAAGTTTTCCTCTTTATAATATTAGTGTAGATGACGTAAAGTTAAGCATGTGAATTAAATGATTTATTAAAACAAAAATTCTATATCTGTTAAAATAAAAGATAGGTATATGCTGTCGCGGACTTTTTGTAGAACTTTTTAAGATACATAAAGTCCCTATACATTGCTTTCAATTATTCTCAATAGTTAAGGCAGCGCATGTGCATAAAGCCAATTTAACAGATATTTGCGGTCCGACTTGCGCGACATAAACTGTGATAACTCGGTTAATATATACAATACAAATATAAAATATAGCTTATGACACTCACCGATAACGTAGCATTCTACTGGTGAAAGAATTTTTTAAATCAGATCAGTAGTTCTGAAGATTAGCCCCAACAGATCCATTTTATTTTATTATTATTATTATTACTATCGATTAAAAGAATTGAAGCCAATCCTGAACCGTCGCCATATCTTTACTGAGTGACAATATAGGTGTGCCCAGCGGTTACTCTTGCATTTGTATATCCCGTTATCTTGGGCGAACCGAGAAATATGTTCTTGGTGAGCGTCAAGATAGCGAAATAAATAACTTTGCTAAATTTTAAATAATTGAGTGTATCGTTTTATAGATCTCGTGATATAGCAGGCTTTAGTATTACGGTTATGGTAAATATATTAGACGAGCGGACCCCGCGACACTGTCCGCGAGAAATTCTCTTTTGTGATAATTCGACAAAAAGTAGTAAATTTCATTTAAATCGGTTCTAAATTAAATTAAATCAAATCATATATTACTGAAAATGAGTATGTGCTCTCCTAAAGTACATAATTATATCCAACTAGCCGACCAAGAAAGCGTTAAACTAAAATAATTAACTGCTTATTGAGTTCAATTGAAAGGCATGTAGCGTGTATTGTGTGTGTTCGTACTCCACACAATAGAGACAGTCAACAGAATCATCTTCGCTTGGTAAGGTCAGGATATCAATTGACACATCATTTAAAGCGCTTTAATGTTTTTCTGCTTGGACTGCTATAAAGGTGCGTCTACACAACGTAATCGAACTTTGCTTTTCGTTGTTTGCAGCGTCAAACGTGATCGTAAACCTACAGCGAAAATCTAACGAGCACTGTATTGAAACGCATTTGTGTTCGTCAAAACACGGACAACCGGCAAATCACATTCTAGCACATAGAGTAGGATGTAGGTAGGTTTATGTCGAGCACGGGTCGAAAACCCGGCGTGTGGTCATTCGAGGCTCGTAGTTTAGTCCTATACTATAGCCAATCTCGATTGAGAATGCTTGTCAACAAACAAATTAAAAATGAAGGTAGAAATCACTAGTCATTTTACACCTAATTTTTTTGGTTAACTTGTTAATGACAAATTCATGATAATATATTAGATTAGTAATTTATAATTTTAAATACATAATTTTAAATTTATTAGGCATAAAATGTGTTACATTTTCTACCTTCATTTTTAATTTGTTTGTTGACAAGCATTCTCAATCGAGTTTGGCTTTAGTATAGTTAGATTTGATAGTTTTTTCATTTTATCAAAAAATATAAATAATAAAGGACTCTCGTAAGTAAAAATGTTCTCAGATTTTCAAAAATGAATAATTTGTTTACTATCGGTTCGATGACTCAATATATGAATTCGTGTTCGGCTGGTGCTTGACTAAGTGTAGACGTTAGTGTTGTTTAAGTATATGTATACGTCTCTGATATAGGATTCTAGGGAAAATTATTCAATGCAAAACTAAGCTACTCAAGTCAGTTTCAGGATAAATCCACTTAAATTGCAAAAGCGGTCGTCTGTAACGCAAATGGCTCCTTTAGAAGTATGTATACAAATAAAGTGATTGACAGCTTGACCCGACCTTGAATAGGTAATTCATTTTATGTAAAATTTGCCGCTCTGAAGTCTATATTATAAATAGGTACGCGAAATCGTCCTGACCCTTTAGTCAGTAGCGTAACCAGCCTGTGCGGCCTGTGCCAGCGTGATAACTGCGCCCTACAGACCTGTAATTGTAACTGACTCTAAATAAGTTATTGTTTGTAGGTATATGGTCTGGTAATTCTGCGCCCTGTTCCTGGGCACCGTTGGTAATGCGTTTTGTGTAACGTAACATTACTATGCCAATAGTGATAATGATGAAACTGTGGAAAAGAAGTGTTCGACAGGGATGTGTTGTGTTACCTTGTTGTCATAGGTATTCGTGTTTAACTGCTCCACTGAGTAAGTGAAATAAAATGTAAAAAAAACCTTAAATATCTATAGAATCCATTATCCATCCATGTACTCGGATCCAAGCATCAAAGCCAATTGGTAGTTTCTGTGCCTTAACATATTACCTACTAAAGCCAAACTCGATTGAGAATGCTTGTCAACAAACAAATTAAAAATGAAGGTAGAAATCACTAGTCATTTTACACCTATTTTTTTTAATTAATTAGTTAATGACGAATTCATCACAATAAATTAGATTAGTAAGCTTAAAACTAATTAATATATTCAATATCTTTTAAATAAGATTTTTTAAAATAACAAAACATGATTTTAAATTTATTAGGCATAAAATGTGTTGCATTTTCTACCTTCATTTTTAATTTGTGTGTTGACAAGCATTCTCAATCGAGTTTGGCTTTAGTATAGTTTGGATTTTAATATTGAACGTTATTTACCTGATTTATAAAAATTTAACACGTAAATTTCAATTTTATTTCTAAGTATTTAACTTTACATAACATTAAGATATTATCTACCTTTGTTATAATAATATTAAACATTATAAACCGGACAATGTCTCAACTAAAATAAATGGGACTAAAATAAATAGTTCTTACTTAGTTAAGTTATGTACTTAACCAAACTACCTAAAAATTTTAACCAAGGATTTAATTTAAAATCTCTAATCTCTATTTAGGAAAAGACCCATTTCTCGAAAGCCAGTAAGTATTTAATAAAAACGTTGGTTGTAAAATTTGGATGAAAATTAAATTAGATTTCTCTCAAGATAACTCCAGATAATCTGAATAGTCTCGGGTTCGATCCTCCCAATGTGTTCGCTTATTTAGGGGGAAAAGACTAAGGGGAATGAGGGTCAAGTTTTTCGATAATTTCAATTTTATAAAATCATTAAAATTAAAATTATTTTTTTATGAAATATGAATTTCTTGTATTTGCTATAGTATAGGTACTTACCACAAAAATATTTTCGATAATACGTTCGCTTTATCATGCGGATTTTTCTCTTTGAGCACGACTTTAGAATCCATCTTGAACTGAAGCTAGACAAATCCTAACAATAGACGGATTTCCTTTAATAATATAAATGGTAACAATTTTTATAATTATATATCACAAACTTCAATAAATTTTAATAAGAAAATATTTGAGTTGCAATCACATTTACACTTTAAGTACATAAACCACAAAGCATGTAGCATAACAATATTCCTTTAACATATTATCACTTCACATTTGCTCTCGTTCAGATCGAAAATCACATCATGTGTCACACCGATCACTGATCTTAGTACAATTTTCGGTATTGCATTGCGTAATAAGGTGGCAATTCGATAGCTTTTTGAGAAACAAACATTGAACACGGCACCACGATAATATATAATGAATTGTTTTTTTAATAATTAGGTAAGCACTGTATAAGTACGACGAATAGTACGGTATGAATACAATATCACAGATAAGTACGGGAATATCGGGCCGGTTTGAGCGGGCGTGAGCGCGCCGAGCCGCTCGTGCACTGAACTGGCTGAATTCACGCGGCGGCGGAGCGGACTGCGTACAGACAGACACTGTTGAGTGTTCACATCTCTCGCTCTTTACCACATCCCGATTTTGCAGAATCATGATTACTGTTATATTGTGTGCACGCAATAATAACTAATCAGATGGACATCGTATATTATAAGTATTTACCTATCTATGGCTATATATGGAACAAAGTCGGCTTAGTTACACCAGTTATCAATACAATAGCTGAACGAATTCGTACGGATTTTGGCGAAGAATAGATTACCTATTATCTGGAATTACTTACTATAGGTACCAGTAACGGGATTATACGGACGATCAGGATTCAAGTGGTATTTGCATGTTATGAATTAATTTCCTATAAATTCCTGAAACCAATTTGATATGCGACACTAAAAGAAATAAATAGAATAGTTCATTTTAGGAAAACTACCTAATTCTGCACCGACGATACTACTAGAGTACGCCCGCGACTTCGTCCGCGTGGAATTCAGTTTATAAATCAAGAATTCAACAAACCCAAAAGAATATGCAAAACTCCGTAAAGTCAGTAAATGTGTAGGTACCCCGGATACTTTTAAATACCACCGCACTACAGAGGCGATGTTTTAAAATCTAATTAATTTATAACTCCTGGTGGCGGATAACTCTTTTCCACAACTCTTTTTGAAGCAGACTTCGTGAATTTCTATGTGCCCTATGTTTGCTGGAACCATAGCAAGCTAATCACTGTTTAATAAGTTCTAAAACACCTTATACAGAAAAGATAAACCATTTCTTAACTTTAGCGGTTTTTCAATTCATTATTCTATCATTTATTCATCACAGACAAAGACAAACAATTTTAATGGGTAGGTTTTACATAGGTAAGTATCTACTTTTATATACATTTTGTGAAAAGTTGTTAATTTTAAATTACAAACAGACACTTCAATATTGTTTATTTGTACAGATAGCATAAAATAAGAAATATCACTGTGACATATAAGTACATGACTTATTATAATTTTTTGATTTATCACTGTTACCTACCAATTGATTGTACCTACCCTAGCACTTCAAAAATTTTTACAAGTCATTCAATCTGGGATTTTGGCCGATTTACAGTATTGATAGATAGCATACGATACGTGTTTCTGATGAAATACTATGAAATTATATAATTAGATAAAAAAAGACGTTTGGCACTCGGAGCCTGCCGCGGTAAAGCTATTGCATAGCATTTTTTATCAACTTATGCAATTATAATTATATATTTACTAGCTGACCCGGCAAACGCTGTTTTGCATTAAAAATTTAAAAAAAAGTTAGATGAAAAATAGATAGTAGCCGATTCTCAGACCTGCTGAATACGCATACAAAATTTGGTAAAAATCGGTAAAGCCGTTTCGGAGGAGTATGGCAACGAAAACTGTGACACGAGAATTTTATATATTAGATTTTATTTGCAGTATTTTTTTTACAAGCGTGATATTTCAAAAAGTCATTAAAAGTTATGGTATTTATCAATAAACGGAAAAACTAAAAAGTATCACTGCTGTGCCGGTCGGCGTCCATCGGATTCGGTCTCCACGCTCAAGGCCCGCGATAGAAGCTATGCTAGCTTAAAAACGAAAATTAAACTATTTTCATAAAATTGTCAAGAATAATCGTAGTCCTTTATTATCAGCCTATTTGGCCTGTCTTCCCGCCTCCCTCCTTAAGGTACATGAGAGAAATTGAGTATGACCCGCCACACCGCTCCAGAGTGGCCTCACACAAGTCGTGTAGCGATTGGTACCCGTACCAAATGCAAATAACAAGTACATATAAACCTTCTAAGGCCAGCATCCAAACAAAAGTACAAGCCCAAACTCCATTTATTTGGAGCACCAGCAGACAAACATTTAGCTCTTGAAGCTTTATCAATTGATTAGCAGTCGCCCGCGACTTCGTCCGCGTGAAAACCTCTTAGGTACCCTCCTAATTTAAAAGACAGACTTCCATAGAAAATGTGTGAAAGTCACATATAAAGTGTGCTCATTCCCCGCTCCCCCTCTCAATTTAATTTTTTTATAGTTTCCCGTGAAGCAATATCCTCCGTCCCGTCCTGTGTACTAAAGGTCTACATTTTTGTTAAACATTGTATGACATTTCAGTACATTAACATTAAAAATATATATTTATGGCAAGCTGATGGGTATAAATTGATATTAAATAGTATATTTCACTCTTGAGTCTAGCCTTCAGAATAAACAAAAATAATTTTACAATCCGACACGCAGATAGAGATTAGTCCGTTTAAACAAACGAACCAACTCTTCTGTGTACTAAATAGATATTTGAACAAAGATCGAATTCTTAATTCATCATCGTATATATAACATAGATCTAAACTTAACTAAACCGCACGCGCACCCCCGCCTTGGTGACGCTCACTTCGCAACGCAGAAATAGTAATATTTTAATTTCGCCATAACTTGTCAAATGTCCAATTTTAATCTTTTAAATACCAAATATTATCTACATAAACAGTACTTAGTGATGAAATAATTTATTTTGATAAGGATTGATAGCATGAGTAAAATAAATACGTTTAAATGTAGTCCAAAAAAAAGTTAAGATTTTTAAATAATAAAATGGTTGTTGTGCCTCACTCGACATAGATAGGTATAGTGTGTCGCGGACTTTTTTGTAGTTATTTATAAGATCTCCAATTAATTAGAACATTTTATGGTTCTATCTTTTATAGTTTAGGCAGCGTACGCAAAATAAGTAACTTTTCTGGTTGATTTTTTGCACCTTGTGTCCGAAAAACCCAAATATTTTAAGGAACCCTATTTTTTTCCAAAATAAAATTTAGCCTATGTTACTCGTGGATAATGTAGCTTTTGAATGGTGAAAGAATTTTTAAAAACGGTACTGTAGTTTTTGAGCCCATTCATTACAACCAAACAAACAAACAAACAAAGTTTTCCTCTTCATAATATTAGTGTAAATGAAAAGTGCATTTCGTACATTACAGAGGGACGGTAGAGAAAGACTCCTTTTTTTATTATGTTAAGATCTTTAGTATATAAAATCAAACAGATCATGTAGCTCTAGTTAGCATAGCGTAAAAATAAAACCCATCTTACTACCATCCGAGATCTCGGCTGGTAACTATACTTAGAACTATTTATAGTATTTTTCATCTATGCCTGGTATATATGAGGCGCCCGCCATGTGGTGCATAGAGGTATGTTTGTTATTATTTATTATCTAATAGCTCCAACCAAAGAACATTACGCTCCAACGTAATAAATAATTGTTACGTTATTTAAACATGTCTATGTAGTCGGTGCGATCCAAGCTTGGTAGATATTTTAAATAAACGATCCTCACTTTTGAGTATGTATGGATGGACAAGCAGCTGATACGTGACTAGAAAAATAAACAATAGCACCTACTACTAAAACATCTAAGCGTGAATTATATTTATTTGCCTTTTTTGCATAGACTTGTTTCAAGCCAATGTGAATTGTTGAACGAGACTTTTGGTCTGAAAAAAATAAAAACGCCTTCAAAACGCACTAAAAAGTAAAAAATAGAAATAAAAGACATGAACGGGGCTGCTGCTCGTAGTCAGAGCTATGTTAAATAGCGAGAGGGCCTTGGCAGCCGGTGTTACGTTATGCACGACTGTAATGACTGAGAAAGAGGCAGCGTAACGAATAAGGGAGGCCAACGTACACTGTCATCCGATCCGCCGCAGAAGAGTTGGGCACAGGCAACTCTTCTGTAGCGAACTTACTTTAAATTTTACCGTTTTTAATGACTCTACCATTGTTGGAGATAGAAGTTTCTCTAAATGAGTCTTCTTAAAGGAAGTTGAGGCTTTGTGAGCATGCTCAGAGGCAATTTAAGTATGAATGAACAAGCAGACGCCCGCGGTTTCACCCGCGGAGTTCTCTTACCCGTAAAATTTTTTGAATAAAAACCTGTGTTATTCTGATTTACAAGCTATTTTATTGAAAAGTATCATCAAAATCCATTCAGTAGATTTTGCGTGAAAGAGCAACGAACATACACACATCCTCACAAACTTTCATGTTTATAATATCCCAAAGCAAAGAGGCAAAATCCATTTTCTATGTAGGTATATCGGTTAGTATTCATTTTCTATGTAGGTATATCGGTATTCGGTAGTTTAATTAAAATAAAATCATATTACCATATAAATGTCTTTATTAAGCCTGCTGAGCAATAAATTGCAAATATGATAAATGAAATTACAATTTTTAGAATAATATTTAATTAATTTATCTTAATCTTATATATAATTTACTATTATAAAGACCTTTGTACTTTACGTACATGCTGGCTTTTAGATTCTTTTAGGGCACACTCTAATTTATTTGTTAGATTCACTAAGTTAGGCATGTCACATTGAAGTAAAACATGGTTAATAATTTGCTGGCACTGGCTGGATGCCCTAGCATCTTGAATCGAGGCATTAATATTTATATCTGATACAGTATTTTTATGCTTTGGTGAAGTTTGTGTGTAGTCCTTTTCATATTGGCCATAATTCTTTGGTGTTGTCAGTACAAAGTCCATCGCTACCATGGGCATTATTTCTTCAGGTGAACTTTTAGAAGCAACCTGTTTAAACAAATATAAATTAATTATTGCAACTAATTTGTACTTAATTTTTTTTTCTATCATTTATTTATTTACAATTTTTTGTGTAAATTTTCATTAATGTTAATAAAAAATTATAAAAAAACACTATTAAAAATTTATAAAAAAAAATCCAATCTGCACCCCACACTTAAAGAAGAAGTGGATGGTGCATCCGGTATGACATTGTTTTCCAGTTTTGACGACCTCCGTGGCGCAGTGGTATGCGCGGTGGATATATAAGGCGGAGGTCCTGGGATCGATTCCCGACGGGGCAGATTGAGATTTTTCTTAATTTGTCTTGGTCTGGCTGGTGGGAGGCTTTCGCCGAGGCTAGTTACCACCCTACCGACAAAGACGTACCGCCAAGCGATTTAGCGTTCCGTAGGAAGTCGTGTAGACACCGATAAGGATGCCAAAAGAGTATATGTGTGATAGGGGCCAACTTGTAGTCATTTAAAAAAAAAAAAGACATCAGCATTTTGCGGACTTTAAGAGTCCAAGGAGTCCACTTTAGTATGCCAAAAGAGTATATGAGTAAGGGCATGACCCAGCTATTGAAGGCAAGCACCTTATTACCACCTTATCAGGCGACTAAAGAAGCACTCCTGCACTACCTGTTTCATAATTATTATTATTCATAATTAATTATGTACCTGTATTTCAAATCTCCAAACAAGATCCTGGTAACTAGGGTCTCTTTGCATAAGCAAGTTGAGGGCTGTAGAAATTTCATTTTTCTTGGTATTATAAAATTTTACTAAAACTTTTTGTTTGTCATCTGAAAAACCTGCTATAGCTAATGATGACTGGAAATTAGGTTCTGATAGCTGAAATAGTAAATGTTAGATTTAGAACACTTTTGAAACACAAAGACAGAATTGACTTTCTAATTAATTTATAGTTATTAAATGACTTAAAAAATATATATTATTTTTATGTTAATATTTTTTTTATGTTAAAATGACAAGAGTCTCTTAAATCTAGCACCTAATGAACTTGAAATAAAATTATCTATAGAATTAATTATAATTTGAAGCATATGTTTGCTATTTTAAATAAACACTAAATGCATATGGCAGTATACATAATTGTATGGTACAAAAAATCAATTTTAAATATTTTTGTCTTTTTGTCTGTCTGTTTGCAGTGCCGTAACTAGGGCAGTGCCAGTGGTACCCAGGCACAGGGTGCAGACCCTGGAGGGGCACAGAAATGACCAGACCATACACTTATTTAGAGTTAGTTACAAGTCTGTAGGGCACAGTTACACACACTAGCACAGATTGCATTAACTGCTGGTTACGCTTTTGTCTGTTTGTTCTGGACAATTTATAATACTACTAGTCAAATTGTAAAAAATCTTTAGGTATATATAATAGCCAGACTTATGAGATCTGACATAGGCTGTTTTATTTTCTGATATTCCCACAATAACAAGAAATACAAGGTGAAACTGCGGGTGTATATAAATAAAATATAATCCTGCATAATAAAAGAAAAAACTAATTACTTACATTATGCTTGCAAGCTTCAACAATCAAATATGCTAATGCATGTATGATATTCTGAACAACTAATGCAGATATACCCAACTTGTCTGCAAAGCAATAGATTTATAAGTACAATTACATTTTGTGATTAATGCTTTTGAATATTATATACTTTATTATATTACCTGCAGCTATAGCACACTTTTTCTGATTTATCCCATTACTGAGATAGTCTATTGTCAGCTTACAAAAATCAACCAAAACTGCAACAAAAAATAATAGTATAGTTGTAATAATACCTACAATATGATAAATTGATTATTATTATTATTTTAATCTTGAGCTTGAGATTAATAATCAACAAATAATGAATATCCTGTTAGATGTAATATTACATTTTTGTAGGGACTTTCAAAATCTGTCTTGGCTATGATAATTAGTTAACCCCCTGTAACTTGCATGATTTGTCTTTGATTCCTAATATTTTCCTCAAAATACATAGCACACTATTTTGTTCTAAGAATCTATAATCTTAGATTTGATGTGTCCACTACCCAGTCCCCAGGTGTATTAAGTTCAACACTTCATTTTCTACTTACGAGTTGAATGAACTTGTTACATACATATAATAGATAAATCAAAGTAAGAATAAAATAAGAGTATACAAAACTTGAATGGTAATTAAACATGTCATAATCAATGAAAACATTAATAAAAATTTCATAATAAATACCCTGTGTGGAATGTTGATGAAGTAAATCAAGATGTTCCTTCTGTAACTCGCTTAGAAATATTATCATTTTTATATCAATATATATAATATAATAAATTAATAACGTTAATAAATCAAGGAGGCTTCTGTAAATTGATTTTTTTAACAAATTACAAAACTAAAATTCTAGTCAAAAGTCAAAACAAACAATATGTTCCTCCTGTCACAACTCACATCAATGTCAGTGTCACTAGTCTATAAAACCCATAGATTAAAGACTAAGTTGTCTTTAATCTATGATAAAACCGCAGAACTATAATTGCCATACTTTAATATTGACAGAGGCGTAGACAACAGAAATCCTCTAAAAAAAATTTGGAGCAGACAACGGGCAGTTTCGTTTTAAAAAATTCTAGACTAAAGTATTTTATTTCAATCGTTGATTTTAACAAAGTAATGCGAATGTTGCGCGCACTGTTTATGTCTCGTTCCTTCCCATTTCATATCCCGCTGTGCTCCTATGGAGTTCGTGAACATTACAAATTACCGGTGACCGATTCTTGTGACTAAAAACTAATTTATAAAAATATTTGTTGTGAGAATTCACAACATTGAGTCTGCCGTGGTCGGTGTGTTAGGAGGATAGAGAAACTTGATTATTTTATAAAATGATAATCTGTCATCTATCTAAGAATCCTGGCAACATTTTAGCCAACATTGCATGAACATTTTGATAGATTGTCAATTTAATTATTTCTTTTTGACATCATTCAGCATTCACGAATCACAAATCGAAATCACTTTTTTCTGTGTTATCATTTTAATTATTTGAAGATTGTTAAGTTATGAATAGTAAAGAAAAACCTATAAAATGGCTTTGAAAAAGGTTAAAGGTAACTTCGAAAGAATGTTTGATAAAAATCTCACGGACCTTGTTCGCGGGATACGAAATAACAAAGATAATGAGGTATGTATTTGTATAAATAACTCGTAAAACATCATCAAAAATAACGTAAAACTGTTCGACACAAGAATTTGATGTAATTGCAATTATTTTAGGCAAAGTATATAGCGCAATGCATGGAAGAAATAAAGGTAGAGTTGCGACAAGATAATATCGGAGTGAAAGCTAATGCGGTCGCTAAACTAACATATGTAAGTATAAC
The DNA here is from genome assembly GCA_034621355.1 of Mycalesis mineus. Taxonomy (NCBI): domain Eukaryota; kingdom Metazoa; phylum Arthropoda; class Insecta; order Lepidoptera; family Nymphalidae; genus Mycalesis; species Mycalesis mineus. Next base: position 8,268,527 of record CM067884.1, read on the forward strand.
GAGAAAGGTTAATTTTTATTGATTATTCACTATCGACAGATAAACAACAAGAGTATATTACGATAGATGTTAAAACGATTATAAATCTGTAGTTAACGTAAGTTACGTGGATCCAAAAATTAGGTAGGTGGGTAGGCACCTCCTTTAATTTGTTTGTTTCATTGATTGACAAGTTAGCACTTGACTAATACATCATAAATTTGAATTGTATAAGAAGCACAATGACCTGATCTACTTGCAGTGATCAATCAGTCTAATAAGAATCAGTGCTCAAAAATGATTGAAGCCAAAACCTACAAACAACTAAAAATATACAGCAACCCAAAAATAACTAAATCAATCTTAAAACCCACAGCATTATCAGCCAATAGACGTCCACTGCTGGACATAGGCCTTTTTTAGGGACTTCCAAACACAACGATCCTGAGCCGCATGAGCCCAGCGGCTCCCTGCGACCTGTTTGATGTCATGACCAAATTTCCCTTACAGGCAGGACAGAATTGGTAACTGCATAGACTATTAAAGTAAGCTAATATTTGATTAAAACTGACTTCTTATGAAGCCCGCAGTTAGCGACCAAGTCGACCAAGTCCTTAAAACCCACAGCATTGACCAAATTTCCCTTACAGGCAGGACAGATTTTGTAACTGCATAGACTATTAAAGTAAGCAAATATTTAATTAAAATTTATTTCTTACAGCTACAAATGTTAGGATATGATATATCCTGGGCCATATTTAATATTATAGAAGTTATGAGTTCCAATAAATTTACTTACAAGCGCATTGGATACTTAGCTGCTAGTCAATCATTTCATGCAGATTCTGAATTGCTGATGCTTACAACAAATATGATAAGAAAAGATTTAAATGCTCAAAACCAGTATGAAGCGGGGCTGGCACTCAGTGGACTTAGCTGTTTTATATCTCATGACTTAGCCAGGGACTTAGCTAATGATATTATGACACTGGTAAGTAAAGAAGTCACACTTATAACAAGAAGTATAATACAAAAGTATTATACGTGTGTATTTGTGTTCCTTTTTCATAACAAATCTTCATTACAAATTTCACTGTTTGTAGTTTCTACTCTGGCTTTATAATTTTTCTGTCTAGAAAATTATAATTTTCATGAGGATTAGAGAAAATTGTAATTTCACAAAATTTTCCATTTTAGTGCTGGGTAATGGATAAGTAATTGAACACTTATTTTTCTAATTAAAGTATATTGTTTATGTATTGCTGATTGACCCCAATAAAATAAATAAACATAAATGAAGTGAAATTCAATTATCTTATTAATAATTCTGTGAAAATTAAATCAAAATCTATTTAGTTAGTAGCTAAGGTATTGGCATGAATTGACAAGGAGTTTTTTGCATTAACTTGAAAAAAATTTACTATTGCAGATGAGCTCAACTAAACCATATCTTAGAATGAAAGCTGTGCTGATGATGTACAAGGTATTTTTAAGATATCCTGAAGCACTCCGACCAGCTTTTCCTAAGCTTAAAGAAAAGCTTGAGGATCCAGACCCTGGTAAGCACTATATAGTTTAATGCTTATTTAATTTTATGCTGTATGAAAGCAGATTATTATTATCCTATATTAATTATCCTACATCTAAGTAGGTTAAAGCTCATTGGTTCAGGTGTTCAGTCATGAGGTCCCCTGGGTTCCACTTCGGGGTCCAGCAAGTAGTATTATAATTATATTCTTTTCCTCCAGAAAAATGCTCAATAACAATAAGAAATTGGGAAGTCGTTAGTATCATAGTCATCTGAGATCTCAATAGTCTTTTTTTTTATTGACTACAAGTTGGCCCTTGACTGCTATGACACCTGATGTTAAGTGATGATGCAATCTGAGATGGAAGCGGGCTAACTTGTTAGGAGTAGGACGAAATTCCACACCCCTATCGGTTTCTACACAACATCATACCGGAACACTAAATCGCTTGACGGTACGTCTTTGTCGGTAGGGTGGTAACTAGCCACGGCGAAAGCCTCCCACCAGCCAGATCAAGACAAATTAAGAAAAATCTCAATCTGAACCCAGGACCTCCACCTTATATATCCACCGCGTATACCACTGCGCCATAGAGGTTGTCAAAAATTATATTAGGACAATTCAAATTGGAGTAGGTTGGTATTAAGTCAGTCAGTCAGAGTACAAAATTAGACAAATGAGGCATTCAAATAAAATTGGGCAATTATAAACAAGGTTAGGTTAGGAAAAATACATACAGCAGGACCTCTTTAGTCTGAACTCCAAAAATTTACCTCTTGTTTGGATTAGTGGAGCATTCGGATTACAGTACAGAGGATATAAGGACCTACACCTGTGTCACAAGTCTCAGGCTCTGTTCCGAGTTTTTCTCTCAACCACGCGATGGACAAGGCACCCTCACGGTAAATCCATGGAAAGCTAAGATATTTGTCTCTAGTTTGAAATGTCATCTAAAAACATTACATTAATGAAACTTTGTGAAAGAAATCTAATATCTTAATTTGTCTCAAGGTATTTAATGACAAATAAAGAGCTTCCTTCATCTTGCAATTTACATAAAACATGGATGGGAGTGGGGGGTTTGGATTACAGAGGTGTTCGGATTAGAAAGGGTTCCGATTATAGAGGTCCTGCTGTCATCATCATCATCATCATCATCGGCCTGTATTAGCCCACTACTGGACATAGGCCTTTCCGAGAGCACGCCACCACACACTATCCTCTGCCTTTCTCATCTAGCCACTTCCCACTACCTTTTATTATGTACTCAGCTGTATTTATAATTTTATATTTATTTATAATGTTAATGTCCTGCTATCATTGACATATTAATACTATGGACTTCGGGTCTAATGCAAAATTTACGTCAAAAGTGTCCCAAGATATTTTATACACACTAGGATGTATTTATGTTTTTATACACAAAATAACATTATAATGTATGTCTTATCGTATTGTTATACAGTCTAATTTGCAACGGTCTAATTGCATGCAATAAGTAATCAGCTTAGATTGACGGTTACCATGGCAGCCTTTTTTTGACATGACACCTTCTCGTGAAAATAGGACAACATAAATGTTGTGGAGTCGGTAGCTTTCAAATTTTTTTGGCATCTTATATTTATATATTATATTTACAGCAAATTTTAATTTATATTTACATATCCCTGACCTCTATATGCTGGGATAAATCTTGTACCAAATAATAATTGTTGTAATTATCTTGTATAAAATAATAATTAGTTATAATAAAAATTAATTACAAACCAAATCCACTAATGTACAAAATGATATGCCACTCGACATAGTTCTTTAATTTGAAATTTTAAGTTCTCGATATTTTCCTCTTTTTAATTAAACTGAAAATATATTTTTTTACTTCAATGACGTTAGATCACTTTTTAAATAACTGTTCCTAATTTCATGTAGATAATTCTTATAGTTATCAAATTAATATACCATTATGGCAAAAGTTATTTGATTAATATTCATGACATAAAAAAAAGTTGACATAAAAAATAAAAATTTTTGAATTGAAAATAATCAAATTATTTTCATTCAAAAATTAAGTAATTAAATAATTCAAATGTTTAACAACAAAATAACTCTATGCAGTCGTTGTTCTAAAACATTCTATTGCTCACGGCAGATCCGAACTAAATGTGGTTAATTAGATAAACATATTGCACTCCTTCTATCCTATACGCGGGTAGCGTATGGGAAAAAGACAGATAGATACTTTTGTTCATTTTGGTTGGTTATGCAATTCGTTTCTATAGTTTATTAAAATTTTAATAAAATAGCCTGTTTCTAAACAAAATAATACTTTAAAATCATCAGTAAATATTTACTTACTGAAAATATAATACACCGTCTTCTTTTCTCACCTTACTCGGGTAGTTCTTACAAGTTTTTTATAACACATTACGGCATTATTGACGTGTATTCTGTCAGTCAGCTAATATGAGACTGAATTGCGATTGGAAGTCATTTCGCGTTTTGGCTTACTTTTGGTTCGGACACTTTTTATCGCTGACCCGAAGTCCATATTATTAATATGTCAATGCCTGCTATAATTATTACGAATTTTTAAAGACTAATTGATAGGTTAATATGGAAACTCCTTCCTCTCAAGTTGAAGCAAACAGTATAAAAATTTCATTAAAATCACTACCTTAAAAATTCACTAGGGATTTGTATTGTAGGTGTGCAATCTGCAGCAGTGAATGTTGTCTGTGAGCTGGCCAGGAAAAATCCCAAGAATTACCTTTCACTGGCTCCTGTGTTTTTTAAATTAATGACCACATCTACTAACAATTGGATGTTAATCAAGATCATCAAATTGGTGAGTTTTAATTATAAGAGTTTAATTTTTTATGCTCATTTGTTTTGGCTCATTATTTGCTCATAATGGTACAAGAGATAATAAATACATAATGGTGATTGGTTGCATGTGTGTGTGGGTGTGTGTTTGTTTGTGTGTGGGCTGTGGATGTTTGTGTCTTACCATTTTCTCAAAAACATTTAGGTATTATGTATGTATCTAAATATTCACGGTTATTTTGGTAATTATACCAAGAGCTGCGATAAATATGGATTTAATTATTATATTTTACATCTCTATACCATGGTAATGGTAACCTATATACATTGTACACATACTGTTTTAATATTAGCTTTTAAAAATTTTACATAAGAACACTTGTTTAAAGAACATTTTGTTTAACATATATATAATTTACATAATATATTTTATTGTTCATTCTCCACAGTTTGGTTTAATGACTCAGTATGAACCCGATATTGGAAGGAAAATTACTCAAAGCCTCATTGACCTAATTTGCAGGTACCCCTAGCGAGAGTATGTGAATCAGTTAGCAGCTAGATTCATCTACTACACCTCACCTCAACTATACCGTTTACCACATTACAGATAGGCTTGTTTTATGTTGCAACCACAGTCTTACTCGCAACTTGATACCAGTCCAATGTAGTAAGAAAATGCTTACCAGTCCATGTACCCAAATATCCATGTACATTGTGGAATCAATGAAAGGCTCATAATGCTAGAACCCAGAGCCGTGAACTTATTAAAAAAAATAAGAAATGTTATGGTTGCGATAGTTGTTGAGGCTGCATATATCCAACTCTATTCACTATACACCAAAGTTTACACAGAATTGGCATGTCACACATTTTATATTATTTTCGCTGCTGCTGGGAAATTATTATTATTATGAGTTTGATGACAATTTATATATAGGTACGTTGATATTGTACCCGACAGATAGGAAACATTAGTATGTGTTTCATAGATATGGACATTAACGGCCGCTCCCGCATATGCTAGTTTTATGTAGTATCATTGTATTTGTTCCAGTTTGGTGCCTTAACCCCATTAGAGCCCCGACTTGGCAAGAAACTGATAGAACCATTAACTAATTTAATACATAGGTGAGTCAGACACATGGCCTGTATTCCAAACTGTCTAATTAGTGTGTTTATTTTGGACTCTATGGGGTAAAGGGAAGTAGTGCTAAAAAGCTAATGCTGAAACATTTTCAGACATTAAAATAGTAGTTATTTCATAACTAAAAATGTATCTTTTTTTCTAAACAGGTATGTTGACACTAATCATTTGCATACTGAAAAATTATAGGCATTTACTGTCTGCAGGGAAAAGTAAACTTTTCCTATGATGTAAAAAAATGTGTAGTTTAATTATTTGATGTATAATGTATTTTTCCAATTGGCCCATACAATCAAATATATATTGTATTTTATATAAATTGAAAAGTGAGTCTACATACCCTATCATAGTGCTTTACGAGCTTCTTTTAACCAGTTTTGTAAATAATGCTTGGTTTAGTTTAGTATATCATAGTTAATAAAATAATAGCTTATGTTCCTAAAGTTACACGGTATAATAAAAAAGGCTTTTTATAGAAGGCACTGGTAAAATCACAATTATAAATCTTCATATCACCTAAGTTAAACACGTTTTTATTTTTACACAATATTTTTTGTTATGACTGATTAGCACATAACATAAGTATCAAATTACCGTTTTTATCTTAATGTGCTAACGAAAACAGAAAAAAAAAGTTTGTTTTAGATTACAAATCTGCAAATAAGTTCCAAATCCCAATTATAGAGCATTTTGTACCACCCACTATCACATTTATGAAGTCTATTAATGCATGGCGTAATATAGCACCTTGACCTTTTTAAAACCTACTTGGAACCATCGATGCATCCAGTAAGGGTTGCCCAACTTGGGAATCTAAAGTCCATTCGCTGTATGAATTATGCACCTTATTCATTGTCAAATCAGCTTTTGAGAATAATCACGTTGTCAAAATAAGTGCGACCAAGACATGAGCCTCTGGTCTCGGTTAGCCATCCAGCTGCTTACAAGTCATAAGTCAGTCTTACAAGGCCCTAAAGAATATAAGGAGGTAGTTCCTAGGCAGGATATAATTTACGCTAGTGACTATATATATATACTAGCTTTTGCCCGCGACTCCGTCCGCGTGGAATTAGTTATTACGGCAGCCTAATTTTTCTAAGCTTTGAATGTCATATTTATTAATATCTAATCAACTGCCTACGAAATAGGTCTTAAGCTTTCAAAATGACGATACTTTCATACAAGATTTCATCCCCCCTTTAACCCCCTTACTACCCTTTTTTCTCAATTAAAAGTAGCCTATGTCCTTTTTCAGGCTTAAGACTTACTGTGTACCAAATTTCATCTATATCGGTTCAGTAGTTGTAGAGTGAAAGCAAGACAGGCAGACAGACAGAGTTACTTTCGCATTTATAATATTAGTTAGGATATATATATATATATATATATATATAGTAGTATATTTACCACTGAAATAGTATCAAAATTTTTTAAAAATCTATGGCACGATGCAGTATGGTTTGTCTTTGGCATTTTATTATTTAAGCAAACAAGACACAAGTTGCTACAATATGCATTAATAGACTAGTCGTATCACTTATCACCTTATCTGGGTTCCCATATGCTACAGAATTGTCTATAGGCAATCTTCATGACTCAATATAAAACAGAGTGTAACGAGAGAGCAGCGGGCGGCATGTGCATTCTTTGTGCATTCATGGTTACTATTTACCCAATAAATTATTTTAAAGTAATCGTCATTGTTAAATTTAAACTTTGTGTCTACTATTGCCTATGCATATATTGCGGATGTTCGCAAAAATTATGTGAAGCCTGAGAACCCATAACAGCCGCAAAATTCGCAAGTGTTTGGCGGCACACATAACGCAAATATTCTGACATTGTGAAATATTTGGCCAAGACATTGCCGGCCGCACCTCAAACGTTCCCCTCTATCGTCATACCTCGCTCAATGTACGCTGGAGAGTGGGAAGAGTCTGTTTTCCCATTGGTTTTGTTTATAACAATACATCTGTTTCCATGTGCCATGTGTCAGCACGTCAGCAATGTCGCTGCTGTACGAGTGCATCAACACAGTGATAGCTGTGCTGATCAGCATCAGCAGCGGCATGCCCGGCCACGCCGCCTCCGTGCAGCTGTGCGTGCAGAAACTAAGAATACTCATTGAAGATAGTGATCAGAACTGTGAGTACCAACAAGAGCCATACATGTGTTACCACATGCTAGTATCAGCAATGTCGCTGCTGTACGAGATAGCAGTGCTGATCAGCATCAGTAACTGTGACGCGACGGGTTTTCTCTCTGCCACATGAAATTACTGGTCATTGCAGCCCTTCGCATTTCTCATCGAAGACTGTGCTCAGAACTATTAGTACCATCAAGAATAATATACCACTTTTCATGTGCTTGTGTCAGTAATGTCTCCGCTGTATGAGGGCATCGACTCTTATAACGATGCTGATCAGCAAAAGTAGCAGCAGCCCAGCCAAGCAGCTTCTGTGTAACTGTGCGCGCAGAAACTATGAATAGATACTCATCGATCAGTGATGGTTCCCCTTTACACATTGACATGTTAATGTTAAATAATTTTTCAATTGACAAATAGCTAAACCCTTTGAATACCAGTTCAGGTTTTGAAAGTAAATAACAAGTAGGGCAAATGATTCGGGCAACGTCGCTGGTATGTACTGTTGTGTACAAAATATTGGTTATTTCGACAGTGAAGTACCTGGGCCTGTTGGCGATGTCGCGCATACTGAAGTCTCACCCCAAATCCGTGCAGGCTCACAAGGACTTGGTGCTGGCGTGTCTCGACGACAAGGACGAGTCCATCCGACTCAGGGCCTTAGGCCTTCTGTACGGAATGGTAAGATCACTTAGCCTGTTTTTACAATTATCTATGTATTTATTTAGCATTCATGTCTTATGTTATTCTTAATATCATATCAGCGTATCATTGGGCTATGATTCCCTCGGCATAAGATGGGTATAAGCTCCATATTACCAATGTGCCTCACCACAGTGCTCCGGGTGGAGTGATGGTTGGCGTGCTAAGGCTTATAATATTTATTCTTCTAACATGACTACTGTTAATGAAGTTGATTGGGATCGACGGTTTAACATGCTTTCCAATGCAATGGGGTGCAATTCAACCAACTAGGACATCACTTGGGCGATGCCAGTGATGGCCAGGAACACAGAACTTGGAGGGCCGCAGAAAAGACCAGGATCACAAACAATCGATACTTTATTTCTTATAGAAGTAGTCACAAATAGTTTTACTACATAAACGATACGTCACTTCTCAAAAACAGCTGGACTGGAGTAGAAGGGGCGTTTTTATACGATAGCGAAGATGACTACCGATAAGGTGGAAAAAATGGACCCGTTTGAGATTAGGATCTTACCAGGACCACGATATTCAATCATAAATGAACGACTGCAGAGAGAGAGAGACTACATAAGCTGGAGCGCATTTAGCACATTTGTTTAAGGTTCACATTTGGCCTTCGCAAATATGACCATATTTCAGAGTTTTGCAATAAACTTGTCATTGTATATTTTCGCACATTGTAGGTGTCAAAGAAGAACCTGATGGAGATAGTGAAGAAGCTGATGGTGCACATGGAGCGCGCGGAGGGCACGCTGTACCGCGACGAGCTGCTCACGCGCATGATCGAGATCTGCGCGCAGAACAACTACCAGCACGTCGTGGACTTCGAGTGGTACATCACCGTGCTGGCCGAGCTCACAGAGATGGAGACCAGCGCCAAGCACGGTAAGCTGCATATATACATATTTTTTTTATCGACTACAAGTTGGCCCTTGACTGCTATCACACCTAATGTTAAGTGATGATGCAGTCTAAGATGGAAGCGGGCTAACTTGTTAGGAGTGGGACGAAAATCCACACCCCTTTCGGTTTCTACACGACATCGTACCGGAACGCTAAATTGCTAGGCGATAAGTCTTTGTCGGTAGGGTGGTAACTAGCCAAAGCCTCCCACCAGCCAGACCAAGACAAATTAAGAAAAATCTCAATTTGCCCCGCCGGAAATCGAACCCAGGACCTCCGTCTTATAAATCCACCGCGCATACCACTGCGCCACGGAGGTCGTCAAAGCATATCATCACGCCTCATCCTTCCACTTGCCACGTCCTTCCCTTGCTACTCTTTGGAAAAGCTATATTTAGGAATAAGTTAATTACAAACAAAAATGGCGATGGTAAGATTCGCACTCCACCACGTCTCGTTCCTCATAGAGGCAAAAAAGCGGTCCAAAATTCCTTAGTGCATGAAAAGAAAACTCATGGAGCAGTTGCGTGTAGTTGGTGATGACCTTCCGATCCGAGACCTGGTCGTTATCTATGGGAATCAAAATTAGGGTCAGAATCGCTCAGCGGGCGATGGAGAGAAGTAATGCTCGGAGTATCTTTGCGTTATGGAATCAGAAATGAGGAGATCCACAGAAGAACCAAAGTAATCAAAATAGCTCGGCGACTCGTAAACCTGAAGGAGCAATGAGCAGGGCACATAGTTCAAAGGGCGTTGGGGTCAACATGGTGTTGGAATAGCTACCCTGCACCGGAAGGCGTTGGCTAGATGGATTGACGACATTAAACGTGTCGCAAGGACGTGTCGTGTCGTCTGGCCAAAGACGGCGTTGTTTGGAAGTCCATATAAAAGGCTTATGTACAGCAGTGGATGTCTATCTGGCTGTTATGATAATTATAAAAATAAATTTGCCATGGACTTCTATTTCATCCACTTATTACACCAACTTTATTCCGATAATAAACATCCGGTATAATTATACATTATAATGTTCTCAGGCTGCATGATAGCGGCGCAGCTGACGGAAGTGGGCGCGCGGGTGGCGGAGACGCGCGCGTTCGCTGCTCGCGAGTGCGCGGCGCTGTGCGCGCGCGGGGCAGCGGAGGCGCCGCGCGCCGCCAGCCGGGAGGTGCTGTACGCCGCCGCCTACGTGCTCAGCGAGTACTGCACGTGAGTTCATATGCACATGATAGCGGCGCAGCTGACGGAAGTGGGCGCGCGGGTGGCGGAGACGCGCGCGTTCGCTGCTCGCGAGTGCGCGGCGCTGTGCGCGCGCGGGGCAGCGGAGGCGCCGCGCGCCGCCAGCCGGGAGGTGCTGTACGCCGCCGCCTACGTGCTCAGCGAGTACTGCACGTGAGTTCATATGCACATGATAGCGGCGCAGCTGACGGAAGTGGGCGCGCGGGTGGCGGAGACGCGCGCGTTCGCTGCTCGCGAGTGCGCGGCGCTGTGCGCGCGCGGGGCAGCGGAGGCGCCGCGCGCCGCCAGCCGGGAGGTGCTGTACGCCGCCGCCTACGTGCTCAGCGAGTACTGCACGTGAGTTCATATGCACTGGATTTTAGTTTTATCCAACAAGCTAAGTGATAAGAGAAAAGAAGACCGTGTAACAAAATTTAAATTACGCATTTGCATATTAAACGTCCTTAGTGCCTCCGCTCACTGTAACTTTTTGTCACGGTAACATTTTGTTGCCGTCACCCTCTGTCACCATCAAGGCGTACACTGTAACTCTCACGTGGTGACAACACGGGCTCATTCTAGTTTGACATGATTTGAAGCTGTAATATTTTTTTGCGTACAGTGAAGAGAACGTGATGCGCGAGTCCATATCGCCGCTGACGCTGTGCGCGGGCACGGGCGCGAGCGGGGCGCACATGCGCGCGCGCGCCGTGTGCGTGCACGCCGCGCTCAAGCTGGCCGCCAAGCTGCTGCTGCTGTACGAGGAGCGCAACGACCGGCAGGCGGCGCTCGCTGTGAGTACCGAACGCATCTGTAACTAGTGGACACATACAAATACCATAATGGGATATGTTTACGAAAACTGAAACCAGCGTTTGGTTCATGACTCTGATCCAGTAAGTGTCTTTTTTATCGCTATTTTCATGATTTTGAAAAACGTTAAGTTATAAATCTAATTACGATCTTAAATTTAAAACAAACGCGAATGTTTAACAAAATCTAGGAATATAAATGTAATTTCAAAACGCACGTAATCAAAGAGTTCAACGGCACGGCTACGTCGCTCGCGATTGTTAGGAACAGATTGCAGGGCGTTGTTGCCACATTGTTCGCCATACATTACCCGCTCAAAAATATCAATATCGGTAACCCCGAACTTTCCGACGTATGTCGTATTCGTTATACATTATAGACATTAATTGAACCACCAATTGGAAAAAGGGAATAAACGCCACTTTTTGACATATTCACTTTTATACACTTTTATATTCGTTAGACGTAGGGCTAAGTTGTGAGTTCGAAAAAAGAAACAAAGTCCATTCATTTCGTATAGATTCATGCGGCTAAAAAAATTGTTAGTTGGAAGAAGGAAACAAATCCTTCCTTTATTCCCTTCTTCCAACTATTAACTTTACGAGTATAGAAATAATATTTCTTTTTGGCTGTTTTTTTATTCGATAAACAAAATCGCATCACATAGTGGTGGGGGGCGTTATACTAGCGATCTAATAGCCGCCATTTTAGTTGTATTTGAGGCTGCATTCGTTTGGTGTCGCGTCGAGGAGATTCTTAACCTATAAAAATTATTTCACCATTAAAGTTTAAATTTAATATGACCAGTGAAAGTAGCTTTAACGATTCAACTGATAACGAGTCAGAAGCTGAGACTCCAAAAAAGAAGAAAAGAGGTGTTAGAAATATCCATTTGTATAAAAAAGAAAAACAGAAGTCACAGCGTCTACTTGGTCAATCTTATGTGAGTACAAGTACTGGGAGGTTAGTGCCAGCTAAATCTAACAGTAATAGTGACTGTCTCTGTAAAAGAAACTGCACTCAGCAGTTTAGTACCGAAGAAAAACAGCAGTTGTTTGAATCGGTTTATAATGGACGACCGAAAAATGAACAGGACATATATATGATGAGTCTCATTGAATACGCAAAGATTAATCGCCACCGTTCAAAACGCGAAAATCCAAAAAAACGTGACAGCACTTTCATATATTTTGCAATGAAAGGAAATGAAAAAATTCGAGTTTGCCGTCAAGCTTTCTCCATTTTATACGCTATAAAAGGTAAGGCTATTTTTCGCCTTACCTCTCTTAAATCAGAAGGAAAACTACCTGAAGATAAACGAGGGCGGCATCGTAATCGAGGTAACGTCTTATCAAACGAAGCAATTACGGCTATTGATGAACATATTCGGTCGTTTCCATTAAAAGAATCTCATTACAGCAGCAAACATATACAGTATTTAGAAGCAAACTTAAACGTTAAAATAATGTATGAACTTTTTCTGAAAAAATACCCCCATTATCAATGCGTAAAATACGACTATTACAGAAAATATTTTAATGATAATCATGGCTACAGATTCGGTCGGCCACAAGTAGACGTTTGTTCGACTTGCGAAGAACTCGAAGCAAAAATAAAAAGCTCATCTCTCAATGAGAATGCGAAGAGAGTGGCGGTTGCAGAAAAAATCATACATCTTAAACGTGCTAAAAAGTTTTATAATAAGCAGAAAGAAGTTTTGGCCTTATGTAAAGAAAGAAAAGATGTAGGAGCCATTGTATTTGATTATATGCAAAATCTGCCCATTCCTAAGATCCCAGTTCAGGAAATGTTTTATTTAAGAAAACTATGGCTGTATGTGTTTTGTGTTCATGACTTAAAGACGAATTCAGCTGATTTCTACACTTACCATGAGGGTGAAGCTAAAAGGGGCCCAGATGAAGTATGCAGCTTATTATGGAAAACTATACAGAACATGGATCCCTCTGTCAAAGAACTACACGTTTTTAGCGATGCTTGCGGGGGACAAAATAGGAATAATACCCTTATAAGATTCTTTCTCACTCTTGTTGCAAAAAATCGTTTTGAGAAAATATATCAATACTTTCCTGTGCGTGGCCATTCTTTTTTACAGTGTGACAGAAATTTTGGGACAGCTAAAAGACTCATTAGGAGAAGAGACAGAATTTACGTTCCAAATGAATACAATAATCTTATTTCGGCAGCAAAAATCAGGGGTTTTTCCATTGACATATTAATACTATGGACTTCGGGTCAGCGATAAAAAGTGTCCGAACCAAAAGTAAGCCAAAACGCGAAATGTATTCCAATCGCAATTCAGTCTCATATTAGCTGACTGACAGAATACACGTCAATAATGCCGTAATTTATTATAAAAAACTTGTAAGAACTACCCGAGTAAGGTGAGAAAAGACGACGGTGTACCATATTTTCAGTAAGTAAATATTTACTGATGATTTTAAAGTATTATTTTGCTTAGAAACAGGCTAATTTATTAAAATTTTAATAAACTATAGAAACGAATTGCATAACCAACCAAAATGAACAAAAGTATCTATCTGTCCTTTTCGCATACGCTACCTGCGTATAGGATAGAAGGAGTGCAATATGTTTATCTAATTAACCACATTTAGTTCGGATCTGCCGTGAGCAATAGAATGTTTTAGAACAACGACTGCATAGAGTTATTTTGTTGTTTAACATTTGAATTATTTAATTACTTAATTTTTGAATGAAAATAATTTGATTATTTTCAATTCAAAAATTTTTTATTTTTTATGTCAACTTTTATTTTTTATGTCATGAATATTAATCAAATAACTTTTGATTAATATTCATAATGGTATATTAATTTGATAACTATAAGAATTATCTACATGAAATTAGGAACAGTTATTTAAAAAGTGATCTAACGTCATTGAAGTAAAAAAATATATTTTCAGTTTAATTAAAAAGAGGAAAATATCGAGAACTTAAAATTTCAAAGTAAAGAACTATGTCGAGTGGCATATCATTTTGTACATTAGTGGATTTGGTTTGTAATTAATTATTATAATAACTAATTATTATTTTATACAAGATAATTACAACAATTATTATTTGGTACAAGATTTATCCCAGCATATAGAGGTCAGGGATATGTATATATAAAATTAAAATTTGCTGTAAATATAATACATAAATATAAGATGCCAAAAAAATTTGAAAGCTACCGACTCCACACCATTTATGTTGTCCTATTTTCACGGGAAGCTGTCATGTCAAAAAAAGGCTGCCATGGTAACCGTCAATCGAAGCTGATTACTTATTGCATGCAATTAGACCGTTGCAAATTAGACTGTATAACAATACGATAAGACATACATTACAATGTTATTTTGTGTCTAAAAACATAAATACATCCTAGTGTGTATAAAATATCTTGGGACACTTTTGACGTAAATTTTGCATTAGACCCGAAGTCCATAGTATTAATATGTCAATGGGTTTTCAGTTAAACCTGTTTCTTCAAACGAAATACTTGATTTTAAAAACTCATGGCAGCAGTGTTTTAAGAAAACCTGTAAGTCATTAGACAAGGCCACGACATTCAAGATTTCGCAATATAGAAGCTTTGAGTATAGTTCAAGTCATAAAGGTTACTTGACATGTTCCGAATTTATTGATGGTTTCGTCAAAGCTACATTTTTGCTCCAAAAACCTTCTACAATCCCGAAAATACCTGAAACTCTGGCATTATGTTACTAAAATACCTATAAACGAGAAAAAAATGAATGACATAAAAAAAATAATCCAATATATTCCTGACGAATTCAAAGATTTCTACAATTTAATTCTGACCTGGCCAACTACAAGATCCGAAAGTGAAGAAATAGATGAATAACAGAGTGTCCTTACCTGTTTGTAATAAATAAATAGTTTTTGTCATTATATTGTCTATTATTTCAAATTATTTTGTACCTGTTATATGATAAATTGGAAGAAGGGAATAAATCCACCACATTTCGATGAACACACATAGATAAATAATATACATTTAAGGCAAATCTGTTGGTGAATAAATCAGGATTTATATTTTCTTAATAATCATTGATGTCCCATAAGCTTAAAAATTGAAAGTTATGAAGTTTTTTTTTATTATCTCCGTTCTTATTTTTTGGATTTATTCCCTTCTTCCAATTGGCGGTTCAATTATAGCCTCTTTACGAAGAAATGGTTGGTGTGGCCAGCCACAGCGTATGCTCCGTCGACCCTTTGTATCTTTTGTAGTCGCCCCGCTCTTACCATTTATATAATTTCAAACACCCAGTCTAAGAGTTGGAGGAAACCTTGTGAAGAGGCTAAAAAAAGTCTACACCGATATAATGAATATCACTTATTTCTGACATGAATGTTTATCGATTTTGACATTGTTCGCATTACTTTATTGCGAACAATGCGATAATAACGCTTTGCAGACTATATCATGCCGGCGACGTGGCTGCGCGGCGCGTACCATTTGTAATTTTAAAACTAGAAATTAAATCTTGCTTATAATTGTTTAAAATCCTACTTTGTTGGTTTCTACTTGGTTGGTTTAATCCTACTTGGTTGGTTTGTTGGGTATTGATCACTAGTTTAAGTTTTCGTTAACATGTCCCTTACCCGGTATATTTCAATTGAATAATATTTTATACTGTTGTTGGCAGGTGCTGCGTGAGACGCTGGCGGGCCTGCGGCCGCTGTTGTGCAGCGAGGACATGGAGGTGCAGGAGCGCGCTCACAACGGCACCGCGCTGCTGTCGCTCGTGCTGCGGCGCCTCGACCCCGCCGACCCCGCGCTAGCCGACTGCGCGCCCGAGCCGGGTGACGTCACCGACACGCTTGTGCAGCACGAACAGAGGTGCTCATGCAATTCATTTTTAAAATATTTTTTTTTAAATTTATTTTTATAAATTAAAATGATTATTTTATATACAGAATTGTGTTAACAAGATTGAAATACATCAATTTCGGAATGTTAAACACGTTATATATTAGGCTGAAATTTATTATTTTAGCAACGGATTCGATAAGGACGGCACAGATGAAATGAGTGGAGACGAAATGAACCACAGATTTAGCGGCGGGCTGATAGAGGAGCTCGCCAGCTTGTTCCAAGGGGAACTGAAACCAGTGGCGCCGAAAGCTCAGAAGAAAGTACCTATGCCGCCCGAGTAAGTCCTTTTATCGTATCGGTCGAAACAATTGATGTTAATAAGTTAAAAAAAATTTATGTTAATGGGTCTTGTCCATTCATAGAAGAAAATGTACAAAACGTACTGTTAGTCTCGGGCCCTCAGTGTTTATAAAAAAAAACAACACTGGCTAGAAACTAATTTATTAACTGTTTATATTATTCTATAATTCTCACAATTTAGACGATTTACTTAAATCACTTTATTTCGCGATTCGCGAGGACCTTCAAAAGGTCTAACGGCGACTTGATGGGCAGGATCTTAGTCTCACTACTAGTCCAGACCGGCGGGCAGAAACCAGGTCCGTAGTCTTGGACAACAATTTGACTATACTAAAGCCAAACCCGATTGAGAATGCTTGTCAACAAACAAATTAAAAATGAAGGTAGAAAATGCAACACATTTTATGCCTTATAAATTTAAATTTATGTTTTGTTTTTTTATTAAATCTTATTTAAAAGATATTGTATATATTAATTAGTTTTAAGCTTACTAATCTAATTTATTGTCATGAATTCGTCATTAATAAATTAATTAAAAAATTTAGGCGTAAAATGACTAGTGATTTCTACCTTCATTTTTAATTTGTTTGTTGACAAGCATTCTCAATCGAGTTTGGCTTAAGTATAATTACCAAAACGACTGACTGTTAGAAATAGAATTAGGGTTTTTATAGCAAATAATCGCTGACTGGCCATTGACATCTGTGTCAGTCGATAGTTGCAGGTCAGCGTTATTAAAGTGGAATTTAGGGATGTAACAGTACCTTGTTATTTCGAGTGTTGCAATTTTAGAGCTGGCCTAAAATGTGGCCCTGACTTACATCATTTGATTGGTTAGAGAGCGGGTTTAGACCGGCGAACAATGACGAGTCACTGCATTCTTAACACGAACGGACTATACCTCACTATCCGAATTCACATATGCTACCCACTGGCCCAACGAAGTATGCAAACTGTATTAAGTGCGGATGTTTTCCAGTCTCGACCTGAACCGCTGGCTGTCGCACGACGCGTGCTCGTCGGACAGCTCGAGCTCGGAGGGCGAGGACGAGAACGGAGCGCTGTTCACCGCGCCGCAGCCCGACTCCGTGCCCATACAGCAGTTCACGCCTGACGAACTGGCCATGGTATGCTCTAGCAAGTCTGTACTGTAACATCCATACTAGTGCTACTTTTTGGGACTTTTACAAATTGTTATCATATTTTTTAATCTTTCCTTTATTTATTTACAATATTTTAAAATAGCTATTAAAATTAAAAAAAAAATCTGCCTACCTGCTGTGGGCGCAAACAACTTTATTACCATATTATTGTTACATGCTGGTAATTTGGAATGAGAACATCTGATGGCTCTGACTTTATTCAGTTCTTCAGTACAAGTACACTTCCAATCTTAGTCCAAAATGATAGCCGTAGCTTGTATCGCTTATATCGCTTAAATAAGCAGTAAATAGGATAAGGAGCTATCGTGAACCTTATGCCATAAGCAATAAGATGTTTTGTACAACTACTATCTGTTCTTGCTTCGTAAACTTAATGCTGGATCTAATAAATGTATGTGGTCAGCTTCGCGAGGCGCGGCGGCAGGAGCAGGCCAACAACCCGCACTATCTGAAGGACGACTCGCCGCGCTCCTACCAGCAGGACGACGTGCAGGTGGCAGAGATCGCGCTCGAGGTGCCGCTCGTAGTGCAAAGTTAGTATAGCCTCAACAGCTCCACGGCTTTCACAACCCGCACTATCTGAAGGACGACTCGCCGCGCTCCTACCAGCAGGACGACGTGCAGGTGGCAGAGATCGCGCTCGAGGTGCCGCTCGTAGTGCAAAGTTAGTATAGCCTCAACAGCTCCACGGCTTTCACAACCCGCACTATCTGAAGGACGACTCGCCGCGCTCCTACCAGCAGGACGACGTGCAGGTGGCAGAGATCGCGCTCGAGGTGCCGCTCGTAGTGCAAAGTTAGTATAGCCTCAACAGCTCCACGGCTTTCACAACCCGCACTATCTGAAGGACGACTCGCCGCGCTCCTACCAGCAGGACGACGTGCAGGTGGCAGAGATCGCGCTCGAGGTGCCGCTCGTAGTGCAAAGTTAGTATAGCCTCAACAGCTCCACGGCTTTCACAACCCGCACTATCTGAAGGACGACTCGCCGCGCTCCTACCAGCAGGACGACGTGCAGGTGGCAGAGATCGCGCTCGAGGTGCCGCTCGTAGTGCAAAGTTAGTATAGCCTCAACAGCTCCACGGCTTTCACAACCCGCACTATCTGAAGGACGACTCGCCGCGCTCCTACCAGCAGGACGACGTGCAGGTGGCAGAGATCGCGCTCGAGGTGCCGCTCGTAGTGCAAAGTTAGTATAGCCTCAACAGCTCCACGGCTTTCACAACCCGCACTATCTGAAGGACGACTCGCCGCGCTCCTACCAGCAGGACGACGTGCAGGTGGCAGAGATCGCGCTCGAGGTGCCGCTCGTAGTGCAAAGTTAGTATAGCCTCAACAGCTCCACGGCTTTCACAACCCGCACTATCTGAAGGACGACTCGCCGCGCTCCTACCAGCAGGAGCAGGACGACGTGCAGGTGGCAGAGATCGCGCTCGAGGTGCCGCTCGTAGTGCAAAGTTAGTATAGCCTCAACAGCTCCACGGCTTTCACAACCCGCACTATCTGAAGGACGACTCGCCGCGCTCCTACCAGCAGGAGCAGGACGACGTGCAGGTGGCAGAGATCGCGCTCGAGGTGCCGCTCGTAGTGCAAAGTTAGTATAGCCTCAACAGCTCCACGGCTTTCACAACCCGCACTATCTGAAGGACGACTCGCCGCGCTCCTACCAGCAGGAGCAGGACGACGTGCAGGTGGCAGAGATCGCGCTCGAGGTGCCGCTCGTAGTGCAAAGTTAGTATAGCCTCAACAGCTCCACGGCTTTCACAACCCGCACTATCTGAAGGACGACTCGCCGCGCTCCTACCAGCAGGACGACGTGCAGGTGGCAGAGATCGCGCTCGAGGTGCCGCTCGTAGTGCAAAGTTAGTATAGCCTCAACAGCTCCACGGCTTTCACAACCCGCACTATCTGAAGGACGACTCGCCGCGCTCCTACCAGCAGGAGCAGGACGACGTGCAGGTGGCAGAGATCGCGCTCGAGGTGCCGCTCGTAGTGCAAAGTTAGTATAGCCTCAACAGCTCCACGGCTTTCACAACCCGCACTATCTGAAGGACGACTCGCCGCGCTCCTACCAGCAGGACGACGTGCAGGTGGCAGAGATCGCGCTCGAGGTGCCGCTCGTAGTGCAAAGTTAGTATAGCCTCAACAGCTCCACGGCTTTCACAACCCGCACTATCTGAAGGACGACTCGCCGCGCTCCTACCAGCAGGAGCAGGACGACGTGCAGGTGGCAGAGATCGCGCTCGAGGTGCCGCTCGTAGTGCAAAGTTAGTATAGCCTCAACAGCTCCACGGCTTTCACAACCCGCACTATCTGAAGGACGACTCGCCGCGCTCCTACCAGCAGGAGCAGGACGACGTGCAGGTGGCAGAGATCGCGCTCGAGGTGCCGCTCGTAGTGCAAAGTTAGTATAGCCTCAACAGCTCCACGGCTTTCACAACCCGCACTATCTGAAGGACGACTCGCCGCGCTCCTACCAGCAGGACGACGTGCAGGTGGCAGAGATCGCGCTCGAGGTGCCGCTCGTAGTGCAAAGTTAGTATAGCCTCAACAGCTCCACGGCTTTCACAACCCGCACTATCTGAAGGACGACTCGCCGCGCTCCTACCAGCAGGACGACGTGCAGGTGGCAGAGATAGCCATCTATCTATCTCTTACCTATATATTTGCAAACCACTAGGTGGGTCTCACTCTCACTCTTCATTGCTAATTTAAATGGTTCGGACTAAAGGTAATGTTACTGAAATGTACCTTCCCAAGTAATGCATGACACACTTAACATATCCGAACAGCTTTGCATCTCTCAGGCTCACTAGAAGGTTACATGCACGACGCGATAAGACACTACTTAACAATATTTAACATACTCTAGCCTTGAAAACTGATATAAAATAGAGATCTCAGGTTATTAAAGAGCAAAGAGTAGAGAAATACTAGGATTGACTATGTTGTAAAATTTTAATGAAATTATTTTTGTTACAGCCAAAAGATCTGATAAGTACTTAAGTATAAGAGAAAACTCCAAGAAGGCCAAGAAAGAAAAACGGACGACGAAGAAACGGAAGAACAAAATCGAAAGACATTCCACCGATTCTGAAAGTGACGGTTTGTAATGCATTTTAATATTCTAGGACCGATGCTGTTAAAATCATTAGAGATCAATAACTACTAGACGAATTTTCATTGTCATCAATCGGTGTGATAAAATAGTATTAAGATGTTGTGTGACTAGGTTGTAATATGACGGGATTGTTGAAGATGTTGGATAAACACGTAGATAACCCCAATAAGACTTTATTGGGGTTATCTACCTTCAACAAGAAGAAATACCAGAGAGACCTGCCAATCAAAATACATTTGTTTCATTCGCCGCAACCTGCCTTCCACCAAATTTGGTGAATTAGAAACCATGTCGATTCTTAAAAAAAACGTCATTTAGAACCCGATGTACAATAGTTGCAAAGCAGATGTAACACAAATCAGTTTTCTCCAATGACATTTTGCCATATCGGACTGACAGTCGAACTTGAATGTGGGATGATCGACGATGTATTTTTTTCAAGAATCAATATACAGAACAATATATTGTTTATCTATATTGGCAGAGGGCGCTCGCGGCTCGCGGCCGGCGGTGGCGGAGGGCGGCGAGCTGCCCGACGGCGCCGCGCTGTCGGACGAGGAGCCGCCGCCGCGCGACGACCCGCACCGCGCGCTCGACCTCGACCTTGACGTGTGAGTATATTGTATTGTCGGAGTAACTATAGTTCGTTCACGTTAAGACTGTAGTGAGCGCCAGCCAACTAGCCCCCGTAACCAATCAAATCTTTTCAAAATACAAGGTCAAGTTCACAGCGAAGGCGACGCGAGATTTGATTGGTTATCGGGCCGGGGTTGGCCCAGCGAGCAATGATGACTCACTGCATTCTCAATGCATTATAAATTGAAAATATTGAAATTAAAATAATGTTATAAATGACTGTCGCGTATTCCCATAATTGTTAACATAAATATATGTGGCCGTAAAAAAAATTTAAAATATACATTGTATTAATAAAAATATTATTGCCAGGCCATTACGTGAAGAGGAATTGCTGACATCAAGAATACAACAATATCCTTTGCCCGAAACCGGTTTATTAATTAAGAAAAAAGAATCTTCTAAGAAAAATAAGTCCACAGAGAAGAGGCCCTCGGAGAAGAGCAGCCACAAGAAGAAAGCTAAGAGTACCAAACGCAGTAAAGCTGTAGATTTAATGTTGCCCGAACTGCTAGATAATGATTTAGGTGATAATTTGCTAATAGAAACCGAAGACAAGAGCCACTCTACAAGTAATGCCACAGGCGACGCGCCTGACCGACAACGGGAGAAAACTAAGACTGAAAAACACAAGAAGTCAAAGAAGGATACGAAGGACAAGGACTCCAAGAAGAAGAAAACTTCGAAAAAAGGTATATTGATTTTTTATTTATCATATATTGAATATTACAAAGGAATACTCCAAGTTTATTAGCAGATGCTAAAAAATATTAATACCAGATTTTTCGTTCATTTATTATTAATAAAATATTAAAAATTTATTTATTAATTTACACATTAAATAAGGTTATGCATTATTCAGTTTTCTTTCTTCGATGAAACCCTCACTAGCAACCCAGATTTAGCAATCTGAGTACCTGGTTTACCAAGCTTTGCTAGGTATTTGTATGAAAATTATATTTAGATAAAAATCTGAACATAATTAAATCTCAATTTTCTTTGTCTTAAATCACATTTTCAATGCTGGAGCTACTTCAAAGAAAATTTAGGAATCCGGAAAAAATACTATAAGTGGGTTTATTTTAAAACTATTTAGTTTTACATAATTAGGTGACTTATCTCCCATTTATTTTGATCCATTACTTTATGCATTACTTATGGGACATATATACATAAATATATAAGATTTGCTTGTGTACAAGTAAATAGATAATGAGCATTGGATTAGGTGTCCAATGCTCATTATCCTTTAGTTGAGTTAGTAAATAATTAGGAAATCCAGAATTAAATCTTATTTTCAATTTTCATTATTATTTGAACATTACCCAAAAGCCTTTGGTAAAACTAAGTTTATTCCAAATTCCAACCCTTCCCTTTCCCCTAACGTAAGATATGTCATTACACAGTTAAACAACTATTTGTAACTTATATTTTCTCTTTCAGATAAACATGAAACGAAACTCGGGTACGAAGAGGCATTAGGTATATCGACTCCCAGCAAGGAAGTTGTATAGTGTACGGCACAATAACGAAGTTTTACCCATTTGCGGAACCCTTGTCACACGCTCTCAGTGCAATTGTTTGTTTGAACAATTAGTTATAATAGTTAGTCATATAACAGGGTGAGTTTTTGAGATGGTATTATAACCTCGGAAATGGGATTTCCATTGTAACCAAAACTCAAACTCAAAATATCACCCTGTGAAGAAAATATATTACAGACGATGTTTTCATTCATCTTAAGTGAAACATGTCCATTTATATATATGAATATAAACGTATATTTCTATTGTAGAATAATAAATATATATAATCATGTACAGTTTTATTGAAAGTTTTAATTAAGAATTATTAAATAAAACGCTATTCATCTACACGATTCATATATTTGCTCGTATTTCATTTTAAATTATTATAATCATTAAAAAAACAAGTTATAAAGCTATGATTTAACATTTATTTTCGAAAAGAATACTATCCTACTAGGACATCAAGGCAACGTTTTGAATTCCATATACAGGCTTCCGATTCTGGGGAAAGTGTGAAGTTATTTTATCGAGTGACAAATTATATACAAGAAAAGATTTTTTGTTCCACTACAACTAGATGGCGCTGCTTCGATATTTTACGTTACATTTTACGCAGCTACTCTGTGACAAACTCGCATTACATTGGGCACTCGGATACGAGTTGACCTGACTTTTTTAGGAGACAGACCAAGCTGGTCAACCTAAGTGGAAAACCGACCCCTATAAAATAGCAGCACTTTGCTACGCGTGCTAGAAACATGTCCTAAAAATATACTCATATTGCTATGAGAATATGCTCTATACCCAGCTTTCACCAAAACAAATTGAAAACTTCACATTTTATATGGAATTGAAGCAGAGCCCCTGGCAGCATCGAGAGAAAACTCAAATGGGTGAGTGTCAGTGTCATATAAAATTTGCGTTTACCGTTCTCGATATCGACGCGGTAAAATCTTACACTAGCCACACAGAAGCGTAGATGTTGCCTTAGGTAGTGTTTGATTATACCGGCAAGCGGGAGCCATGCCCTTTAAATTAGAACCCAGCAATGTAGCTTAGCTTGGCTTCAGAAATATGAAAGGCGGTAATAATTCTCCGGAAGAAATCGCAGCAACTAAATTTTCCGCTCTAAAAGGGATTTGAACTTTAAATCTGACGCAGCCATACTCAACCTTTTATGGGACACATGATGGCTACCGTTTAATCTTCGGGACGCAAACTAGCTTTTGTCTACGGCTTCGCGCGCGCAGCTATACGTGTTAACATACGCATAGCCACAACCATCTTTATTAAAGTCAGTTATAAAGTAGCCTAAGTCTTTCCAAAACTCTACTAGTCTATCTGTGTACCCAATTTCATCAAAATCGATTCAGTGATTTAGTCGTCAAGGTCACTTGCCATCAGTTGTGATTGCATCAAAGACTAACTTGTAGTGGATAAAAAAAATGTAATCCGTAACATTTAGGAATAATCAATTTTGAAAATTATTAATTACGGCAGCATCGTTAAAAACTGCTTTCGAAAAAAAATTACAGATTCGAAAAAAAATCGAATTGTTTCTTTTTCATATTAGTTTTATATTTTGCTCATAGTACAGCTTTCAATCGTCTAGCGTCGCGTCAAGTCGCCATGACATCCCAGTAGGACATTACTAAAAAATTATATTTTACGTCTCGTCTTTCTGGCCCTTGAGTCATTTACAGCTGTATCCTTCGCCAGTGCCACCAGAACTAATGTTCTTATAAGTGATAGCCACCTAAAATATATAATATTTAATTCAAACAAGTATTAAATATCAATAGGTTGCTTTTAAAAATATAATATTGTACTTGGAAGGTACGCCAGGGAAAATGCATGTGGTCTATTCAAGGCCAGTTTTTTTACTTATAACAATACCTATCTATATATTTTCATTTAATTTTACTTAGTATAAATTATGAATTTTGGATATTAAAAAGTTATAAAATTCTCGGACAATTCAATGGAGTATAATTTCCGGATCGGACATTTTTCTTAACAAATCAAAGGTATAGTACTTGTTGAGCTTACAGTGCCGTGAGAAACAAACATCCCTAAAGACCATGTATTCAAAGTGAATAAATATTATGACCTTAATAATGAACTAACTAAAAATGGGTATGTGGTTAGTTTATACGCGATAGAAGTGGGTGCGAGAGGTATACCAGCGAAGTCTCTCTATAACCTGCTAAAAGACCGTGCCTTACTAGAAGTGCAGTAAGCTCCATATTGGAACGAGTATCCAAAGCTGCTCTAGTAGGGTCCTTCCGAATTTACTGAACAGGTAGAATAACTTGAACAGAGAAGGTGAGTGTTGACGGCCGTCACAAAGAGATCTCTTTTAAACCTACACCCGTGTCACAAGTCTCGGACTCTGTTCGAGGTTTTTCTCTCAGCCACGCGATAGTCCCAGCACCCGCACGGTGAATCCATGGAATGCTAAGATATTCGTCTCACTATTGGCTTGATTCAAAAGTAACGTCACCGTACACGTTTACTCGTGGCTACCAATAGAAATAAATGTCTTGACATTTGTGACATACAATGCGCTAGAGTAGTACAAATTTTACGCAATAAAAGAATCATCAAAATCGGTTCATAAACGACGAAAATATATACGGTCGAATTGAGAAACTCCTTTTTTGAAGTAGTTTAAAAACCTGTATTATTGAAACAAAGATGATTTACAATATCCCAATAAGACCTTCTGGTGAGACTTCTGTGAAGGTTAACGCGGCAAGCGCCGTCAAGTGGAGACCACGTGACTAAAGCACGTCAGTCAGTGTAGACATGGAACATTGCTGTATTTTAGGCTTGTGAAAACATAACCTCACACATTTAGTATTAACAGTCAAATTTAAGAATTAAATGATTCTAGATGGCCATTTTTTTATGCACACACAATTTAGTTGGATTACTTTATTGTAGTCCCTTACAGGGAGACTTCCAGTAAATCTCTATAGAATACTACATCTAAGTAGCGAAGAGTTTGACAGAGGCGCTGAATATTCAACTGAACAAAGGGATGCATGACGCACTCTCACAGATGATATGCATCGTTACATACCGACAGAGCCCGTAACCAGCAATTTATGCGCGCGTGCGTAACTGCGCCCTACAACTTGTAACTGACTCTTAGGGCTAACGGTAAAACTCGCGCGGGTGCACGCTCGCGGGTGTATAATGAAAAATAGTATGGACAGCGCAGGCGCGTGCGACGGAGCGCGGGCGCGGTTGGCGGATTGTCACCCGCGCGGCGGGCGGCGTGTACAAGGTGCGGGCGCCCGCGACGGGCACACGCGAGCGGGTTTGTTTCTACAAATCGGTCGAGCACCGCTAGATGCCACGGTCACACGCGTCGGAGGCTAGGTACAATCATGAACATCGATACAAAGCGCGTAATAATTGAGGCGCAACTTATGGTGAACCAGCAACATATTCGCGCGCCAAATAATAAATTAGCGTAATCTACTCGACACAACAGCACCCTACAAACTTGTAACTGACGTTAGCCCTTAATAAGATTTGTATGTGGTATATATATATATGGTAGTATTGTTTGGATATGGTATATGTATATGGTCTGGTAAGTCTGCGCCCTGTGCCTGGGCACCGCTGGCACTGCCCTAGTTCCTGCACTGCATACCAAACAATAGTGATGTTTTAAATACTTAATATAATATACACTACAAGTAAACAATATCAGTTGAAAAAGCATGAAATCTACACAACATAATGAATAAAGAAAACTACATGCTACGATCCAAGAAGTTTATTAGTTTCCAACCACGGTTACAGGCATAAAAGAAATATCACTTGGATAAAACTTATTGTACTTCAAGAATACCCATGACAAATACGTTAATATATGAACTCGATACGCAGTTCGCTATATACAGAGGAACATACAAGCACGTATGATTCTACATATATACAAGTTTATTGCAATAATACACGTTCGGGGCACCGCGGCCCAATAATAGTTCGGACTTTCGCTAATTTATATATAAACTTTCGTTAAATTAATGTCATTTATAATAATTATACAGCTTAATAATACACAACTTATTATAATGGGTTTCAATACTCAAAATGGTTATTATGAAAAATATTCGAATATTTTTAATGATTAATGCCAATGTTTACTACATAACTTTTGTATTTTTTTTATCGACTACAAGTTGGCCCTTGACTGCTATCACACCTGATGTTAAGTGATGATGCAATCTAAGCTGGAAGCCGGCTAACTTGTTAGGAGTAGGATGAAATCCATACCCCTATCGGTTTCGTACCGTACACATCGTACCGGAACGCTAAATCGCTTGGCGGTACGTCTTTGTCGGTAGGGTGGTAACTAGCCACGACGAAAGCCTCCCACCAACCAGACCAAGACAAATTAAGAAAAATCTCAATCTGCCCCGCCGGGAATCGAACCCAGGACCTCCGTATTATAAATCCACTGCGCATACCACTGCGACACGGAGGTTGTCGAATCTAATCTATTGTATCTAAAAATTTAAGTTATTCATTTGAATTAATTAGATATCGAAACTGGGACATTTCATAAGTGTTTTCAACACAAAAATAAATACACATTTATAATTATGCACTACGAGTTATAGCTATTGTTACAAGTGACTTGACTATTAAAGATTAAACACTGTGCACTTATCCTAAAATACATTATCGAAATGTATCAAACTTTAACAAGAGAATAAGCTTACGGAAACTTAATGACGTAGGTACATTTAATACAATAAAACGATCAATAAATTACAATAATCAAAAAATAAATGAACATTTTGTTCCTACTTATCTACATGTCAATCTAATATGAATAAATAACACAGCTCACATAATTCTTACACATTAAGCAGAACGTTCATATAACGTACGATAATGATTAACTTACTGTCCCGCGATTATTCGATAAGTTATACGAGATTAATGGGATAGTTTATACTATCTACTTTGATTGGGATTTATGCACAAATCGCCAATAGTGATCCTAAAATGGACATGGTCGATATTTGATCTTGTAAATAAAGATAAATATGAACTTCAAAATAACAATCGACAATTTGACGTTTGGCAGTGAATTTCAAATGTCATCAAAATTAAATTATTTTCAAACTACCTTCAATCAATGCAAGCAAATTTGAACCATACGGTCATCGAATAGCGACGTTATTTGAATGATAGTGTCTTTGTGCACAAATCCCCGATTTTGATAACTGCCACAGTTTAGCAACCATACATTATACAACCAGCTACTAACTAAAGTGTTAACTACTTACATTTGCGAAGTAAATGAAATGAAATAGATAAGGCCGCCTGTTGCACGTATATATCCGTTTTTTTATTCATTATTTTGTCGCCAAAATTGTTCAGTAAAGGAATAAATGTAAACAAAATACCGGTATGCGGAAGTAGACAAGTATTATCTCGGTCCTTATCTCACGGAAGCAAAAATTAATTTCGATATGGTGTACAATAAAATGTATATTTTAATATCCTATTTTTGAAGATTTTGCATTAATATCAGACCAACATTGTCATTGCATTATCGATGTAGGTGGGATATGATCTTTTATTAAAAACTAAGTGGCGGTCTTATCTGTACGATTGCTAAACTGTGTACGTAGTGTCTACGTTCACTTCTCGAGCATGTATCGGGGTATGTCGAACTTGACCTCGACGCCGGCCTTCTTGGCGAGCCCCACGATCTCGGACAGCTGCACCACCAACTTGGCCGCCTCGTCCAGGTCGTCGCGCGGCACTATGCGCAGACCGGAGTCCGCTATCAGCTTGCGCGCCTCGTTTACCTTCGTACCCTGGGAATGTGAAACATTTTGTTAATAAATTAACTATCCCGCAAGTTTGACTATCTATGGAAAAAAGAGATATTGTCGACCATTTTTCGATTTGGTTTTGTTATGTTGGAAAATGAGGTTTCGCAAAACGAATCGAGATATATCTGGGATGCAACAATTGATAAGTTTTGACTGTTGCTTTACTATTTTTCTAACTTTAAATATACTCTTTAAATTCACATTAATAATGCACTTTTCCTACAAGTTATCATAATAAATAGTGTTAAATGTGGAAAAAAATAGTCAACAAGTTGTGACCATAACTTCCTGCACCTGTTTTTTTATAAACCTTTTTAAAAAGATGTTGAATATATCAATTACTTTTAAGCTTACTAATCTAATTTATTGTCATGAATTCGTCATTAACAAGTTAATTAAAAAAATTAAGTGTAAAATGATTAGTGATTTCTATCTTTATTTTTAATTTGTTTGTTGATGGGCATGGATGTTTTCCAAAGTCTGGGTGTTTATCTATATAAGTATTTATGTATAACATTTATAATAATATTCATCAGTTATCATAGTACTCATAACACAAGCCCATAGTACTAACTTTGGGGCTATATAGCGATGTGTGTAATTGTCATATAATATTCATTTATTTATTTATTATACTCCATCTAGTTTCGCTTTAGTATAGTTTTGGTAAAATTATTATACCACATTTAGGCTATATACATTATATTTATATATTTTATTATGTCATTATATATATTCATATTTATTTATTTACCACATTCATTCACACTTACATACATACCAACATAATTCCACACTCACAAATTATTATATTCACATTTCGCACAACAAACTTAATTCACGCGCATACTCGAGTGCAATCAGTAGTATGCCGCGCCGATTCAGTTTACGGGCGCGCGCGCCTGCCTACGCCACACGCTCACCGCAGCCGACAGTCGTACTCTTGCACTTGACGCGTCCAGCTAGCGGTACCTACTTTATTATTCGCATACCGCCCTCTCAAAATTTGTGAATACAATTTATACAATATTATAATTAAAGACTCTATCTCTATCTCTATAATATCTATTACTCAGTGTTTAATATCACTTTCCGCTACTAGTTAACATTATAATAGTGCCCATAAGGCCTATACATATTCTTAATGAATACCTGCAAACGAACGATGACAGGTATCTGAATGTTGAGGTTCTTTGCGGCGTTGATGATGCCCTCCGCGATGACGTCACAGCGCATGATGCCTCCGAATATGTTCACCAAGATGGCCGACACCTTGGGGTCTGACAGGATAATCTTGAACGCTTCCTGGTTACAATCAAAATTATTATTAACATATGAACTTATTGTTTATTGTTATTACAAGCTTGGACTTACTACCACTTTGGACCAGGTGACTTCTTGAATTTGAAGATTTAGACAGCATCACGATGCTTGTATAGGGCGCAGGGATAGGCCTCGTGTTCAGAAGAGACTTGATGATTGGTATGAGGTATTTGTACTACAAATGAAACAGTGGATGTTACCGAGACAGCCTGCGCAGTGGCGCCGCCGCCCACGTCGAGGAAGTTGGCGGGGTCGCCGCCGTACAGCTTGATGATGTCCATGGTGGCCATCGCCAGCCCCGCGCCGTTCACCATGCACCCGATGCTGCCTGAAGAACAAACAATATCCAAGGTCCAAAAATGATCTCTAGCTTTCTCATATGAGATGGTCCTAGGGTCCAAACAAGATCTATAACTTTCTCATTTTCTTATGGGGAGGGGAGTCCAAAGGGTCCAGAAACGATCTATAGCTTTCTCATGGGGAAAGTCTCCAAATAAGATCTATAACTTTCTCATTCACCTAAAGGTCCAAACATGATCTCTCTCTCTCTCTCTCATGGGGAAATGTGGTAACTTTTGGCTAGGTCATATCTCTTGTAAGACCTGACACCCGCACGGTTAATAATAAAATGCGTACATCTCATAGCAGTGAGTTTAAAACTATTAATATAAAATTCCTCACCATCGAGAGCAATATAGTTCAAGTCGAACTTAGCTGCCTCAATTTCCTTGGGGTCCTCTTGGCTAATGTCCCTGAGCGCAAAGAGATCCTTTTGCCGGTACTGCGCGTTGTCATCGAATCTGAACTTGGCGTCCAAGCAAAAGACTGAAAATACAATAAACAAAATTATCAAACAATATGATCATATTATTATATATGAAAGGTTACCCAAGCGTTCCGCAATACTAATTTCAAAGTATCAAAAACCATGGAGGTGACAATTTTTAATTTTTGATTTGGCGACGTTGATTGAGAGAGTGACGAAACGTCGCCAAATCAAAAATTAAAAAATATCACCTCTATGAGCGTTTTGATATTTGATTAAATTAGATAAATCCTAATACATTTTCGTTCCGATTGGTCAATCAAAAATACCAAGATGGTTTTTGATACTTTGAAATATGATCATAATTCATAACACCAGATTTTGTATGCTGTAGCTAGTATTGAGAAACATGTAAATTTTATTTAGAAAATAATTAAGAAATAGCAACATTGTATTATGTGTTATTGTGTAGAGTTGTAGACAATCTATGCTAAACTGTTTTTGTAATCTATGGTTGTCTGCACTTCCTTTTTGTTATGGTCGTTCCATGTAAAAGTTATGTACAATAAACTAAATAGTGAATTCTCGTTTGATTTTAACAAATAAGCAGTCCAGCCACTGCGCACTTATAATTTAATAGGTAGGTTCCTTAATTTATTTATTTATTTATTTATCATAACACATACAATCTTTATATATACAGCTTGGTGCTCGTAAGCTCTTGTCGGCTTTTCTGAGCACTGCACATTCCTCTCTCAATCCAACTTATGTCTAATTTACATACAAATATTAGTATTAGTAGTATTAATAAATATTAATAAGTAAGTAAATAGTAGTATTAGTATTAATATATTAATGTGATTGTAAAGATTTAGGGCAGGGGCTCTGCCAGAATCAAGCTCAAGCCAGCATGCTAAGCGAATGTAAAGGACGAGAAACATAACTGCATCCTGTCAGACATAACTCTGTGCATTTGAATGGATTGATAACAACATAATTCAGACATATCCTTACTAATATTATATAGGCGTAAGTTTGCATGTATGGATGGATGTTTGTTACTCTTTAACACAATAACTACTGTGTGACTATACTAAAGCCAAACTCCACTGAGAATGCTTGTCAACAAACAAATTATTAAATGCAGGTAGAAATCACTAGTCATTTTGCACCTTTTTTTTTAATTAACTTGTTAATGACGAATTCATGACAATAAATTAGATAAGTAAGCTTAAAACTGATTAATATATTCAATATATTTTAAATCAGATTTTATAAAATAAGAAAACATAATTTTAAATTTATTAGGCATGAAATGTGTTGCATTTTCTACCCTCATTTTAAATTTGTTTGTTGACAAGCATTCTCAATCGAGTTTGGTTTTAGTATAGTGTAAGATTTTACCGCGTCGATATCGAAAACAGTTAAGGCAAATTTTATATGAAATTGGAGTAGCGCCATCTAGTTATAGTGAGAGTTAACGCTTTATTTTCTATATAATTTGACTTTACGAGTACGTTTTTACGTTGTCACTCGGTGAAAAACTCGCACTTACCCCACTGAATGGATTTTGATGCAACTTTACAATAATATAGCTTACATTTCAGAATAACACATAGGCCACATTTTATCCCGAAATTCCCACGAGGATGAAAACTACGCGGGTGAAACCGCGGGCGAACTCTAGTTGAAATAATCTTCGTAATTTCTTATGAACGTAAATAATCAAGTTTTTATTTAACTGCAGGTAGGCAGTGTATTGTACATCAACAAATAAATTATCTCTGTTATTTTAGTCCCATTTTCAATGATTGCTGATTTTTTATTAAGCCTATTTTTTATTAAGCCTATTTTTTATTAAGCCTATTTTTTATTAAGCCTTTAACGAAACGCTGAATATAAACAAGCATTTTAAACGACTTCAAAAAAGAAGTTTCTCAATTCGACTGTATATATTTTTTGTAAGCTTACATTTGCCAGTCAAAGCATCTTCAGCGTAAGGGTTGATTTCAATTAGTAGGGCATCCTTCTTTAAAAACAGATCATACATTTTCTTGATCATGCCGCTGGCCTCCTCTTTGTTATCTTCAAGACCAATCTAAAACAAAAATATTAATTTAATGTACAATTCTACAATTATATTCAAGAAAACCAATAACTAATAACCTTCAATACTTCCTTAAATTAGTTGAACACAATGAAACTAACTATGTTGAGGAAAAGGTTAAGGTTTTAAGGATTTGTGTTGATGACCAGCTATAAACTTTCAATCAATATAATAATTATGTATAAATTTTCAAATTATAAATAAGGAAGTGCCCAAAATTCCATATTGTTGATTAATTATTGCCGAGATTCTGATAAAGTTAGCCTACATTGCGAAAATCATATAAATATTACAAGGTAAATTAAATTATTTGATAATATTAACAGAAATCACTTGACGAATTTGACCTCTGTGGCGCAGTGGTATTTGCGGTGAATTTATGAGACGGAGGTCCTGGGTTCGATTCTCGGCAGATTGAGATTTTTCTTAATTTTTCTTGGTCTACCTGGTGGGAGGCTTTCGCCATAGTTACCACCCTACTGACAAAGACGTACCGCCAAGCGATTAAGCGTTCCGGTACGATGTCGTGTAAGCCCACTTCCATCTTAGATTGCATCATCACTTAACATCAGATGTGATAGCAGTCAAGGGCCAACTTGTAGTCGATAAAAAGAAAAAAGAAACTGTGACATTTACATATATCGGAAAATACAGTTAAATTACGATATACTTATTTTATTTACATTGTAAATAGGCATTAATATAGCAATAATCTATTTAATTAATTTTGGAGCTATAGTGGTTATGGGCCACATACAAACAGACTTATAAATCACTCATCTCGGAGTTCATAAATTAACTATATAATATAAGTAATAAATATAAATAATAGGCTATTGTTACTAACTAATTTCTCAACGCTAAATAAATTACTATTAATAAAAATAAACTACTGAACTGACTGCACTGTAATTTGACAGGCAGCCTTTGTGATGTACGCTTGCGCAAAGAAAGGATTTTACTCATTATAAAGCGAGCAATAGAGGTTCGGGCGCCGTCTAGTACGTACCTGTGAGCAACTTCTGCCCTTGTCATATATTATTTACTAGCTTTTGCCCGCGACTTCGTCCGCGTGGAATTAGTTATTACGGCAGCCTAATTTTTCTAAGCTTTGAATGTCATATTTAATAATATCCAATCAACTGCCTAAGAAATAGGTCTTAAGCTTTCAAAATGACGACACTTTCATACAACATTTCATCCCCCCTTTAACCCCTTACAACCCTTTTTTCGCAATTAAAAGTAGCCTATATGTATGTAGTATATGTATATATATATAGTATATGTCCTTTTTCAGGCTCTTGACTTACTGTGTACCAAATTTCATTTAAATCGGTTCAGTAGTTGTAGAGTGAAAGCAAGACAGACAGACAGACAGGCAGAGTTACTTTCGCATTCATAATATTAGTTAGGATTTTCCCTATATAATATATATTGTACATAATACTTTTGACATCTAGGCACAAGTTTTATCTTATATTAATTAATTCTTTTTCTAATGTTAATTCATCATTCGGTTACATCATAGTATATTTTATGTTTATAAATAAATAGACTTAATTACTTTAGTTAATAATTTAATATTCCGCGTTTTAGCGCGCGGCCTTTGTGTGCGTACATTGTACAATGCCACACACACACAGTCGATTTTTAACCACGCCTCGCGGATATACATAGTGATAATAACTTACGCTAAGCCTATATACCTAAGTAATCTAATTATCCTGTTTTCTAGTAAGGTATATCTTGTGCCTGTGACCAATAAACTTTAATCTGTGCTATCGCTATCATTTCTTCTTCACTCCTTCAACTTGACCGTCAAGACCTTATTATTCAATTCCTCGGGCCGCCTCGTACCAAGCGGTCGCGTCTAGTTACTAGTCACCCGTGTTGTCGTTGACAGTGTGTGCGTGTGGCAGTATATGCAAGATTTCGAGATAAAAATGAATCGACCTCCGGAAGGGATTATGTCGTCATCTCAAGCGAGTTCAGCAGATGAGAGAGAGGTATTTACGTGCAGGAAAAGAAAAGTACGCAGTCCTAAAGAAGATATTGCGCAAGATTTTGAAATCCTTCAATCACAAATGAAGACCCTCATATCTGATATTAGAGATTTGAAGAGTCAGAATGAGGAGATACTAAAACTTAACTCAAATCTGCAAAATGCTCTGGTATCATCAACTAATTTGTGTAAAGATCTGCAACAAAAATATGAAAATATGGTTTTGGAGCACAAAGAAACACAAGAGAGAGTCCAATATCTAGAGGTTAAAATAGAGAGTCTTATGCAAAAACAAAATGCATCAAGTATTGAAATAAACTTACCACGAATTAATATAAAAGATGACCTTAATACTATAGTGAATAATATTCATGAAACACTGAAAGTCCCACTCACAGCAGATGCAATACATAAAATGCACACCAAACAAATCAAGAATAACAGCATCATCGTTGTGAACTACAAATTGGAGAACTCCCGGGCAACTGTTATAAAAGCTCTTAAAAACTATAACAAATTGAACACTAAAGACAAATTAAACACCAAGGCGATTAAACTATCTGGTGAAAAACAACCGATCTATATATCTGAAGCTCTAACTGTCCTCGGAAGAAAGTTGTACTATTTGTCAAGACAAGTAAAAAAAACCTGTGGATATAAATTTTGCTGGATCTCTGGTGGTCAAGTGTTTCTACGAAAAGCCGAAGGAGCTCCGGTAATAAAAGTGCAATCACAACAACAAATGGAGCAATTATTATCTACTGAAAACATGTGCGCGAACAATACTTTGTGACTAAACAAAAAACTCTCGTTATCACAATCAAAAAGTAGTTATTGTTCTCCTATTC
Source organism: Mycalesis mineus (assembly GCA_034621355.1). NCBI lineage: Eukaryota > Metazoa > Arthropoda > Insecta > Lepidoptera > Nymphalidae > Mycalesis > Mycalesis mineus. The sequence goes on from CM067884.1 coordinate 8,304,375, forward strand.
AATATCAGCTGTATGTTTTTGAAATGCTCATTTTTAGATTAACTGCTATTTATAACTTTATACTAAGTGTTTTATATGTATATGATATTTTCACTCACACTCACATACTACATTATACACATGACAATATTACACACATCTTAATACGTTTCACTGCTAAATATTGTTTTTACGGATTATTACATTTTCTATTTACGGTAACCACGACATGTTCTACAAAAGAAATCTCAGCTTTCCCATCTTTTATCAAACTGTTAAATTACATTCAATTAAATGATTATGGCTAATTTATGTACAATATCTACTGACATTGATGACAACATCAATGTCGGGAATGCTGTGATTGTAGATTTACCAGAACAATGTAAGAAAATGTTTAATCTATCTAAAAATAATTTTAGTGTAATTACACAAAATATTAGAAGCTTGACTTGCAACTACGATGAATTATGAATTCTGCTTAAACGTTTGGATATTGCATTTGATATTATTATTCTCACTGAATGTTGGTTAACAGAAAATACTGCTATCCCAAAAATGCCAGACTATTTATCCCACTACACCAAAAAGCATATTAATCAAAACGACGGTGTAGTCATATACGTACGAGATCACATTAAGTGCACTGTTACGGAACCGGACTATTTCCAAGAAGCCAACTGTTTGTCTCTTACGGTTGGTAATGACCTTGTTGTTATATGCTTATATAGACCACCCTCTTTTAAAAATCTTGATCCATTTTTTAACTCATTAGATAAAATTCTTTACCAGGTTAGGAACTTCAAGACAGTCGTACTGATGGGCGATATAAACATTAATATTGTAGATCAATCACATGAGAATACTGATACATCGAAATATTTGAATTTACTGGCATCTCATGGATTATTGTCATCTCATAATTTTCCAACAAGACAAAATAACTGCTTAGATCACTGTTTCATTCGGTCTAAAATTGCTTCCTCTACTATTGTTTGTAACACTACATTAACCGATCATTTTTGTGTTATGACTTCTTTGCCAAATAAAATAACCAACAACAATACTCCACACATTAAAGAACGCTGTCGAATCGATTTTACTGCTATAATTGCGGAGTTAAGTAAAGTCAATTGGCTTTATTTTAGCAAAGTTTTATCGGATCATGACCCAAATGTAATGACAAATAAATTCATTGAGATTATTACTGAAACGATGAAAAAATACACGATTACTTATAAACTTTCTAGACATAAGATTAATTTAAAACCTTGGATAACTCCGGGCTTATGCCGTTGTATGAGGAATCGTGACAATTTACATAAAAAACTACGCAAAGACCCTGAAAATCAGACTAAACTTATCACCTACAAACGCTATCGTAATACATGTAACAAACTACTCAGGACGCTTAAAAATAACTATTATAGAGATGAAATTAACAATAATCAGAAAACTCTGAAAGACAAATGGAATTTGATGAAGCAAATGTGCAATCTCAATAGTAAAGAAAACATATCTACAAACTTAGTACAAATAAAGTCTACACCTATAAGCTCTCTTAATTTTGTTAATAATTATTTTATAAACATTGGCAAAGACCTATCTAATAGCATTTTAACAAGACTACATAAAAGTGAATTTGAACTGACCCGACAAATAAAATCGGAAAATATAGGCGCACCTACTAATTCCTTTATGCTTTTACCGACAGATGAAACAGAAATTAAACACATTATTCAAAATCTGAAGCCTACTGGATCATCTGGTCCAGACGGAATACCGGCCCACGTGATTAAAAAAGGTGTACATATTTTTAGTAAACCAATAGCACTAATTTGTAATCATTGTTTCGATAAAGGTATATTTCCTAAGGTGTTAAAACAGTCTATTATCATTGCTATACACAAATCTGGAGATAGAAATACGGTATCGAATTACCGACCAATTTCATTACTACCAGTACTTGCCAAAATTTTAGAAAAAGTAATTAATGCAAGACTTAAGTTATTTCTGGAACGTAATCTTTTATCTCAAAATCAATATGGCTTCAGGGAAGGTAAATCAACTAATAATGCTATACATGAATTAACATCTTATGTGGTAAACAATTTAGATAATGGTAAAAAAACAATAGGGATATTTTTAGACTTAGCTAAGGCCTTCGATACCGTATCTATCCCCATATTAATCAGGAAACTTGAGTATATAGGTATAAGGGGGTTGCCACTGCAATTGATCAGAAATTACATGTCTGATAGATATCAGCAGGTAAAAGTTAACGATTGCGTAAGTCAGAGTGAAAGCATTAATTTTGGCGTTCCTCAAGGTAGTGTTTTAGGCCCCACGTTATTCCTGATTTACATAAATGACTTGTGTAACATCAACTTACCTTCAGGAAAGATTATTACATTTGCAGATGATACAGTATTGTTGTTTAGTGGCAAGTCGTGGCAAGAAGTAAATAACTACGCTAACAAAGGTCTTGCAAGAGTGATCTCATGGCTAGACAATAACTTACTTACTTTGAATTTAGACAAAACAAAATATATCACCTTCAGTATACACAACAGAACCCAACCTTATCCAGGCTCTATAACAATACAAGCTCACACTTGTAACAATTTTACTAATTGCTCATGTTACTGCATTGAGAAAGCAAGCAGTATAAAATACCTGGGTTTAATGATTGACCAGAATCTGAACTGGAAAGATCTGTTAAATTAAGCTCTAGGATAAGAAAGCTAATTTTTATTTTTAAGTCACTTAGAAACATATGTGACCCATCACTATTGCTTACTACATATTTTGCATTGTGTCAGTCAGTAGCTACATATGGTATAAATGCTTGGGGCGGCACTTCCAAAACTACCTTAATTTCAGTAGAAAGGGCTCAACGCACTATACTTAAAGTGATGTCATTTAAAAGATACACTTATCCGACAGAACAACTTTATTCAGAACTATCTGTACTATCGATACGGAAGTTATTTGTGAAATATGCAGTTATTACTCAACATAAAGAACAAGCCGTACTTACTTGTACGTCAAGACGTAGAAAGGATCTAGTTTACAGCATCCCAATGCAAAAAACTGCATTTGCACAAAAATTTGTTACATATCTAGGACCTAAGTTATACAATGCAATAAGCAAATACATTACGTTAAGAAGTTTAACAAAAAATAAAATGAAAGCAGAACTGATTAAATACCTTAACACCTTAAATTATTACGAAGTTGAGGAACTTCTTAGAAAAATAATATAATTTTAACGTATATATTTACACTTACATTAACACTCCTTCTCACATACATAAACATACATAACATGCAAAAATCCCCCATAAAAACATACAGCATACAATAAACTACACTCACAAATACCTTACAATATATAGTTCCTTTCTATAATTTATGTATATATATAAATATATAATAAATAAATAAATGAATATATATAAATATATAATAAATAATTATGTATGTATATAAGTATATAAATAAATATAATAGTATAAAATTATAAATTAACCTACATTGCACTACAAACCTACAAAGTACTTTTATTGCATTAAACCTTACTAAAAATCCATAATATATCGTGTTAAACAATATTATAGATGTATTCATACATTGAAATTGTTCCGTAAACCTTACATATACTGTCAAACGCAGAATGAATGACGCGTGGATGATACAAGACTCACAAGTCGAGCGTCCTACCCGCTTGTTATTTATTCTGTGTTTGTTATTATACCTACCTTCTGTGTATGTAACTGTTTTGAGTAAAATGTATTGTAAATGTGACCCTAGGAACGAGGAATGTCAACTCACTGTGATACAGCTAATGCTAGTACGGGAGTTGCCGTGACTGGAACCTAGGCTTACAATCATACATATATTTTCTGGGGCTAATTATTATTTGTAAGTACCTACCTAAATTGTAAGCCTTTGTAATTTACTTTTTGTAAATAATAAATAAATAAAAAAATATTATATTAAGGGTAAGGAATGTTATACCTTTTGCACAACGCGCGCCACCTGCTCGTCGGTGATGCCGGCCTTGATGTCGATGGGCTCGTACGTGATGGCGTCAGGGTTCTCCGCCGCCACGTCCTCGATGTTCACGCCTCCTTGAGACGATGCTATTATAACTGGGCCCTGCAAGGCGTAAACTGTTGTTCAGTAATGTAAGGACCTTAACTGAACTTCCTGATGAATAGGAAAGTTTCAAATGTAGGTTTAAATGTACCATTCCTTCTCAGAAACTTATTTTAATAACCATCTCGTCATAAATGTATTTACTGATATATTATATGGTATATAAAACTTAGATACACAAATGCTGCTTTAGGACTGTGTGCACCAAGATTTCGGTTATCATAACCAACGGTTAACATAAGCTAAACATAAAATTTACTGTTCACGACAACCCGTACGCTGGTTAAGGACGTAAGCTCGGTTAAGATAATCGTTTACGTCCTTAACCGGCGTACGGGTTGTCGTGAACAGTAAATTTATAGTAAAGTTATGTTAACCGTTGGTTATAATAACCGATATCTTGGTGCACACAGGCCTTAATACTGGTTGGTTGGTGGGATTAAGGTGTTAATGTTTTGACTCTTCAATGATTGCTATCAGATGTTATTGATGGAGACCAGTCCGCCTATTCTGTTACTATTTTTTGTATTAGTTTTGGAAAGAAAGAAAGTTTACATGTGATTATCAAGTTCGTCTCTATGTTTCTTCATCTAACGCGATACCAGAGATAAATAGAGTAAATGGTAATTATATTGTATTCCTTTTTATCTATAGAATTGCGTTAGAAAAAGAGACAGATACAATGTCAACTAATAAAAAATAACTACAAAATCGGGGGGCAGGGCAGCATGACATCTTGCAAAAACTATGGCCCTGAGTTTGTAGGTGGGCATCACAAAAAAGATTATAAAATAATTACGACTATACTCGAATTGCTGTAAGAAAGTGCGGCTGACAGTTGTCAGTATGACGTTGACGTCAGGGACTAGGGATGTGACGCTTAGGAATTCATGTTCATCGCTCTTTTTAATGTTGTAAAAAAATTAGCTTAAAAGGCAAATTATTATTTGATCGTTATTTATGAGGAGACTTTGTTATCGCGTTTATACTAATGCATAGTTTCTAGGGATTAAACTTTTATTGACTGTAGTCTCTGCGATAATTTTTTTAACAACTACAAGTTGGCAATTGACTGCTATCACACCTGATGTGTGATGCAGTCTAAGATGGATGCGGGCTAACTTGTTAGGTGTAGAATGATACCTATGCTCTAGAAGAGATGACAATAGGTCTGACCTTGGTCCTTAGATATAATGTTATTGGGCCCAAATAACATGTATGCTTTTAATTTCAATTCCTATTTTGAAGCTTTATAAAATCATTTATAACATCAGCGTTGCGAACGCAGCATGAAATAATTGATTATTTGATTGAATGATTTGTTTGATTGAAATTAAATACTTTTTTTCCATATTGCCATTTATTTTCAGTCACGCCGCAAAAATTAATACCTACTTCACCGCCATTAACGGCAAATAACATGTTGGCACTGTTACAAGAGTCGAAGGTCGTGAATAAAACAAAAAGGGACATTATGTCTGATTGGGATCGTGACGTCCATATTAACAACATAATTAATTCATCTATACATATAAATAAAATTGCAGTGTCTGTTTGTGCATATATGCATACCGTATATACACCAAAATAACATTTTTTTTTTCAATTATTGTCTGTCTGTCTGTTTATTTGTTCTGGCTAATCTCTAAAACTACATCAGTCATCAGTCGAATTATAAAAAAACCTTTTGTATATGATAGCTCGACTCATGAGGGGTGACATAAGGTAATTTGTATCCAGATAATTATTACCATGCGGGACCAGGAACTTCGCGGGTGAAATACCGGGAGACCGCTAGTTGTTAATAATATTCGTCATAGATTCAGATGATGAATTTAGTGACATCTCAAATGTTCCTAATCTATACTAATATTATAAAGAGGAAAACTTTGTTTGTTTGTTTGTTTGGTTGTAATGAATAGGCTCAAAAACTACTGGACCGTTTTTAAAAATTCTTTCACCATTCGAAAGCTACATTATCCACGAGTAACATAGGCTAAATTTTATTTTGGAAAAAATTAGGGTTCCGTAAAATATTTGGGTTTTTCGGACACAAGGTGTAAAAAATCAACCAGAAAAGTTACTTATTTTGCGTACGCTGCGTAATCTATAAAAGATAGAACCATAAAATGTTCTAATTAATTGGAGATCTTATAAATATCTACAAAAAAGTCCGCGACACACTATACCTATCTATGTCGAGTGAGGCACAACAACCATTTTTTTATTTAAAAATCTTAATTTTTTTTTTGACTACATTTAAACGCATTTATTTTACTCATGCTATTAATCCTTATCAAAATAAATTATTTCATCACGAAGTACAGTTTATGTAGATAATATTTGGTATTTAAAAGATTAAAATTGGACGTTTGGTTTTGAAGTTATGGCGAAATTAAAATATTACTATTCCTGCGTTGCGAAGTGAGCGTCACCAAGGCGGGGGTGCGCGTGCGGGACGGGAGTTTAGATCTATGTTATATATACGATGATGAATTAAGAATTCGATCTTTGTCCAAATATCTATTTAGTACACGGAAGAGTTTGTTCGTTTGTTTAAACGGGCTAATCTCTATCTGCGTGTCGGATTGTAAAATTATTTTTGTTTATTCTGAAGGCTAGACTCAAAAGTGAAATATACTATTTAATATCAATTTATACCCATCAGCTTGCCATAAATATATATTTTTAATGTTAATGTACTGAAATGTCATACAATGTTTAACAAAAATGTAGACCTTTAGTACACGGGACGGGACGGAGAATATTGCTTCACGGGAAACTATAAAAAAATTAAATTGAGAGGGGGAGCGGGGAATGAGCACACTATATGTGCCTTTACACATTTTGTATGAAAGTCTGTCTTTAAAACTAGAAGGGTACCAAAGAGGTTTTCACGCGGACGAAGTCGCGGGCGACTGCTAGTTCTGATATAAGTTTAGACGAATAAAATATATTTCTTCTTTGCAACCTTTTGAGTAAACTTTCCCCGATGTTCTGTTGTTGTATAAAATTATAGACTTATTAAAAATAAAAATTGTACTACAATATACGTATATTATTAAAAAAAAATCGACTATTCATCGTAGAAGTACGTCCCATCACTAGACACGTCTATGGCGTTACGTTATACGTTACAACACTTTGCTTAATTTTTCTTTAAATTTGATTTTATTTGTAGACTAGAACATTCTGGCTGGGTTTAACGGTTTTAAATTTAAGTTACTACAGCTATTAACGATTTAATATATTAAGAATTTGGAACAGCTGAAATACTAAGTCATAATTTGTAAATCGCTTCAACTTTCAAGAGTGAAACGGAAAGTTAATGACATATGTCACAGGCACCATGTTAGAGCGCAGGCACTATATATTAAAAGATTCCATCATTTATTAATGTACTTATTTTATATAGAATCTTATATTCCAAGAACCAATTAATTCTTCAAAATATAACTCTTTTTCGTATTTCGTCAACTATTTCAATTCAGCTTGAGTTTCGGCAAGGACTTTAAATTTTAAGCTAAACATGGTACCGCCACTGTAAATCGTGTATTTATTTTATTATTTAGTTAAGCCATAATATATACAACAAACAATAAATCGTGATTGATCGATACATTGAAATGGTCGCTATGCCATTACTATACTCAATTTGAGTCAATTAAAACTAATTGCTCCATGTGTGTAACTAATTATGATGATTGGCTGGAATGGTTTATTGTCAGTAGGTAAACATTAACTGTTACAAACAATAAATAGGATCTTAACTGTTTTTGTAAATAAATATGAAACCTAGCTAGATCGAATAATCGGCCCCGAAACATGCATATGAAATTACCCTGCATACAAAATTTGTGTGTGCACATGAAATCTATGGAGCCGTTTCCGACATACAGATTATATGAATATATACAAGAATTGCTCATTTGAAGGTATTAGATAGATAACATTTTAAAGAGACATATTAACCACTTTTAAGAGGCACATTATTATTAAACGTGTAGTAGAATTTTTAGTTTTTATTTGTTAATTGTTGTGCCTGTTGAGCCATCAATACTAAAAAAACAAATGAATCATTCTTGATAAAACTGACAACATTTTTGCATCCGACAGATAAAGACAGCGATGATACTCGCCTTTCGCTTTCACATCGGCCTTTTGTTTACCAAAAATCAACAGAATAAAATTTTTGGGCCACACTTAATTGTTTGTACTTTAGCATGGAATTAAAATTTAAATAAATACAATTAGTCTTAGTTACTCCTTTTAATATAATATTTGCAAATGAAAGTCGTATCAAAATCAGTGCAGCCATTTTCATAGATTAGACGGAATAAACAGATAGGAAATTTTAATTTTTTTTTATGATCCTTGTACTTTATATACCTTCTGTAATTGTCAATTTAAAATTACAAACAGACACTTAAATTTTATTTAATTGTATATATAGATGTATATTTATATAGACTTTACTACATACACGTTACAAAAATAACCTTTCACTTATGTCACTTTACATTATTCAAGTTCAATGCAGACAACGTTGGACGCAAGGTCGCTTATCTATTGATTTTCTATGTGCAGAATATAAAGCTACAAGTAGTAATGATAATAATTACGAATTAATTAATCCAATAAATAATATGACCTTACTAATGAACTAACTAAAAATGGCTATGTGGTTAGTTTATACGCGGTAGAAGTAAGTGCGAGAGGTATAGCAGCGAAGTCTCTCTATAACCTGCTAAAAGACCTTGGCCTTACTAGAAGTGTAGTAAGCTCCATATTGGAGCGAGTGTCCAAAGCTGCTCTAGTAGGGTCCTTCCGAATTTGGCTGGGCAGGGAGAATAACTTGAACAGAGGAGGTGAGTGTTGACGCGTGTCACTAAGGGTACCCTTAAACCTACACCCGTGTCACAAGTCTCGGGCTCTGTTCGGAGTTTTTCTCTCAGCCACGCGATGGACCCGGCACCCGCACGGTGAATCCATGGAATGCTAAGATATTCGTCTCTCTCTTATTTTAAGTATTGTATGATAACGCGCACAACGTGCGACGTCTCCTTCCTTGAATGATAGGGGATGTGGAGCTTTGACGCTGGTCTCATGAGCCTTAGGGTGATAATGTTCCTATTTTATAATACTACCCCATACCAATTACCATATATAAGTTAGCCCTTAACTGCAATCACACCTGGTGGTCAGTGATGATGCAATCTAAGATGGAAGCCTAGCACTTAAGAATATGATGAAATCGCTTTGCGGTACATCCTTGTCGGCAGGGTGGTAACTAGCTAGGGCCTCCTAGACCTGGACCAATTAAGAAAATCTTGATCGACCTAGCCGGGAATCAAACTCAAGAGCCTCAGTCTCATAAATTCACTTCTCAAGCTGCTGCACCACATAGTCAAAAGTGTTTACTCTTGTACTACCACTAACAGGTAGTTATAATGACTAGGACCAACAAACACATTGGTGTAACACCACTAAGTTTCTGCATTTGAGCTGCCAATTTTTACAGCAAGTATCTTAGATGAACTTAAAGCAAACATAACATCTATATGCTTGCTATACTGCAACCTGATGTGAAACACTTTCATACAGTGTAATGTGCTCTATTTATTTTGATAAAATGCCAAGACCCAATTAATATAGTGGCCTTAATATAAAATGCGGTGAGTGCGTAAATACGTACATTGAAACTGCGTTCCATCATGATGGCGACATAAAACTCTCTGCGGGGGAACTTCCTCTCTGTGACCATGACCATGTTGCAGATCCTGCCTGCTGCGCCCGTTTGCTTGGTCACCAAATACTGCTTCAGCATCTTGCCCACTATGTCTCCGGCTGTGGTAGGGCTACAATAGAAATCTTTATTTAACCACTAGCTAACGTCCGCGACTTCGTCCACTTGGCAAATAAGTAGTGTGTATGCATTGACATATTAATAGTTAGTACTATGGACTTCAGGTGTAATGCAAAATTCATAACAAAAGTGTCCCGAGATATCTTATATATAAAAGAATGTATTTGTATTTTTTATAAACAAAGTAAAACATTGTTGTACAGTCTAATTTGAAACGGTCTAATTGCTTGCAATAAGTAATCAGCTTTGACTGATGGTTGCCATGGCAGACTTTTTTTGACATGGCAGCTTCTCGTGAAAATAGGACAACATTAATGGTGTGGAGTATGTAGCTTTGAATTTTTTTTTGGCATCTTTAACCTATATTTTATATTCACAGCAAACTTTAAATGTATCAGTGACCTCTATATCCTATCCTATGTTGGTACTAGATTAATCTATATATATATATAGATTAATCTAGTACCAACCAATAAATAAATAAGTCGTTGTTCTGAAACATTATTGACGTGTGTTCAATTGTACTAGAAGTAGTAAGCTAATATGAGACTGAATGCGATTAGAAATCTTTTTCACATTTTAGCTCTCTTTTGGTTCAGACACTTTTTAGCGCTGACCCGAAGTCCATTGTATTAATATGTCAATGTGTGTATGCAACCTTCCAAAAACATCTAAAATAAAATCTTGTCCTAAAAGATAGATATATGCTATCGCGGACTTTTTTGTAGTCCTAATAACGAAAAACAATTCTTCCATACATTTTTTGTTAAACCTTAATTAAATAAAGCAATGTTTTTAATGAAATCCCAGACAATTTATATTTCTCCGACTTTGCCAACAATTATGGTTATATTTCATCTAATTTAGACTAAACCTAAACAATTTATTTTTATACCTAATATATTTATTTTAGAATAAACCTCATAACATTCCAACTCAGTAGTCTTTGAGTTTATCGCAAACAGACAGATAGACGCAGCTGCGAAGCTTTATTTTATAATATGCAAACATATAAACATACATAACAATGGTTACACTAACCATAACAGAGAATGTTAGTTGTGCAATTTGGTTTGAACTGTTCAGGTTCAATTGCCTATTCTAACTTGGCAATGCAAGTCAAAACTGACACTGGATTGTTACCATCATTCATAAGTAACATTTGGAAATACCCGACTTCAGAAACTAAAGACCTATTTAATGCTGAATGAAAACATGGAAAAACAGTTATATAGATAACAGTTAGTCTATGGTTGGCTAGCATTATAGTTAGAATGTATTTAGTATAGAATAAATACTCCTTGTAAGGGTATATGTAAGATGCTACTTTAAAATAATCCTTTTAAAGTTTCACAGCCCCGAGGGGTCCCCTGGCAACCGTCAGGCAAATAATGACAGCTGTCATTATAGCTCCGTCGCTACCCGGGTAGCCGCGGGCCTCAAAGAAGGTTTGAATGTCAGGCCCACAGGGGTTAACCCCTTTCAGTCACAATGATAATAAACGCAAATATAAAAAATATAATATACTGTAAAAACATTTAAAAAATTTAACTATGTGAAAACACAAACAGGAAATTCCATTTCAAATTATTATTAATAATAATGACTCATGCGTGTGATAAGGTAAGTTAGATCACTGGGGAAATCATCATTTAATACAGGAAATGTATTATAGAAGTATTTATTCTATTAAAATAACCATGAAGTCATTATAGTGTTAAAAGAAGTATCTGGTTGAACAAGCTTTGTATGGTGCTGTTTTTTTGGAAATTAATTTAGATACAAATTACTTAACAACGCCATCTATTGTTAAGTAGCTATAGTTTTACTGGGTCAGTACAGCTTTTCATTGCCTGAAAATACTATAATAAAATAACATTTTCTAAAAATTAAACCTAGATAGATTGATTAATTGCCCTTGAAATCCCCTGCTTACAAAATTTCATAAAAATCATTAATACCGTTTTCGAGATTCAGATTATATATACATACAAGAATTGCTCATTTAAAGTTATTTGATTAGATAAAACAGTTTTTTGACCAATCAATTTTCTAATAAACAGTTTCTTCTTGAATACTCACTTGTCAACCATTCGCACTCCTCCTTTGAGACCATTTTTAAAGGCACCTCTTCCTCTGCCTCCAGCAAGTACCTTAAAATGAATTCACTGTTATATTGTCACAACAGCAATAGGTTTACCAAAATTCATTTTATAAAACTTGTAACAAAATATAACACTTTATAAGAATAATTTGAGTATAAGCATCATAAGTAAGTTTAATTACAGCAATACTACTTTAATTAGATACACATGGCTGAATGTTATTGCCATTTTTTTTCATTATTCAAAACAGCTGTAAATTAAATAAAACACAATCATAGACAATTAAGAGCCAATTTAATATTTTGAAATGTCAAAATCTATACTAAAGCCAAACTCGATTGAGAATGCTTGTCAACAAACAAATTAAAATTGAAGGTAGAAATTACTAGTCATTTTGCACCTAATTTTTTTCATTAACTTGTGAATGATGAATTCGTGACAATAAATTAGATTAGTAAGCTTAAAACTAATTAATATATTCAATATCTTTTAAATAAGATTTTTTAAAATAACAAAACGTAATTTTAAATTTATTAGGCATAAAACGTGTTGCATTTTCTACCTTCATTTTAAATTTGTTTGTTGACAAGCATTCTCAATCGAGTTTGGCTTTAGTCTAGTAATTAGTAGAAGAGAAGTGAAGTTGAGAAGACAGATTCAGAATTTAAAAATAGAACATTGAAGTCTTTACCTGGGCTTTTAAGACAATGTCTTTGGTGTTAAGATCTTGGGCGAACTTGACTGCCTCGTCCTTGGTCTTGGCAACATTGAACTGAGGCACAGGGATGCCATTGTCTCTGAGCAGTGTGTAGCTCACATACTCATGTACATTCAGGTGGCGAACTTGCTGCTTGCATGGTACATTGATTTGGGTTGAAGCTGCCAACAGCTAAAAATCATATACATTTTTATATATCTATTTTTCAAAGTCAACTATAAAGATCTACAAATCTCTGTAGTAATACTAATTAAAATATTTTTAATGGTTTGCAAAGAAAAGGTAACAGAGAACAGACAGACTTACTGCATTTATAATATTTGAAGTTAAGTTAGAACAAATTTGGAAAAAAAATTGCATAAAAATACCATATGTTATACACATTTTAACTACATGTTATAAAATTAAGTTTTTATTCAATAAATATAAATAAAATAGTACTTAAGATTATATTGGATTTTATGAACGATCAATAATATTAGGAGTGATGAATTATATTTGTTGTCAAGATATCAGAATAAATCTGTTAATCTCATAAATAAAAAATAAACATTGCCTACTGATGACGTAAGGGCCGTGAGCTGAAAACGACAAGGTCAGCCTTTATAATTATATAAATTGAAACCAATTGCCTTTACGTAACCGAAGCTTAAAGTTACAACGCAGAATTTAAAATTAGCGCGACAATCAATAGAGAAATTAACATATTTCATTCCGATAAAGACATCACACTGCTCTAAATGAAAATAAATCAGTTTCATTTATCTGAAGATTAGAAAAGCAAATTTGATGAACTTTTTAAAAACGAAATACCTATGAAAATCTGCTGTAGTAACTTACCTTTGTTCCATTTTTTAAAAATACTGTTTCAGCAAGGCCGAAAGAACGAGGTAGTAAAGACGCCATTTTTCATACAATACCTATTTGATTTGGCATTTAGTTGAACTCTAGATGTCAAATGCAACTGTTTGTCAAATGTCATTGTCTCGGCCATAAAAAGTGCAACGACCGCACCTCGCCCACAGAATAGATACCAACACAATTAACATTTTTTTCACGTTTGGTACAGATAGTCATAGACCATCACGTTGATCGAAGTCAAAGATTAAAGCAATATACTGCTTAGATTAGGTATATCTAATCTAAAAATATACTGTTCACGGCTATGACTTTTTAATTTTGTAAAAGAATAGCTTAACTTTTAAATATATTTAGGGACTATCGAATTTCTTATAGGAGGATAACCCATTTCATTATGAAAAGCTGTACGCCGCCAGTCTGCCTGGCTTCCCTATCTTTCACCCATACGGCAGTGGTAGCAGGTTGCTTCTTACTCTAACACACAGGACTAGCCGTATTTTGAGTTATCACTTCTGTCGGGCGTCCCGAGACGCACACGTTTTTTATTATCACAGATGTAATACAGTGATTAAAAACAATTTGTGAACTTTTTTAAAAAAGTGGGTATCTATATACCTATTCGAAGGTGTGTAATACAATACCTTTCGTTAGGTTATTAAGAAATAAAAAAGGTATGGTTATCGATATAAAAAATATGATAATATATTGCGTTAATTCATCCTGGATAATTTATCTACATTCAAAGTTTCATCTAAATTGGTTCAGTAGTTGCAGCTTGAGGGAGAAACATCACAAATACATACTAACGCACACACACGCTAAGTTTCGTCGTTATAATATTTAAGCGTGAAAATTTGATACTAAGTATGCTAACTTCTTTATACGAGTAATAAAAGAGATTTTTTTATATTGTATGTAAAAATTATATTTATGTTTGTACAGGATAACAATTCACTCATTTGTTTTACAAAGTAGGTACTTGTTTTTCTTCAGACCAAACTCCATTTCCAGAGAAATAATGATTTTTTTCAAGTATATATACAGTCAAACTTAGTTTTTGTGATTTGTTAAGCATTTTCATGTCTAGTAGTTCATTAAATAGGATATCAGTACCAGTAAAATTTTTTGTGTTAAGGGAGTTTATAACTTGTCGTATTTTATTCCAAGGATATAAAAGAATAGTACAATTTTCATAAATATCATGTGCTGTAAATTCCCTACACAATTGACTGTGAACATATTTTACATGGACTAGAGGTATATTCAGCCAAAATGGATGTCTCTTAATTATTCTTCCAATTTTATTTACACTATACACACTACCCAATAATTGAGATATGCAAAAAAGTAGGTCTCTTCCCTTTCCTAACCGATCACCTGGTGCCCTCTCATACACTTTGTAGTGTGCAGAACTTCCTGAAAGGATGTTTAAGCTTAAGCATTTTTTGTTACTGTTATACAAGTCTAACAATCTTTTTGATGCTTTAGTATTGTAATGTATCATTTTCAGAAACCTTGGATGATTGTAAAATATACTAAATTCGGGTATGCTTTTTGCTTTATCTAATCGTTCCTTTATTGTGCTGGGGCTCAGTGTGTATATATCAAAACACCTCTTTTGTGCCTCATTACCAATTCCATACTCTTTAAGGATTTTATTTATTTCTACTAATGTTGAACAGTTTCTAATAGCCAACTTTGGGTACCTTCGTATAACTTCTTTTATATCAATTTCTCCAATAGATCTAAGATTATATAAAATATTTTCTAAATTCTCTGGATCAACATGTAGTAAATAAAAATTAGATTTAATTTTCTCAATATCCATACAAATTTGTCCTTGTAATATATTCAATGTCTTATTGATGTTTTGCAGTGGTCTATGCTTAATGGTTGGGTATGTCTGCAATCCTCTCTCAAATTCATTTTGACTTACATCCAAGATGAGTTCTAAGTACCTTTGAATTATTTTAAGTCTTAATGCAAATAAAGTCATTTCATTCACATCTCCTTGAACTAAAGTTGTGAGTGATGTTGGCCATTGAGTCATACAGCTTGCAAGTCTATTTTCAACATTTATAGTTGCTGGTATAACTTTAGATTCTTTCAGCTCACCAATAGTTTTATGTTTGATTATTGTTAAATGTGAAAGTATGTGAGAAGGCATTATATTTTCTACTCCACATTCTTGTAACACTTTGTATCTATAATTAAGAGTTACAGGCAATACACTGCACAGTGATGGTTGTTTCAAGAGGACTTCTCTATGAAATCCAAGCTTGTAAAGTACCTCTATAACATTTTTTATTCTGACATTGTCTAAATTCTTTAAAGCTGGATTCTTGAATACTAAAAATTGAGCTTTACTTTCATTCACGTTTAAGTATTTACATAAATATTTTATAGTGCTATCATTGGCAGAAGAAATTGAGCGCACATTAATTGGTCTCCAAGACCTGGAGGTTCTACAGAATAATATTTTTAGAATCATTTGTTACATAAATATAAAGTTCTATAATAAATTAATAACATTTATTTCACTATCACTATAAAAAAATCTCACTCTCAGATTAGACTTTACGATGAATGAACGATTTTAAGGAAAATTTACATTATAGTAGTCATCGAAATTATAATTCTTCATTTAGAATTTTATGTTCTTTTATATACCAAATAATTATTTTATTTATTTATTTTTCCAAGTAAATAAAGGATCAATCAACAGTATAATAAAACTCAAATTGGAATTGCGTCTGACGTCTGTCACTGTCAACGGCGTGTCCAAAGAGTATAATTATAAAGTAATTAATATAAGTCTATGATGGGGTTCGTCTGTGTCTGTGATTTGTTTTGGAATTTTGACGGTTGTCGGTTTGGTTGATGATTGACATTTAATTTGACCGAACCAAAACTTTTCGTGATTGTTGTCATTTGTATGGGCGTGTTTCGCTTTTAGATTTTATATTTTTTATTTTATAAAAAGTTAATTTAATTTTCACAATGGGTTCTAAATCAAAAACTGGCCTGTTCGCACTAAGCTTTTATGGGCTGGCATCTTTATTTATATTGATAGCTTTCGTAAGTCCATTCTGGCTAGTTACGGATGGTAAATTGAAAAACCCAAAATTTATCAAAATCGGTAAGTGATACAACATTCCCAAATATTTTTATATTATAGAGTTAGTAAAAACTCGAAAATAAAACAACAAATCCAATGAATATATTACTCGACACTTCGCTTTAAGTTGTGGAATTTATGCTTAGCTATACCACTGCTTGGATAGACTTCTCTTCATAAAGTTTAGTGTTTAAATCAGGCAAGCAGTTTTTCAGGCTTTTGTAGGTCAAGTTAACGTTATCCGGATTCGTCTATTATGAAACCTTGAATGGCATCATTGGACTGTATATACAAATCTCCTAATGAATGACTACAGATGAGAACTGCATTAAAATTATTGTATAGCTAAAAGAGTATATACGACGAGAATAAATTTTGTTTTATGCTGTAAATCTTGGACCAGCATTGCTGTTATTTCTAATGAGCAGCCATTACTTTTGGCATCATTCAACATGGACATAATTTGTATATAGATAGATATTAGGATAAGTTAGCTTGTAATTCCCATGTTGAATATCTCCTCCTCTAGTTGTTTTCCTCATTGATGAGGGTTGTGACCACCTCCATCTTTGATTCTATTTGAGATGTAACGCCACTTTGCTCTGTCCTTTTCTGTCCGAAGAGCATTGTAGACGGTGGAGTTGAGTGGTGCAGATCTGATCAAACCTATGTATGCGGCCACGCAGCCTTTTTCCTTCCACTTTGCCTAATAATATTAAACAACATTCATACTTTTAGATGGAAAAGGAATGATGTTAGATAAATATTTATATAAAAGCATACTGACAAAAATTACTGAAAATGTATTTCCATTTTGGTTTACAGGTTTATGGCAAGTTTGCTTTAATGGATTTGAAGAAGTCCATCACTGGTATGATGTGTCATTCAAAGGATGTTGGTGGATCTTTGAAGAAGAATACTACATTATACATGACATATTACTCCCTGGATTCTTTATAGCAACACAATTCTTCTTCACTGTGTCTATGTGCTGCGTTCTTATATCAGTCTTTTTATCATTTTCATACATGAGAAAGGATAATGATGATGAAAACTATGTTACTCTTTTAGTAACATTTGGCACTATTCTTGTTATAGGTGGTAAGTTACCTGTATAGTCACACCTTTCTAATATTTTTCTGATCTAATTCCTACAAACCTTAGCCTAGGAGTATTTAGACTGCACAATGCAAAATACTGTACCTATTTCTTATTATTTATTTTATCCTCAATTTTCAAAAAAGTCTTTAGATATAAATCACAAACAATTTACCTTTTTAACATAAATCTTATTAAAATATAATATTATAAAAAACTTATATCTAATGCCAGTGCCATAATGAGGGCGGTGCCATGCCATGGCTGTGCCCAGGCACAGGGCGCAGACCTTGGAGGGGCGCAGAAATCACCAGACCATATAAAAACAATATGTTATTTAGAGTCTGTTACAAGTCTGTAGGGTGCAGTTACGCACGCTGGCACAGGGCGCATAAATTGTTGGTTCTGGCTGTCCGCTCTGTCTAAAGCACAAAAAAATAATAAAATTCCCACAATTTATGGTAATAGTCTATACTTATATTTAATCTAAGATCATTGATCATTTTGGGTAATAGACAGCAGACACATTCTTAATTTGAAATATTTATGACATTGCTAAATAATTTTTAATTTAAATATAACATTGCAGGTTTCTCGGGAATAATATCAGTGGTGACTTTTGGAGCAAGAGGTGATGGACGAGATTGGATGCCAAATTGGGAACATAATGACTTGGGTTGGGCATTTGCTCTGGGTGTTATTGGTGTGATATTACTGTTTCCTGCTGGCATTCTCTTTCTGGTTGAAGCTAGGGTACGGAAATATAAGAGGTTGCATGAGATGCAGCAAAGTAGAGAACCATCTTCTTATACCATGCGCGAAAGACTTGAGAAAATGGCACGTCCAGCGCACACTGACATATAAAATCATAGTTGCATTAATATCTTCAACTGCCTTGTAACTTATGAAATTAATTAATGTGCTTTACATAATTCCGTCCATTTATACGATTTATCACTTGAACATTATGATTAAATAGAATCTCTGCAAAGGTATTTTTTTTCTTATAGGTAGTTATTATAGTAATCTTAATTTTTACAAATTGATAATTTTACAATTTTATAAGTTTAATGTAGTGAGTAAGTATTAATTTAAGATAATGAATGAAATAAATGTAAGAGATGTATTGTAAGTATTGGTGTATAAGTAAATAAATAATCATAAACATTTAACTATGATTTTGATTTTATATTGTTTTGTTCAACTGCCTGGTTGTAGCTTGTATGGCTTCAGACATGAGCTCCTAGGTTCGTGTCCTGGTTTAGGCTTTAAAATAAAATACTGCTTTTTTAAGAGACTTCAAAAAGGATGCTGTTAATTCGACTAATATATATTATTAGAATTGCATAGGTTTTGAATATCTTAGTCTAGAACAGCTTACTTATGCAATTCATTACATTTGTATGAGTAGGTTGTTTTATTTGTGTCTGTATGTTCGTCCACGCTTACATATATTTCAAAGTCGAATTACAAAAATTCATTTTTTAGCTATAGTTGAATCATCAAAGCATAGATTAAAGACTACTAGATGGAGTCATAACGCGGCGGTAGGTTCAAGAGCGTGACAGACTTATTTCATTCGGCCTTTATTAGAAAGTGACACAAGATTATTTTTTGTCCCTTTCAGCGTGTTCGTTTTTATTGTTTGTCAAGAGTGGAGTTTGTGACAGACAAGGGACATATCTGAGCAATTATTAGCTTTTTATTAAATTTGCTGATAAATAATATAACTTTGCGGTTACGATATTAATTTAAACGTTATCGTGCTATGGTGGGTTGTAATATTTTCGGCTGCAACAGTCGCAGCGAACAGAAAATCGAAGGAATTACGTTTCATACGTAAGTAGGCATAAACTTCATTGATTGATGATTTAAAGCTTACATTATTATTTTTTAGCAATTATTAAAAAATAAAAAAGTTATTTTTTAGCAAATTTCATGTATAATACATGTTTACTAAACTATCTTATGTAAAGTAATATTTCGTATTTTACGATATTTTAAAACATAAAGTTTTATGATGTGCTTTAAATGTTGACATGTCATGTCAATAAGGCAGATTTGCTGTCTCACGAGTCGACATGCTATGGGCTCTATCTAGTTGTCTTTAATCTATGCATCAAAGCAACGGAAAAAAAATGAACCATTCTTGAATTACTGACATTTTAAAATCTCGACGAGAAAAATGTCAGGCCCGCAATATTACATCTATGGCTAGCGCAGGCCCATTTGGTCTATGGATACTAGGATATTTCAAGATGAAGGTACACATTTAAATATATATCATAGTCGTAGACAGAGAATATAGAGCTACTAAGAGAATAATAATTGCAATGATTGCAAGAATAAGGAGCGAACGTAATATTTGAAAGTGTGAGCAAGACTTTAGTTTTTGTCTCTATCTGCGTATAGGGTAATTTTGATTTGCCACCGGTGGTCGATGCCAGACAATTTTTTATGTTGAAAGAATTTTGGTCTAGATTAACTATACTTTTGAAAAAACCAGAAACTGTTTGAAAAATGATAATGAAAACCAAAAAATGATTGCAACATTCATAGCAATTATGTAAATGTATATCACATTTTCTGTCTCTTAATGTATACGCTACTAGCTCCTCTATACCTATTCTCCCTCTACGATCATAGTAAATTATCTGTGTTAGAAACTTTAGGGAAAGTATCCTGAAGAAAAAATACAGGCTATGTACTGTGACTTTAACTACCTTGATACTTATTAGTATTATTTATTTATATCTTAAATTACGATCTGCTACCAAAATAACTCTTTAATTAATTAAGAGTATTATATGAATGAAATGAAATTACTTTTCTTATTGCAAAATAATCCTCACTAATACTAAAGGATCACGCGTGACTAAAATGTACGTGGAAGCGGCATCCGGCTGCCGCTGCAATCTTTGACTACGTTTTATATATTCGTAAGTGTTGGGTCGTAAGGGTTTAAAAGATGGGTAATAGTTAGTAATACAGGATGTAATTTGTGTATTTATTTTTGTAAAAAATAATATGGAACATGAACTTAATTAATACATTTTTTACTTAAAGGCTATTTCTTCATCTGTAGGGTCACGAATTTATATTTGCCACGAAACTTGCACTCACACTCCTTAATGATTTCATAATCTGTAGCTATTTTAGTAGATCGTTTTTATAAAAAAAAGTCTAATTTGTATTCTATACCTATTCTAATAGCCTAACAAAAATAGTTAGGAAATAGTGCTTATGGAATTTGATATAACACTCAAGTTATCGGGGACATTTTCCTTACAACGTAGTGCTTGTTTCGCAGTTTCGAAACCAAGAGAGACTGACTGTGGTTCATTCATGTTTTGGAGAATCCCATGTATGAAACCACTTGCAAAGCAATCTCCCGCACCTGAAACGTTCTCAACAGAATTTAAAATATCGGTAGAATACACTTGTACATCCAACTCATTTCGTTTCATTCCATTATTTGTATGTTTAATTGTAAGAACGCCTTTAGAACCTCTTGTTATAATAAGTGTTCCTATAAATTTTAATATTACTTTTGAAAGTTCGATAATTTCATCCAGTTCATTTGTTTTGATATGGTTGATGTCAGGCTTAATAAAGTTAGCCATAGCTCTGAGTTCCATCAAATTTGGCGAGGCGTATGTCATAACGTGATTCCCATGAAATGGTTTAATTGCTTTTCTTCTGTCTGTAGGTTCAAAAAATACTAAAACAAAAAAATAGACAACTTGTCTATAGTGGGACATAAAAAAGTAGAAATTAATAAAAATACTTAAATTAATGCGCTTACATCTATCTTATCATCATCATCATCATCACTAAACATATACACCCGATTGACCTAAATTTTAGCTTAGTATTATTACTTCCATAGTAAAATATCAGTTATACCATTAATGAGGCCCAGGATATGGAGGTTTTATCCACCACGCAGCTCGAGTGTGGGTTGACAATATTTAATTGTAAACGATCACTAAGTCAATTGTAGGACCGATGACGACATAACGTTCCCGCTTTGACACGGGAGTACAGCACCATCAACTATCTGACTCCGGGCTTAGAATATCAATTCAAATTTCATAAAAAAACTCAGTATTAATCCAGGAATCGAATACAGGACCTCGCGATCTGGGCTGTCAATTTATTCTAGAATGAGCAAAATACCACTGACTGATTGGTTCTACGCAAGATCGCTTTAAACTCGATTGACTGATCAGTGAGTCGAGTTTCTCAAAAAAAGCATTGTTTCTTATTTCGCGATATAGAAACTCAGTATAAACGGTTTCTCAATACTCCAAAGGCAACAGAATCCGTGTGAGTAAAACCGTTGGAGACCGGTTAAATAATATATTAATAGTTACTTATTCCTTGTCTTTTAAAAAATCTTAACTTTTGCTTTTATAGACAGTCATCATTTTTGAATTTAGAAGAACCTTCAAACCATTTTTTTGTTATTCGCTTCATTAATTCAGATTTCCAAATTCTTATTACGATTTAAGATAACTGATAAAATTATCAACGATAATTGTTTGCTCTATAAGAAACAGTTTTATGACAAATGACAGCAAAACAGTTTTATGACAATGACAGCAAAGCAGTGTTGCCACATTTCTATTTAAATTAGTTTGATTTTTTAGTTGTCGTCGTTGTCAATCTGTGTTATGACTCCACCCATAAACTTCCAATGCCGTTTTATTACTTTCGAGTTTCGACAAATATAAACTTTAGTGAATATTATTTTGTGTATGAATGTGTATTATTGTAATAACGGCGGTGTGTATGGCAAAGATCAACCTTTGACTAATTACCGGTGCATAACTAAAGTTTTTGTTTAGTTTTAGAAAAGAACTTTTGTTAAATCGTTAGCTTTCGGTTATTCAGTAAGTTTTATAAAACTCAAGATCGTTTTGAATAATTGTGTTTTAGTTAACATTTTCTTATAATTCCTTGAGATTGTGACAGTTATTTTTCATTACACAGCTGAAGACTCAGGTATGCACAGATATTTTATTATGATTTTTGTGGATGCTTTCTTATGTTTTTTCCTATATAAATATTAAATAATGTATTAGATTTTCTCAAATATCTGTTGTTACTAGTATATATGTTTTGTAATAATTCACATATATAAAAAACATACTTAATTAATATTGTAATTGAAATTTATTAATATTCTTTAAATTTTAAATACTTTTTTTAAGCCCTAACATTTTAACAAATATTTGAATACAAAAATGATATTACAAAATATTTGTTATGTTCCTGGTAGAGAGTAAAGTTTACAGTATTTCCCTTCTGACTTTCATTTTGGGAATTTGATTATTATTACAATTACAACAATAGAACATTACAATTACATGTATAGGGCTTATTCTTTGCCTATAAAAGGCACATTTTAGGGCCAGATGCCCCTTATTGTTTAAAAGGGGATGTAGAGCTTAGATTCAAAATGCTGCTCCAATGCGGGGAGCTAGATATACATGTGTTACTCTCCAGTGGATCCTACATGAATGGATCATATGCACTTCTATGGCGAGTAATCTTTTGATACATGGCCCTTTCATCTTGTAAGGGCTTTGATCATTTGAACAATGAACAGAAAGCTGACTGCAGCTTGCTGTAGCTTTATGATGAGTGCGAGACATTTAAGTGGTCAGTCTCTTCTGCTTTTTAAATTTTTTGTTCTGTTATTCTGACTAAATAAAAATAATTTTCTTTCTTTCTTTCATTATAGAGGGTAGTAACACCTCTTTTCTTAAACTGATCTGATAATCAAGTTAGTGATCTACCCTATGACCTATTTCCTCTTTCTGTTCCTCCTCATCCTTCACAGTGTTCATGATTTAACTAGATAATAAGATTCCAGTATCTGTTATTTCCTGTATCTTAAAAGATAAAATTTAAGGATGTTTGTTTTTGTTAACATTTCCCACACTAGGCAATGTGTGTGAAAATTTTAGCATTGTTGTGTTGAACATACATCCACCATTCATTGGGTAAGGATTGCGAAACATTTCAACTTACAGTCACACAACCTTGTTCTGTGTAAAATGAACCTCAGTTTTAACTCTAACACTATTAATGGGTTGTACCAAGGTTTTGTGAGTAATGCTAGGTATGTTTCAAGTTAATGTTCTCAGTTTTATCTTCTATAGAACTTCACTACTTTACTGGCTTGTATTACAACATATTTCTTACTTACATACATATCTCTAGACCTAGAAAGTTTGTCAAAGTAGAATGTATCCCTCAACCTGTGACAAACCACCTAATGATGCAGACATGCCTGCTGGGTTTTAGTGGGTATTTAGACATTATTGGGGACTCCCACATACCCTTTCAGAAACTCACTCGATCATCGGATTTGCCTCAGGGAAAGATAGTAAACGCTTTTGTCAGTGTTAAAAAAAGACTTACAAAGTTTAAGTGTTAGGGGTATGCCTGAATCTTGCAAATATCTGTAGTGAGTCAGATACCATGTAGCAGCCAGCTGACATTATCAGTTTTTCTCACCCACTCCTGAAGTCTGAGTTGACATTCCATGTCTTTTATGTAAATATAAATATAAAACAATATATGTATCGAATTGAGAACCTTCTCTGTTTTTTTTCGTCGGTTAAAAAAAAGTCGGTTTGGTCGGTCAGGTGTTAAGTATATTTTTTATCTTTATTAAAAATGTATGTACTGTGCACATGCTTTTTTGTAAGACAGTCATATTATAATTTGAAGTATGACTGTTCTTACTATTTAATATATATTTGACAACAGTTTTTTAATTCTGTACAAACTTGTTCTACAAAAAAATCATAAGTTAGCATAGAATAATTAAGTGTGAGAAACAAATTACGACACTTAAGGTCATTGTACCTTTGAAGCGTAATAAAAACATTTATTATGAATCACTTGTTACAGTAATCATGAGGAAAAGAAGCATGGCAGGTAATTGTGGGATCATTGTTTTTGTGATTGCCCTTGTGACTGTGGCATTGGCATTCGGTACGCCCAGCTGGCTAGTTAGCGATTATAGGATACGAGGGGCTAAGTTGGACAGGTGACTAATGCTTGTTATTTTTTTAATTATTATACTTCTCATTTATTATAACAGATATTTATTACTGTGTGTTTACCGATTTTACTGAAATGAATAATTTGTAGCTTTGATCATAAAATATATGGTCTGGCATTGTAGTGGGTGTTAAGTATATATTTTTTATTATTAAAGCAGCTCTCTCTCCTTCATATACCTTCTTGGAGAAGAAGGGAGGCCTGACCTTCAAATGAAATGAAAATGTATTGTTTCACAGTGCTACATTATTTATAGGGCTAGACCTTCTAGTAAGTACTAAGATCTGTCACAAAAAAAGGAAAGGATTAATAAATAAATAAATAATGATATTTATTTTTCAACTATTGTTATTTCATTTTAATGATTTTTTTAATGACTACAGGTTAGCTTGAAGTGATGAACAATTAAAAAAAATAAATGATACTTTTATCGGCTTCTACACGACACTAGCCACGGCAAAAGCCTCCCACCAGCCAGACCAAGACAAATTAAGAAAAATCTCAATTTGCCCCGCCAGTAATCGAACCCAGAACTTGCGCCTTATAAATTCACCGCACATACCATTGCGCCACGGAGGTCGCCAAAAAAATTTTTGATTCTGATTTAAAAATCTTGTACAGTAAAATTAAAAATTAGTGAAATAAATAAAGGTCACTTGTCAAAGTAGTTTAAATTATTTACAGACAAAAATTAGATTCATTAAAATATTCTCTTTTTTTGTGTTTGTAAAATGAAATATTAGAAGCAATATTTTAATTTTAGATTGGGATTATGGAGTCACTGCTTTAGATCATTGCCAGATCCTTTGGATCAATATCAAAGGCGATTTTTTGTTGGCTGCCGTTGGGTATACGATCCATTTACTACAGGATATGATAAAATTCGGGGATATCTTTTACCAGGTATATTATTTTTTTTTATTTATAATTTAGCACATAATGTTTGTATTGTAAATTTTTTGGACACAAATTAAGTATTTTTTTTAATATCTTAATGTCCTTTCAGGTTTTATGATAGCAACTCAGTTATTTTACACTCTATGCTTGATAGGAGTACTGATATCAACTATTTTGGTGATCATATTTTTCCTATGTTGTGGTCCAGATCAAAACAGATATGTGATGATTATAAGGGTGATTGGATTTTTAATGTTAGCTGCAGGTAAGTAATCATAATATTTATATATATGTATAAAGCATAATTCTCATCACTTTGTGCCTCAGAGCAAAGTTTGGCAGTGAGTCGAAAACCATTTCTATTCTTTTTATTGAGCTCAACTACCCAATTAAAATTAATTGTAGACAATAAAGCATTATACCATAGTCATATTATTTTTTCATTTCTAATGTCTGTGCCCTAAAACCATTGAGATATAAATTAGCATGTCAGTTTATAAAAAAAAAACCTTCTTGCCATCATCTTTTGCAACAGTTTTACATTGGCTTCAAAACTTTTCAAGCATCGACATACAGGTTAAACTTGTACTCTGCCCTGAACACATTATACAAGGTTTATGATTTCAGTATACAAAAGTAAATATCACTCAATAAATGAGAAAGCCTATTGCCAAGCCAAGCCTGTTTGAAAGATATTATTAATCTTGATTTACTGTATAGGTAACAATTAAATTGGAAATAATGTAAATATTAGGACTCTTAATTTAATACCGTGTCCTTATAAGGCTAGAGTAATACAATAATAATTCAGTGAATATTATTGTTTTGTGCAAGTGTGTTTTTATTATTTATTTCAGGATTAAGTGGTGTAATAGCAGTTATCGTTTTTGCTTCTTTGGGAAATACTGATGGATGGATGCCAGATCATGCTAACAATTATTTAGGTAAATGTCAGTTTAATTCTGGCATATTTAATTTGATTTTATTTGCATTTTATCTCAAATAACAGTCATAAACTGCCATTCTCCTCTTCCTATAAGATATGAAGCTACGACCCACCATACCCTTTCCACTTCATAAATCTCAAGTTTATAATAATTACAGGGTGGTCGTTTGGCCTTGGAGTGGTGGGTGCAGTTGCGTGTCTAGTAACTGCTGCGTTATTCCTCACTGAGGCCAACATACAGCTGAAAAAGCGCAAGAGGCTAAAAGAGTCCCAAGCACGGTTTGAACTGGAACATGAATCTAAAGCGTAACAGCTGTGCATGCCTGCCTTCGAGTTTTAATAACTTTTATGACTTATTATGACTTTGCTAATGTTCAAGTGTAACAAATTGTATATGTCAGTAATATAAATATGTTTATGTTGCGTTAATAGCACTACAAAGTGTAATAACAACTTTATTTTTTTTAAATAATGATTTCTGCAACCATTTTTACAATTGGTTAAATTCTCCCAATTACCAATTTATTATTTTATAAATCATTTGTTTGATGCTTAATTTGTTTTTAAAAACTTATGTGTAATTGTCAATTTGAGTGACCCGTTTGTTTATTACTTTAGAATTATATTAGTTTAGAAAGAATGGGCTAAGAGTGTACTATCTTAATATTTATGCAAAAAATGTGCCTTACATTACTATTTTTAGTATATTAACTTACAAGTTCCACCGAAGGTTTATACATAGTTGACAGAATAAGCTAGTTTTAGAAATGACAAGTGTGGGAACATTTTAAACACGTTATTAATTTATTAAACATATTGGTCAAATGACATAAATATATGCCAGTAAAATATTGTACTGATTTTCTTGTATTAACTTTATTCATTAAAATGTTATTTAACAACTTTTAAAGTATTGCCAAATAATTAATAATGTTATAATTAAATCAAAATTTAATAGTTAGTGTATTCTTGCACCCGCATATATTAAAAGAATCTCAAGCTGTGTTTAAGATAATCCAATTATTTTTATAATTTTAGTAAAGGTTTGTAAAATTACGCTTATTAAAAAAAATCCGTCCAACATATTTTAATACTTATTTATACTTGTTATTATTAATTTTATATGCATTTTAAATCAATATATCACTTTCTTTTGTATAATTGTATCTTATAAAATAAGCACATTTTATTTTTAAGATATTAATTTAATATAAGTTTAAAATAATTTTTAAATGTAAGGGTCTTCTCACATCTGACGGAAGATATGTCGCGTAACGGCAGAAGACACAAACATTCAACCTTTACACTGAAACGAAGATGTGCTAGTGCATCGCTCGTACGAATTGACGTAATGAGACGTGACGTGACGTTTCTTCCGTTTGGTGTGAAGTGACACTTTAATTCCAATAAAATAAAACGAATTACAACTGTGTTTGTTTGCAGAAAATTAGTGTAAGATATACAGATAGAATAAGATGCATGATTGATGATGATCCCTAGATATAGCAACAATCCGTCCAAACTGATTCTCTGAATTTAATACTATTAGTATTGGCAGCACACACGTAAAGATGTACCTACTTTTAAAAATAAATTTTTTAACACTATGATTTTTTTATTTATTGACTTTCGATAATTGGTTGTATGTTCTAATAAATACGAGTTTTTATCTGATTGATTGAAAATTTTAGTTTCTGAAACTATACTAAAGATTGAGAATGCTTGTCAACAAACAAATTAAAAATGAAGGTAGAAATTACTAGTCATTTTGCACCTAATTTTTACTAACGGCGAATTCATAACAGTAAATTAGATAAGTAAGCTTAAAATGAATTAATAATTAATTCATTCATGAATTAATAATAATTTCTACATTTTAAATTTGTTTTTGACAAGCATTCTCAATCGAGTTTGGCTTTAGAATTTATTTTAGTTATACCTAGTCTCTTTAAGAGAAAAGGCTGACGATATATTTGTTTACAAATACAAACTTCTAAAACAGTTAATCATTTGTGATTTATTCGTAAGTATATATCTAATGATCCATGGCGATATTGAAATTATTATTCACGGTCATTTAAAATATCACGTTCTGTTACAGTTTTTTTATATTTAGACACTGAGTGAGGTCAGGTTTTTGTTCAAATGAATCGCTTCAGTCCACCTTATTTATGTTCTCAAGTTTTATTTTTTTCTAACAATATGGCATACTTCAAAGATCACAATGTAATCACAATGAACATTATAATATTTGTTGAAAGTAGTATAAGAGTTCAGAAAAATCAGGAAGAGTACCTACTCAATTCTTTTAATGAGTCTGGCCCTGAGAGGCAGCAGAGACTTGCTTATTCAACAGTTTCCTTATATTATACGTCTTGTGCCTGAAGAGCCCAACAATATTGTTAACGTAAGTATGGTCCATGCTAAATTTCTACATAGTCCATGGTGCAACATACTCAACGACGCAGGAATTTGTTATGTATGCTGTGGCGGACTAGAAGTCTTTCAGCGGGAGTTGTACAGAACGGGTAATGCTCTGATTGCTTGCGGGCCAATTTGACTTTAAACTAACTTCTTTATTCCTACGAATGCTTATACGCTTTCGCGAGATCATAAAACCGTCACGCTTTCTTTATTACTTTTAGCTAGAATCCAGAGCTGTAAATACTGTAATAAAATAAAATGTTTGTGTCATTGATTGTCAGTTTGTCACTGTCAAGTGTCAGTTGTCACTGTCAATAAATCAACAAAGCCTCCGGAAACCAACCGTTGTGTACGTTTTATTTTTAGGTGTCTGTGTTGTAAATAAAAATACCGAATTACTGCTGCAAATAGAAGAAAAGTACGATTGGAAATATAACATTCTAAATTTCTGACTAAAAACAAAACATAAACATGACTGCCGAAGGTGATAATGAGTATCCAAAGGCTTCCAGTAAGTATTTCATGGGCACGCCCTACAGTGTTTGTTTGTTTTATATTTGTTTATTTCTGAAAACTAAAAATGAATTAAATTGTCATAAGAATACAGAATAAATGTAGTTGCAGTAATAAATTTAAAATACATAATTATGTAATAGAAAATTTCCACTTCTCATTCCTTGAGAATAAATGAGTATTAGTTTATCATTAACATTAATAGGCGTGAAAATCGATTTTAAATGATATGAAAAATCATTAAGGTTTATAACTTAAAATATGATTGCTCCATATGTATGATATATGTTCCTATAAAATATGAATGAATTAACTTTAGTAAATTTTTGTTAATTGATTAGTCTTTGTTTTTTAGATATCACTACATTGAAAACATTAATTTATATCTTTTGTTATAGATGCTACACTGATTGGAGCAAGTATAACTTACTTAGCAGGATTGTTTCTGCTGCTGTCCTTTGCCGGCCCATACTGGATAGAATCTTATACCGAAATGTTCTCTTCTTTCAAGCATATGGGTTTATGGGAGTACTGTTTTGAACGTTTCAGATTTCCCTCGTATCAGTATGACAAATATTTTGATGGATGCCATTATATTTTTGGTCAAGTGAGTATAGGTCATATTATTTTTTTTATCTACTACAAGTTGACCCTTGAATACTATCACACCTGTTGATAAGTGATGATGCAATCTAAGATGGAAGCTAGGAGTAGGATGAAATCCTTACTCCTTTCGTACTGACTTACTATTTTTAGTATGACCAATATGAAGAATAGTATGATAAGAGAATTTTGTGGTGTAAAAAAGATGTAAAATTCAGGAAGGGATGCTTAGTTGGTTTGGGCATGTAGAGAGAATGAAAGAAAGAAGATTAATAAAACAGATTTATCAGGGTAAATGGAAATGATGAAAGGGGAAAGCCTAGGCAAATGTTCCTGGACTAAGTCAAGTGTGGCTAAGTCAAGAGTTCCCTAAATCGAGGAATTTCTATGAAACAATTAATGAAAGTGGAAGAAGCTATAGAAGTATGCAAGGCGAACTATCTTTTATTAGTCAAGTAAGCATCTCATAGCTCATCCCAACTACACTGGAAAATTAGCTTAGATTCACTGTCCATAAATTGCAACTAACTTGTAAGGAACATCTTACAAGTTAGTCGCAGTTAGTCACAATCTTTTCTTCTGTCATTTTCACTGTTCGACAACTCTACAATTTTAAACTATCTAAAATTTTACTACTTTTCTTTCATGCTCCATTATTTTGATCATTCCACAATCTTTTAACTTTTTTTAATATTGCACTTTCTTATAATTTGTTGCTTATTTTATTTTAATTGAGCTAAAATAAGGTTTCGGATCAAAAATCTCAAAGGACTCTGACCAAAATTTTCAAAATCTGATAAACCGTTACAATATCCAAATAAGTGTCATTCGGTAAATAATAATATCAATTTTAAACATGTTTAATTTCAGTTTAATAGACAATTGCATAATCAAGAAAAAAGCACAAATACACGACTTAGGTTATGTGAGTTATTTGACATATATGTACGACTTTGCAATTATCAACCTATTTTTACAGTCAGAATCTGACAAATTTTCGTTTATACGTATTCGTTTTCATTATATTATAATCTCAGAATAGAGATTTAATGATAATTTATTAGTCAAATTGAATTGATCCAATTCAATTCAATTGAAAGCCATAACCTTTCAATTAAATTGAAGACATGATATTGACAGCAAGCAATAGAAATGGAACGATTACCGGTGTTGTCAGTATCAATTATGCCAGACCCACTATTATGTCATTATTTGCAAAACAAAAACCTAAAATCTACAACATGTTTTTCTGAAACTTAGATGATCAACAAACCTAATATACCTATATCTGGTACATAATAAAAATAATAGGCTACCTGATTGTATGTGGTCATCACAATCCATGGAAACTGTAGTTTTGATAACAAAAAGTCATTATTTTCTTGTTAGTGGTATAATTATAAGTAACTGTTACAAAATAAACCATTAATCAATAATAACCGCCAGCCACTTAAACAATAAAAAGGGGACATTTACAACCAGTTTTAGTGGAAAATCCTTTAAGTTGGCAACATTGATAATATTGTGATGATATCAAGAAATAATATACATATTTCAAAAATATTTTTTTATAGTCTGCAATTGTGAACTCAATTATTTTTATTGATTTCGATTTATAAAAAAATAAAGAATTTTTGAAGATACATTTTATTGTTGTAACGTGTTGGGTCCAAAATGGTCAGTCTCCTTTCTGAGGTATCATCAGTAACATTATTTCTTTATTCTAGGAACTATATGTTATCCGTGAGTGGCTATTGCCAGGCTGGCTGATGGCGGTGCAGACATTTGTGACCCTTGGACTGATGCTGTCATTCACTGCTCAAGCTCTGCTAGCCTGTGTGATAGTGAGAATACCATTGCGCACTGTTCTGAGATATGAATGGATCTTTGTCTCCGCCTCCTTTATTATGGTGACATTATCGAGTAAGATATTTTGAGTATATATAATAGACTAATTTGGATCATGGTCTAACTAGAAATGCAGCAAGTTATATGTTAAATTGTTCATTTGGTCCAAACCTGTTCTATTAGGATCATATCTTATTTTGTTGGCCGACGACACAAGCAGACAAGGCAAGTGATGTTTAATCTACACATGTGACACAAGTCCTTTATTCTGTAAGGGGTTTTTGTCTGCCACATCATGGATGGTGAATCCATTCAATGTCATATCTTCTCTTTCTTGTTATAACATTATTGGTTTTGTGAACCAACTTCAAAAAAAAGGAGGAGGTACTCAATTCGACCATATCTATGAAGTCTGTGCCACCCGAGCATGTTACCTAAACTAAAATGGCACCAACTTCATAGATTTGGTTAAGTAATTTATTATTTAGCACATATTGAAGTCGGTTTTATTTTTTATTATTTTATTTTTATTTTGTTATAAAATTATTAGAAATCATTTATTGTTGATTTTTAGGTGTATTCCTGTTCTTTGCTGTGGCCATCTTCGGTGGGAACTGCTATCGTCGTGACTGGCTGATGTATCCTTCATTCAATGTCTTGTCTTGGTCATATGCATTTGCAGTTATTGCCTCAATTTTGTTTGGTAAGATTTGTAGTTTTACAGTTCAAATATTTATTTATATATTATGCATTCTGCTGTTAATGAAACATGATATACTTTTTCTAGTCTTTGGCTTTGTATTTAGTTATATACATTTTATAGTGTGTTTATCTGAATGAACATTTCAATGCTTTTTATTAAAATAATCATCTGTGAACAGTTGTAAAGCAATAGTTTGATAATTTGGTTTCAATGTAATTTTTTTATATAAATTGACGGACCAAGGATCGACTTGATTGTTGTATGATATAAGATTTTTAAAAGTTTTAGAAAGACATGTAATGTAAAAATAAATGAGAGTAAACAAAGCCCATACCTTTGTAAAATGCTGTAGGTGTAGTTTGCCAAATTAGCTAATAATGATGAATTTACAGGATTGGCAGCAGTGTTGCTCTTCATGGAGGCGCGCAAGTTGTACGAGATGCGCTTGGAGGCGAAGAACCTGGTCGCTCAGATGCAGCACAGCCAGCCGGAGCACGCGCTGCATCAGCTGCGTGACCAGTTGCATCAGCAACAACAACTCGGTTATTTCAGGAATTAATCACACTAAGAAATTATTTGCGTTCAAGTTTGCTTCAGATAAACACTAGAGTGAGATTTATATAGGACAAGACGCAAGCTTGAATGTAACACTTTGCATTTATATTGCCTTCCCTTAGTGCACGTGTTGAGTGACGATGTATAGGAGTCAACCAGCCATTTCAAACCAACATTGGGCCAAAAACATAAAGACGGGCCCCTATCCCGAATCAGACTGTCGACGGATGCGGGCTTTTGCGCGGGCGCAGGTAGTACAGATAAACGTAGACGTAGTCAACCAAAGCCTTTACTTCTGTAACAGACGATTTAATCAAACATACAAACATAGCAACATCTGGAATATTGGCTAAGAATACCAATTCCGGAATGATACTGCTTGCCACAGAGCTATAAACTTCCTTTTTTTTTTCCTGTGATCACTGAACGTAAGCGGTGTGTACATGTGTTTGAAAAACATGCACTCGTCGCATATTGGAGATCTGTTATATGCTTTTATTGGCCACAACGCTAATTTGTAAAAAGAAATTGCTATTATACTACTTACTCCTGTTCATTCAAGGTCAACATCATGATCTTGCAGATTTGTTTGATTTATCAAAGAAAATAAATAATTATGATATGTTTACGCAGGCATTTGCAAAAAAAGTTTTTAGCACGCTTGCGGGCCGTGTTATCGTATTTTAAATAAAATCAGACGAAAGAACAATACTCAGTGGACCGCATGTGACCTGCGGGTCGAATGCTCCACATGGCTGGCCTCATCAAAAACCGCTCGCGCCAACTTCTAGTCTCATGAAAAGTTGCAACACGCCGAACTGCGTCGGTTCATGGCGACGCTGAGAACTAGTTTGTACTACAAAATAAATTTTTACGCTGCGCAAACGCCTTGTGTTCAGAGCAGACTCGAAGTTTGGCGAGATTGATACTTCACGGACTGTTTCGTGTCACTCAAGATGCACATTTCCTATTCCACTTAATGATGACAGGTGAAGATATCAGTTCCCACTTAGTGTAGTTGTTTATAACATTAAAGTGCTTCAATCCTTAAAGGGATAATATGTCAAAATATATTCTGATTATGATACTATATTTTGTCCTTAACAAGTTTTTCAATTTTTTGGACATATTTAGACATTACCGTACCTATGCAAGTAGAACCTAGTTTTTTACTTATTAATTAACAGAATAAGGAAATTGACCCACCTTATTGTACAATCTCCCGGAAACAAAATAGAATCTCGTCTTGAGGTATAGAAGTTAAGCCACAAATGAGGTTGTACATTGTTTTAACATTTTTAGGTATAACCAACTCTATCAATATTTAAAATTTGTACCTATTTGTGAAACACAAAAGTATTTGTATTTTGTATTCAACTTTTATTAAACTATTTTTAACTCTCTGCACTTGATATTAATTTTCTGTGAAAGATCTTATTATGGTAATTAATTTAAAGCAACAAGGAGACAAATATTATCTTATTTTTCATATATTTATATAATAGATGTTAGTTTGGATGCATTAAGAAACAATCATGCGATGAATTTTGATTGTCCTGAAAGGCGAATGTTAAATGAAAATATATTTTTGAATCTCATTTTGAAATAATATGTCCGTCCAAAAAAAGAAATTTTTCAACTAAAAGTTGATGCTAGTTCTATGGATTTTGTGGTTATTTAAGATGCATTTAACCGGAACTGTTTTATTTTATATTATTTTTAATAATAATAATAGTATTAATTAGTGCCTTGCCTCGGCATCACAATGGTGTCATTACAAATTTCACTGACTGAACCTCAGCAGAAAAGACATAAAAAGTATTTTGTTAATTTTAGTCTAGCTTAGGCAATGTGTATAACGCTATAGTAAGGCCAGAGAGAAGAGATAAAATATGTAAACAAAATGACTGCCATTAAGTTATGACTGCCTCGTTGGCCCATGTGGATTCGATCACGAGCTCCTGGGTCGGGTTGCCGGAATCATTCTGAGTGTTTCATTTTTCTATGAAATTTTCAGTACATTCCAAGCCCAGGGTCTGGAAGTTGGTAGTGTTACACCCCCGTGCCTCAGAGAGCACGTTAAGCCGGCGGTCTCCACTATTATCAACGTCCAGTAATCGTTAATTATGAAACATTATCACCCTTAGCCCGTCAACTCGCATTTGAGCAGCGTGGTGGTTCTTCGCTACATATCCTCTCTCATATAAGGAGGGAGGCTTGGTCCTGTAGATGGCTGTTAATAGGCTGATAATAATGATGATGATGATGAAGTTATGACGCGGAAGCGAATGATTATTATCTCTGGACTTATCTTTCATAAACAATAATTTCAGATATATTATGGTTGTGATTCGTATTACTACCGTAAAGTCGTCAATGCAGAATTGTTTAACTTGGGTCGCTATCCTATGAACATGTTCATTGTTTTTGCATCGAGTTCAAAGTGATGCATTTAGTTTTAAGTTATTTAGATTTTTGTTCTTATTAATCAAATTAGTTTTTTTTTTATTCTGAGTTGATTTAAATTATTTTGTGATTCAGGTGGAAGTCTTTTAAGACTGCCATCTTGTCATTGCAGTCTTAATTTCATATAAGACACGACAGCTTCACTGACAATACAGAAGATAATATCTAGAATAGGAAATAAAAGTTCATTACAATTTCTTCAGACAAATTGTGTTTTGATCCCCTGAAAGATTGTTTACATTCTTTATCTCGTTTCATTGGCCTTAGCATAGTTTATTTTTAAATTAAGTATGAATTACAATTTTTATTCTTATGATATTATATCCAGTAAGTTAACATGATTTTGGTTGTTAAACTTTAGTGTACAAGAAAGTTAGGTGTTATTATGTAATCTTAGATTTTTATTATGTTTGATGTTTTGTTTTATTTAAATGGGACATTGTGAAGAGATCTTAAAGCATCAAAAAATTATTTTTATTGTCAAACCTTAATAAGTACCGATAAAATGAAAAGATTTATTTCAATTGAAAACCGAGTATGTTGTCTCTTTAAATAAAATAAAACTATACGAAGTTACTGAGAAACATTTATGTACATTTTATCAATGGGTTTTGTTTACATGCCAATCTGCATGGCCATATAACCTTATTGGTAACTTAATATTTAAAATTTAAGTTTTGTCTATGAGCTATGTATACAGGATGATTCAAATCAAATTAGAAACTTGTTTTAGTAATTTTCTTTGTTTTATACTTTGAGATTAGTTATTAATTAATACTTAGTTTATGCTACAGGCACACTTTAGTAATTCATCCTGTATATTATGTACTAATGAGTTATAATTCGTTCGCGTTAAGAATGCAGTGAGCGCCGGCCGAACCCCGCCCCTAACCAATCAAATCTTTTCAAATTACAAGGTCAACTTTAGAGTGACCAGTTGAAGGCGACGCGCGATTTGATTGGTTAGGGAGGACAATGATGACTCACTGCATTCTAAACGCGAACGATCATTAGTTTAGTTATTAACTTATAAAGTCTTTTAATGAATACAACTCGTAATTGATGTTTTGTTTACTTAATCGTCCTCCATTCCACGTATTTAACACCAGACTTATGTAAAAAGCGTTGCTTTAGACTCACGGAGTTTAGGCTTTATATTTTTAATACTATTGTTATAAGCGCACTATATGGTGTTTATAATTTTCATCTATAAATAATAAAGGTATATTTTTATATCTAATCATTGTTTTATTTAAATGACATACATAATTGTTTTTATAACACCATTATACCCTTATATTTTTTGAAAATTACTATTATTCTTCTCCACCTACAATTAGTCATAAGACGGTTAAGAGTTGGTAGGTACAACATAGTCCAACGGGCGGAGATCGAACCCATGACCCCTAGGTCAAAGCCAAAATCATTTTAGCCATTTAAAAATTTGTACGAAAATTTCTTCATTTTTCAAGTAGTGTTTAGGAGAACAATGACAGGACTACTGGATAACTATAAAAAATAAAATTGTAAAAGTGCTTGTAATTTAAAATTAACAGGTTTTCACTCAGTGCATATGAAAGTGACAACTGTCGGTTAGTTTGTCTGAATCGATTTTGACAGGACTTACACTCTCAGATAGCTAATGTTTTAATTTTATTGACGCGAACCAAGTCGCTGGAATTCGCCATAGATAATAACAGTCAGGAATTCCATGTTCTACCAATAGTATTTATTATGAGGTCTTATGGATCCATGACTTTGAATTTTAAATTTAAGCGTCATCGTCGTACTTAAATTGAGTTTAATAAGACATATAAGTTAAACTAGTTAAGCTATTGTATAGCTTCTATCGCGGACCTTGAGCGTGGAGACTGAATCCAGAAATTCCGTAACGAATAAACCTAACACCCCCCCACCCTTTTTAGTTTTTTTAGATTCGCGTCTTTATTCGTCACTGCCATGCCATGTTGAATACACCGGTTGTCGTCCGATCACCGAAGTTAAGCATCATCGGGCGCGGTCAGTACTTGGATGGGTGACCGCCTGGGAACACCGCGTGATGTTGGCCTTTTTTTTTAAATTTAAATTTATAAATATATAATTATAAATTTAAATTAAAAAAAAATAAAGCAAACTAAAAAAAAAATAAAAATTTAAAAAAGCCAACATCACGCGGTGTTCCCAGGCGATCACCCATCCAAGTACTGACCGCGCCCGATGTTGCTTAACTTCTATGCAATAGCTTTACCGCGGCAGTCTCCGAGTGCCACACGTCTTTTTATGCTCCGCGGTTTTACCCGTGTACGTGTTGCTGCAGATCCCATGGGACAATTGGAGAATCAGTTCTTAGGGAGCGTCAATATCGCAAAATGAGCAGAGCTAAATTTGAAATCAACCGAGTAATGAGTTGAATCAGTGGTATTTCGCGTATTTATATAATTAGCGTATTAGTAATTGATTCCTTATTCTTAAAAGTTTTTTTTTCTACACAAGTTGACCCTTAAATGCAATAACACCAGATTTTAAGTGAAAATGCAATAAAAGATGGAAGCGGGCTAACTTTTTAGGAGTTGGATGAAATCAACACCCCTTTCGGTTTCTACACGAAATTGTACCGGAACGCTAAATCGCTTGGCGGTACGTCTTTGTCGGTAGGGTGGTAACTAGCCACGACGAAAGCATTCCACCAGGCAGACGAAGAAAAATTAAGAAAAATCTTTATCTGCCCCACCGGGAAATGAACCCAGGACCTTCTAAATCCACCGCGCATACTACTGCGCCACGGAGGCCGTCAAAATTGTTGTTACGAGATAGTTATGAAATGATATGAATCATTGATGGGTAGGTAGATACTTACATATCTAAATATTAAACTCACGAGTCTATTATTATAAGATTATACCAAAAACTCATGTGGTTTGTTTTATAAAAAAACACTAGAGTTTTAAAAACCGCCACGCAACTGTTTTGTAATTTAATAATTACTACGGTTTTCACGATCTATCACTATTCCGTGTAACATCGTATTTGTAGAAATATCAGCTGCAAGTTTCGGTAAGCAAGTGGCGTACGGAACGGCATGTGTAGGACGTGATCTGAGTGCGGTTTTCAATCTAGCCAAAACAACAGCCCAGAGTAGAGCGGGCCTAGGAAATATTAATATCGTGTGAAAATATTATTATTTATTTTATATATTTACATATACGCAGTTTTATTGTAATATATTTACAAAATAATATATATAAGGTTACTTTATTACTAAAAGTGATCTTTTCCAGACACACTTAACTAAAATTTAGCTCATTTCGTTTTAGAAATAAATTTTATACGTGATATTACTAAGAACATCGAACGCAGAACTTAGAATGCGCAACTTTTTGTCTGTGCAGGTTCTGAATATTGCAAGGAATATTTATCTGAGTGCGATTATATAGAATAGGAAGATGGTTAAAGCGTTAGTAAAAAACTTACCCGGCTTTTGAATTTCTTTGCATAATTCAAGAATATAATCCATTGTAGTTAATGGTATGTTGCCATCAATAACTATTAGCGGTGCCCTTTTCAGCACGTTGATGTGTCGTTTTACCTGTGAAATTGTAGGAATCATCGGAATTTATTAAAGGAATCATAAATCTTGCCTTTAATATTTTTAGAATAAAATGGAAAACGACTGAAACTCATTTCACTGCTGTCGGAACATGCCCAACTAGTTTGGATCCCATACGGGGCCCTTAGTGATGAGCTCGGTCGTTCATGCAACGCGGTGTGAACCAAATTGCGGTTCATCATCATCAGGTTGGTTGTCTGGCTTTGTATGTAGATTTACATGATGACTAAGGGCCCCGTAAGCATTCGAAACTAGTCGGGCATACACCGACAACAGTGACGGGAATTTTAGAATATTCAAAATATGGAAATATCCGACAGTTTAAATTTAAATTTTTCCTTTAAGTAAATAATTCGGACAACTACCTATATCGGTATGGCATAACATTTTTTTTCTAAATAATATAAAACGTTAATTGAAGATATCTAATATTGTACTTACAAGCTCGACAGTGATTTCACCATGAATATCCATATCTCCAAGACCAAGAAGACACTCTCCCTTCGCGTCAAACACTGCAGCGTATTTTGCTGTTCTGGCAGATTTTACGACGCAATCTGAAAATACCACTATTTATTGCCGTAGCGAACATGTATCATGCGTAGCCTTCGCGTAGCGTATTCGTAGGTTCGTAGCATTAGCGTAGGTTTCGTAGGGTGCGACTGCTAAATTTATTTATTTATTAAAATACCTTATTGACGGCCTCAAGTGGTATGTGAGGTGCAGGTAATGCGCGGTGGATTTATAAGACGGAGGTCCTCGGTTCGATTCCCAGCGGGGCAGATTGAGATTTTTCTTAGTTTGTCTTGGTCTGACTGATGGGAGGCTTTCGCCGTGGCTAGTTACCACCCTAGCAACAAAGGCGTACCGCCAAGCGATTTAGTGTTGCGTAGCGGTACGATGTCGTGTAGAAACCGAAAGGGGTGTGGATTTCATCCTACTCCTAACAAGTTAGCACGCTTCCATCTTAGATTACATCATCACTTAACATCAGGTGTGATAGCAGTCAAGGGCCAACTTGTAGTAGATAAAAAAGCTTTTTTACCTTTTAGTATTTACTTCAAAAAAAAAATTTAAAGCTTCTAACGTAATCAAAATATTTTTATTTTAAGACATTTTATTACTTGATTAAAGTTACTTCGTATTGTCTAACCTTCAAGTATCAAGCCTGGCGCGATGTTTTCTAAGTAACGTCCATCGGCATCATCGCCGATCGTTGTAAGGAGTCGTGTTCGTCCACCTCGCAGCCGCCACAGCGCCTCTGCGATGTTCCGACCAACGCCACCGCCACACTGCTCTGTCTTGCACGCGTGGGTACTACCATCGAGCTGAAACAATAAAAAAATAAATAAGAAATGACCACTACAGGGCCAGGTCTTCCTCCTTATTTTATATCTAATGACCTTAAACCCACAACGTTGCTCGAATGCAGGTTGGTGGGCTTAGGAAGATAATGTATAATTAAGGGTCACTGTCATTTGTTGTCATGGCTAGCACCGATGATCTAATGTACCTTCTGAAGCACAAAGGTTTAACACCACCAAGATCCCGACTCCGGGATGAGACTTGTTTACATGGAAGATAGAAAAGCTCAGTATTTCTTACGTCACTTTAGGGTAAAAGCCCAAGAAATCGAGATTAATAGCCATGTAGACTATCAACTAAATTAACGAAATAGTAGTTTTTTACAGTAGGCAATTAATGGAAAAGATGGCCTATCTGATGTTAAATGGAAAATCATCGCTATAACATTTTGTAGGCACGAACGTAACACGTTCTACAAATGCATCACCCTGAGGCATACGTGTTAAATACGTGCCAGTAAATTCACCGAGAACCATGCTTTTCAGACCGCGATACTATATCGCGGAAATAAGCATTAATATTCATTATGACCTATTTGTTCATAACAGATAATACTTATGTATATTAAAATCCCTACCTCTTTTGGTGTCTAATTGCTTAATAATAAGTCTTTTCCGACAGCAATGGCCGCAGCTCACTGGCTAGACCTGGGCCAATTAAGAAAATCTCATCAATCCAGTCAGGAATCAACCCCCTAGGACCTTCTTCTTAAATATCCATCCCGCTTGCCGCTGCGCCACAGATGCCATCAAAATAAAGTTCGTATAAAATAACAATGTATGTCGAACCGTCCTTTAGATATGGCATGTGAAAACATTTTAGATAAGTAACCGAAAGTGGGTACCTAACGTATCAACAAACATCCATTGAGTAATGATGTGATAAACATTCTTTGAAAGGACGCTTTGCCCGTTGGCCTGCGCCATAAATAATGGTGCTAAACCCGTTAAAGCTACCCCATTTGTGTTTTGGAATCAGGTATTTTCTATATAGCTAGGTATTTTATTACAACTACAAAGGGGATCGAAGATTAGTAGTCTATGGCCGACTGCCTTTGGAAAATTTACAAAAACTATGTCGCAGTCTTTATAGATAGAGACAAAGATACTTAGAAGACAAATATGTACCTAATAGATTATTTTGTCTTATAGATCCCAAGGACTCCCTTAAGTATTATTTACGAAAGGGTTTTGAGTCAGAGGATACTTTA
Source organism: Mycalesis mineus (assembly GCA_034621355.1). Lineage (NCBI taxonomy): Eukaryota > Metazoa > Arthropoda > Insecta > Lepidoptera > Nymphalidae > Mycalesis > Mycalesis mineus. Next base: position 8,346,498 of record CM067884.1, read on the forward strand.
GTTATAGATATATAGTTAGAGATGTATAGTTGATATATACGATAGTTGATCAGAGGATACTATAGAAAACATATGAATGCTTCTTGAAAGTCAGACACAATGTATGCTTACAGGATATCTCTTGAGGCATATATGATGATGACAGAGATAATACTTGCCCGCTTTCACATACGTTTGTTTACGGCTATTCTGTCGTTTCGATAGCTCACCTATAGTGGCCGACTCTTCTTAGACGTGCACTCTTGGCAGAATGTTCGCGGCTGCTACGGTGTTTCTCCACTTTTGTCGGTAAGTAGCGTTGCGTGAACACACAGCTATGGTTTTTTAAGTCGCCGCCTTCACAAGTAAATGACAATATTATATTGTCAATAAATTGAAAATAACTTATAAACATATCATAAGTTATTTTCGTAGTGCGTCTATTAAATAGGCTGAAAGGGATGAAATGCTTAGGGAGTCAAAACTTGTTATGGCAAATGATATATTTAATCCCTTTATACCCAGTAAATAGGTGTAAGTACTAATACATAATCTATGGTATTCTGAGACCTCTCAAACTGCTCGTTACATTACTATGCATGAGATAACGTCGCGAGCTTCGTTAAACTTTCGCGTGAAATTATATGAGTATAAGATCATAATATGTTTTCTTAATTGCTGTTACGTTTGCTCTATGTTTTAAATCTCACTAAATTCAATATGTTGACCATACCGTACCATAAGCTAAACCTAGCTCAGCAAAAGCAACTGTTCTGAAAGAAAAGAAAAGAATGGTACTTAGTTCATACAGTCTTGAATTTAGAACCTTTTGTAGTTTCTTACAATTGCGGCACTCGTCCAGTCAGAAATAATTTATTAGTACTCAGTTATGCGTTCTGCTTTTCGCGTCCTTTTTCATTATCGAAATACTCGTAATGTCATGTTTGCATTATTTGTTTATTTCAGATAATAGAGTCCATTTACACACATACACCAACGCATGTTTGTAACTCAATTGCGTAGAACGCATGAATCTGGAACTCCGGATAAACTATTTCTGCTCTTGCAGGACTATATTGTGCAGGTAAATAATTTTATCAGAATGCGAATGAATTGTTAATGACAATAGGAAAATACTAAGCGAATTGATGTTATACTCGTACCTACAGTTTGGATATTTTATTGTGAATATATGTAAAAGTGGACGAGTATGATCTCAGTCCTCGTTTTTCGTAAGCAAAAATATTGACAATTTTAACAATGACTCATTGCTTTCTATTGTGTCGATGACTCAATTATAGTTAATAATAAATAATAGGAGGTAGGTACTTGACATATGTCAGTGATTTAAAAACACATGCAAGTTGATAATTTGTTGCAGTATAACGTGTTCTACGGAATTGTTTTATGGCATGCGAATTTTAATGTAGTAATAATTTATCTGCTCGTATGTAGGCATAGTCGACACGACATTCGTGCCGGTGGGTATGCACGCGTGCCTAAAAAAGTTTTTACAAAACATAAAATGTTATATTTACACCGTGATTTAGTTTTCAGAAGTTTAAACATAATGTTATATACTGTTGTAATTAGGAAACTCAGAGTTTATGCCTATACTTTTTCATAGTTATAAGTATCTCACTATCTAGACTCAGAGCTAATAGGCGGATAATGGAGTGAGCTACAGTCGGAGTATCTCTGTGTGGACAAATCAGAAATGAGGAGATCCGCAAAGTTATCATAGCTCAATGATTTGCAAAGCTGAAGTGGCATTGGGCAAAGCTCTATGTCGAAAAGCTTATAAACGTTACGGTCCCATCGTTTGCTGGAATCGCGACCCTGCATGTCGGTCCTGTAACGAAATTCGACAGTTCTAGTCTTGACTACGTCTCTATATCTCTCTATGTATAGTATAGTAGACAGAGAGAGATAAAGACTATGTCGAGACTCATATACAATCGAATTTCGTTAAACAATTGACCTGCTGCGCCGAAAAACGCAATATTATGCGACGTCTAAGGAGACTGACGACATCATGTCTGTGGTCGTCCAAGCTAAATTTACCTTTTTTTAATTAAAAATATTTACTACGTATATCTATGGTTTAGACGCATTTTTTGCATCATTCATGCAGATTAAATCGTAGACGTTAGTAGGCTGTATTTATTTCTGGCACAAAATAGATTGCATAAATGAGGGGCGAAGGATCGCGTGCGTTGATACCATCACTGGGGTCAACGACCTGCTAGTGCAACGCTAGACACCACAGAATTTACGAAGGCCTAGTTTCTACTAAACTTTATGTAATAGCTACTCGCATTTACGATACTTACACCGAAAAGTTTTCTATTATTATAGCAATATAGGTAATATGCACTTTTTATGCCATCAGTGTATTTAAATGGTCCACTACTAGGCCAAATTTACAACGCTGCTTCGATGCAGGTTGGGGAACATTGCCTTAAGCTATGTTGGGGCATTGAGCACATTAGACATTTCGGAAAGTAAAGAAATCAACTTTTGATAATAATTAATGTCTGAGAGAATTCGTCGGTTCTTCGGGCCCTCTTGAGGGAGGAGGCCCTTGTTGCAGGCCCCATGTACCAATAAGAAAAGACGGTAATACTGTAAGCTAAAGCTATCAGTCAGGTGTTAATGATAATAGACGGGACCGACGTCTTAGTGTGATCTCCGAGGCACTTTCAGGCATTTCCAAACCCAATTTCTTAGTAAGAAATTTACTGAGAATTTTGACGTGACAACGTCTTATAATTCAATAGAGCCGGCTGCACGCACGAAAAAACATGACGTCATGCGTCGTTACCTGGTTTTGAGGCGTTCCATGTAAGGCTTGAAGTGCAAGCGAGAGCGCGGAACGAGCGACAAAGAAGCACAATCGGCCTTTGCGTTCGGCAGCGTTCGACATCCGTCTATTAAATATAATTATTAAATATATTAATTTTAAATTATAAATTAATATATTTATTATAAATTTAAAATATAAATTTATCAATTATTTTATTAATTTAAATTAATATTTATAAAAATATACTTAAATTAAAAATTTTAATAACTAATTAAATGCTACCATTCCATCAGTATTTTCTTAAGACATTGTCACCTTCAACTATCGTAAGTAAACTGACTTTACAGACAACCAATTTTTTTGAAAAGAAGGAAACTCTCAATAGGTGATTCGTATCCTAACGAAGTCCGAGTTAGGATCTAAATAAAGCCACATAGGCTTACCTCGAGAGTCTAGATTAACGAAGCAGACGTACAATTTTACGTAGCCTATTCTTTTGTAATATCTTAGGTAGCATGCAGCCTGAGTTAAACTTGTAGCATAATGTATTCTGTGGTTAAAGTAAGCCTAACTTTCCCGGGCCGTTGACCGCGTACTGATATCATTACTCTTACACATCACACGCGATAGTGCGCTGATCTATTATGCAATCCACGTGCTTTGTGAAAACAAGTAAACCCATATAATATGTTTATTGTTCTCCTGTTACAGAGTTACTCGTAGAAGCACTTTGTGTATTTATTTATGTTTTTATAAACTATATTTACGGATCTTCAGAATATTGTTTATAGCATTAATATTTGTAGTTATAGACTACCTCGTTAGTGCAATGGTTAGCCTATGTGACTTCACATTACGAGGCCTGAGGTTCGAATCCTGGGTCGATATATGCATTGATATTGTATTTTTCTTTCTTCTGTGAAATTTTCACCCCCATTTTCCATTGTTACACCCCCGTACCTCAGAAAGCACGTTAAGCCATTGGTCTCGGTCACAATTATGATCAACTAATAGTGGTCGTTAATTAATCCCATTAAATTAAATTAATTAATTAATTAATATAACCCTAAATCCGGAAACCCGCATTGGAGCAGCGTGGCCGTTACAAATTCAATCCTAGGGCAGCTGAAATTAGTGTTCCACTAAACGCGACGAATTATGAAAGCCACCACCGTCACATTACGTTACACCTAAAAAATTTCTTTTTTTAATTTTGTTCATCTGTCTGTTTGTTGCGATTTATTTCTGAAACTACCAACTGGATTGAAAATAAAATTTTGATAGAAAATAATGCGGCTAAAACCGCGGCCATTCGCTTGAAGTGACTAGAGAGTAAAGTAATACGTAGACGAAGTTGCGGGCGTTGTGTATTGTTACACTAAACTTAAAACTAACTTTAAACGCTGTAGCATATGCAACATGCATGTTAAGTGTCTATAATAAATAAGTTAGGTTCGTAATTCTTTCTAGAAGGTACGAGTTCCTCAGCTCATTGCAGTAAACTGTCTTAGAACTTTGAAACGTAAACGTAACCTACCTAAATATATGTTTGTATAAATATTGATTTTTGTATTGGAAACAAAGGAAAGTGGAAAAAGTGCCAGTACTTAAGTACTTTTCTTTAATGTTTTAAAAGGCGTTTTATATAAATATGTCTTAGTTAGTCAACCTTACTTAATATTAGATATTATGAAAGTGTGTCTGTCTGTGTTTTAATGACATAAACATAATGAAAAATCTGATATTAACATATTATTATTATTATCAATGTTGCAAAAACAACAATTAGCAGATGTGAAATAGGCGTTCCGGTACGATGTCGTGTAGAAATCGATAGGAGTGTGGATTTCATCCTGCTCCTAACAAGTTAGCCCGCTACCATCGGTGTGATGAATGAAAATTGAAATTGAAAAATTAATGATGGGATTTTAAGAATATCCCTTTTTTGTTGTTATGTGTATATAGATGAGAACTCTATATTCTCTACAACACACGTGCGTGCGATTAGGGGTTAAACCAACAAATATCCAACAAATGCACAAAAACTGCCACTAAGAGCTATTTGGCTCTAATCAAAATAGAAAAATAGCTTTAATATCCTTTTTGAAACTTGATTCGATAACAAGTTTCAAAGAGTAATAAAAAATTTGCATCAAATATTCAATTCCAAATGTGAGAACTGAATTTCGCACCAAAAGCTTTACGCTCAGCTCGAGACAATTGAGACACGAATCTCTTGATATGCTTAGACTTACCATCCATAATGCAGTTTCATTTAAGCTACTTAGTTTCACTCGGCTCGCTCAGTTTCGCTCAGTACAGACAGTTTGTGGGAACTTGCAACTTTCTAATGGCCGCTTAACTAAGCGAACTCTATTTTACCCCGTAATACGATCGATAGTTTCAAATCACGAGGTGTTCGATTGTTTTTAAATGCTTATCGCTTGTAAATAAATATATTTCGTGATACATGTTAAATTTTTATTTTTATTTAAACATCTTTATTGCAAATAATAAAGAAACATTGGTACAATACAAAATTAAACGCAAAAGGCGACCTTATCACTAGAAGTTATCTCTTCCAGGTAACCTAGATAAACGGACCTTTACACTTGAGAGACGGGGAATTGCAATAAAAACAAGATAAATTAATGTACAATCGAAAAGGTACACTAATAGATAATAATTATTTGTACAAATAAAAATAGAAATACATACATGTATAAATATGATATATAATATATAACACTAATAAATACATACAAAAATAAATATATATACATTAATATATATATATACATAATATAAATATATATTTGTACACGAAATAAATAAATTATAATCATAGATAGTGCTGTCTAACTCTGCTTTTAAAATTTTGTTATCGACTTTGACCCTCTTATGTCATCAGGGAGTGCGTTCCATTGAAAGATTGCTTTATGAGTGAAAGAATCCAAACATCCTTGTGTGTATCTTATAGTGTTAACACATAAACATCTTATAGTGTTTTTTATATAAATATATTAAACACCTTGATCTCAACGATTTTGGTGTGTACACAAACCCGTTTGCGTTTGTGAGAGTCTACTTTTCAAAAAGGGGAACTATGCTGAGCCAGTTACACGAAGTCAATCTAGTGAAGGTATAGTTTTAAAGATCTCGTAATGTGTCAATCAGTCAACAGGCTATGTAAACAGGGATGTTATAGTCTTTGTTGTTAGCGTATAGTACTTTTCTTGCTCTTTTTTCCCGAATAGAAAACATAATAACCATAACATCTCATTTTGCGTCGGAGGCAAAGAAATAGTTTCATAGAAATATACTTATATCTAAATTGATATAGTCTTTCGACAGCGAACGCAGCGTACGTGCCTCTAGCTCTTTTTTATTTCCCCGACCGAAGACAAAGTGATGTCTAATGTGAAACAATCTCGAGCGTGTATAAAAATAACGAGACAAGACTGCATAAATGAAGCCATCTACGTCGCTAAAAGCTGTTTGCTGCAACTCTGCGAGCTACCGGTTTGCATAAAAAACCCATTAAAAGCTTTCCCGTTGACATTCAGCAGGGAACTGATTGCGAGCCCCGACTAGGAATGCACATTCATTACACAATAGTGATGTAACGAATGCAAATATTCGCTGTGCCAATGCCAACTAGACAAACAGCCGAATATTTCAATACTGTTTCCAACCGCCAATGTTTTCAGAATGATACCAATTTGTTCTAAATAGTAGCAATTGTTAGGTATAGGCAATCTATTCCGGGAGTTCCGGGATTAGATGTAGTGGTAAGTTGACAGTCTTTCTTTTTCATCTCATGTGTTACGCTAGTTAATTAAGCACACCAATGCGTTTGTAAAACGTTTGCAGCTCTAGTACTGGCGGAAGTAAAGCGTCCATGCCCTGTTCGGTAAATTCAAACTTCGAAATTTTAAGAAAAAATTAGGCTTGAAACAGAAGGAACAGTGCTAGACCGGCCGCTATGGCGTTCTTTTTGAATAACCCATGTTCTTCTGATGATGCTGTCGTTGGGGAGGCCGAATGTTTGTCTGTACTCACTAAACAGACTTTCTAGAATAAGTTGATTAAGTATAAACGCATTTTCTATTATTTTATCTGTCTTTAAAAATTACACCGCTAACCAGTATACACTACAGAATACAATGTAATTGACATAGGTAATCGTAGGAAGCTGGTACAAAGAAAGAAGAAATATAGACCGATTATATTATTAGACGTACCGCCTAGCGATTTGGCGTTCCGGCACGATGTCGTGTAGAAACCGTTAGGAGTGTGGATTTCATCTTGCTCCTAACAAGTTAGCCCGCTTCCATCTTAGATTGAATCACCACTTAACATCAGGTGTGATAGTAGTCAAGGGTCAACTTGTAGTCAAATAAAATAAAATATATTGTTTAGTGAATTTATTGAAAAAAAAATTATTTATTGAAGCGAGTTATGTTGAAGCTGTCAGTGAATAGATAACTTGTTTGAGGTCGTAATTTTATTGCTTTTCAAAGCACGCCGGGGCATCAAATAACAAATTAATGAGAACGATTGATGGCGCGGGTGATGTCACGCGTCAAAGGGTGATTAATGTTTAGTGTACGAGGATTTTGTTTACACCAAATGTAGGTACTATCTTAGTATATTTGATTTTTTTATTTAGAATTTTCAATTATAAACCTAAGCTAACTAATCCTAAATACTCATGTGTCCTAATACTCCTATATACTCGTATTAGTTAGTGAGTGTAAATGTCTGTTACTTCTTCACAACTAAACGGCTGGAGCGATTTTAATAAAATTTAGTGTGGAGTTAGCTGACACCCTAGATTAGAACATAGGCCATATTTCATCCCAAAACTCCCACGGGAACGAGAACTACAGAAGTGAAACCACGGCCATCTTCTAGTACCGTATAAGTAGTAATACTGGCTGCGTTGCTGTGTTGGATAGCCCGACTGATTATTATTTGCGCAGATTTTTTTTAAATTTCATAATTAACATATGCTGCTCGGTTATAGATGACGGGATGTGGTTTTGCTTTATACTATGTTAAGATTGTAAAATTGGGCAGTAAAATTTGTGTTTATAGTATTTCTTTATTATTTATTACTAGCATACGCCCGCGACTTCGCCCGCGAGGATAATAATCTATTTTCACTTTGCAACTTTCCAAAAACATAAAAAAAAGTTATGAGAACCTTTATTTTTTTAAGAAAGAATTAGTAAAGAATTCTTATAAGACCTAGCCAACGCAGACTTTTTTGTAGCCCAAATAAAGAAGAAGAATACTGCGATAAATTGTGTCGTTATATCTCAAAGGATTAGGCAGCATATGTAGGGTTTTTAAAGAAAGCGGGTGGTTCTGGGTGGCGCGACTCTTCCAACAATGAACGTCATATTTAAGCCAACTTATATGAAATCTTAACAAATGGTATACGAGTATGTACCTTAGTCCTTAACCTTCCTCAGAAGTCATTCTATTTAACATTGAAAACCGTATGGAAATCTGTTCAGTAAGTCTTTGAGTTTATCGCGAATAGATAGCCAGACAGAGTAGACGATATATTATCATACGTAGTGATAGTGATACCATTGCACAAAAGTTAACGCAAATTCAACATTTATTAAGTTAATATTGTTTAGTTAAGCATTTACTAAGATCGAGCGTCGCCGCGGGCTGGAGCTAGTATCTTATGAATCTGTGATTGGCTATGACTCAGAGAGTGGACCTGGATTACTGGAATAAAACCGCTGGCGAGTCACATATTCCGTTCTATTTTAATTCCCATCATAATACAAGCGTGAGCAATTTCTATTTTGAAATTGAAATCGTCCTATAAAATTATCAAAATACTTATACACTCGGCAAGGTCTCTCGACAATTATGGCAAGAGTCGTCATTTCCGCGCTTTTTTGAGCATTTGTAATTTGGTATACCTACATTATAAATAACTAGTATTTTTCTGCGATTTCTCCGTATGGTAGGGTTTTCGTAACTTTGAAGTGCCTTTCCTAATATTCTATATTGTTCCTTCAATTTCTTCGTTTTAAGGCAAAAATTTCCCTAAAAAACCCTGTCATTATTCAGTTAAATTACTATCTAATCTAATCTGAAAATTTTCGTCCCTATCTTTCGGCTTTGTCACACAATTGACGACCTCCGTGGCGCAGTGGTATGTGCGCGGTGGATTTATAAGACGGAGGTCCTGGGTTCGATTCCCGGCGGGGCAGATTGAGATTTTTTTTAATTTGTCTTGGTCTGGCTGGTGGCAGGCTTTCGCTGTGGCTAGTTACCACCCTACCGACAAAGACGTGTCGCCAAGCGATGTCGTGTAGAGACCGAAAGGGGTGTGGATTTTCGTCTCACTTAACATCAGGTGTGATAGCAGTCAAATGCCAACTTGTAGTCGATAAAAAAAAAACAATACTAAAGACAGAGAGAAGTAGATATTAAAAAACACACACACTATCGAATTAAAAAACATCGTCACAGAAATGCTCTACTGTTAAAACGGCTTGCTAGCTTCAGCTTCACTAGTTACCATTCGGCGTTGATACAAGTATGTCACTAAGTTATACTTTCATATACAATTATTATTATAAGGCCTAAACTACAGGGGAACTTTGACCCGCCACGTTGCTCTAATGTGGGCTGGCGTTCATAGGTTTATAATATATATATTGATTGTGATTACGTCCAGATCTTAATGATAATAACCGGTCATCAGCACGACCAAGCTGTTAATTCAAAGTCGAAATATATATACTGAGATTTTTTTTTAAAAAGTAAACCTCGACCCAGGACTCCAGGATTTCGTGATCCAAATCTTCGAATATGCTGGCCACTGGACCATACATACATACATACGTAAGTACATACAAGTAAAAGCGTAAAGCGTACATTACTAAATAAAAGTTCTTAAATTCTTTTTCTGGTGGTGACTGGATATTTATGTCAACGTAAATATATATTTCGCGGATACATAAAAATTCCCCTTTCAGCGCTGCCATGATTTTATGATCTCGGCAAAATGTATTTGAAGAGAAATGCTGCCAGCTAGACTTTCCGAGCGTTATTTTTCAACGTTCCAGTGTTAAAGTGAAATCAAAATTCTAATCTACCAGCTGATTTGACTCAATCTTTATCAGCCCACGGGAATTATTTAGTTTTGACCATAGAAAGTAGCCTATATTAACAGACCATCTGTGTCTCGTGGTTTCACTCGCGCATATACCAAGTTTTATTTAAATTTTCTATTTTACCGCGCAATTTCGTTATTTTCTTATAAGAACCTCACCAAACATAACGAAAAAGAATTAGCGAAATCGGTCCAGCCGTCCACGCGTGGTGCTGTGACCAACATAAATAGGGATTTATTATTGTATATATAGATTATAATCTACACCTATGCCAGTTTTACCTAAATCAGTCCGTTCATACACGGTATTGTTTGGTAACCCTACTTTAACTGACAACAAAGCTTTTAAAACGATTCATATTTAAATGAAGCAAATGCTCGTTGAGAATTAAAGAATGGCTAAGCTGATAGGTATCAGCTTTCGACTGCGTTCCTCAGGCATTAAGTCTTCTAAACCCGATAATTGCCTGTTTTCTGCACGAGTGATATTTTCCATTCAATTGCACTCTGGGATGTATTTTCCATTTAATATGCAACTTAAATTGTAAGACCAAGATTAGAAATAGTTGAATTTAGATCTTAACAATTTCATCTTCCAAAGTTTTGATGTTACAGCTACATTCTAATCATGTTCTTGTCGAAGACAGTCCATAATAATTAGAATGTAGCTTTTATAATAAGCTGTAACTAGGTGTACTAACTTTATCACAAATTAATTAGTAGGACGATGTACGAAGCGATTTAGCGTTCCAGTACGATGTCGCGTAGAAACCAAAATAGGTATGGATTTCATCCTACTCGTAACAAGTTAGACCGCTTTCACCTTAGATTGCATCATCAGTTAACATTAGGTGTGATAGTAGTCAAGGGTTACTTGTAGTGACGGCCGAGTGGCGCAGTGGGTAGTGACCCTGCTTCTGCGTCCTAGGCTGTGGGTTCGATTTCCACATCTGGAAAATGTTTGTGTGATGAGTATGGATGTTTTCCAGTGTCTGGGTGTTTATCTATATATTGTAAGTATTTATGTATAATATATATACAAAATATTCATTACTTATCATGCACCTATAACACAAGCTACTTACGATTACGCTTAATTTGGGGCTATATAGCGATGTGTGTAATTGTCCTATAATATTTATTTATAATATTTATTTATTTGTAGTAGATAAAAAAAAGGTAGTTAAAAAGGTTTCAACAACAACCTTTCATAATTAAATACCAGCTTACAGCTTAATGAAGGAACAGATAAAAAAACATTGTTTACGTTATTTTCTTTTACAAGTGTCTCCAAATCCATCTTCATAATACTGTTGAAATATACACAAAATTAATCCTTATTAGAAAAAAGGCGAGAGTTTTTATGTATGGATGGATGTTCGTTACTCTTTTACGCAAAAACTACTGAATGATTTAATTTTACGCAATATCAGAATAACACATAAGCTACATTTTATTCCAAAATACCCACTGGAACGAGAACTACGCGGGCGAAACCGCGGGCGTCCTCTAGTAAAGAATACAAGTCCATGTTTATCCAATGTTATAGACAGTATTTAGATTAACAATACTACTGACCGAAAATTGCCTTCTCATTTGCCATCAAGGAGTTCCAGTACGACTCCAACATCAGATTAGCTTGGTAATACCTTAATATTACATTGTCACCGAGCTTACATAAGGTTGCCTCCAGACGAACAAAAATATTATCAATAAAGTAGGGTAAGGCTTCTTAAGTCGTAATATACCTGCTGTAATACGTGATATGACTTCAGGTAACCTTATATAACAAATGTAGAGCATAATCTATACTAATATTATAAAGCTGAAGAGTTTGTTTGTTTGTTTGTACGCGCTAATCTCAGGAACTACTGGTTCGAATTAAAAAATTATTTTTGTGTTGAATAGACCATTTATCGAGGAAGGCTTTAGGCTATATAACATCACGCTACAACTATAAAGAGCGAAGAAATAATGGAAAATGTGAAAAAAACGGGGAAAATTATTCATCCTTGAGGGTTTCCGTTGCGTGCGCTGCGAAAACGGTTCAAGATACCAAAAATATATGTATGAAAGAATTATTCCTCTTGAAATGATCTAAAAAATTTCCACGACAGTATATGTCTATCTTTTAAGATTAACTCACTAAAACCGTTTTTATGGTAATCAAATTTGGTCGAAATTAATGCATTTGTTAAGAGTTGTGTCAACGTAATAATAATATTAATAATTTATAAAGCTGAGGAGGTTGTTCGCAAAAATAAATGATGCCCAAAATAACTATTCCACGCGGACGAAGTCGCGGGCACAGCTAGTATTGACATAAAACCTGAACTAAAGTGTGTGTGCGAGCAACCTAACAATACAAAAATGCTTATCAAACTGATCGTTGTTGTTAGTGTTTCTAATTTATATTGAAAGATTACACTCAAACATATAATCCAAATTGAATTGAACGAAAAAGCTTTTACTATAAGTAAAATTTTAGAATAGATGTTTTTTATTCAATTGTGGGAGAAAACGGCTGCTAATCTGTCAAGATTAAATTAAATGTAGCAAACATAGTTCATAAGCCTGGAATAACATAGGATGCTTTTTATCTCTGTCTGTCAGTTCGCGTTATCTCGAAACTCCTTGGAGGCTAATTTTATTCATTTCTAAAGCTTACTTTTATTAAGATTGGACGTAAAAAAATGTCACAGATAGAATGAGACGCGTCCGGGCGTTAGACATATTAAAAAAACTAATTATTAAACCACTCTACAAAATTGTGATAATAAATACATAATTGAGAAAATCTAAATACAATGAGTAGCAGCGCGCACAGTGTGAAGCACGTTACCTACGAGTACCTATTAACAGGCAAAAGCCAGTGTGTACCGAATAAAATCTCCCTCAATGTGTGTTTAGTAATAATCATTAGACGATTCATCTTAGCCTATTGTTTTGTTAAGGACACATTAAAATTAGCGTGTCATTTTGGTTAAATTATATTATTATTACCTACATTTAATTGCGTAACTTAGACGGTGCTTAGTTAAATTTTTATTGAGGAGTTTTATTACCGGCAGTTAGATAAAGGGAATCGCAATCTGTTACAATACGGCTTTATCATCCCTTACAATGTACGCAATAATCGTAAGAAGAAACACGTTTAACGGAGATGTTTAAGGATTGCGTTGTGTCCGATCATTAATGGAGTGTATTGGATACTATTTTGGCAGCAAACAGTTGGTTTTTCAATGGTTTTGCAATGTGGGAGGGCGCTGGGGGCGGCGGTATCGAGCGTAGGCGCGCCGCCCCGCGCTCTGAAGCCCTATACTAAAGCCAGTCCGTCGACAGGCATCGCGCGCGCCCGCTGCGTCGAAACTTTCAGTCCCAAGTGCAACACAGAACAACTTTCATATTATATCTAAGCGTTCACGTGCATCCAGACCACTATACAGTGGCGACCCCTTTGGTAGACACTACATTTTTTTGTTCGCGTGTTCTCGATACTCGTAATCTTAAAAACGTTTGTAACATTGTGCGAAATTGAAATGATTTGTGATAGACAAGTGTTTGATAGATTTTGGTGATATCGGCGTGTCAACGTGATGCTACAAGGTATGTGAGTTGTTAAGGAATCGCGAAGATTTTGTTAAGAGATTACATTTTGTGTTATTACTGTGCCGGGATACAGCTGTCGTGTTGCGTGATGAATTATATTTTACTTACTACCAAATACAGAATGAATAGCTTTATCATTTTGTGTTTCGTATGTTTTTGGGTCTATTTACGAGTATTTTAACAAAATTATGGTAAATTGCTTAAAGTTTTTTAAATATAATTTTCACATTGAGGACCAACGACTTTTCTAGCTGTAATTTATTTTCACACTGACTTTGTCTGACGATTATTCAGGATTTAGGTTGGATATTTTTTGAACATTTTCGCAAAATGTAATTATAAAAAAAAAACTAACAAGGCAAGGCAATTAAATTATTTGTCGAAATGAAATACGTGTAAACACTATACTAATTTATGAATAGACGTTAGTAAGTGTTGTTCCTTAAAGTGTTTTAAAAGGGATCTACTATGTATGAACTCAAAAATTTTACAAGACGACAAACATAAGATTTGAAGTAAGACCGTAAAATATTATTTTAATAAAGTTAAGTACTGAAATTATTTATATAAAACACACATAGGACTGTTGACCATGAAACGTCACTCAGGCCTAGTAGTGTTACATAAAATATGCCTTATTATGCCTCATACTTTTTATCGCCCGGTGCGCTACGTCGGCTTGCACTAATAATTTTTTCTTGGCCGTAAATATTATTTTTTTCTACACCTAGATCTATTCTTAGAAACGTTCTCATATACGTTCTCTCACGTATACTTTATATAGGACTAATCTACGTCGTATTTCACTCATGAATAATTAAGTATACAGACTTTGCCAAGACTGTTAGTTATTTCTAATGAAACATAGGATAAATATTGATTTAGATACGCTCGGCTCGTAGCGATCACAAATTTTTGGCGATCTCTCAATTGAATTGCTTGTCAATAGATATAATTATCTTTCCAATTCCGATTTCCGATCCAAGATTCCGAGACAATTAGGTAACAGAGAACAGTATACATATTATATCTTTTGTTTGCCTCGTTGGTCTAGTGGCTAGTGTATCTGTCTTTGGATTACAAGGTCGTAGGTGCCAGTTCGATTGGGTCATATAAGGAGTGAGCTTTTTTTCTTCCAAGAAATTGTCATTAAACATTCTCGCTCCGGAGATGGAAAGTAAGAGTTGTTACAACCCAGGGTCACAGAATAAACGTAAGGCTTTCATCCCGACCAATATCTAGTACTGATTGTTATTTGAGTTAATACATTATCACCTTGAGCATGCCATGGTTTAAGGTGTTTATCCCCTCTTCGAAAAGGGGCTATGATTTGCTCTGTAGTGGCTCGTTAAAATAGATAATGATGCATGGTGATGAATTTACTAGGTATTATATATAAACCCATACGGAGCCCTTAGTCATGAGCTCACTTGTTCATGCAACGTGCCGTGAAGCTAACTTCGTTCTTTGTACATCGTATGTGTTGCACTCTGGTTCAAATGTTACGACAAGTCTCATCCACGTAACGTAAATTTCACCATTTACTTATAACACTGTAACATAATTAAATTGATGGTGCTTGCTGATAGAAATAAGGGGTAGTATGGTCTCGGATAAGCTGTCACAAATAGGTTGTCTGCTATCTAAAGAGAGGTTGCCTTGGTTGGAACAGCGGCCGTTAGACAGGTGCGTTAGTATGAAGCTGAAGAAGTGTTAGCAAGGCAATAATTATTATCAGTTTTTCAGTAAAGCAAATAATTTTAAACATTACTTACTCTCTTCTCTTATTTTCACATCTCTCGAGATCTCATACGCCTCTTCTACCACTTTCAATCATTAAACAATGCTTTTAGATTAATAAACAAACGGGTATTTTCTGTCACTAGTAGGTACTACAAATAAAACCAAACCTACTTCCAAAAATTACTAAAAATTAATTAATTGTCACATTTTTTCTGTAAGAACATACATACATACATACATAACATCACGCCTTATTACCGTAGGGGTAGGCAGAGACCACTTGCCACGGTGTTGACCACATCTCTCCACTTGCCACGGGTGCCTTGCATACTTTCTTAGCTTCTTCCATTCTCATTAATCCTTGCATACAATTTCGTCGGTTTAGGGTACTCTTGACCTGGCCATTATTTAAAATGTCCTGAATTGAGTCCAGGAAAATTCGCCTAGGTCTTCATACCTATGCCATATTAAAAAAACTAAGAGGTACTTCCCCCTCTCTCCAGTTTACTTGTACAAATTGTACTAGAGGAGGGTACGACAATATACAACTCAGTATTGAGTCGGGCCCCGTAACCGTGAAGTTACTAACATTAAATACTTTCACACCATACCATAGTAACATAAAAAATATAATAAACAAGTACAAACTATAATTTCATTAAATATGAACGGTAACAACGGTAAAGGAGCAGGCTGGGCTGTTTGCTCGTTATAACTTGTACAGGCCCTGAGGGCCCCAGGAGCGGAACCGCGATCAAAGTAACCCCTAGTATATTATTATGACGCAGCCTTGAAATGTTTTATGAGCACCGTAGCTACTTGTGTTGTTTTGTTAAATTAATATTTCGAAACGGAATTGGTGTGCTGTGACAATTCTACAAATTGAGACATTTTACTTATATACTATATAGCTTTAAGAGCCTGCCAACCCGTATTAGGGCAGTGTGGAAGGTTTAAGCTCTATAATATAACCATATATATTTAGCGAGTTTAAAAACACTTAAAATTGGTTCTTCCGCTATCATTATTAGTAAAAAATTTGGGATGCACGTTTTAAGCATGTCGTGTTAATTTTTCTAAAATTATGTTCGGTCGGTTTATAAAATCCACTGAAGTTTTAATAATCCCTATAATACAACCGTTTTATAATGGACTATTTTCCAATTCAATTTAATAACTCACACTGTATTTATATATAATACTGCTTCACGATAATTACATTGCAATAGGTATTACATGTGGCCCTATTTTTATTAGAAAAATGTATAAATATTAACATATTAGAACAGTAACAGTTCAAGTTCTGTACACATCTGTGTATTTAAGGATATTTATACAAGAAATGGCTTTATTAGTAAAACTTTGTTCAAGTTTAATTTCCTAAAAAGCTTATTTGTATATTCCGGGCGGCGGACCTGGTTCGAGTACAAATTGCCTCCGCATTTGAAGCCGTATGCTTTTGTATTTTTAACTAGACTTAACTATACAAACATATTGTGTTTAGTTTAAGCAATACCATTAAATAAGTTACATATTAGAATTAGCTATTAGTACTGTGTCCCGAATAGATATTTTTAAAATGAGAATGTCCTCGAAAGTGTCCTGTTTCTATTCTATTCTTTATTAAAGTATACTTGTAGGTACGTATACCTTATCGTAGGGTATCTTGAATCACTCTGCAAATTGATAAAAACTGCACAAATATTGTAATTACTAAACGTACAGAGATGGAGAGGAGCGTGTTATTTTTGCTTGTATTATGTTAACATTATGTGATCTAATTTAACAATAAAATAATATAATATTTAAAAATAAAATAATACATAGTTAATAATTTGTTTTTAATTCTCGCGAAAAACCGAAAAATCCAAGCGACGGTAGGAGCGATAAATTCCTCCTTCACAGATGTTCACTCTATAATGTTAAAAATATGATAAAATTTATCTTCATAAATTAGATTAAAAGTCATCTGTTAAAGCACGCAAGTATTAATGGCTTTAAACGAAGTAGGTAATCGTTAATTAAGTAGGTACACTTATCTATCTCTCTCTCTCTCTCTATATCTCTTTGAGTCATTTGTACGTATCCGCTTGAAAAAGTTAATTAAAAGCTGAAAATGTAATTGAATGATAAAAAAAACGTTTTAATCCAGCTTGCTGAATCGAGCATTCGGCCACGAGTAGCTTAAGATTAAAAGACGAGCTTAATTTCCTAAAACGCTTACGTATTCCGGAAAAGGCTCTCCCGGGAACAAATTGTTAGCGTATCATCCCGTTCCACGTTTGCATCTTTTCTCAGTTGAAAAAACCACGTTTGAGGCTAGGGCTTGTTCGACCGGAGGAATGATTAGGAACGTACGTACGTTGTAAACCACCCGTGTTGATTACAATTTAGTACCTGGTGTTTTACTGAAAGTGCTGCAATTTAATTTTCATTTATTTGTTATTCATACAACAATAATATAACTTAGGCAAAATTTCGGAAGTGTATGTTTGTTACTTCTTCACGACTAATCGGCTGGAGTGATTTAAATAAAATTTTGGTATGGAATTAGCTGACGCTCTGGATTAACACAAAGGCTACTTTTTATCCCGATACGGGAACTGGATTTATGCGGGCGAAACCGCAGGCGTCCTCTAGTTAACAAATATTTGGTTTACAATTTTTGCAATTTGTAAGGCAGCACACGTGCATAAAGCCGATTTAATAAATTTCACGGTCCGACTCGCGCGACAAAAACTATGATAACTCGGCTAATATATATAATAGGTTATATGAGTTTTTGAAATAAAAAGAAAAGAAATGTTAGTACGTACGTATAGGTAAGTCATCTTAATTATAGTACTTAAAGTTCTCATGTTTTTAAGAAAACATTTGTAATGCTAAAGAATTAAATTTTAAATAAAGGTCTATATGAATATTCAGCTTATTCCGATTGAATCTGAGATATAGGCTTCATACCAACACTGAATTTTTTTTCGCCTGATGTTGCTATACTAAGCAGTTTGCAACAGATATTATTAAAATTGTCTTGAATATAAATTAAAATATTCGAACTATAAATAAACATAACTATGGATTATGAACATCGTATGTGGTCGACTTATTTAAAAATAGGCTTATGTAAAACAGTCATGCCATGGTATTTATAAAACAAAATTTTAATAACTATCGTGATACGTAACCGTATAAACACGTATGTATTTATTTTTAGTCAAACATTTTCTTTTGTAGGACGTGTTCCTGGCATGTTAGTCAAAGTGTTGCTCTGTGTGCCTAGTGTGAGTTTGTTACCGAGCGAGAGCGTAAAAACGTAACGCAAATTTATATGGGATTGAAGTAACGCCATCTAGCTATAGCGAGAGTAAACGCTTTTTTCTATATAATTTTACGTTACAAGTGATAACGTTTTTACGCAGTCGCTCGGTGAAAAATTTGCAACTGTTTATAGACGATAGTTTTCTCTTTACCATCAGCTTAATTATCTGCTGAGCAATATTTATTTTATTTAAGCAAGATTCATTTATTTAATCTTTATTTGTACACCACAATGAATAAAAATATAGAACAGAGATAAAAAATCGCTTTACAGCGATTTCTTCCAGGCAACCTTAGATTTAGGAAAACATTAGACAAAGTATTCAATAAAATCTTAAGATTATTTTGGATTGTCAATAGGTATTGTTTCGTTTATTCATTACTGTAAATAAGCAGCATTTTTAGCCAAATTACAATTGAACTCAAATAACACCTAGATAGAGTCGCAATCATTTTAGTTATTCGAATGTGTGAAGCATACTGTTAATATTCAAGATGAACTGGAATATTATAGCTACATATATTCACTTTAAATTGAATAATAACGTGCAGCTGACAGATTGAGAGCTCATTCGATTGTGTTCAAATGGAAATTGTCTTTTGTCTTTGTTTAGTTTTATAGATTTTCATTTCAATCGAGACCGAGAAGTCGAGATATTTTTTCTTATCGTTTTCTTACAGCATTGATTGCGGAGATCAAAGGCATTTCAGTACTGTGATATTCTGCAATGATTGCTAAGAAATAAGTTATATATTATAGTTATACGGATCTGAGTCTTGGTCGTTGACTGCGGGCTTCATAAGAAGGCTAAGAGTCACTCAGCGGGCGATGGAAAGACGAATGCTCGGAGTATCTCTGCGTGATCGAATCAGAAATGAGGAGATCCGCAGAAGAACCAAAGTAACCGACATAGCTCTGCAAGTCGCAGAACTGAAGTGTCAATGGGCGGGGCACGTAGTTTGAACAGCTGATGGACGTTGGGGGCCCAAGGTGGTAGATTAGCACCGGAAAGCGCAGCGTTGGTCGACCCCCAACCAGGTGGACTGACGACATCAAACGTGTCGCAGGGAGCCGCTGGCAACAGGCGGCTCGGGATCGTTGTGTTTGGAAGTCCCTAAAAAAGGCCAACGTCTGTAGACGTCCAACAGTGGACGTCTACAGGCTGGTAATGATGATGATGATGATGATGATGATGATGATGATGATGAAGTTATAATAAACCTAATAGGCATTTAGATTTATGAATTAAGGGTTACTGATTACTATTGAATAAAAATAAGTAGGTAAGTAACTTTAAGCTTCATGTTACTAATATTTATTGATCAATATTTATTTAAAATATAAGCATCTTTTCTTTATATTATTAAAGGTCATTATCATTAACCTATTTTGACGATCCAGGATTTTAGGATAGAGATTTTAAAGTTTAGACCCACTACGCCGCCCCATTGTTGATTAGCGACATGAGGGTGATAGTGTTTGATGAGAACTGTAGCTGTTTCGAAGTCCCATACAAAGGTAAACATTCGTCACATATAAATATAAACACAATTTACATCATGTTTTAGATCTTTCTAAAGGTTATTATACTTTTAATTTAAAAGTATTGAATTGGCACGTGATCGACTTTCGATTAGATCCCTATTATCAATGTTATGTCCATAAGTAACTCAAGTACTTTTAGAGTTTCGGAAGATAAAATATTCATGCAACCATAAACAAATCTTGACTATCCCTAAACTCACACTTTCTCACTGTATTACATGAACTGATTCTCATATATGTGGCCCTTTTCATGTTTTATAAATTAATTGCTATATATTTTTCAATACACGAAGTGTTTCCCATTTATGGGACCTCTTCGTGTATTGTATAGTTCCACAAATGTGATTAGAATCAAATTCTCTTAAGAACTTAAAATTCCAATCAATATAAGAGTGGTATCACAGATACGCACACAGAGCGATCCGAGTAAGTCCTCAGACAAACTTTAGATCGATGGCATCTTTCTATTGAAAGATGGACATACTATTGCTCCACATCAATACTAGAGTGGTAATACAGATACGCACACAGAGCGATCCGAGTAAGTAAGTCCTCAGACAAACTTTAGATCGATGGCATCTTTCTATTGAAAGATGGTCATACTATTGCTCCACATTGTGGTAATACAGATACGCACACAGAGCGATCCGAGTAAGTCCTCAGACGAACTTTCGATCGATGGCATCTCTCTATTGAAAGATGGACATACTATTGCTCCACATTGTGGTAATACAGATACGCACACAGAGCGATCCGAGTAAGTCCTCAGACGAACTTTCGATCGATGGCATCTCTCTATTGAAAGATGGACATACTATTGCTCCACATTGTGGTAATACAGATACGCACACAGAGCGATCCGAGTAAGTCCTCAGACGAACTTTAGATCGATGGCATCTCTCTATTGAAAGATGGACATACTATTGCTCCACATTGTGGTAATACAGATACGCACACAGAGCGATCCGAGTAAGTCCTCAGACGAACTTTAGATCGATGGCATCTCTCTATTGAAAGATGGTCATATGCTCCATCCCGTATATAACGGTGGCCCGCTTCCGGAAATGCTAGTTCTATGATGCCCGGGCCGAGTGAGGGTTACCGCAAAACGTCTATCTTAATAATTATATGATAGCCACACTTCGTGAATGCAGCCTCAGTTAATGTCTCAATAGACTTCGCTAGTTGCTAGAACATTCTGCGTGGGACCGCGTCGCACAGCTCGCCGAACCATTCAAAGAACCGGCACGATTCTGTGGAAAGAATCTAATAATCGAATCTCTTATTACAGAAACCGGAGCCCCCCCCCCCTCAAATCATTTCTTTGTGAGAGAAATGTATACGGCACAAGTTATAGAGGTGTGTTCCTCTTTAATTTCATACCTCGATACGGAGGTGTAAGGCGTTCGAAAACAGCAGGTGTGTTCCTCTTTATATTGGATTCTAATTGTGAGAAGTTAAAAGAGAATAAGGCACTCAGTAAGTCAACATAGAGCTCAGACATCCGTTTCAAACATCTCGTCAGATGCAGATTCCACTCCTCAACCAATCAGATGAGTATACCTCCTTACAAGGTGTTATGCGTTCAAAAAGCTTTAACATAGATATAAAATACAACAGTCGTATTTCATTGTGTAAATGCCCAAGCTGTCAAGGCATATTTATATGAAGATGTTAATATATTTATATTATTATGTGTCTTGCTATCACATAATTCAATAATTTATTTTATTAAATTCTATATTTCTTAGTAAGGGTGCATAACCTTACTTGATGGATTATTGCTTATTAATCTCTTTCCATATATGCTTTCTCACACTATTTATGACCGACCTCTATGTATTATATTCATCGCTCGATGAAAACACAGAGTTACAATGAAACCGCGCCCCTGTATGAACACCGCATTCTCATAGAAACTGACACAGACGCGGAGCACTGCATCCTCATAGACACGGAGACAGACGGAGCGGCGCGCGCTTCGCTCAAACACCGAGCAGATCCTTCGATCTAACATTCGATCGAAAGTCACTTTCGTCTCCGGCAGCCCTCGGGGCGTATTTGACATACAATATGTATACAAATTTGAATGAGGAGCGCTTCACGATTGTGCATTCAATTAGAAGATACTTCTAATTACTCGTTTAATATTAAACACTGTTGTTTATCGTTTTACTATTCTTTAATAAAACTCTTTTATATATTTTACATGTATATATATATTTATATATATTTTAATTATTTTTAGTATTATTATATATGTTAGTATGTACGATTATGATCGTCACAGAACCATTAACTTCCTAATTGAGGCTTGCAAATTACCAACAACTACATAAAATTCAAAGTTTTAATCTTTATCTTATTTTAAATTAAATAAAATGAAAGAAAAGGAATACCTACTTCATAATTTGGAATGAAAATAAATGTTGCGGCTGTAAATAATGATATTATGGCTGAAATAAAACGTGGCACATTATTAAAATGCAGCTTTACCTGACGTTGAACTATTGGCGAACACATTAATGGCGTGATATTGAAGAATGATGAATTGTTTAAGTTTTTATTGCATGGAAACGCGGCGCACTCTGACTGCAAGGGTATTGTAAACGATGAAACGATATAGTTTGAATGGTTTATCTGTTATTAAACTTAGTATATCTCACATTAAAATCAAGAGCATTATTATACATTCGTTCTCATCGGAGCGGGGATGTGGAGCTCAGATCACCGTGCTGCTCTACTGTGTTTTGGCGAGTTAAGGGAGACAATTTTTGACACTTATCGATTAGGTACTCGTACTATCAGGTGCATAAATCGAAACCTGGATCTAGGTATCATCATTATCATTATCAGCCTATTAACGGCCCACTACAGGGCCAGGCCTCCCTCCTTATAGGAGAGGGGATATGAAGCGTACACCCACCTGCTCCCATGCGGGTTGGCGGGCTTAGGGTGATAATGTTTCATTTATTAACGATCAGGATTAGATGTTGATAATAGTGACCGGGACCGACGGCTTAACGTGCTCTCCGAGGCACGGGGGTGTAACACCACCAACTTCCAAACTCCGGGCTTGGAATGTACTGAACATTTCATAGAAGAATGAAAAAGCTCAGAATAATTCCGTGACCCGACCCAGGAATCGAACCCAGGACCTCGTGATCGAAGCCAGATAGGCTAACCACTAGACCAACGAGGCAGGACTTAGGTATGGAACTGTGATATTGAAGAGTGATTATTAAATTTTTTAATTATTATTAGAATTATTCAATTTTTTATTGTATGGCACACGTAACTGTAATGAAAAGGTAAATGATAAAACTATAAAAGCGGCCGAGTGGCGCAGTGGGTAGTGACCCTGCTTCTGCGTCCTAGGCTGTGGGTTCGATTCCCACATCTGGAAAATTTGTTTTGTGATGAGCATGGATGTTTTCCAGTGTCTGGGTGTTTATCTATATATTAAAAGTATTTATGTATAATATATATAAAAATATTCAACAGTTGTGATAGTACCCATAACACAAGCTACTTACGAGTACGCTAACTTTGGGGCTATATAGCGATGTATATAATTGTTCTATAATATTTATATATGTTGCTTATTGTATGGCACACGTAACTGTAATGAAAGGGTAAATGATAAAACTATAAAAGCGAATATCACATAATTATACTGTTATTAAATCTGGTATCATCGCTTTTTAATAGATATTCTAACTGCCTAGTTACTCATTCCTGTTATTAAATCTAATAGTTGTATTATTACATTTCAATAAGTAATTTATAATACTTGATTCATTGGTTAGGTCCTAGGTTCGAGTTCGGTCGGACTATGGAATATTGGGCTATGTTTTCTGAGAAATTCTCAGCAGGAGCTCGGAGTTGGGTGGTCTTACAATTATGTCTAACTGTTTAAGCTGTGGGTCCCATTTATTGTCATTACCATGTGCTATAGAGTTAAATGAAATGTTTTCTTCATAAAAAACGTGCGTGTCTCGAGACGCCCGACAGAAATGACACCTTACGTCTAGCGGTGTGTGTAGGAGGAGGAGCATCCCTCCCGCTACCGTATGCGTAATAGAAAGGGAAGTCAGACAGACTAGCACTGTACAGCGTTATGTAACGAAGCTATTTACCCTCCTATAACAAGTTATTACTTCAAAACGTGGTAAAAATACAATTAGTTCACTGTAAAGTATACATGTTATATGCATAGCAATTGACATTTCAGTGTAGTGAATGTAGTGAATGCGAACGGCACGACTCCACTGACCTTTACCTATTAATAAATCGTCCTTCTCAACTCGCAATCGAACAATGTCGTCCTACGATAGCTGGCGCGTATACAACATCCTTATTATTATTACTTGGACGACCCTTTAGCCCACTTATATATGTTGCATTAAAATCGGCTATTTGACACTAATCAAAATAATAGGGGTTAAAGAATAGGGGTTAAAGAAATTGCCGTTTTATTGTAATAGGTACTTCGAATTGACATAGAACCTTCATGGTTTAAGATTTTAAAGTGAAACTTTTATCATACGGTACCTGTGTAGTTCTTCTTTTAAAATCTGTGCAACATTCGATTATCAACTTTCAGTTGTTTTTTTTATTCAGCTTAGTCAATAAAGATGGCAATAAGTTATAGAAGATAAGTAATAACGGCAGATGTCTACTGCGCCGAACTCCGAACATTGATAGCGAAACTAGCTACAGCCCCGACTTATGAATCGATCTCCACCATTATTGCTCCATGATAACGCGAAACCTCATACAGCACGAGAAACCGTTTTAACTCTACAGGAACTGCAATTAGAAACCATTCGTCACCCTCCATATTCGCCAGACCTTGCCCCAACGGACTACCATTTTTTTTTCGTGATTTGGACAATTTTCGTGATAAAAAGTTTTCTTCTCAGGAGGCAGTGCAAAATGCTTTCACATAGTTCGTCGAATCTAGATCACCAGAGTTCTATCGCAAAGGCATAAATGAGCTTCCTATTAGAAGGAAGCAATGTATAGATAATAATCGTAATTATTTTGATTAATTAAATATGTTAAATTAAAAAAAAAACGAATTTTTATTTTTCAGTTCAAATCAGCAATTTCATACTTTAACCCCAGATATTAGAGTTTAAATTTATTTTTTGAAACTTGATTCTATAACAAAACAAAATATGATAAAACTAATTAAATTGATCAAATAAATAAAAAGTGATAAGCATTTGAATATTTCGGATTAGACGGAGACAGTCAAATACCCAATTGCAATGTATGGGGTTTTTATATGTACGTACTAACAGATACCAGCGAAATTATGAACGAGCAAAATAGTGTTTCTATTGTAATCCTCCAAGAACACCAAGAAAATGAAAAAAAAAACTTTACCCTTTTTAAGGGAAGAATGAGTATAGCAAGCTTCCTTAAAAGATAAGCGTGTGCTATACTGGACTTTTTTTAGCCCGAATAAAGAGAAACAACTCTTTCATAAATTAATTTGTTATATCTCATATAGATTAGGCAACATTTTCAATGAAAACGACTCTGTCCACAATTATCTTCATATTTTAGCCAATTTATACAAAAGTTTAACTCTATCTATTGGTGAAAACTGCAAGAAAATCCGTTCAGTATTCTTTAAGTCTATCACGCGAGACATACAGACAAACAGATGCGGCGGGGAACTTAGTTTTATAATGTGTAGTGAAATAAGAGGTGGTCGCGTCAGCCCTAAATAAATTTTACTCCTTCCAAGTTAAGCCGATCGATAAGATATTTATGATGAGAATAAGAAAGCTACGTTTTGAGTGTTCTTCAAAAGTTTTTATAAGTTTTTAACGGATTGTAGGAAAAATGAGTCTCTCAGTTTAACCTGTATGTTTGTATGTATGTTTGTGAAGAATATTATGCGTTTGGTTATATCAATTTAGACGCGTTGTCAATAAAGTATTTTTTTTAGTTTTTATTGAAAAGGGTTACCCACACTTAAAGGATTATTTATATTTAAGAATAAACATAACATCAAAAATTGCGGAACCGACGGTATTCGAATCCGCGTCTCTCTGGCAATCCGGGCACTTAGAGCGACTTACCACTAGGCCACGATCGCGATGACGTCGGGATCGCCGAAATTGTACTTTGATATTATGTTTTTGATATCCAGGTATACGGCCTGTAATGCTATCTACAGTATGAACTGAATATGTTACAATGGCCTAGCGGTAAGGCGCTCTGAGTGCCCGGATTGCCAGAGGGACGCGGGTTCGAATCCCGTCGGTTCCGCAATTTTTGATATTATGTTTATTCTTAAATATAAATAAAGTGTTAAGGAAAAGGCAACTTAATAAACAGAGGATATGAACTTTGTCCTTATAGGAGAGGGAACATGCAGCGGTAGATCTACCACACTGCTTCAATGTTAATGCTGCTGCTGCTGGGTTGGCGGGCTTAAGGTGATAATGTTTCATCTATTAACGCACGTTATTCCCTTTTTTTTTTTTTTGATACCTTCTCGCCATGGGGAGGCAAGAAGGTTATGTCGGACTTCTCCTAAAACACGATGTTCCAACTCATCGCTTGGGACTGCATTATGGGAACGTTAGTACTACTACCATAAACCAGTCAGCGTCGCCCACGAAAGCAAGCTCTCCTCTAGGACTTATGGAAACCTAACTAATTAAAGCCGCCACGGGAACTCAGACAGCGTCTACCTACTTGAGGGCTTATCTCTGTTGGGCGATAGATTCCCCATATCTATCGCCCAGAAAACGCACGTTATTCCCTGACACAACTCAGGACCTCGTGTTCAATAAACATATTAGAATTTAAAACGCGGCGTTATTAAGTGTAGTGTAGACATACCTTATTGTTAAGCTGATAACCTTAGTTTATAGCGGTCATGGGTGAACAAAGTGATAGAGCCAACATTTTTTCACTTGTCTTTTAAATAATTTCATGTTAATATACACAAGTTTTTTTTTTACCCAAAACGAGTATTCACTATTGTATCAGTTCTAAAATATTTAATTTCTATTTTTTATTTTTTTTTAATGCCTACAAGTTGGCCCTTGACTGCCATCACACCTGATGTTAAGTGATGATGCAATCTAAGATGGAAACGGGCTAACTTGTTAGGAGTAGGATGAAAATCCACACCCCTATCGGTTTCTACACGACATCGTACGTCTTTGTCGGTAGGGTGGTAACTAGCCACGGCGAAAGCCTCCCACCAGCCAGACCAAGACAAATTAAGAAAAATCTCAATCTGCCCCGCCGGGAATCGAACCCAGGACGTCCGCCATATAAATTCACCGCGCATACCACTGCGCTACAGAGGTCGTCTATGAATCTGAATAAAAAACTGCCTTATGGGCGTTCTATTGATGATCAATTTCTAGCGATGTCAGATCAATTGTACGTATAGAAAATACTTTTAAAGAAATAATTAAATCTTAGAGGTAAAGACGGATAACAAAAACTGTAGCATAATAATATTTTCTGAAATATTAGACATAAAAGCTACTCTTCAGATTTTATTATTCTTATAAATGTATTATATACTGTGATATCTTTGTTTAATAAACAGTATTCAGCTATTACTAATCAAAGAGCACTCGGGTAAGTTTTATAAATTGTACATAAAATATAAAAAATTAAACGTACGTATAGTCAAGTAATTATTTAAATTATGTAATACATTTAGTAATAAAAAATTGTACCTACTTTCAGACACAATGAGAATTCTATTTATGTTAGCAAATGCACTTATCATACAAGCTGCTGTTATTGAAAACAATGAGAAGGACAAAAAATGTGATGGAATCATAATCGACGAAGTTTATCACGAAGTGGAGATACTCAAAACTGACATAGATAGACCATACTTGTTAGCAGTAGACTACAGTACAAATACAGTTTATTTCAGCTACAGCATTAATAAAGATGACGATATATTTAAAACGGCTTATGTTAATCTAAACACAAAGGAATATGCAGAGTTAAAAGGTGTTAATAATGGCTTCGCGCAGACAATCGATCAAAAGAACCATGAAATATACATCGGTGGAAGTAGTGGATTATACAAATATAATCATAAAACAAAGACAGGTGAACATATTGGTGCAAAAGGCAGCGATATCTGGAATATTTATTT
Source organism: Mycalesis mineus (assembly GCA_034621355.1). Classification (NCBI taxonomy): domain Eukaryota; kingdom Metazoa; phylum Arthropoda; class Insecta; order Lepidoptera; family Nymphalidae; genus Mycalesis; species Mycalesis mineus. Next base: position 8,374,807 of record CM067884.1, read on the forward strand.
CAAAGATATTCTTTACTATTCAACATTTCCTAACCAATTTCTTTACACATTCGTTAATGGAGAATCAAGCCGTTTTAAAGACCTGGAAGATACCAAAGTGGATCTTTTCGTTATTGACAATGAAGATGTAATGTTCTTTACGAATGCAACTGGTTTGTTCGGTCAGAAGAAGGGTTCACTAAACGCAACTTTGTATAAAGAGACGAGTGAGGGTATCAGAGGACTAACAACTGATATAAATGGAAATGTGTACACTTGTACCGCTGATGGAATTTTCAAGGTTGATAAATCTAATTTATCATTAGACAAAATTGTCGATATAGATGATGCATTTGGCTTGGCTTTCGACAACGAAAACAACATCGTTTACTCAGATGCCACTAAGCTTGTTAGACTTAAGCCAAACAGGTATAAGACATGTGAAGTTAAAAGCCAACGTTAAAACTATACAGCGCTTTAAGAGTCATTTCGATAAATTATTCTTCTTATTTCAAGCAATATTGAGTGACTTAAGTAATAGGGCTTGGCTGATTTTGTTAAAAACAACCAACTAGTGTTAATCATAACGATGATTAATTGAAAATTTTATTTTCAAGGTTTGAATTAAAAGCTTTTGTATTTCTTCGAGATTAATAGGATAGAATATGCCCATAGTTGCCACACATAGTTTTGTGACAATCCTTTGCTAGTCGCTAATAAAGAATAATTAATAGCATTTCCAAGAAATAAAGTGAAAGGTAAAGAATTTTTTTAAATTGTTGTTTTGTTTTTTTCTTTCAATCAATAGTCATACTACAAGTATGACACTTATTACAATATATCACAATTATTCTTTTGAAGTTAGGTTTTATATTTGATTTATTTTAATTAGGCTTACTCTTAATAGCTTTATACATCAATTAACCGACTTAAAAAAGAGGAGGTTTCTCAATTCGGCCGTATATATTTTTTATTCAAGGAAGAACGATTGATTTTTGAAAAAAATACTTTCCTAAACGTTGTATACTGATTTCAATACTGACTTTATTTTCAAGAATCGAAATACAGCAGTTTTTTAAAAATCATAGACATAAAATCTAGAATCCTGCATATCACAAAGGTACAGAATTATAAACTGTTAACAGAAGTAGAATACCAAACCTCCATTTACAAAGTGGGTTAACAAAAGCATGATGTTAATGTCATCTTATATTGTAAAGTTTCATAATTTCAGCGGCAACTAGGAACCTGGTTCATTGTTTCGAGTTGATAAGGCGGGCCCATTGTTTGTTGCGCCTCACACAGCAGTTGCTATAAAAGAAACATTTTTCCCTTTTCTAGAAATAAAGTACGCGTGTAACGTCAAAATTGATTAACAAAAGCGTCTTTTTTAGCAACGTATTGAACGTTGTCTATTATTTTGAGTACATTGACTTTTTTACATTCACGTTCTACCTTACTTTAAAAATATTTTCTGTATTTCTTTTTTTAAATAACTGTACTTTTAAAACAACATTTGATTCAATTACTTTTAAAAAATACTGTGATATTAGTAGACTTATTGCTATTCATCATACATACTCATTTTATGAAGATTAGTGTAGCAGATCCTCCTCCTCTCGTCGATTTCCTCATTGATGAGGGTCGTGACCACGTCCATATTTAATGTTTGAAATGTTTTTTTTATCAACTACAAGTTGGCCCTTGACTGCTATCACACATGATGTTAAGTGATGATGCAATCTAAGATGGAAGCGGGCTAACTTGTTAGGATTAGGACGAAATCCACACCTTTCGGTTTCTACACGTCATTGTCGGTAGGGTGGTAACTAGCCACGGCGAAAGCCTCCCACCAGCCAGACCAAGACAAATTAAGAAAAATCTCAATCTGCCCCGCCGGGAATCGAACCCAGGACCTCTGTCTTATAAATTCTTTGCTCTATCCTCCGCTATTCGGAGAGCATCGTAGACCGCGGAGTCGAGTGTGGCGAGGATCTGATCAAACCAACGCATGGGGCTGCGGCCACGCGGCCTTTTTCCTTCCACTATATACTTTGCCAGTAACTATTAGTTTTTCGAGATTATCGCCGTGTTTCCTGGCAAAGTGTCCAAAGTATTCCAGGATTCGCTTCAGGCAGATGGTCGACAGCAGATACCAATTGCTTTTATTTCAGTTCTGCCTGATCCTATCTGTAAGTATAACAAATATAATTTTTTTTTGGATATGTCTATTAATAGAAAATTACTACCCTCACCGAAAAAAGTTAAGGGAAGTAGGTATTTTATATTAATAAGCAAAAACCTAAAATAACGTTATTAATAAAATTTGAGGAATTCCCAATTCAAATTGTTTCTTTCGTAATAATTAACGTTCCAAGGTAAAAATCTTTCAATTAGGGAAAAAGGTGCTTTACAAATAAAATGCTCTTCTTCATTTGTCTTGTCTGTTTCATTAAAGAAAGTATTCCTTTAAAACAAATTTGAGGCCGCGTTTTCATTGTCTGTATTAATAAAATGAAGTTTTCTTTACAATTCAAATAATTTATAGTACTCTTATAAAGACGCCCGCGACTTCGCCCACGTGCTAAATAGTGTGTCGCAGCCTTCCAAAAACCACCAAGAATAGAAAAAATGTTCTTATCCCTTTTTTAATATAAATGAGTATAGCAAGGTAACCTTAAAATATAGATATACACCATCCCAGACTTTTTTGTAGCCCTAATAAAGAGAAACAATATATTGTTTCATTATATCACAAAATAACAGTCGCCCGCGACTTCATCTGCATGAAAACCTCTAAGGTTAAAAGACAGACTCATATAAAGTGTCGCAATTCCACGCTCCTCCTCTCAATTTAATTTGTTTATAGTTTCCCGTCAAGCAATAACCTCCGTCCCGTCCCGTGTACTAAAGATCTACATTTTTGTTAAACATTGTCCGACATTACAATACATTAATATTAACAATATATATTTACTACTGATGGGTATAGCTTAATAAGATGAAAGAATACCAGTTCCAAAATGCTGACCCCTATTCTTTATGTGTAATGTAACACGGAGGAGATCAACTTAATTTAGACGCCATAGCGGCAGTTTTGCGCTTTTTAGAAACTTTCCCGGCAATTATTCAAATTTTTCTCACCTTTTAAACCTTTCCTAGACCTTCACAAACATTTCAAGACCAAGATAAGATAAATCCGTTCAGCCGTTCTCGAGTATTAGGGAGACAAGCGAACAGCAATTCATTTTTATATATATAGAAGAAGATTATAGAAGATATTTATCTCTAGTAGATAACGCACCGTTTCCCATGAAAGCTCCCAGACGGCTTAAATTTCTTAGACTTTCCCAATAATTAACGTCATATTTCATCTAATTTACACAAATACTTAACAAAGTATATTCTACAACGTTTCTCTGAAACCAGTCTATCTACTGGTTAACGTCCGTCAAGTAAATAATGACTTTATCGTGAACAGGCAGACATTCAGTCAGTTCAGTCATATAATATGTACGTAAGGATTTAATGGAGCTTCATTATTAACTCAAGTATGATTCCCCTTGAAGTAAAAGATGAGATTTGTCATCTCATTTAACTGTGCAATATCTATGTTACTTATGAGTATTATCAGCATCAAATCTTAATATGTAAAAAAACATATAGGTTGAATTAACCAATAGAGAATGCCGTAAACTTCGTCCGCACAAAAAGTCTGAGGCACGACATCCTTTATTTAACTATATCTTCTCCTTCCTCCTTCCTTTATTAATCACATTGTCTATTAATGAAAACTGAATTAAAATCCGTTGCGTATTTTAAAAGATCAAAGCGAACAGACGGCGTGGCGACGTTGCTTTATACTATGATAAAATGGAGCGTTCCTGATAAAAGTAGATGAAAAATCTAAGTCGTAAGCTCAAGTTAAATCGCTAGGTCTTGGGAGTTGAGAGCAAGGAGCTAACTGAGACACGCTCTATAATCTATACGGTCTGGCACAGCGCCAAACCGAAACGTTGATCGCGCAATCTGCGTCTTACTGCCGGCTCGTGTCTACAACTATTTATCATGTAAAATACTATAGTGTGCCATGTGAAAATTTTAAAAATAAATTCATAACAAACAACGGAAGCGTAGGTCATTACCTATTTTTCTTGGAGCGATAATAGTTGCTAGAATTAACCGGCTACTGGGTGGATCGTGGCTGTAAATTGGCAATGTTAGTTCACAAGTTTGCGGTTGAATCGCGGATGCGTGGAATAAGCACGCAGTGTTGCCAATTCTACGTTATTTGCATAGATATTATATTTGTGTACTAAAAAGGCGATGGTTTATTTAGGCCAGCTCTATGTACCGTAACTATTTACAATTAACACTTTCAAGATAAAAAAAAAACTATTTAATATAAAATTAATATATGTGTAACTTAATAACTGGTTAAAGATATATGCAATTCCAGCCGAGTGGGGCAGTGGGTAGTGACCCTGGTTCTGCGTCCTAGGCTGCGGGTTCGATTCCCACATCTGGAAAATGTTTGTGTAATGAGCATGGATGTTTTCCAGTGTCTGGGTGTTTATCTATATATTATAAGTATTCATCAGTTATCATAGCACCCATAACACAAGCTACTTACCAGTACGCTTACTTTGGGGCTATATAGCGATGTGTATAATTGTCCTATAACATTTATTTATTTATTTTTTTAATCCCAAGTTTCGGAATATTAAAAGATGATCAAAAGCACATTAAATTGCCATTATTATTATGTTGCATTTCTTGAGGAAAATTAATAAAATTGATCGTTGATTTAAATCACCAAAATAATACTTTAAATACGTTATTTCCCAATACTCAGGAAGCCGCTATATTTAGGCGGGTCAAGACCGTGGTGGAAATTTTTACAAGAGGCCTATATCTATAGGAAGATGACGTTCATCGGCTAATAATGATGATGATAATAAAGACCAGGCCAGATGACGTTCATCGGCTGATAATGATGATGATAATTTATGTAATTTCCCACAAATATTCAAATTGCGATCAATCGATCGCTCGCAAATAGTTACCCGCGAAGTTTGTAGCCGTTATTTGCGTAACGTCAACGTTGCTCAACTAAAGCGGCCGTTGCGATGGAAACTTGTTCCGTGAGCTTACAGTTTTAGGGCCGGTGTTCATCTGATGAGGCTCTAATAAATAAGGTTTATTAACCGAACTAACTTCGAGGAACTTGTGATAATATAGCGGGCTTGAGAAAATAAAGCGGGCAAACGAGCATGCGGGTCGCCTGATGTTAAGCGATTACCGCCGCCCATAAACATTTGCAACACCAGAAGCATTGCTAGTGCGTTGCCGGCCTTTGAGGAAAGAGTTGATACGCCCCTTAAATACCCCCATATTAAAATTTCCAGGAAAAACCCGGGCGGGAAGTTGATTCCACAATTTACAGGTTCGTGGAAGAAAAGTTCTGGAGAATCTTGATGTCGTAGATGACCAACCATCAAGATGGTGAGGATGGAATTGGTCTCTACGACGCAAGCTCCGCTGCGAAAAGACAGATGGTGGTATTAGTTCAAACAGCTCCTCAGAACACTCGCCATTGTAGAGACGATAGAACACACATAGAGAACTAACTTCTCTACGGTGCTCTAAAGTCTCCAGCCGGCTTGTAAGTTCGGGATTGTCGACTAGTCGAACTGCCCGCTTTTGAATGCGATCAAGAGGAAGGAGTTGATACTGAAGTGCTCCAGCCCAAAGATGTGAACAGTACTCCATATGTGGACGTACTTGGGCTTTGTAGAGTAGGAGCCGATGCTTAGGCTGAAAGTAGCGCTTGGCTCGGTTGAGCACCCCAAGTTTTTTAGAGGCTAACTTAGCTTTTCCTTCCAAATGATCGCGGAATTGGACTTCATTCGAGATGTCGACACCAAGAATTCCGAGAGTTTTGTTCGGCGAAATGGGAGTGTTCTGAAAGAGCAGTGAGGAGCACAACGCTGTTTTCTTGGCAGAAAATGCACAAACTTGTGTCTTACTGGGGTTAAATTGCACAATGTTACGTGCGCCCCAATTTGAGACTTGGTCAAGGGTGGTCTCAACTTCAGACACAAGTCTGGACCGGCACTCCCCTAGCTGAACAGGAGAAAGCTGAGCGCGACCATTGTAAACGGCGTCACCCGTGCTATCATCCGCATAGCAATGAATGTTCTTGTAGATAAGCAAATCATTGATGTGCAATAGGAATAGCGTGGGTGACAGCACTGAGCCCTGTGGAACGCCAGCATTAATTGGTTTAGAAAGGGAGCACGAACCGTCGACTACGACTTTAATGCTACGACCTTTAAGAAAGCTGGCGATCCAATCGCAGAGCTTTCCCGGGAGTCCATAAGATGGCAATTTGGATAGAAGTGCCTTATGCCAAACCCTGTCAAATGCCTTCGCAATATCCAGGCTCACCGCAAGGGCCTCTCCCTTGCTATCGATGGCTTGTGCCCAACGGTGAGTAAGGTATACTAAGAGGTCACCAGCTGATCGGCCGTGTCGAAAACCGTACTGACGATCGCTGATGAGCTGATGTTCTTCTAGATACCCAAGCAATTTTGCGTTGATGATTTGCTCCATCACTTTGGATAGCAGGGAAGTAATGGCGATAGGCCTGTAGTTAGATGGATCTGACATATCACCTTTTTTAGGTACAGGGTGCACTAAGGCAGTCTTCCATGTTGAAGGGACATTGCTGGAGGAGTAGGAGAGTCGAAACAGACGCGTCAGGATTGGAGTCAACTCAGGTGCACAGGTTCTCAAAACAACCGCAGGGATACCATCTGGCCCACTGGCCTTGTTGATGTCAAGAGACTGTAGCTTTACAAAAACATAATAGAATAACTTTAAAGTTCCTTGAAAATAATGCAGTGACAAGTTTTTAGTTGCTGCTGAATTTTTGTTGACGCTTGAAATACTTGGAAAATCTCATAAGTGAAAAGGCTGATGCCAATGCTTCGAGAGCTTTTAATATACAAGGCGTAGTATAAATTAATTAACAGTTTAAAGCTTAAATTCTCTTTTCAAGATAGTTTAAGTAGTTTATGTAATTTCAACAGATGATGTAGATGAATTAAGTATATCAGAATACTCGTGTTATAAAAACCTTAATACTTGATATAATAACAAATAAAATTTTGACGGCCTCCGTGGCGCAGTGGTATGCGCGGTGAATTTATAAGACGGAGGTCCTGGGTTCGATTCCCGACGGGGCAGATTAAGAGTTTTCTTAATTTGTCTTGGTCTGGCTAGTGGGAGGTTTTCGCCGTGGCTAGTTACCACCCTACCGACAAAGGCGTACCGCCAAGCGATTTAGCGTTCCGGTACGATGTCGTGTAGAAACCGAAAGGGGTGTGGATTTCATCCTACTCCTAACAAATTAGCCCGCTTTCATCTTAGATTGCATCATCACTTAACATCAGGTCAGATAGCAGTCAAGGGCCAACTTGTTGTTTAAAAATGATGAAATAACTAATAAAATTGATCGAATAGGCTGAAGGCTAACTTGTATTAAATAAAATAGAATTTAGAATCCAATAGTGTCGCAGCGACACATCGCCTGCTAATTTCGTCTGCAGTGGGCTACGAACTCGCACCCTAACAGTACACAATAGCAAATTAATCAATCTATTCTTATTTAAATGTTTTTTGCGTGGGTGTACTAGCGTTTTGTTGTGGTCGTCATTAAGTACAAGTATATGCCAGTCACCGGGCGATAGAACAGTCGACTGGCGTTGAGCCAAGCCAACTCGTTGGTCGCGCAATCTGCCTTCCTACAACTTTGTTTAACAGCAATTATCATGTAAAACACAACGAAACAATTTGCGGGCTTACGGATTATCCGGTGTAATTGTCGGAAAAAACAATTAAATTGCGGCTCATACAACATACATAATCACTTTACGGTGGTTTTGTTAAATGAGTTTACATACTATAGCGCGTTAGATGTGTTAAACGTGGCAGTTAGTTTTATAAAAGCTTTAAAGAGATACCAATGTTTAGTATCTTTGCATGATTATGTTCAGATGTGAACATCTGTAGAAGTAACTAAATAAATAAAGATAAGTATTGTGTTCAAAGGAGATGGAGTACTAATAGTGAAATAAAATTTATTGTCAAAAGTTACCATATCGTCGCTTAAATAGAAAAGTGATATTTTTCAATTTTTTTTGAATACGATGTTATTTAGTAAAACGAATCAGTTGGCATAATTTTATTATGTGGATTAAAGACACTTTATAAACAACACGTAATGCACACTAGATGTCACAAGTGTCGTTTCGATACTTTGTGGTTATCTGTAATTTTAATTGTAGAACAAAGTCTATGTTATGTCATGTCTCAATTGTATGACGATCTTAAAAGAAAACGTCAGTATTGAAGCCGATGTACAATGGTTGCAAAGCTGATGTAACAGAAATCGGTATTCTCTAATGACATTTTGTAATATTAGACTGACAGTCGAACTGAAGGTGGGATGATCGACGAGATGTAAGTGTGATGTACGTACGTTGTATTTTTATTTAAGAATCCATTGGATATGTTGAACATTATGTTCTTCGAACAGTGCGTGGTGCCAGTGATGACCTACGGATCCAAGTCTTGGTCGCTGAATGCGGACTTCATAAGAAGGCTCAGAGTCACTCAGCGGGCGATGGAAAGAGCAATGCTCGGAGTGTCTCTGCGTGATCGAATCAGAAATGAGGAGATCCGCAGACGAACAAAAGTAACCGACATAGCTCAGCGAGTCGCAGAACTGAAGTGGCAATGGGCGGGGCACGTAGTTCGAACAGCTGATGGACGTTGGGGGCCCAAGGTGGTAGATTGGCGACCCCGCACCGGAAAGCGCAGCGTTGGTCGACCCCCAACCAAGTGGACTGACGATATCGAACGTGTCGCAGGGAGCCGCTGGCTGGTTTGGAAGTCCCTAAAAAAGGCTTATGTCCAACAGTGGACGTCTACCGGCTGGTAATGATGATGATGATGATATTCAACGATTGCAAACTTGATGTTGAAACTGCATTCATGTTGGGTTTTAATACAAAAACATTTAGGTAATGTTTAGCAAATGTATGCACAAAAACAACGAATGTCTGTAAATTAATTTATGGAAACGACGAAAGTTATATTAACGTTTGTAAATATTTTGATAGCAACAAAATTGAGCAATTTTGCCCCCAATTATGTAGACGGTAAATTGCACTGAGCGAGCTTATTTTGTATACAATGGTGGATAATTTGCAACAATAAACAGTTATTTTGATAAGATTGCAAATTGGTAGTCAATTGGAATAAAGTGATTTAAATGTAACTAACGTACGAATCACGATAGTATTATGTACTTACATATATTAAAGGCAAAATTGATGTGGGATACTTATCAACAAAATAATTATTTCATGCTAAATAAATATAAAATTGAAGTTGGTAGTTTTACATCCTCGTACATCGGAGAGCACATTAAGTTATCTGTCCCGATCACTGTCATCATCACCAGATAGTGATTTTTTTTTATTGAATACAAGTTTTCCCTTGCTATCACACCTGGTGTTAAGTGATGATGCAATATGAGATGGAAGCGGGCTAACTTATTAGTAGGTTGAAATCCACACCCCTTCGGTTTCTGCACGACATCGAACCGGAACGCTAAATCGCTTGGCGGTACGTCTTTGTCGGTAGGGTGGTAACTAGCCACGGCGAAAGCCTCCTGCCAGCCAGACCAAGACAAATTAAGAAAAATCTCATTCTGCCCCGCCAGGAATCGAACCCAGAACCTCTATCTTATAAATCCACCGCGCATACCACTGCGCCACGGAGGTCGTCAACCCGGATTCGGAGGTCGGATTGTTAATGTGTGAAACATTATCACTTTAAGCGTGCCAACCCGCATTCGAACAGCATGGTAGGTCTACATTCCATATCCCCTCGAAATTAACTCTCATGTGCGTTCGAAAGTGCATGAAAGTGATCGGTACTAGGGTAAAAACATTATTAACTTAAGCTCACCAGCCTACATTAGAACAGCATGATGGATCCAAGCTTCCAATCCTCTACTGAAATAGCAGTAAGACTTTCTTTGTAATCAAAATAGGTTCAAAATGGTGAACCCGGGAAAGGAAGAAAACCTTGTGGCCCTAGCTAGCTAGCCTAGCCTAGCTTTCCACTGACTTTATGGATCGATGGAGATGACTAATTCATCAATAATTAACCTTTAAATAAACGAGAAAGTCTCCATTTTATTCCACGCATCATCATCTTTTAAACAAAGAAGAATGGATCGAACCAAGTGATCGGCTATAAAAAGACCCCTACTAAGGTATTGCGTCTTTTTGTCCAAGTATTTGAAAGGATTCGCTTTACTATTCGAAGAGAAAGGAAATTGCCTTCTCCTAAGAATGTGTATATAGCCGTTGAAGTACGCTAGATGTCACGAGTTTGCATCTATGTGAATTGAACTCGAGGCATTTAGAACTGAGAATTTCTATGTATCCGACTTAGAAAAGGAAAGCGTTTTCGGGTTGTAATAGTTTAGTAATAATATAGATAAAGACATGATAACTGTGTCAGATTATATTTTTTAAATACTTATATTACTTGTGCTAACGACGGGATAATAAACAATCCACTTTGTAGAAAATAGATGTATTATACATAGTATAGATAATAGATGATCTTAATATTCCTATTTTAACTCAAACCTATGATTGATAATAATGCTACACTGGTTTGTTGCGGTAGTTGTATATTTTTTAATTTTTTTTAATTTTAATATAAAAATATTATAGGACAAATACACGCATCGCTATACGAGTATAGCCCTAAAGTAAGCGTAAGTAGCTTGTGTTATGGGTGCTATGATAACTGATGAATATTTTTTTATATATTATACATAAATACTTATAATATATAGATAAACACCCAGACACTGGAAAATATCCATGTTCATCACACAAACATTTTTCCAGACGTGGGAATCGAACCCACAGCCTAGGACGCAGAAGCAGGGTTACTACCCACTGCGCCACTCGGCCGTCATTATTACAATTGGTCCGAAAAAAATTAAAATATCGCCACAGCCGGCAGTGAGAACGTTTGAATTTAAATGCATTTTTTTTTCAAACTTGCTAGGCAGATGCGATAAAACCTTGTGGTCAGATAAGGTCATAAGAGGATGCAACCAGATTCATTACGACATTTATAACTATACACTCGACTGAGTTAGCACATATACTCATCTCACGATGTGGACGTTTACTTCAAACGTATTTCTCAATACTCCCACGGGAACATGATCCTCTCGGGTCAAACCACTACTATACCTAAACAATCTAATCCTCCGAACCGATCTAGTTGGACAATTTATCACTCTAAACGACTAATCTCTAGTTTAAATTTGGCATAGAGTTTTTTTTTTAATTCGTCCCCAAGGGACAGGCAAAGATCTGTGACCATACAGCCTATTCAATCGTCTTGAAATTTTCAGTGTAGTATTTATTTATTAAAGGCAAAGCCTATTCAATCGTATTTTTTCCTTGTATATATTTTTCTTTTTAAAATAATAATCTTTGACGATTCATCTAAATGTTCTTCAATTAATCATCATCTTTTTTTTTTGTCAATTCCTTGTAGACACATCGAAAGTTTTTTTTTTAAAAGTCAATCAATGTTATCCAGTCCATGAGCAAAAATTCCAACTTCAAATTTCTTGAATTGTGTTGAGAATGAAATAGTACAAATATTTATAAGTCAGGGGATTTTTTAATAGTTCTTGTAGAGAGCGCGGCACGTCTTCTGTATTTTTGTATATTTTGGCATAGAGTTTAATTGTTTTTCTTTTTATTATTCGGTACTAGAGAAAGCCTGCCTTTTCAGTCGCAGAGTCCTCATTCCCGTGGAAATTTCCGGGCAAAATGCGGCCTATGTCTTATTATGACATGTGAGCTATATAGATGTGAAGTTTAACACAATTCATTCAATTGTTGAGTGGTAACAAACATCCAATTATTAAGATAAATTCTTACATACAAATTTTGGCCTTTGTAACATTAGTCAGAATTGCGCTTTAAATGTGCTATTCAACAAAAAATTTATTTATCAAGGAATTGCATACGATGCATTCAAATTTTCATTTAATGGGTAGTTTTCACATTGTTTACAGAGAAATTGAGTTAGATCCAACCACTCTCAGCACATGCAACCGTGTATATTTAACTTTGCGTAAGCTTTCTCTACGTCGCTAGTGCCGAATTTCCACTCCGGCACTTTTGCATTTTCATAATTACTCTATTTTCCTCTTTGATACTCATATTTTACGTTCACAAAATTCTGAAATCATGTTTTGCACGAGCACTGCAAATATGACGCTTTGGAGAGATGTCCACAGCTAATTAAAAAATGTACGCTTCAGGGACATTGTATTATTTCAATTATTTATTTGTGCTGAAGACTAATTTATTGAAACGTGTTGGAAATAATTTAATTTATACCACGTAGGTTATCTGCGATATGCATTAACCACAGAATATACATAAGTAAATCAATAAGAATATTTTGAATGTGAATTCATAAAACAATATTTTTATTTGCAATGTCATTTGTTGCCTACATTTTATAAAAGTTTATCTATATTACAAATATTTATTTACAGTTATATTTATATAATAGTTTGACGGCCGAGTGGCGCAGTGGGTAGTGACCCTGCTTCTGCGTCCTAGGGTGTGGGTTCGATTCCCACAACTGGAAAATGTTTGTGTAGTGAGCATGGATATTTTCGATTGTCTGGGTGTTTATCTATGTATTATAAGTAAATATATGTATAATATATATAAAATGTTCATCAGTTATCATAGTACCCATAACACAAGCTAGCTAAGCTTACTTTGGGGCTATATAGCGATGTGTGTAATTGTCCTGTAATATATATAATAAATATGACTCTTGCTCTTCTTGGGTGGAAGGACGGATGTTTGGACCTGGATGGAACCCATCGGAATAACACATGGGCTTTTTATTCCGAAGTTCTTATGGAAATGAGATGAAACCGCAAGCGACTTCTAGTTTTTTATATTTTGCAATAGTTAGCTAACAGATTCTGCAACTAAGCTTGCTCTATATTGAAATATGTCTGTCCGAAAATGAGCTTACGATGGTAACCATTAATTTGTATGTGTTACGTCTTTACACCTCCTCCCCATGTGGGCGTAAGCACGGTAAAGGGGAGTTTATTTTTAACTTAGACAAGCTGCCCTAAGTAATTAAAACAAATTACCTTGGACACCTGTTAATGGAAGTGATATTTATTAGTCGTAAAGTAAAACCTTCGAAGTAACAAGTTTTAAAAAGAAAACTTTGTAGCGAGTAGGTACTAAGTGACACAGATTATTATTTTTAGTGTATCTGTATAACTTACGAGTAAATAATGAAAAAATAAGTAAACTTCTAAGTAAATTCTATACTTTGTCAAATGACAAATGTAGTTTTCGTCATTAATTTTTTTCCAATTTATTTTATTATTTCCGAGCCGATATTTTTTATCAGCTAAGAGCTTTGTACAGAGGTGAGGTGTTATTACCTTTTTTTTATTGACTACAAGTTGGCTGCTATCACACCTGATGTTAAGTGATGTTGCAATTTAAGATGGAAGCGGGCTAACTTGTTAGGAGTAGGATGACATCGTAACGGAACGCTAAATCGCTTGGCGGTACGTCTTTGTCGGTAGTGTGGTAACTAGTCACGGCGAAAGCCTCCCACCAGCCAGACCAAGACAAATTAAGAAAAATCTCAACCGGCCACGCCGGGAATTGAACCCAGGACCTCCGTATTATAAATCCACCGCGCATACCACTGCGTCATGGAGGTCGAAAAACTCCAGAAGTATGTTACGTTAGCTCAGTATAAATGAGTGCAGGTCATCACTACATATAATTTAGGTATATAGTACAAGCAAGAAGAACTGAAAATAAAATTACTCGCGCGGAAACAAAAGGAATTTTCACACCACGTCGCATAAATATTCGTAGGTAGTTTCTACAAAGAAACAAACATCAATAACTCTTCGCAAAAAGGTAGCTACAACCGACACGTCTTTTGCCACGAGTTATTAAGGTTTCTTGCGTTTTTTATTTGTTCGAGTTTCATGTCGATATATCGCCAGTATATCTGACTGTGTATATTAAACTGGATAGCCTATGACTGCTTCGTTGGTAGAGAGGTTAGTCTATGGAGTTTTTATCCTAGCTTCGAATTGTGGGTTGGGTCGTTGAATAATTGGGAATTCCTCTAAGAAATTTCTAAGTGATGTGACAACTCCGTGTCTCGGCGAGCACGTAAGACTGTCGGTCCTGGTCACTATAACAGCACTTAATAGTGATCGTTAATAAATGAAACATTATCACTCTAAGCTAATGAATCAAACAGACAAAAAGAGAAAAGCTAGAGAGCGCTTTTTAACCGACGAAAAAAAATGGAGGAGGTTCTCAATTCGACACTTATATATTTTTTATTTTTTTTATTTATGTATGACCACGCATAACTTTTTACAGAGTTGTCCGATTTTGATAGTTCTTCCAAGGTGGTCCCACTGTCATCATGTTAGGATCGGATGATGATATCCTGGGGAAATTGAAGGAACTCTTCAAATTTTGGAGGCACGCTTACAGTGATTTCGGTTTTCGTCTCGGTATCGGTAGCTTTTTAGTAGCTTAGTTAGCTGTATAGTACGAGTACGTTACGTGGCGATTAATCACTAAAAAGTAAGAAATAAAATTTTTTTTAAAAATAAAACCGACTCAAAACGCACTAAAAAGTATAAAATAACTGTGTCATTTAGTTGCTTTAATTTACTTAAGCATATCTAGGAGTCGGTGCCAGCCCAGGTTTCTACTTTAAGAACGTTACCTAGAACCCACAAACTGCTTTACTACGTAAAATAAATGTTCCTTAAACTTGGCTGGCACCGACTCCTAGATATGCTTAAGTAAATTAAAGCAACTAAATGACACAGTTATTTTTTACTTTCCATCGCGCATTCTATTTTTGCCAAAAATTTTATTAAACATCAAGTAAATATCACTCGGTTCTGAGTTTATAAAGCTTTCAAAACGCTGGATCAAATTCACTGAGCTCCGATAGTTATTTCCAGAATAGGCAAAGGAGAAATATAGAGCCGTAATCCACTACCCTACCCTCACAATCTCATAAATCAAAATTATTACGTCTTCGCATGAAGACTTACTCTTAGATCAAGTTAATAATTTTATAAGGAAATTGGATCTTCGTTTACGACTTACCGATATCGTATTACTTTATATAGAAAGGTAATTTTACCTTCTGCGAGCGTCCAAGTATTATAATTAAAGTGAATTTAATATTGAAGTTTTTGATTGTGCTACATATCTGTACTAATATTATAAATCGGAAAGTAACTGTCTGCTTATAACTCAATTACGCCTAAACTACTGAACCGATTTAAATGAAATTTGATACAGAGATAGCCTAGAGCATGAAAGATGACATATGTTATTTTTTATCGTATTATCTCAAAAATGAATATCCCGTAGATGGAGTCGTGAGCGCCCTCTCCTACTTTATAAATGCAATATTTAACTAATATAAAAAAATTTCGTGTCATAGTATATGTTATCGAAATATTTCCCCAAAACAAATAGAGCTACGTAAGGTACGTAAACTTACCACGTAGCCTAGTTACTTCGTTTGTAAATTACCCTAGTATTCTTACATTTATCATGTTTTCTTAATTAAAATAAAAGTTAATATATAGATTAAACTAGTCCATTATGTATGTAAAGTAAACAAACAGCGAAGAGATTTTGTGAAATTTAAGTCCTTAGGGGACGAATCAAGAGCAAATCAAACTGTCCATTAGTTTGATTTGCTCTTCACTCTTCTGGCTTGTATTCAATTAGTTTTACGATTAATGGTTACATTAATTTAAGGTAAAGTAATTTTAGAGAATGATTCTATATTTATATAATAGAATTAAATGTTTGTTCTGCATTAATATTATCTTAAGTGCGTAGAAGCTTTTAGATTAACTAATTAGCTAAAATATTGGTACATAATTTTTAAGTATGGTTACGTAACTTAATGTTAAGAACTTTATTATTACTACAGTCTGACAATTAATACAGTTATCATCATCATCATTATCACCCAATATTAATAGCCTATTACAGAGCCTGGCTTCCAGAAGAGATATAGAGCTTAAACCCACCACGCTATTCCAACGCGGGTTGGCGGGCTAATGTTTAACTCGTTAACGATCACTATTACATGTTATTTTAACATTTCTTGTAAGAAAGAAAAGCTCATTATTTCATAGCCTCAGGAGGCGAACCCGTAAACTAAAAACCTTTTTAATTAAAAAAAATTTGACGACCTCCGTGGCGCAGTGGTATGCGCGGTGAATTTATAAGACAGAGGTCCTGGGTTCTTTTTTTATTCGACGGGGCAGACTTCCAAGAGATTTTTCTTAATTGTCTTGGTCTGGCTGGTGGGAGGCTTTCTGCCGTGGCTAGTTACCACCCTACCGACAAAGACATATCGCCAAGCAATTTAGCGTTCCGGTAAAAACAATGTCGTGTAGAAACCGAAAGGAGTGTGCCAGCCAAGGTTTCTACTTTAAGGATGTTACCTAGAACCCACAAACTGCTTTAGCCCGCTTCAATAAATTCTTAGACTGCATCATCACTTAACACCAGGTGTGATAGCAGTCAAGGGCCAACTTGTAGTCGATAAAAAAAAACCTCATGA
The DNA here is from genome assembly GCA_034621355.1 of Mycalesis mineus. Taxonomy (NCBI): domain Eukaryota; kingdom Metazoa; phylum Arthropoda; class Insecta; order Lepidoptera; family Nymphalidae; genus Mycalesis; species Mycalesis mineus. The sequence continues at coordinate 8,391,592 of CM067884.1, forward strand.
CCAGAATCCACATAGATTAATTAACCTTAGATAACAGATGTGGCAGTTAAATATGCGGTAAATAATAAAACAGTATTTATTTTGAAGCAATAATGATTAAAAAACGTAGTTTTCTCACTAAATATGTAGTTGAAGTGGGTCCTACATCCTAACTAAACAGGGTAACGATGTTACATCGATATCTCATTATCGGAATTCGTTCGGACAACGTCTACCAGAGGTTTTGTATATAAATAGGTCCAGTTCGGCATTGACCTGCTGTCAACGGAACGAAGTGGGTTAGGGGCGCGTCGGTGAGCATTACGATATCCTTACGTGAACAAAAAAGCTAGCATCGTCTTTGCTTAAATAGCTTTTATATTATTGTAAGTGCTTCTACGAGTATGTGCTGTGTGAAAATATTTATTTCATACTTGTACACTATATAAAAGAAGTACATAATACAGCGACTTAATATGTGAGAAAAAATATGGCCTTTAATTATTGCTTTATAATGTTATATTACATTTCTTTCAGGTTAATCGACCGGTTACTTTACCGATGTTTAAGGTAATGTCTATGCACACCGCCATATGTGCTCCGGGTTATTTGGGTTATTAAAGTTTCACTTCATTATCTGCCTATTATTGGCCCATAATGGTGATATTTTTTTTTATCAACTACAAGTTGTCCCTTGACTGCTATCACACCTTATGTTAAGTTATGATGCAATCTAAGATGGAAGCGGGCTAACTTTTTAGGAGTAGGACATAATCCACACCCCTTTCGGTTTCTACACGACATCGTACCGGAACGCTAAATCGCTCGGCGGTACGTCTTTGTCGGTAGGGTGGTAACTAGCTACGGCGAAAGCCTCCCACCAGCCAGACCAAGACAAATTAAGAAAAATCTCTATTTGGCCCGCCGGGAATCGAACCCAGGACCTCCGTCTTAATGTCCTTAATGTTTCTGACTCTAGGCTTAGAATTTACTTGAATTTTCATAGAAGAAAGAAAAACTAAAAATTATTCCACGAACTGACTTAGAATTGGAACCCAGGACCTCGTGATCAAAGTTACATAGATTAACCACTAGACCTCCTTGGCAGTTACTATGCAAGTTTTACTTACATGTAAATATACACACACAGGTTTTATAAAAAGGACCTATTTTTTAAATGTTACTAAACAATGTTAAAAACAAAATAATTCCTACAGAATAAGTATCTAAATTATCTGTACGATATATTGCCTCACAGAGATATAAAACTAATATACTGGACATTGCTTGCCTTAACTAAAAACAGTATTGTTGCCAACTTTAAATGAAAACTCAAAGATTTTCGTCATAAACCCGTGGATTGTCGGCTAGAGCAAATTACTTCGCCTTTTATGCCAAGAATTTTACAAATAATGTGCATTTTTAAGTACTATTTGAATTGGAAATGCTATTTCCGTGAAAATAAATGAAATCTTTTATATAGTGATTAATATAATAAAAATAATTATTATAGATTCGTAGTTTTTTTTTAATTTATGTTAAAACGTTTTAATTTATGTGGTTCACGTGTTTCAATTAACAAACTAAAGAGAAAATAGATCTCGATTTTTGTTTATTTGTAGATATTTAAATTAATATTTTTCAATCTAATATTTCTGTTTAAGAATCGTTTTCAATGCTATATTTGTTTGGAAGTTCCTGGTTATTTTAACAATTGGAATATTAGTTGAAAGTTGATACAATGTTGGTTTAGATAATCTATTCTCAGAAGATCGTTTGGTACGATACCGAAACGATTCCGATGTCATGTCACGCTTTTCCTTGTATCACTTTAAATAATTTAATAATGCTCTTCAGCTTAAACACTAGGATATGTCAATAGACCGTATAGGCCGCGGCCTAGGACCGGTAATGTTCTAGGGAAAGCAGATTTCATATGACGCCTACTCCATTTTAGAGGACAATTCATTATTATTATTATTTAAAGAAAGTAGGTAATGGGGCGGCGGAAATAAAATAACCTAAACTTACAAAAAACAAATCCGGCACGGTTATATACAACGGTTTGTCATTACTACTACATTTAAAGTGAAACTGACCTTAAAAATAGAATAAGTTGGAAGATTGATGAAGAGAGAAGCTGGCTGGCTATATTAGATTCGAGATTTCAGTTAAATAATGTATGTATATTGATCCTTCTCTTATAGTCGTAACATTCAAATATGATCGAGAGAAGTTACTCCATCGTTTTATGAACATTATACTTTTAAATGTCATCGCGTCTGATATAAGTGCCCATTTATGTAGATTTTGGGTACCTACAGATTTTATTATTTTCACTGTATAATTTTAAATAATTTAATTTTAATTTGTATCTTTATATCCTTCATGGATCTGAATGAGTCGTGTGTTTGCCACGTTGGTCCAATGGTTATCTTGTAGCTTTGTTACATGAGGATTTGGATTTGGGCCTTGGTTTATTCAGGCTTTGGTGCATTGATTTTTTTGAAAGAATTCAAAATTCTAAACCCCGAGTGGGAATGTTGGTGGTGGTGTAGTCAGTTCCGATAATTGCACCTGACAGTGAGTTATAGAATGCTAACATTTTCTAAGCCCACCAACTCGCACTGTAGCATGATATAGATTATAGAGTGTAGTGTGATAAGCTCAGTATACTTTGTCGTATAAGGGAGGCCTGGTAGTCGGTCATTAAAATAGTCTGACAATGATTTTAGTTGTTGTATTTAATTAGCATTTAAAATTTACTTAACATTCATCATCATCATCAGCCTGTATTTGTCCACTGCTGGACGTAAGCCTTTCCGAGAGCGCGCCACCACCCACGATCCTCTGCCTTTCTCATCCAGCCACTTCCCACTACCTGTTTGAGGTCGTCGGACCATCGGGCTGGAGGGCGTCCTACACTGCGCTTAGTGGTTCGTGGTCTCCACTCCAGAACAAGCCGGCCCCAGCGACCATCTGTTCTGCGAATTATATGGCCTGGCCATTGCCACTTCAACGTGTTTTCCTTTGAGCAATGTCTACTACTTTGGTTCTCTTTCGGATTTCCTCATTATGGATTCTATCTTTCAGAGAGACTCCCAATATAGCTCGCTCCATAGCCCGCTGAGTAACCTTAAATTTGTGGATGAGGCCAGCTTAACATTACATTAGATTATTTTAATCCTCAAATGTAGATAACATAGTTAAAGATGATGATGATACCATCATCATGATAAGAGTAGAACAAAGTACCTCCCAGTGACAAAGCACGTTTACACACATCGCAGTCGCTAAAACGTAAACTCATCGCAAGACTATACGTTTACAATTCCCGTGTAAACGCTTTGTAACCTGCTAATGTCATTACTAATGCCATTGTATTGTAATGTAATATTGCTAATGTCATTAGTAACATCATCACAGTCTGTTCATATTTTCCAACATATGTGGTTAATTTATATGCAATAGAAGTGGCTGCGAGAGGTATACCAGCAAAGTCACTCTATAAACTGTTTAAAGATCTTAGCCTGACAAGAACTATGGCAACTACATCCAAACCTGCTTCGATAGGATCTTTTCAAAGGCATGGAGAACAACATAACTTAAGAAAGGGGCGTTGCTGCATCACAAAAGTCCATAAACTAACACCAGTTTCACAAGTATCGGGCTCTGTTCGGAGGTTTCTCTGAACACCCATATAGTTAATCCATGGATTGATTTAATCCTCAAAACTCTACAAGATGGCAATCGTCTATGACAATATAAATATAATATTAGTGATACATTTACTTAGTGAGAGGCATATATATCTCTCACTAAGTAAATGTTTATATATATATTATAAGTATTTATGTATGATATATATAAAAATATTCATCAGTTATCATAGTACCCATAACACAAGCTACCTACGAGTACGCTCATTTTGGGGCTATATAGCGATGTGTGTAATTGTCCTATAATATTTATTTATTTATTAATATTTATATTGTCATAGACGATTGCCATCTTGTAGAGTTTTGAGGTACGCAGCATTAAGATATATCATGTACATACATGTAAATATCGTACTTTGGGAAAAGAATTTGGTTAACTTTATATTTGGATTTTTATCTGTAACAAATGATTTCAGGATCTAGCGCCGTTTAAAAATAACCTCCACCGAATCTGACTTAGAATAATAATATAATCAATCCCCGTATAGGCACCGGAAAGCGCGAGGGTGGAGGGAGTATAAAAATAAATAACGCCGGTTTGCGTGCTGAAACTCATTCCGCCTCGGCAAGACAGGGAAATAGATCTTTATAGAAATTTGCCGTATCACTAAACGTGTGACCTCAAAAGCCTCTACTTATTACGATTGAGTATTTTATTGCTGAAACCGTCTACAACACACACTGTTTCACGCACGTCATGTAATGAACTAAAAGCAAGCATCTCTATGTCTATACAAATAAATACAATTGAAGTGTCTGTAATTGCAAGTAAACACTAAATTAATATAAAGTATTTATGGTACTTAAATGAAAAAAACAGTTTTCAAAATTTTAGTCTGGCTGTCTGTTCGTTTTGGGTATAGGAAACAGTTGAATGAATATTCACTCGCAGATAAATAATGTTATGAGGATAAAGACTACTTTTATTTTACTTTTATATAACTATACATACATATATATGTGAAAGCAATGATGCTAGTGCCATCTAGTACAGAGGAAGTGTAAACTTCTAAAAAACTGATTCGCCAGTGCCGCATCTATTCCATTATAAATATATTCATTTATTGATTAATTTAATCTCAGCTTTTACATGTAAAACTAATTTAGTTTAACAAAATAACGAATTAATTTTCTAAGTTTTGTATAAGTCACATTTGTAGACGCCTTCGAAATCACTCAGGTATAATCTTGCCATTGTTCTTTTGTTTAGGTATCTTAATAAATAAAAAAAGTCATCACACATTTTTCATTGTCATTTCCTGATACATTTTGTACGCAACGGTTTCGTTGTCGATATCTTGACACGCCCAAACACGTCTCAGCGGCTGAATAGATTTGGATGAAATTTGCCACGGAGATAGATTATAGTATAGTTCATAGCCTATTTTTAACCGACGAAAAAAAACGGAGGTTTTTTTTTATGTATGACCACGCATAACTTTTTACAGAGTTGTCCGATTTGATAATTCTTTTTTTATTAGAAAGGACATACTTCTTTTATAGCTTTTTGGCTACTAGTGCCGTATAATATACTGCGACAGTATAGTACGAGTACGTTACGTAGCGATAAATCACTAAAAAGTAAGAGATAAAAATTTTTAACAAAAAATAGAATCGACTCAAAACGCACTAAAAAGTAAAAAATAACGGTGTCATTTAGTTGCTTTAATTTACTTAAGCATATCTAGGAGTCGGTGCCAGCCAGGGTTTCAACTTTAAGGAAGTTACCTAGAACCCACAAACTGCTTTACTACGTAAAATAAATGTTCCTTAAACTTGGTATAGTTAATAGCCTATTTTTTTATCCCAATATTCTCACATGAACGGGATCTATGGGGGCGAAATACCGTTAGTATAAAAAAAACATTCATACTTGAACGGTATGAATGGTTCAGCCAATATAATATTACGAATATATGTTATTAGGACAATGTAGTGATCTAACGCAATAGTTTGACATATAAACACGACAATATGCGTTGTCGCTTAAACTTGTAGGTCAAACCACCCTCGCGACGCGTTTTTTGGACTAGAGCGCGGAATTTTCCGTGTCACGGGGCGTCAACCGGAAGGTACAGTTTGTTCGACTAGCGGTTACTTCGTTATCAACGCGCTATAAACTTAAATTATAGAGAAGATAAACGAAACGTTACTTTTTAGATGTCAAATGAAATATGAATCTTAGAAGTTGTTTGTGAAGTTTACTACCTTCTGATAGGTCTACATAAAATATTTTTGAAAAAAAATTTTGATCTCAATAAAATAGTCTATAATATGTTGTTATAGTCCATCTAGTTGCAAGACCTATGTACAACAGTGGACATTTATTGACTGATAATGATAAAGATTAGGCTATCAGCTTAATTTAGTTATCACTAAGATCCTCATGAAAATCTGTGAAGCTGCCTATGAATTCAAGTAACAGGGTTAAATAACACGTACGTACAATTATATAAGACTACTATAGATATGAAAATAATATTTATTATATTCATTGCTATGTAAGGCTATTTGGCTAAAATACACAGAGCCAAATATAGAACTGCTTTTTTAGAAGCTTGTTCAAAAGCGAAAAAAGGAAGAAAAATGCTTTTTTGTGAGAGTGTCTGTTTCTGAAATAGACGCTTGTGACAGTGCTAGTCATAAATCGAACACGCCGTTACGTAGATAGTTGTTGTAGATAGATATATATAAAAGTTATATCAATTCACATGCCAACGAACGTTTGTGTTTGGTTCCTGAATTAATTAAGTCCGTCCTATTAAGTGTGAGCTTTTTAAGTAATATTGACGGACTAAGCAGACGGTCCATCTGATAACAACAGATAGTATGCAAAGACACTTGTTAAAAAGTTTTGCCCTTGGACGTAATTTTATCTAATTAATTTATAATTTCATCGGCAACCAGGCCGTTCAATCTAGAACACAGCAATGCTATCAAAGTGAAATATGTTTTTAAAATGTTGGTTTAAGCTTTTCTCTATGAAACAATTGACTAAAACGAAATTTTATAATAACAATATTCAGCACTTCTATGAAAATATCTATTGTTGCTAGGCTGTTAGAATATTTTTTTATTTTAGATTTCGCCCAATCGATCATTGTTGGCAGTGGTCCCACGAGTCAATGCCGTGAGATGTGGATATAACTCAATATTGGACGATAAACATTTTTATGACAAATGGCGATCGGTAAAAACTGTTTTGTCTATTTTTCAATGTGGTATCGGACACCGCACTGACAGTTTGAAAATGAGTTTTGCGGAGTGAATTATGATGTCGATTCGTCGACATAGGTCGTTGGATATGCGTAGGTAATGTTTTCCTCGTATTTGCGTTTTAGAAATTAAACTTGTTTTTTAAATAAAACAATGGCAATGAAAACATAGGTCAGTCAGATACTTAACATACATAGTATGTAATCATCGTATTTCGTTAATAAATTATATATAATAATTAATGTAATTATAGCGACCATCACAACTTGTTTACTAGTCGCCATGAAAATACCGTGCGTTGCATAACCCAGAAAAGAACCCACTATTAAACTTGGGCGTTGAAATAATATTCCGATGTCTTTAAAATTATTTATTCTTTTGTAAACTACCGCCGTGTCGGAAATGCATGATGAGAAAAGAGGCGGCCAGAAAAACTCGACCACTCAATAACAATAATTAATATTACACTAAAAATATGCATACTGTGTCACAATCAAAAGAATAGTAAAATACGCTACTCGACTATTCTAACATATCAATTCTTATATTTTATTTTACGGCCTGGAATAAAGTCCTTTGAAATCATCTCACGATCGACAGACATAAGCTTACGTTACCATAGACAATATCGTATAGTATTGTCTATGGTAACAAATTGTAATATTTTAAAATGCTAACACCAGTTTAGCATATAGCTACATGCTCTCGATAAAAGAGCATGCAGCACTGATTTTCAGCTGACAACAAATACTGTATCTGTATATTGTGAACTGTCAAGTTAGGATGAGAGTTCAGCGAGCGTAGACGACAATAGCAGACAACATGTCGCAACGGCAGGGAGTAGGTATATGGCAACGACGATACGGTATTCGGCGGCTACAAAGGGTATTTCGTAAAAATTCATACCAGTACCATACCAGACAGCCGAGTGGCGTAGTACAGTAGGTACAGCCTGCTATTCTATCCCAGGCCGTGGGTTCGATTCCCACATCTGAAAAATGTTTGTTTCATGAGCATGGATATTTTGCAGTGTCTGGGTGCTTGCTATACACAAATTATAAGTATTTATGTAAAATATGTAAGTATCTTGGTAATCATAACACATGCTACGCTTACCTTGGCGATAACGATGTGTGTATTTTCCTACAATATTTATTTATTTATTCATACTAAATACCAGCAGTATCGACACATTTTCTGCGGATGGCTATGAACTCGTACCTTCGTGGTTATGATTAGCTTTTGTATCCAGAAACACATCGAATCTTTGTTGTTAGGTTTGGTTAAGGTATTTTTTTTTAATAAATAAAAGAACACAAATATAGTAGGTTTGTTGTAATTTAATATAAATCATTTACCCTCGGTAATATAGTATAATACAAATCATTCGATTCATGTTAAATTAAGGATGTATCGTAGCGAGGACGCCGGATGTCTGTAAGAGTAGATCGCAGGACATCCGGTCTGATTATCCGCTCTATTGTTGAAATATTCTGAATGCGACCTTTACTTGGCTTATAACAATGTAATACTTGTGTCGTACTTAGTACAATAATGTTACAATATTTTTTTAGGAAATATACAGTAATCTACAGGCTCAGTAATTTTTTTTTTATCGACTACAAGTTGGCCCTTGACTGCTATCACACCTGATGTTACGTAATGATGCAGTCTAAGATGAAAGCGGGCAAACTTGTTAGGAGTGGGACGAAAATCCACACACCTTTCGGTTTCTACACGACATCGTACCGGAACGCTAAATCACTTGGCGATACGTCTTTGTCGGTAGGGTGGTAACTAGCCACGGCGAAAGCCTCCTACCAGCCAAAATATATATATCTTAGTAACTTGACGGAATGAGAACAGTGAGGTCGTAGGTTTAACATCCACAGGTTACGTTATTTATTAAGTTTTTAGTACAAGTGTCTTTTTGCATAGGTACTGGAAAAGAAAAGGATAATATCAACATTCGTTTTATTACTTGGTACAAACTTTACTGGGTCATCTAGTATATAAATCACGATTGCGTTAGTTTCCGTAGTTAAGAAGAGTAACGACTTTAATATTACATCATTTTAATTTTTAAATGTATTTTCTCGATTATTCAATTTCTTTATTTTACAATCATCTGATTCCCTAGCGCAATCGCAATCCTGAGAGCTCAGTTTTTAATACAATTTTCCAACCATTTTGCCTTCAAAGGGACAATTGAAATTGCAACGGGAACTGGCGTAATAGTAATGAAAAATAAGAGCGGAGAGGCGGCGCGCCGTATTCACTTCAACGTTTTTGGGATTTTTCATATTTTCATTGCATTGTTTGGACTCGGGATGGATCACTGGAGACTACAAAAGATTGTAAAAAATTCTCTTGTTTCGTTAAAAGGAGGCCTATTTTATTTATCTTTTTTTTATCTACTACAAGTTGACCCTTGACTGCTATCACACCCTATGTTGAATGATGATGCAGTCTAAAATGGAAGCGGGCTAACTTGTTAAAAGTAGGATAAAAATCCATGCCTTTTTCGGTTTCTACACGACATCGTACCGGAAAGCTAAATCGCTTGGCGCTACGTCTTTGTCGGTAGGGTGGTAACTAGCCACGGCGAAATCCTCCCACCAGCCAGACCAAGATAAATTAAGAAAAGTCTTAATCTGCCCCGCCGGGAATCGAACCCAGGACCTCCGGCTTATAAATCCACCGCGTATACCACTGCGCCACGGTGGCCGTCAAAAATTTTAATATGTTTAACAATGACAATGTTTAACAATATTTTAAAATATTACACTAGCTCTGTGTTTTCTCTTGCATATAATACGTGAGCTTAAAGCCTAGATTGTGTTAGTCTATATATAGGAGATATGCAGGACTGAATTTTTTAAAAATCTAATCAGTAGTAGATAGATACCCTTGACAGTTGCTACGTTCATCGTTGGTATTTTGAAAAGATACTTAAAACGGTGTAATATAAATCTCTATCCCCTCACATTGGGAGGTGCAGTGTGGAGGAAAACGATCAAGGATAAGACAAAAGAGTTCGAACAACAACGACGACGCGACTTGCATCGCAAGCGAGATGATCTTAAGCTTCGGCCACCTTCTGCAGTCCCATACAACTATCGTGATGGTGTGCTAACTTGTGCCCTATGAAGTCGCACCTTTAAGGCTAAAATAGGGAACATTAGTCACTGGAAAGCTCACCAAAGGACTAACCATCAAAGCCTTGTTTCTAATACCCAGACTTTAGGCGTCAGAAGTGTCGCTGTAGTCGAAATCGGCTTTGAGTCATCATCATCATCATCATGTTCATCGTATATATCTGTGTATATTACAAACTTTATAAACTTTACGAGATAGTACTTTAGAGGACAATTCTATGACTGTTTTCTTACAGAAAACGCGAAACAATTTCGTAAGAAAACAGTACATAGTAGTCACATTTTAAATTAGATTATAATAGTATTTGCGGGTAGTCTATAAATGTGACTCGTTGCAATTGATAGATTTCCTCGTAAAGAGTGAGTGCATAATAAAAGAGTACGAGTATTTGCGCAGCTTATCTGTCAACGAATTACTCTATAGAATGCAGCGAAATCAAACCAAGTATTTTATTAAGATCCTCATCTTGGACGTTCCTTTAAGTGTCTCCCAGTTCCCCTCTCTGAACCACTAACCAAATCGATACTTAGTAGATACTATACCACTAATCTGTGGATATTGACTCAATCTCACAATGCTCTCACAAACAACGCTACAAACGCATGAACAGGTAGAATAATACATAGTTGCAAATCTTTGCCTGTCCTCTTTGATAAAAAAAAATAGCATCACCGAACCATAGGGTAGAGTGAAGAAGGCTTATTTTTTCTCAAAGCTGCCAATCGACGCTTCCGATCAAAGGTAGCGATTATTAGATATTCATTATTATAATATGAAACACAACTTAGCATTAAAACCGTTTTTTCTGGTAAAAAAACTTACTTAATTCGATTTATAAAATGCATTAAAATTTTCACAACCCCTATAATGTAACCGTTTCATAAACTACTATTGAAATACGTGCAATGCTCTTGGTGTCGAAGAACGATCGCAGACAAGCGCTAAGTCCTTTCTGAATAAATAACAATAAGAACTGGTGCTACAGTTTCGCTTTACCTGACAGTTTTAATCTCGAAAGGTTGAAAAAACTTCTTTAAAGTTTAAGTTAAATGGAAATACTTGAATATGCAAAAGGTTCACGCTTTCAGGTAAGGCTCGCAGCTCATTAGACCCACCCATCTCCTCATTATGAAAACCTGTGAAAGCTGATTATTTACTAAAGCACACGTTGTATAAATAATGGATTAGATTTAATGTATTAGCAGTTGGTTTTCCTGAATAAATAAATAAATCAGCATCTCGTTGCCCTTTCAACTGATTGTCGACGGGTGGATGCCGTGTTATAATAACCAGTCAACGTTGCGCAGGCAACGAAAAGATAAGTAGTTGTAACATGATGTTAAGGAAGTGTGCAAGGTCCGAAGCTATTGAAAGAATGTATCTAATTATTAATTATCTTGTAATCTCTGCCTACCCCTATAGGAATAAGGCGTGATGTTATGTAACGCGTGATCCGTTCGTAAGCACTAAAGACAAAACTGTGATGACAACTGTGTGAATGTGAACAGGGTAGTCAACGAGCGGTCCATTGACAGTCCACTCGTAGTCAACCTGCGGACGAGACGCTTCGAAGTTGATGTAGTAAGCGTATTCCTTAGAGCTATATAAATTATACTAACCGCTTGAGGCGAGGTGGTGCGGATCAGGCGCCGGGTGGTACCGGTGAGCTATGACCTTAATGTGTCTCGGTTGGCAAGCTCCGGGTGGCGCAAACTAAGCCTGCGGTTTATTTTCTTTCCTTTTTTACTTGGCAACACCGGTTATGCGATTAAGTGGGCCTAGGTTTATTGCTAGTCCATTATAGCTGCAGTATGAATTTTACGGCTCCAGGCCCGTACTTAAGCTTCGGAGTATCCAGACGGAAGATGCTATCATAATAAAAACAATATAGTGGTATTTGTGTCTTGTATACTTAGCCGAGCATGGTTTTAAGCTCTGTCGTATCAAATATGGGTGTTATGTTGATGTGTCGCTCTGTGTGTCTGTGTGGATCGATGACAATGTAGTTTTTGCTTACAGATGAGATATTGGTTTCAGCCCGTCTAGCTGCGCTAGACTTATAATTCATCTTTGTTTGAAGCCATATTTGATCACGATAGTTCTTAAGTATATAGTTAAGCTAATCTTTAGATATCGGCGTTTTTAATTATGATAGAAAGTAATCTAAAATTGTACCACGACGCAGGTTTTCCACCGGCAATATAACAGTGCATTTCACTTTCGCCTGTTGGTCTGGTTTTTTTTATCTAATATACTTTGGGAACTGTGCTCAGTAACTCCACGACCTTGGTCGGTGTTATCTGTCACCTACAATTTTAACATATTTGATACAATCCTAGCATATAGCTATAGGCATGATTCTCAAGTGCTCTAAAAACCATAAAAAAGAGGTAACCTTAAACAATAATATAGACGATGCTATTCCATATGTGCGAGGTATTAAAGACAAAACTATGCACTTATCTAGCGTGACATAAGACAAAGTTCTACCGAATGAAAACTAAAAGAAGGTATGTGATCTAAAATGTGTGGTCGGGAGGCTACGTCCGAAAACTCCATCCGCATTCTGTGTACACCCCACACAAAGTAAAACATTTTGTAATTTAAATATCTTGTATTCAATACGTGCCTGGAGGAATACTTTGTAAGTTGAAAAATTGGATGAGTGCGAGTCAGACTAACTCACGAAGGGTTCCGTAGTTTCGTACCATTAAAATCCCCTTAAATGTTTATTTTATTTTACTATAATTGTTTATTTTTAAAGTACAAATTCTGTAAATATTTCAAGTTCAATTGTCGTTATTAAAATTGAGTTTATAACGGCGAAATATTCACGTTTGTTGGATGCGAGCCCTACTTAGAATTTATTTTATTCTATATTTTAATATATGTTCTTATAGTGGCAATAGAAATACATCGTGTGATTTCAACTGTCTAGCTATCTCGGTTTATGAGATACAATCTGATGGCAGACAGATGGACAGTCTTAGTAATAGCGTCTTGTTTTGACCTTTTTCTACGGAATTCTAAAAACATTATCTGACTAAAGTTCATTCCGAATGGCAGTTTGCTGTCAGTAACTGCGGGAGTCGACAGCGCGGATTAAAAATGTACAATACGACTAACATCGCATGCCAAAACCGTTTTATACTTCTTTTTTCTTTATACGGTTCGTTTGATTGCCTTGATTTTGCTGACATAGAAGCTAGCGACTCTCAAAGGAAACCGTTTTCATATAAGTTCTAAAGTGTTTCGCGATTCGCATTTACTGAGTGCATTAACTGCCTCGTTATTTCAGAAGCCTGTGTTGATACGGATCTGGAAGTAATAGGTTTGAGTCCTGAGTCAGACAGTCAAATATTATTATTTATTTTGTTTTAATAAATTAGCAGCCCAAAGTTTAAAAGTTGGTAAATGAGCTTTATAAAGTCAAACATTGTTACCTTAGGCTCGCAAACTAGATTAGTATTTTTTATTCTATTTAAGGTAGTATAAATAAACATATAGTTTATTAAAATTACGAGTATAAAGTCATTTCCAGACATCCCTCTATTCTGTTCTCGAATCTGATAAACTATATATATTTATGGCAAGCTGATGGGTATAAATTGATATTAAATAGTATATTTCACTCTTGAGTCTAGCCTTCATATCTTCCATATAAATTAAATGATTTTTTAAAACACAAAAAGTTATATATCTGTTAAAATATAAAAAATAGATCATATATCTATCTTTTATACTGTCGTGGACTTTTTTGTAGAATTTTTAAGATACATAAAGTCCTCATACATTGCTTTCAATTATTCTCAATAGTTAAGGCAGCGTACACGCATAAAGCCGATTTAGCAGATTTTTGCAATCAAAAACTGTGATAACTTGCGCGACAAAAACTGTGATAACTCGGTTAAAATATACAATACAAATATAAAATATAACCTATGACACTCACCGCTAATGTAGCATTCTACTGGTGAAAGAATTTTTTAAATCGGATCAGTAGTTCCGAAGATTTGCCCCGACAGACCTTTATTTACAAACTTACAAACATACAAACTTTACCTCTTTATAATATTAGTATAGATATATAACTACAAACTTCCACGCAAAAAAGTTGCAGATGGCCCCTTAGATGTATATACCTAGGTACCTTTAGGTATTATATGGGCTTTCAATAGAGACAAGTATTTTGTTTGTTACAGATTGGAGTAGCTTCGGCCGGAGTGTTTGTTCAACATAATGAAGTTCATTAGTTTTCAAGTAACAGGTTCTGTTGAAAAGAGAGGTATGTCAAAAATATTTCAATACTTAATATAAGATTATTTAGAAACAAAAAGTATTTAAATACGATTTAAATAAAACTTAGCTGGAATCTCTCAAATGTAAATAGATCATTACCGCCCGCCGCCCGTAAGTAAAAAATACCTATATATTTTAACCTCGACGTCCTGAGTTAGATTCCAAGCTTTGTTTCATTTATTAACCGACGAAAAAAAACGGAGGAGGTTCTTAATTCGACATATTAGAAAGGGTATACTTCCAAGGTGGTCCCATTGTCATCATGTTAGGATTTGATGATGATATCCTGGGGAAATTGAAAGAACTCTTAAAATTTTGGAGGCACGCTTACAGCGATTTCGGTCTTTGTCTCGGTATCGGTAGCTTTTTGGCTACTAGTACCGTATAATATACTATGACAGTATAGTACGAGTATGTTACGTGGCGATAAATTACTAAAAAGTAAGAAATAAAATTTTTTAACAAAAAATAGAACCGACTCAAAACGCATTAAAAAGTAAAAAATAACTGTGTCATTTAGTTGCTTTAATTTACTTAAGCATATCTAGGAGTCGGTGCCAGCCAAGGTTTCTACTTTAAGGACGTTACCTAGAACCCACAAGCTTTACTACGTAAAATAAATGTTCCTTAAACTTGGCTGGCACCGACTTCATAGATATGCTTAAGTAAATTAAAACAACTAAATGACACAGTTACTTATTACTTTGTAGTGCGTTTTGAGTCGGTTCTATTTTTAACCGACGAAAAAAAACGGAGGAGGTTCTCAATTCGACACGTATATTTTTTTTTTTTTTTTTTTTTTTTTTATATGTATGACCACGCATAACTTTTTACAGAGTTGTCCGATTTTGATAATTCTTTTTTTATTAGAAAGGGCATACTTCCAAGGTGGTCCCATTGTCACCATGTTAGGATCTGATGATGATATCCAGAGGAAATTAAAGGAACTCTTCGAATTTTGGAGGCACGCTTACAGCGATTTCAGTTTTTGTCTCGTTATAGGTAGCTTTTTGGCTACTAGTGCCGTATAATATACTATGACAGTATAGTACAAGTACGTTACGTGGCGATAAATCACTAAAAAGTAAGAAATAAAAATTTTTAACAAAAAATAGAACCGACTCAATACGCACTAAAAAGTAAAAAATAATTGTCATTTACTTGGTTTAATTTACTTAAGCATATCTAGGAGTCGGTGCCAGCCAAGGTTTCTACTTTAAGGACGTTACCTAGAACCCACAAACTTCTTTACTACGTAAAATAAATGTTCCTTAAACTTGGCTGGCACCGACTTCATAGATATGCTTAAGTAAATTAAACCAAGTAAATGACAATTATTTTTTACTTTTTAGTGCGTATTGAGTCGGTTCTATTTTTTGTTAAAAATTTTTTTTGTTAAAAAATTTTTGGTTCTAGATGACAAGTTCTGTTTTCTTTTGTATTTTATGGATTGGTAAGATTGTATGTAGGTTTTGGTCGTGCCAGATTTATGAGTCTGTAAGATAGAGTCAGAAATTTTAGTTAAACGTAAAAAATTAAGAGAAATCCCTTCCCAGATTAACTATCATCTTAGGTTGCATCAACATTTAACATTAGGTGAGATCGTAATCTTGCAAAATTAAGTCTAAAATTACAAATTTAGATACAACGTTGCATTTGCGTTGTAGATGTACAGAAACTAAAACAATGGATAAAGGATTCATAATGTTCACAAATCCCGGAAAGTTTTGAAAATTTGAAAACCTGAAAACGGTCTGTCCGTTTAGGAAAATACTTTTGAAAAAAAATGTAGAGCTTAAATATTAACATTTACATGGCAGAAGTTTTAAGTTTGACGATAAATAAAATAAAACTAAAAACAAGAGATACTCAAACATTTTGAATGTTAGAATAATTAATAATTACCTTGCTTACAGAAGTAAATAAAAAACTAAATGTTTGCATTCTCTACTGTTACTATAGGTATTTAGTCATCCAAGTTAATTATTATATATGAAAGGTTACCCAAGCGTTCCGCGATACTAATTTCAAAGTATCAAAAACCTTCTAGGTATTTTGACCAATCGGAACGAAAATGTCAAGTTAAATATCAAAACACGACCTCCGTGGCGCAGTGGTATGCGCGGTGGATTTATGAGACGAAGGTCCTGGGTTCGATTCCCGGCGGGCAGATTGATATTTTTCTTAATATGTCTTGGTCTGGCTGGTGGGACGCTTTACCGACAAAGACGTATCGCCAAGCGATTTAGCGTTCCGGTACGGTGTCGAGTAGAAACCGAAAGGGGTGTGGATTTTCGTCCCACTCCTAACAAGTTAGCCCGCTTCCATCTTAGATTGCATCATCACTTAACATGGTGTGATAGCAGTCAAGGGTCAACTTGTAGTCGATAAAAAAAACACTCACGTCACACACAAAAAATGTCACCTCTATGAGTGTTTTGATATTTAACTAGATAAATCCCAATACATTTTCGTTCCGATTGGTCATAATACCTAGAAGGTTTTTGATACTTTGAAACATCCAACGATATGACGGCTGAGTGGCGCAGTGGGTAGTGACCCTGCTTCTGTGTCCTAGGCTGTGGGTTCGATTCCTACGTCTGAAAAATGTTTGTGTAATGAGCATGGATGTTTTCCAGTGTCTGGGTGTTTATCTATATATTATAAGTATTTATGTATAGTATATATAAAAATATTCATCAGTTATCATAGCACCCATAACACAAGCTACTTACGAGTACGCTTACTTTGGGGCTATATAGCGATGTGTGTAATTGTCCTATATTATTTATCCAAGTTAAAACATGTCTTTAATATAATACCTTACCTTACCTACCTATATTAGGTAGCTATACTAAGTATGAAAAAAATCGACATAATGAATCGTGAAATTGAACGGAATATATTACCCACCGCCATAATAAGTCTTGTGAGCAGTGATCCCCTTCACTTTACGAGGAAAGAAAAATTGCTTTCTGATACCCAACTTTATATTTATTTTAGAAATTCATCATGATCACCAAAGGGTGACCTTTTGGTGCTTTGCTTGGCTTACTTTAACGAGTCCCTGTGTTTGACTAGTTGAAACTTGCGTTTTTTCTCACCCGCGTCATTTCTGAGAAAATAAGAAAAATAATAGTATTTGCTTAGAATTGTGTTTTGAAGAATTAATAAAGATCTTGTGGCCGTTCACCTACCGGATGAGTTGACCAGCTGTGCGAGTCCAAGAATACGCCATTCTATATACTAACGAAAATGGCCACCGACATAAACAGTGGAAAGCATGGACCCTTCGAGACATTTCTTATTCGTTAGGATCCTATTAGGAACACGATCTCCAGACCTGAAGCAACGTCTATAGAGAGAGATATTTTGGACTAATATAATTATAGACTGTATTTAATACCAATATATAGGAGACTGGGAACTATGCAGGGTATACCGCGAAGCATAGCTCATTTCGTTAAAACCTCTTTTGTTTGAAATCATTTAGATACCAAAAGCTTCTCCTAAATGTAACAAATAATTTTCTGAAAATAGCATCAAAATCAGTTTAGCGAACAAACAAATAGGTCCAGGTGAAACAGAGAACCCCCTTTTTGTAAAGTAATTAAAATGCTCATCTATTACTTGGTTCGTTAAAAAATGTCCGTCGGAGAGTAATAACGAGTCAAATATGTTTGATGTGGTTTCATATATTTGTGAGGTCGAGTTAGTCTGAACTCAGCCATGAAATTAAAACATTTGATACCTACATTCAGCGCCGATTTATGTTAGTTGCTCGAATATATGAACTTTTGTGTACTATCAGTTGTTATTGTTTGCCGACATTTATTTGATACAGCAAGGGCAAAGATAAATAGATCTTATTTATTGAACTGACAATATTTATGTAAAAAAAAGAAACAAAAATAATCTGATTTTATTTTTTTCTCTATCCTTTTATTCACTTTCCCACAGTTTGCAGTGGTTGATTTCGCTTGAATGATTAAAACTCCAATATTATATTATAATACCTACTTTATACATTGCTTTGGTCCAGTTATCGTGTTCGAAGTTCCTGAGTTAGACTCAGCCGGGCTGTGAGGATGGATTCAGAAGACGGAGATCCTGCATTCAATTTCCGGCTGGGCCGAATGAGATTTTCTTAATTGGTCTTGGTCTGGTTGGTGGGAGGTTTCGGCCGTGGCTAATTACCACCTTACCGGCAAAGATGTTCCGCCAAGCGATTTAGTATTCCGGTGTATTGTTGTGTAGAAAGGGGTGTGGATTTCATCTTATCCTTAACAAGTTAGTCCGCTTCCATTTTTGATTGAATCATCACTTAACATCCGATGTGTTTGCAGTCAAGTAGTAACTTATAGTTGATGAAAAGAAGTATATTCGATGTATGGATGTGACTGTGATAAAATATTTACACACACATATAACCAGCCAACAAAATGATTAAAGTTCGAGACTACAAAGAAGTATAATAAACCTATAATGGACAATATCAGCAATTAAGGTACAAACTCATAGTTAACCTAAAAGCAACAGGTAACTATTTGTACGAGCATATTCCATTTTCAATTAAAGCGCTATTAATAACTCAACACTATTAATTGTAAGTGGTGGTATCATCATTATTAGACTATTAATATAACGATCACTACATGCCTAGCAGGCCAATTATGTATCTGGGTGTACCATTCTAGCCCATTAGCCGTAATACGACACCGCTCTCAATGCAACACTTGAGTTCGCAGCACTTTGATTACCGAATCGAAGATGTGCTGGCTCGACTGGTAAAGTCATTGCTATGAAACATCCCTCATACTTAATAGCAGAAATAAAAAATCGCTGTCATTTTATTCCACCCACCTTCAAAACGTTACATAAGTACCCTGTAGGGTTCCTTTTTCGAGGTTGGTATATGGAGCTCAATAATTATTGGCTCTTATTGGATAGCCACAGATTAGGTTTCGCTCATTAGATTTATCATTAATTTTTTTTATCAACTACAAGTTGGCCCTTGACTTCTATCACACCTGATGTTAAGTGATAATGCAGTCTAAGATGGAAGCGGGCTAATTTGTTAGGAATGGGACGAAAATCCACACCCCTTTCGGTTTCTACACGACATCGTACCGGAACACTAAATCGCTTGGCGGTACGTCTTTGTTGGTAGGGTGGTAACTAGCCACGGCGAAAGCCTCCCACCAGCCAGACCAAGACAAATTAAGAAAAATCTCAAGCTGCCCCGCCGGGAATCGAACCCAGGACCTCCGTCTTATAAATCCACCGCACATACCACTGCGCCACGGAGGTCGTCAAAATCTATCTATTGAATATACAATGTGATAAGTAAATGCTAATGATCTCATCTTCAAATGTACCGGTTTATTTCGATATTTTAACACAATTCTGAATATAATTATTTTAAATAAAAAAAATCCATACTAACAGCAAAAAGCACCTTACACCTTGAAGATTTAAATACATTCTTGACCACATATCTCCCTCAGGATTTTGCCTAGGAAGCTCATTTTAACTAACGAATAACTTCGTCGTTTATGATCCAAAGTCAAAGTCAAAATATCTTTTGTTAACAAACAGCCAGAAGGGAATACAACTTAAAACACCAAAAGACTGCCAACACTTTATTCAGTGAAATCTTTACATTATTTTGAATCGTCAATTTTAGATTACGTAAAAGTAATGGTGATAAACAATGGTCGGAAACATAAAACCGATTTTAGTGATTCCTTATTTCATTGACTCAGGACTTCAGCTTAAGTTACATGATCCTTAGCCGACCTTGTCATAAGTTAATTTCAATAGTATGTGTGTTGGTAGTTATAAATAGACTTTCATGTTTAATTTATGTGTCTGCGGGGCTTAGATCAAGGTACTATTGATCCGGTTACTGTAAAATGTATAAATGCGTGTTATAAAACTAAGCGTTTGAAGCAGCTAAGCAACTGTAAACCGTCCAGGCATTGAAAATATAAACGTAAACAAAGAACAGCTATGTAAAAGTTGAGGAGTATTTTTCTGTCCTTATCTCTCGTAAGCAAATATGTTCTCAGTTTTTCATGTACGATTAATTTGATTTCTTTCGTTTCCACGGGTCAATATAGATTTTTGCTTTGGTACTTCGCTGTGGTACTTTTCCCAAGAAAATATTTGATCTTTTGCTTATGACAAATATGTCAATAATTCTGTAGATTTCAAGCTTTGATTTGTATAATGTTCTAAGATTTTAAGTAGATAGATATTCTTCTTAATTTGACGGCATCTATGGCGCATTGGTCATCAATATATGTTAATGAATAAAACATTATTTAACACTCTACGCCCGCCAATCCACATTGGAGCAGCGTGGTGGATCCAAGCTCCATATTCCCTCTCCTAAAGGAACGGAGGGTCCTAGCCCTGTAGTGGGCCGTTAACAGGCTAATAATGATGGTTAGAGTGACTTTTTAATGTACACTCTTTTTATAACTTACTAGCAGATGCCTGCGGTTACTCCTACGTAGTTCCCGTTCCTGTAGGAATATCAGGATACAAATCAGCCTATGCCACTCCTCATAAATCTGGCTATCATACACAAAAATATTTTTTATAATACGACTGGTAGTTTCAGAGATTATCAAGAACAAACAGACAGACAAAAATTGTAAAAAATATTTTTGATACCGTATATATATATATATATATTCAGATGCATGTAGTAAAACACGGTTATTTCAATATTACTAACAGACATTCCAATTTTATTTATATGTATAGATAAGAGTGAAATTGTTGTAAAAGTATCATCACACTTATTAGTTGTTGTAAACAATTATAAGCTGCTAACGATGAGTCTATTAATAGAGTTGTGGTTCATTGAAACTTTTCAGTTAATTTGAGGTTGTTTGTTGTTGTTAATGGAGAACTCGAATCCAATTTCAGCGCAGTTCATTTATGTTACATTAACGATTTTCCCTCGAAAAGCTTTTTAAGCTTGAACTTTAAATACGACTTATACACGTGATGTTTATTTAAATAACAAATAAGTGAAATTATTTAAATAACAAACATGTCAATAATTATTTACATTTCAAGATTTGCATAATGGTCAATTTGGATGAATGAATGTGGATTTCAAGTAGGTAGGTATTCTGCCTAATTTAACAGCATTCGTGGCGCTGTAGTATGCACAATGGATTTATAGGACGGAGGTCCTGGATTCGATTCCCAGCTGGGCCGATAAAGATTTTTAAAAATGGTCCAGGATTGGCTAGTGGGAGGGTTCTGTCGTGGCTAGTTACCACCCTAGCGATTAAGCGTTCCGTAGCAAGGGCTCAGTTTAAATTAATAAAAAATATAAAAATTTGTCGTAAATTTTAAAACCCTACAAATCAGATCGAGATATGAATAAGGTGTAAACATTTATTATCGAATGACATTGAAGTTCCAGGTTTCCATTAGCGACAAGCCATATCTAAAACGAAGCGCAGTGAGATAAGGCACGGCGTCCCACTATCGAAGATTGCTTTTTTATCTTTGAGTCTCTTATGTTCTCAGCGAAATCATAATAATCTACAGGTTTCATTTTTTTAGATTCACTTTGATCGGAACTTAGCTATTTATGAAATCACCAGGCGCTGAAAATTATAGGGCATAAGAAGTCTTTTTCAATAGCTGCTTACAGGGCACTTTTTTATATTGGAAAAGATGATTTTGGAGTTATGTGATAATGATAATAATCGGGACCGTTTAACTTTTTTTCTGTTTTAAATTAACTTGTTCTCTGGTATGCGGGCATCTTACTTTAAAGCTACTTGTAAGAAAGAAAAGCTCGATATTATATAGTCCGACTAAGGATTCAAGCCCTAGACCTTGCGATCTGAAGTCACAATGGCACCAGCACTGGACAGGCGAGGCTAAATCATAATACTGTAAAATGGTCAAAATATAAATATAAATTATAGTTTGGCCATTTTATTAAAATAATAAACGAAAACAAATTTCCAGTAGGTGGAAGTAAACGAGTATTATCTCTGTCCTTATCTCTTGTAAGCAAAAATGCTGTCAGTTTCTTAAGAATATTCTTTCGTTTTATGTTGTTTCGATGGCTTAACTATAGTTACCAGTATAGTTAAATAGTCAAAAGTGTAATGAACTGTACGAGTACAATAAATTTTGTGCTAATTACGTTTCTTTATTTTGTAAAAGTGTGCCATTGACAAAATGTTTACGGCTCATACTGCATATAACAAATAATCTCTAGTAATAACAGATTTAAATTAGATTTTATTTAAAGGACATAAGTAAAAAATGTATGGAAGTCTGCCTCAGAAATGCCCAGAGATGATATGTATGTATATTTAATATGTCATTAAATAGTACAGATCTTGTATTTCATTAGTAATAAAGTTACTTCTAGCTAAGCAGTCGCTGACAAAAGTTATGAAGGTTGATAAAAGTTGACTTTTCATACTACGACGACAGTCACGTGATTCAGAACACAAAAAAACAATTGAAATTTTTATATTTTTTATATATTTTCAAGTGCTATGAGACATGGTTAATTGTTTAAAATTCATTGTGTATTTAAATAAAATAGTTAAATATGAGCATACGTTTGGACTCCCTGGGGGCAAATTATGGCAATGTCCTTTGTATTTCACTGTCATTTTAATAATAAATAAAGAAATATGTAATGATTAAAACATTTTCAACATAGGAACATATCTAAAGTAGAGGCAGAGCATTGTTTGTGCAGAAGGAAGTGGAGTATTATCTCTTAATCGAACTTTGATTGTTTTCGTAAGCTCAAGCTTAATTGATACCTACTCTAATAGAATGGCGAACCGCGTTTTAGAAATTTAATCACGTTCTAACTGCCAATGTTTGCATTGTATTCGATCGAGCTATTCCAGATCGGCTGTGGCGGTTTTCATGTAAGGGTGCAAGTTCGTAACCGAGTGCAAACGGCAGCTGCAGGCGACATGTTGCAGAGACACTACTAATTTGTATGTACGAAATAAATTCGTAGAGAGCGATATGTTTCCATATAAATAGATAGAAACCAGTAGTGTTGCTGGCACATGTCGCTTAAATATTGTCTTGGGTCCGTAAGAACTCATACCTTTACTATACTAAAGCCAGATTCGATTGAGAATGCTTGTCAACAAACAAATTTAAAATGAAGGTAGAAAATGCAACACATTTTATGCCTAATAAATTTAAAATTATGTTTTGTTTTTTTTTTCATGTAATGTAAAAGATATTGGATATATTAATTCGTTTTAAGCTTACTTATCTAATTTATTGTCATGAATTCGTCATTAACTAGTTAATTAAAAAAATAGGTGTAAAATGACTAGTGATTTCTACCTTCATGTTTAATTTGTTTGTTGACAATCAATATCAATCGAATTTGGATTTAGTATTGCTAACAGTTTTTTTTATTTTATATTAAAGTACACAGAAAGTTTATTATCGGAAATATTAAATTCCGCATTTTAATTTAATCACGTTCCTAACAGCCAATATTTATATTGTATTCGATCGAGCTATAGATATCGGTTGCGGCGGTTTTTAACCGACGAAAAAAAACGGAGGAGGTTCTCAATTCGACACGTATATTTTTTTTTTTTTTTTTTTTTATATGTATGACCACGCATAACTTTTTACAGTGTTGTCCGATTTTGATAATTCTTTTTTTATTAGAAAGGGCATACATCCAAGGTGGTCCCATTGTCCGCATGTTAGGATCTGATGACGATATCCTGGGGAAATTGAAGGAACTCTTCAAATTTTGGAGGCACGCATACAGCGATTTCGGTTTTTGTCTCGGTATCAGTAGCTTTTTGGCTACTAGTGCCGTATAATATACTATGACAGTATAGCACGAGTACGTTACGTGGCGATAAATCACTAAAAAGTAAGAAATAAAATTTTTTAACAAAAAATAGAACCGACTCAAAGCGCACTAAAAAGTAAAAAATAACTGTGTCATTTAGTTGCTTTAATTTACTTAAGCATATCTAGGAGTCGGTGCCAGCCAAGGTTTCTACTTTCAAGGAGAACCCACAAACTGCTTTACTACGTAAAATAAATGTTCCTTAAACTTGCTGGCACCGACTTCATAGATATGCTTAAGTAAATTAAAGCAACTAAATGACACAGTTATTTTTTACTTTTTAGTGCGCTTTGAGTCGGTTCTATTTTTTGTTAAAAAATTTTATCATATAACTCGCTAGTGGTTTTTCATACTTTATATTGAAAATTTACATAAACCTTGCTGCGTGTAACAGAAAAGTTTCATTATTGGCAATATAAAATTAAATTATTTTTGTTTAACTGGCGATGTTTGTATGCAATCGATCGTTTTATAGATACCGGTTATGCGGTAAGTATATATAACTTACTGGCGATTTTTCATACTGAAAATTTATAGAAAAGTATACACAAAACAGGGTTTCATTATTGAAAATATTAAATACCGCATTTTAAAAACTCAGTCAATTTGACTTAACTACCAAAGTTTCTATTATATTAATCGAGTTTAGAGATAAGTAATTTAACAACCACATATATATATATTTTTTCTAAAATATGTTTAACAGATAATTGTATGAAAACGAAATTCTACATTAGAAAAGATTCCCTGGGAGGTCTTTGAATGCTAAAATAAAATGGATGAAGATAGTCCTCAGGATTTTATTTATGTATGTGTAAGATTTTACCAAGATCGTATCAATGGGTAAAAGCCAGAAATAGGTAAAGAACAGATTAAAAAATATTACGATCTAACTTCGTCTACTAGATGATCGTAAATGCGTATAAGTATATATCTCAGCTAATTAGTAGTTAACCCTACCCTAAATCCTAACAAATACGTACTCAAAGGTATAAGGAACAAAGAAAAAGCATATTTAATAAAGTCACCCCTTCCAAACAACGTTTAATTTCGTTGTCTGCTAAATTACGAGCTTTGTCAACTCCCAAAGGGTGACGGCCAGTGCATACAAACAAACCGAGCTCCACACACCAATATTAAATAAGTACACCGATGTTTACTGGAATTGGGGATAAAGGGACGGAACCGGGCTGCGGTAATCGAGTTGACGTAGTGGTAAAAATACTGTGACCTCAAATATTTATCATCGAAGCCTCAAATATTTCTCTCAGTATGAGTAATATTAAAGCTCTCTTGCTAAAATTTTGACACGCTTCAAAACCCGTATTGTAAAAAAAGGAACAAATTTTTCTTCTATTAATACCAAGCACAGATGCTATAAAGTACGTGTGGTATTTGTGCTGTAATTCCAAGTTTTTTATTTTCCTGGTCAGTTTATATCACTATCACTATTTTTGAGGGCGTACAAGGTTTATAGAGTTCAATTTCAGTAACTTGAATTTAATGTGAATACAAAGAAAATATATTACGGGCGGCGGGATGGATTCGCCTCACTAGCACGACGTGAGTAGTTGTGTGATGAGCATGGATGTTTTCCAGTGTCTGAGTGTTTAACTATATATTATAAGTATTTATGTATAATATATACAAAATATTTATCAGTTATCATAGTACCCATAACACAAGCTATTTACGAGTACGCTTACTTTGGGGCTATATAGCGATGTGTGTAATTGTCCTATAATAAGAAGAAAAAACAACTCCATGTGCTCTATATAAAATAGTATATTAATTTACAATTCAATAACGCGCCTTGTATCTCGTCGCCGTCCTGTCCCGTTCATTATGGGGCCAAATCTTTAAGGTGAACCTGTAGGTTTCCTCTACAAAATAGTCGACTTGAAACTTTCAGAAGAACAATAAGGGTTCATTTTAACGAGGTCTAAAATTATGATGATTAGGTACTTTTTCTTGTAAAATTATTTTTGAACATAATTTTATAAGACTGCCCAAGAGCAGAAATTACTCTCTCCACATTTTTGACACAATAGAGCCATAATAGTATTGTCCGAAGGCCTAAACAAACTAAAATCTTCCATTACATTTTTATCATCAACAACCTAACCTCTTTCCCCTAGCTCAACAGACCTACTTACATAATATCACAATAACCGCCAAATCTCTTATGGCGGTACTGCGAAACACAGCTTCCTCTATTTCAAATGAGACACAAAAATAGTGTTTGTGTACTGTTCGCAAATTCAGTCGCATATTGCAGAACTTCCAAACTGTTACGTGTGTTCTTCGGCAACTTTTTGGATATTATATCACTGGTTTGTGATTATGTTTTCGTAAATATTAGTTTTTAGCAGTAGTAGATTTTTGTGATAGAGTTCATTCGGGGAAATCTGTTGGCACAGTTATGTTTGCTGTCAAGCAGCATTTGTGTGTTCCGGTCAGAAAGGCGTAGTTGTTGGGGCAATTATAGGAACATGTGATTTCATCCGCGTTTATCCCGTTCCGGTAGAAATATCGGGAAATACTATAATAAATATTATAGGACAATTACACACATCGCTATGTAGCCCCAAATTAAGCGTAGGTAGCTTGTGTTATGGGTACTATGATGACCGATGAATTTTTTTATATAAATTATACATAAATACTTATAATATATAGATGGAAACCTAGACACTGGAAAATATCTATGCTCATCACACAAATATTTTTCCAGATGTGGGAATCGAACCCACAGCCTGGGACACAGAAGAAGGGTTACTACCCACTGCGCCACACAGCTGCCAAATACATTCTTAGTGAATGTCGTATTGTGTGTCAGTAGTATTTCGCTTATATAATTAGGTAGGTATATGTGAATGAGGTTTCAATATGTATGAACTTTAAAATAAATAATCTTATATTTATTACATGCATTTATATTGTAATTTTATTTTTCTTTTCCTTTTTTTTGCTATTTCCCGTCTCATAGAATATGCCTTGAAGAGATGTCTCTTATTGATAAGGTCGCCTTTTATTGCTACTGTGTTTTTTTATGCAATGTAATAAATTTATTAAATAAATAAATAACACCTACGTCCCAGGTTGATAGATAAAAGACGGTACTTTGAAGCATATTTTTTGCATGCGTTATATGGAATGCCATAGGGGATGCATGTACAACCAGGTGTGTAATCTGCTTGGTCTGACGATTATTACTATAATTTTACTAAAATTTATGTCAATTGAGTGAATAATTAATCATACTAATGTAATTTTAAATAAATACTGTAATACAATACCGTATAAAAATAAAGTTAATAGAACAGTACTTTAACGAACCCCGTTTTTATATAAAGCAGTCCTCTACTATTGTCCTCTTGAGTCTCCATTGGACAGTAAGTAATGAGCCGATTGTCGTTATATTCTTTTTCAATAACGAAGCTGTTTACGACCTAGTGGAGAAAAACAATATTATTCGTATGACAGTAATAGGTGGGAAAGTTTAGATAAGGCACGGAATTTCACTATCGAGAAATTGCCTTTTATCTTCGAGCGGCAACCTTGTTTCGAGCCTTCTTATATTCGGGCCTATCAAATCATATGACATAAGTTTCTCAATAAGAAAGTGGCGTGGAAAAAGAAACAAAGGGCCATCATTAGCGATGCTGTTCTAGTTTTATCAGATAACGAACTGCGGGTAAATGTATCTTGACAATTTTGTTTACACCTGCATTTTTTAAACTAATATTTTAGGAGTTCATTTATATATGTGGAATTAAAATAATCAGTTGTTATTGTTCCGATCTTAAGCAAGCGACTAAAAAGAAAACCAAGTTATAGTGGGTTTAAAGCGCCGTGTGTCACTTGCACTTTTCACTTCTAAAAAACCAGATGATCTAATTCAATTTTAATCCATCCTTATAAAACTATAAAGCCTATAAAACTATAAAGCGTTTACCCCTAACTAGAAAAGACTTAATGGTTATTACTCTTTTAAATAAAAGAAAAACATTTTGAGGCAACATTTTTTTGGAAAATGACATTGCGTTGCGGGTTCATAACGAAAAAAATATTTTTTACCCCTAGTGTCTCATATGTAATTTGCTCTCCATTTAGGTCCACTATATTACCATACTTTTTTTATCAATAAACCAACCATTAACCAATTACGCAATGATACTGCTAATATCTGTAAGAAAATAATGACTATGATATCTCTATTGAAAAGAGAATTCATTTTATAACAGTAAATAATAAAAAAAAACAGAACTTTTGAGTGCTAATTATATCAACCAAAAGACAAAGCAAACTATTCAACACAAGTACAATAAAAGGCAAAGGGAAGTTCTACTCGGCACCCGGTACCATAAACAAGGCGAAGTATGCTTATATATCTTTATGAAATACTACTTTGCACCAGCCACCATTTTACACCGTTCGTGCGAATGAACTAGCTCAATTTATGCAAATTGCAGGTGAACGACTCACCTTTAAACATCTACAATAGCTGAATAGAATTCAATAACTTAAATTGGTTGGTTATCCCTGGTTAGGGTTGCCAAACGAAAGATTTATGAAAGATATGGATTTTTTATTTAGTATATAATAAGATATAATTTTTATAATAATATTGTGTATCGATTGTATATGTAAAATATGTTAAGCCGTGATCCTTCAATATTTTTTTTAAAAATTATGGATTTTTTTTTATATCGGATGAGCATATAAGATCAGGCTAAAATTTATAGCAATGTCTAGTGAAGAAATCTGAGTTTATACATGACTGTCTAAATGTTTATCACATTAAAGCATGAAATTAATTAATATTGTACAGTCACTTAAATTCTTTTAAATTGGAATGACAATAAAATTATTTTCTGATACAGATAGCTTTAAGAGAGCAAAATAGATGAGGGAAAATAGGAAATAAGTAAGTATTCTGGAAAGCTAAATAAGGACTATTTCCCGTAGAGTTCAAATTTAATTTATAGTATTTAAACCAAAGAAAGATAGTAAGTAGGTTTGGTGACAATGCACTTAACTAAATTAAATAGGACAATGGAATAATATTACTTATAGTTAATCTATTGATAGAGCCGGAAATGTGGCCATATGATTCCGAAACTGAACAAGATACTCTCAAGTTTGACATCATTTGTCTTGGCAAACTATTGCTACTATTGGATCATTTTAATAGATTTTATATAGAAGAATGATTTTAAAAATATCAATTGTAGGTATATAAGATTACTGTCGGGAGATTTGACAACCCTATTCTGGATGCAAAGTGTACGGTGAACTGAAATGATGCCAACGCTTGCCAAGTTTCTTGCCACGTTTTCATTCGACCTCAAAATAAAATGCGTCTTTGCTAAGTTATTGATGATATTTAAAGTTATGTATTTTCCTTCTTTAGAGATAAAATCCTGTATATATTTGTTGGTTTATTGTTACGAGTACATACAGTCTATAACAATGTCTAGTTCTGGACTTACCGTTTACTATTGGTGGTGATTACACCATTTTGTATTCAAAAAGATAAGACAAAAAGGAACCTAAGCTATCCTAATCCTCATAACTGTACAAATCATGCACACGTGGAATGGTGGTAAAAATTCTGGCTAATATTACCATTTAAAATTGAAGTGTTAGTTATATTTTATCCAAGGTTAGAATTTTTAAAATATAAGAATTAGTTTATATTAGATCACTTTATACTATTTCGCTATAATTAAAATTTGTTTTTGTCATAATTATTTTTGTTATAATTATAATTGTTTTCGCTAGTTTATTGTTAGTTTGTGTTTGCTTTTTGTTTGTCTTTCTACAGTAGTATTTTTAAGTTAGCATCTTGTGTTTACCAATATGTAGGTTTACAATTAAACATTTAGTTTTTAAGATCTTACTGTTGTAATATTTATGCCAATTGTAACCTGTTGGTAACCTTAATAAATAAAATAAATAAATAAATAAATTCCCCTTAAACTTTAACCCCATGAACAGCCTATGTAACTCGGGGCACAACTAGTTTATTCTAAAACTGATTATACAGCGATAGCCAGAGATTCATGATTTTATAAAAGTTGAAAGTTTGTTAGCTCGTGCTCCTGCCATAGTTAAGTACTTTATGCAACTATGGAATTTAGACTATGCAGCCACATCAGTTATTGTAGGAAAGTTACGTAACTTTGGAATTTGGATAGCGATGACTTTGGCCGATAGCAGGTTTCGGCCTTTTTTTTATTTGCTAGACACTTCTTAGTTTTGTGGCAATCTTTCGAAAATTAAAAAGTCTTGAAGAACATGATCTCGCACCGAATTCGTATCCGAAATATTATGTGCACTAATAAGTTTAAGGTATGTTTTATATTGATGAGTTTTGCTGTAATTTTTGCTGAGTGTTAGTTTATGTTAAACGAAAATTTCCAAGTTATATATGAATGTAATGGTATAAGTCGGTACTAACATATCATGTCCTATATACACCTATATTAAGCTCGGGAGAGCAGTTTACCTCGGAAATCGCGTTTCCCAGTACATTCCATAAAACCCGCTTTTACCAATGTTTGTAAAGCTTAACATGATAGTAACATTCCGCGAAATAAACGCAAATGTTCGCGGCAAATATCGCGGGAATATTCGTGTAGTTCCGTTGATATATTCATTTTTACATCGTGGTAATAGCCACCTTGCATGTCATGAATTTTCACTATACCATCCATCAAAATAAACTTACGTATTCAAATCCTGTGCATGTATGGAAACCAATTTTGTCGGGAAATTTCCGATACATTGATTTTTAGTCAATCAACCAACTGTACTGCTTTTTATCTGATTCTACTACCAGAAACAAACTACACATTCATAATATATTTTACCTTTGTGTGCAAGCGTATAATATTAAATCCTGTTATTGTAAATATTAAATATTGTACTTTTCTTCCTTCTCAGAAATTCTCAGTACTTCAGAGCTAGGATATTGGGAGTTTTAGACTTTTATACCGGAGAGTACGTTACGTCTTTTATTTAGTCTCCGTTAATAATTATTATGATAAATATCGCTCAGGATTAAGCAGATGGCTCACCTATCATAAGCTATTGCCTATAAACAGAGCAACAAAGCATGCAATATATATCATTCACAGAGCATGCAAGTCCTACAAAGTCTTCTTTATCCACTAACCTGAATCGTAGATGTAAGCGTCAAATGCTTGTTTACTCTGGAAACTATGCCAAAAAGGAAAAATTCCAAAATCCTTCAATTTTTCAGAATCCTCGACCGACTCGCACTTGGCCGGATTTTTTCAATACGGACGCCTAAATATTTATATTCAATACCGTAAAGCTATTATAAGGGATATTCATTATATCATGGTTATCTGTGGTAATGAACATATCTAAACCACATGTAGGAATGAATAGCATTGTGTTATGGTTTGAGTACATTACTAAATAGGAGTATAAAAATATAACATAAAATATGGCGGTAGAATATCCCCAAACAAGCTGTCATAAAAAGCTCTGTACTACTAAAATGTTTAGACATCTAGATTCTAGAGGTAATAGCACCTCACTCTCCGTAACCACAAGTATTATAGTCTCTACACGTATTAAGCTTAGCGGGTAATCGCCTCTACGTGCCTCTCAGCACGTTCACTAAAGTTTATTGCAAACTTTTAAAAATAAGTTATGTTTTATACACCGTTTGTAGTTATGAGATAAGTCTGCGGCCACGAGCTTTCAGAGAAAAACTCTTTAAAGCGACGTAACAACACGGTTAATTGCCACTTCTGATGCCAAAGGGTTGGCTCGTTACTTTCACAAAGAATACGCTTAGATTTTTAGTAAGAAGTGTAGCATTATTAGTACTGTTCCACGTGTACTTGATTTATACAGGTTGTTTCGCAAATAATGGAACAAACTCATTGAAAGATACATCACATGATGTTATTGTTAAATTAATTTGATTATAGTTTGTTTGGGAATTTGGCAATTTTTATTACACACTTTTAAAAATAAATTATGTTTTATTATAAACCGTTTGTAATTATGAGATAAGTCTGCGGCCGCAAGCTTTCAGAGAAAAACTCTTTTAAGCGACGTAACAACACGGTTAATTGCCACTTCTGATGCCAAAGGGTTGGCTCGTTACTCTCACAAAGAATCAGCTTAGATATTCAGTGGGAAAATGCAGCGAGCATTATTAGTACTGTTCCACGTGTATGTGATTTATACAAGATGTTCCATATATATAATGGAACAAACTCATAGAGTCATTCGGGGTAACCGAGCGCAGTGGGTAAGTGAGCGCACTGCTTCTATCTCCAGGAAGGGGCACTGGAGGTGAGGAGTTTGTTTTGGTCAATCAGGGGCACCGGTAAGGTGAATTTGTTTCGACATGCCCACGACATGCAATTTTGATTTAATTTCAACTTTTTAGCGTGTTGGAAAACACGGATACTTCTAAAATTGTTATGTGAAGACGGTAAGCGACGTTTTAGTTTATGAAGTGCATATTCTCCTGTCTTTTTTAAATCATTATTTAAGATTAAGTTGAGTGTTTGTAAGTCGGCGGCCATTTGTTTGATATTAGGCATTCTGGGTAAAGTGTGCGCGGATAAGTGTGCGCATGCGCTCACTTACCCGCGCGCTTAAACTAAGAAAAATCCTTTTAAAGTTAGACTTAGCCCAATATTATTCCCCTTTACCTATGTCAAGATAAATATGTTGACCAACAGAAGAATGGATTCAATGCGTAAAGAATAAGGATTGATGGCATGAATTGTGTGTTTCTCAGGCAGGTGATAATAGTATATTTGTTTGTGATTATTCTTCCAATTTAATTTAAAATTCTTCAAATTTTTGAACATGATATTGTCATTCCTATCAACAGGTTTAATGTTAAAATACTTTTTTTGTAGTGTTGATTGTTTTATTTGTGTACTAGAGATAAGAATGTTCATGAAGATTTAATAACAGATAGATTTCCATTGCAAGACTTAATGTTAGATTTTATTATACTTTTGACTGTGTTTAAATGAAAACTAAATATTTTGTTAAGATGGCTTTATATTTTTTGTTTGATGATCTAAGTTTCATTTCAATTTACTTGTTATATATTGATTATTTATCGAATTCGCTCACTTACCCTATTGCGTCTACTTACCCCACAGGGCTGCGTACACTTACCCGCAATACGGGTCAAGTGTCCGCATTCCGACTTGCTATCAAAATTTTGATTTTTTTTGTTAACTATGGAACAGGATGTTTTATTTTCTGTTTCAATTTGTAGGCTAATAAACATTCTTTTCGAAACTTTTTTTTTATTTTCCAATTTCTTCTTTAGTTCTGCTCTGTGAGGCTGAAAACAGTAAAGTGCGCACACTTGACCCGAATGACTCTATACATAACCTAGCGTTATTGTTAAAATAATTTGATTAGCTGTAAAAAATAGGCAGACGTGTGATGGTTTATTTTTGCAAATTGGGCATTTTTTCATTACACAATAACAACAAAAATACAAAATTTTACAATTACAAAAATAAATTATTACAATTTACAAAAATAAATTATTTTTTATAAATACTGTGATAAGTCAGTGGTTAACAAACTTTCAGTAAAACCTCGCGACGTAACAACACGGTTAATTGCCACTTCTGATGCCAAAGGGTTGGCTCGTTACTCTCACAAAGAATCAGCTATATTCAGAGAGAAGCGTAGCATTATTAGTACTGTTCCACGTGTAGGATTTATACAGGATGTCCCATTTATAATGGATTAAAATCAAGTAGAAGATAATATCATCTAATTATGTTAAATTACAATTATAATTTAATAAGTTATAAATAGGTAGTTTTATTTTTGATTTTTTTGGAACTACTAATTTTTTTATTCGAAATCAGTTTTTAGTGATGTTGCTGTAATTAATATTCTTAATATGTGATAAGTAAGCGGCTAAATTAGTACTATTACCTATTATAGGCCTACTGCCTTGTAGTTATTACATCGGTACGAACAATTGTCTACCAAGGGCGGTTTTATGAGTTTCAACCTATTGTTTATATATTTTGTTGGGACTTTCCTCTCCGCTACAAGATGGACCCGGCACCAGTACGATGCATCTATGAAACTACAAGACGTTGATCTCTATATGAACTTTCCAGTGTAATTGATGCTCAATTTAAAATTATACATCGGAAAGACAATGGACGAATATTTCCAAGTAATGTATAAATAAATTTTATAATTAATTAAAGCACTGAAATACAAGTTGGATGAAAGCTTGTAATAAGTGTCGAAAGAGGTAAAATTTATACGCGTCTAAATATAGATGTGGAGGCCGGTACTGGGAACAGAAACAACATTGCCTCCTACGTGAAAATATAGGTGTAGGTGTGTTTTTAAATATAAGTACACACCTACATCTATAGCTAGCTGTAGGTGTAGATGAAATGGGAATCTATATGTTACCATGTGTAAGGGTAATATGCTAATTGAATATTGTGTTTTTTAATGTCCACTTACTTCGTAAAAATACCGTACTAACTATTACTGCACAGACATACGTATCTAATGAAATTACAGAACGCTTTGGTTTATAACAGTGCCCTACAACTTTTTTTTTATTATTATAGAGAAGTTAGTAAGCTGAATTAACGCTATCGGGGAATTTTCAAAATTTTAAAACATTTGAAAAATGTTGAAAGTTTGCTATTCGATTGAAAATCAGTCCACTGAAAACTGAGATTGATCCGAATTTCAAACTAGCTACTCTCAAATAACCAGATTTCCGGCTGTTCTCGAAATATTCAGGTAGCTATTTTAAATTGGATATTTGTTCAGAAGTTTGTCTTAGTTGTAATGAAGTTATAGGCTTTAGGTAGATGCCCGAACTAAAAATGTTTAACCAATCCAAAATGTACGTTACTGTAGAACAAAGTAAGATTTTCCATTATAATAGAAAAATCAGTTGACGGCTTATAGGATATTCATCATATAAATCCAAAAACTATTTCGATTACATAAGCATTCAAACAAAAAAAGCATCATAATTGGTACATTTTATTAAAAGCTAGGGTGCCTCAGACAGACAAATAAACAAAATTCGTCAAACTTATTAAAACCCATTTTTACGACTTGAGTTAACAGAGTATTAACATTCAAGTTTGATTTTTAACAGCAATATTTTCGAATATAAACGGTGTTCGGAATTTACACGAACGGGCACAAAAAAGCCGTTAATCGACGTAAACTCTTTGTTCTTCTAATATACGAGTACGTACGTGCCGCGATGTGTCTGTTTAATTAAAATTTTGAAGCAAGGTAATTTTTTGCGAACGCGCAACGATAATTAAATTTCATATACCTACCCTCCGTAGCGGAGCGATTTATATTATTTACAGCGTAAATGTTTCCTATTTGAAACTTTTAGTGTTTTTATTTACGATTTTTACATTGCTGAGTGTTTGTTTTAAAATAATGAGGTTTTATATTGACGGTTGAAAAACAGCTCTAAGATATCTAAAACATAACAAAATCAAAGAATAATAGAGCCTCACCTTGATGAGGCCTGATCTTCGTCATTCTATAAAAGTTAGTATAAAAGTTAGTAGTGTCAGCTGCATGCATTTACCGCAGGTGTCATGTGATTGTAGACATAATTTCTCTAAGAATATTTTCCTGAAGAATATATGAGAAAACGTTCCTCAAACTTGGAAGTTTGAAACGTTGCTCTGCACTCGTCAAGTTGAAATGACTTAAATTGATGGGTGGTAACCAGATGTTCCATATAGTTTTAAGTGGGAAAACCATCGCTTAAAAGTTTGTAGATTAACTTTTTTGTTTTGTTAAGTTAGGAGTTTTGCAAATCTCAGTTACGTCTCTATTCTGATTACAAAATGCAATAGTTTTTACACCATGTTGTAAAAAATAAGATGAAAATAATAATAATTAAATAATAATTTTTAAAGATAACTTTCGAATTATTTTTTCCAAACCTATTTTACAAAGTTGCGAGCAGGAATTCAATATTCTTATTAAAAAAATTTAATTTAAAAATAGAACCGACTTCAAAACGCACTAAAAAGTAAAAATAATTTCGTCATTTAGTTGGTCTAATTTATTTAATAATATTAATATTAGCATATCTATGAAATGGGTGCCATCCAAGTTTAAGGAACGTTTATTTAACGAAGTAGAAAAGCACTTTGTGCGTTCTAGGTAACGTCCATAAAGTAAAAACCTTAGCTGAACGAAACCAAACAGACATACAGACTGATGCGGCAAGGGTCTTTGTTATATAATATAAATAAATAAATAATATTGGACAATTACACATGTGGCTATATAGCCCCAAAGTAAACGTACTCGTAAGTAGCTTGTATAAGCTATAACTGATGAATATTTTTATATATACTATACATAAATACATATAATATATAGATAAACACCCAGACACTGGAAAACATCCATGCTCATCACACAAACATTTTTCCAGAGTTTGGAATCGAACTCACAGCCTAGGACGCAGAAGCAGGCAGCACACTACCTACTGCGCCACTCAGCCGTCAAAAATATGTAGTGAACTACCTTTTTATTCGGTTTAGTGATTCTTAACTCAAAATACGCATATATCCATGCAAACGTGCACTTCAAACCATTCTGTGTAGCAATATTATCCTCGTTTATCAATATCAGACGCGGAATACGACGCGATAGATACGGATTTTACACATTATAATTACGTAAACAATATCGCTGATTATACGAAATCTCTTTATCGAGTAACTCGAGTGTTTACGAAGGGGACTTCACCTACTACAGCCGTTAATTAGAATCCTTTAGGTACTCGCGGTAATGGGATAATGATATTAGGGATTCACGATAAAGTAGGATAAGTACATCAATATTTTCCGCTTAATCGGTCCCGCAGTGGGTGAGACGTGACCTTAATAATTCGGCGTGTGGTCTTTGGTACGTGCCCAGCTGGGGTTGTTTCCAGCATCGTTTTGGACGTTTTATGGGTTCATTTCGATTTGAATATTTATAAAATATTGATCTATCGTTTCGGTGTGTTATCGAAGGGTTGTGGTTCTATTAGAATATTTTATGCAAAAAGCTTAGGTTACGAAAATAGGCTTTGTTTTATGTGTACTTAAACTTCTACAAAATTACGTGGTACTTACGTGAGCTTTTTAATAAAAAAAGTTTCAAAGTGTTTAAGCAGATATAATATAAATTAGGTCACCCAAGTTAGGAAAACAATTCAGTTACAAACTATACTAACCTGTTTATATATCGGTGCATCTATCGTTTGATATCATGTATCACAATTAGAATGTAATGGTAATATGTAATATGTATTTGTACATAACTCTATCTGTTTGATACCTGCTGAATTTCTTTGTTGAATGGGTCAAGTACAAGATCAAGTCGAACCCAACTGTAATCATTTACTGGAAACATTTTATTAGCTCATATTTTAGGCAAGCCAAATTCTAAGCCAAGGGTAGAATTTAATTTATTTCGTTCATTCATATTGTATAACCGTTCTTAACCTCAATAAGGACGTTGTAAATATGGGCCAAGGTCCTCGAGCTTTCCCTTTGTTGGTAAGGTCGTGAAGTTGGCATACGCTTGCTTTGAGATGTAAAGGGACACGAGTAAGTTAAGGCTGAATAGCTTGTATAGCTACGCTTACTCGTTTCTTGCCTTTGCGAGCTCGAATAGCTACTTGCGCCCACGGTGCAATTCTCAGAGTTGAAATACTCGCCAGATTGCTTAAACAAGTCGTGTGAATGGTTGCCTATACGACACGTGCACCAAAAGGCATGACGCAAATGCCTGATTTGACTGTGTCTATTTGTTGTAGGCTTTAGTACAGTTACTACCAGGTTATATTTACCGCCAAGCTACAACTCGATTCAATTCTCAGAGTATGAAAATTTACTCGCCAAAATTGCTTGAACAAGTCGTGTGGATGTGTGCCTGTAAGATACATGCACCGAAACGGCAGATTTGTGTGATGCAAGTGCTAACATTTGATTGTATACTTCTGCAGCTACCACTAACTCATATGGCTGCAAACTGTGATGTGATCATGGTTGCAGACAGTAGCGCAGTGTAAGATAAGTTCATTTACTAGAGCCAGACTTCTTGAGGAGGTTGAGAGAAGAATTGAAGAGACAAATCATGATATTAGGCAATTAATGAGTTGTATAAACATGTGGGTGTAACAACAACTTCCCAATTATTAAAATTTGAATTAAAGAAAATAAACCTAAGCTGAACACTACCACCACCACTAACAACTGTGTTTATTCAATCCTATTCATCATTTTCAGTCTATTAACGACCCACTGCAAAGCCAGGCCTCCTTATAGAGAGGGTCTAGTGGTTTATTCAATGGTACTATGAAATATATAAAATGATTGACAACTCCCGTGGCTCAGTGGTATGCGCGGTGGATTTATAAGACGGAGGTCCTGGGTTCGATTCCTGGCGGGGCAATTTGAGATTTTTCATAATTTGTCTTGGTCTGGCTGGTGGGAGGCTTTCGTCGAGGCTAGTTACCACCCTACCAACAAAGACGTATCGCCAGGCGATTTAGCGTTCCGGTACGATGTCGTGTAGAAACCGAAAGGGGTGTGGATTTTCGTTCCACTCCTAACAAGTTAGCCCGTTTCCATCTTAGACTGCATTATCACTTAACATCAGGCGTAATAGCAGTCAAGGGCCAACTTGTAGTCGATAAAAAAAAGATTAATACTAAAAATATAAATAGTTAATAATATTCAAGTTCTC
Source organism: Mycalesis mineus (assembly GCA_034621355.1). Lineage (NCBI taxonomy): Eukaryota > Metazoa > Arthropoda > Insecta > Lepidoptera > Nymphalidae > Mycalesis > Mycalesis mineus. The sequence continues at coordinate 8,430,664 of CM067884.1, forward strand.
ATCATGTTTAAATCGCACACTGTTGATGACCATTAACGTGTATGTAATGAATACGGAATGGCGCTCGGCAGTTTAAAGTGTGTCATCGGATCTCATTTGCCGGGAAATGAGCTCCGGTGTCAACGGGAGAACATCGCGTCGGTCCTCATTAAGGGGCGTATGTTAAACCCTTTTACTAAATTAAAAAAGAAGGAGTTTAATTAATGATTAGGTATGACAGAATCTACTAGACTTATATAAATACTCTTATTATACCTGTTATGTATACTTACAATTAGAGTAGGTACAAAGTATGAACGTTATATTCTACATAAAGGTAGGTGTAGCATTGCCTGCCTCGTCGGTCCAGAGGTCAACTCTGTAGATTGGGTTTACGAAGCCCTGGGTCTTCTCCTAGTAGGCAAGAGGGACATTCAAGTGGGCTAATAGTAATGGAGACTTTACATGCTGTTCAGGTGACAGCATGTTAAAGTCTTTACAATAGAAAGATTTCTATCGTAGGTACTGCTACAGTTTTACGTGTCAACCCAATGGCAGAGTTCTTTTTCTCGCCAAATCCACGAAAATTTGCTATCTCATTAAAGAGTCTTATAGGTAATATTACCCAACCTATAACAGTTTTACAAAGAGATTGTTACAGATAACATTTACATTCAGAGTAATAGTGTCGGTCTATGTGTATTAAATAGGAGTTAATAAAAGGTAAATTAAAAATATTGGCAATATATTATGCGTAGGTACCATAAGATACCCGAAGTTATCTAATACAAGTTGCATAATTCGCTAGTCAGTTGTTTAAAACTGTGGAGTACCACTTGAAGTTGCTTTAATTATTGTTATACGCTAAATTTACGTACAGTATTTGATCGAAGTATTTCATCCGATAGTTGAACAGATAATTTAATCAAAGTTACCCGAACTGTTGCTATCAAAATTTTGCGACATCAAATTAGAATATCTTGCTTTAATTCCAGCGTTTGAGAAGTTGTTAAGTCAAACAAAACAATGCAACATTGCTCACACAAGTGTCCAGATTCTAAAAGAACCGTCGTATAAGTACAAATAAGTATCCTGTATTTGGGCAAAGAATTTAATCAAAGTTTCTCGATGGCGCAATCAAATCGGGATATTTCGTTTTTATTCCCAGAAGAGGTGCTAAGTCTTTTTTTTTAATAACTACAAGTTGGCCCTTGACTTCTATCACACCTGATGTTAAGATAGAAACGGGCTAACTTGTTAGGAGTAAGACGAAATCCACACCCCTTTCGGTTCCTACAAGACATCGTACCGGAACGCCAAATCGCTTGGCGGTACGTCTTTGTCGGTAGGGTGGTACCTAGCCACGGCGAAAGCCCCCTACCAGCCAGACCAAAACAAATCAAGAAAAACCTCAGTCTGTCCCGCCGGGAATCGAACGCAGGACCGCCGTTTTATAAATCCACTGCGCATACCACTGCGCCACGCAGGTCGTCCAAAATATTGCACTGCAATTTAAAATGAAACCTTCGTATCAGTACAGGTATCTATTCAATAGTAATGTTATATCCAATAGATAGATTTGGAGTGCTTCATCTAAGTTCAGTTAAACAGAGAATTTAATCAAAGTTACTCGATGACCACACTGCCGCTGTCAAAATTTCGTGCTAACTTCGCGCAATCAAATCAGGATATCTCGCTTTTAATCCCAAAGGAGTTGCTAAGTCAAACAAAACAATGCAACATTGCTTTGTCGCTTAACTAGAGCAACACAAGAGTCCAGACTTTAAAGGAACCTTCGTTTAAGTCCACTGGAGCGAAATTTGTACGGCGGCCGAGAGCACTCGACGAACCAAATTACGTTTTGCTCCCGGGGCGAGCATTGTTGCCTTATTAAGATACTTTGTAAGCGTAATTTTTCGGGGCTTTCATTAAAAAGGGCAATTAATCATAGAAGGCTTTTAAAGTGACAGTCGTTATTAAGTGGTTCCGCTTATCTTGAAAATGAATCGTGACCTAGATAAAAGATTAAAGCGTCATACAGAACAATTATTATCTTTCAATATGTGTTATCGATGCTTATATTTTTGTGTTGTTTGTGTTTTTTTAGAATTCCGTACCTCGAAAGGGAGAAATGGAACTCTAGGAATTTTCCGTCCATCTATCTGTCTGTCAAGATCCTTTTTCTCTCCAAGGGATTCAAAACCCAATTGGTACATCCAGTCTACAAGATTCTATCTTGAAATGCAGCAGCTGGAAATGTTCTTCATTTTACTGATACTCAGATACGTGGACATATATGACGGCGCTTGCGTCATCGTACGCGACTAGAAAGAAGTCTGTGAACTGCACGTGCACCAGCTACACCCTCTTGCGGCTGCGCATCGTTCGATACCCCCACTTACCCCACTACTTGAGTCATTTTAAGTTGTATAAAAGGAGCGGGTCTACAACTGGTGGGCAGTCTAGGCTCTCGTGTGGCGCGGTGCAGACGTACTTTGCTTATCGCTTATAATAATAATAATAAAATTGTTTATTGAGGCAAAAAACCCATTATGTACAAAGTTACATTACAAATGTATAATATAAACTATAATATAATACGATTAAAAAACGGTACATTTTAGGAACATCTAAAATATCATACTAAATCTACTTCCTATTTGGATCTCGATGTACTGAGATCCAATGCGTCATTATAGGGCTACTTATGTCCTGACTGACTATCTGGAGGATGCTGTTACCAGAGTTGCGCAACCTTTCCCAGAAGGAAGATATCCGCGCTCTGATAACAGCAAAGAAATCGGGCATTGCCGCTTCGGCGAACATACTCGATGCGCTGCAGTATCGAGGTAACTTCATAAGGATGCGGTAGGCATCATTGTACTGCACCCTTATGGTACTGAAGGACACCCTCTTGTACCGGTACCATAACTGACAGGTGTAGAAACACTGACAGTAAGCCCTGAAGAGAGTGCCCTTGACTTCTTTGCTGCATTTGGCAAATCTTCGCGCGAGCATATTACAGCGGACCGACAATGCCCGCCTTTCCCGCTCCATGTCGAGGTCGTCCCTGCGGTCGTCGGTGACAATGTGACCAAGGTATTTAAACTGCTTTACAACCCGGACTGCTGTTCCATTCAAGAGCACTTCTGGAACCCTCTCCGGACCCTTTCCCGCTTTAAAAACAAGCATTTCTGTCTTCAGGACATTATACTTCAGCCCGTTGGATTTGGCATAATTCTCACAAACTGACAGTAACTTCCTGAGGCCCTTGACCGATGGGCTGAGGAGCACCATATCGTCCGCATAGCTGAGGTTATTAAAGCAAACCCCATCTATATGACAGCCGATTCCGGTGCTCCTGAGCTCGCCGATCAAGTCATTGATGTACACGTTGAAAAGGTCAGGAGAAGTTAGTCCACCTTGACGAACTCCGCACTCTGACCTATACGCGTCAGATGTAGTGTCGACCCACCTCACATGATTTGTTTGGCCGCCGTACCAGAAACTCAACACCTTTACCACTGATTCAGGGACTCCTGAGCCGCGCAGTTTGTTCCAGAGTATTTCATAATTCACTAGATCAAATGCGCGGCTCAGATCCAGGAAGCAAGCATAAACTGAAGTGTTACGGTTAACGTAATAGTCAACCGCATGTTTAAGGCTGACGATGGCCGAATCGGTTGAGACACCGGCACGAAAGCGAAACTGTGCATCATCTACACACACATTCTTCAGCAACTCCGGTTGCAGCAGCCGCTCAAACACCTTACCCACTACGGTGCCCAGAGAAATAGGCCTATAGTTACTTGACGAACCCAAGTCCCCTGTTTTACACTTGACAATAGGAACAACTATTGTTTTCATCAGCCGATCAGGAAGGTATGCGTGTTTCACACATAAATTGTAAAACACACACAACTTGGACCACAAGACTTCACCTGCACATAATAGGTGCTCTATACTAAGATTGTCATGTCCAGGAGACTTGCCTCGCCTAACACTGCGCACTGCCTTGGACACATCGTCAATTGTGAAAACAACCTCTGGTTGCATGGCATCCGTCTCCCGGGGGCGCTTTATACACAAAGAATTACTTGTTGGCAAAGAATTCGTTTTGAATTTCGATGCAAACAATTCTGCTATTTCCTTGGGCTCCTGCAAGCCATCCACAGATACAGGCTGACTTTGTTTATATTGCAACTTTTTTGTTGCGTTCCAAAATTTTACAAAATTTTTCTCTTTTCTGTACATAGCTAATATATCCATTTTAATCATTTCTTCATTAAGAATACACCATTTTACTTTATTTTTAAATATTTTCCTACTGCCTACCATACTGTCATAAATAGCACCTGTGGACGGCCTGCCAGCAATCAACCAGCACCTGTAGTTGAGACGAGCAAGTTGGCTTAACCTAGACAACTCGGATAATGAATTTGTGCAAACGAATTAATTATTATTCTCAGCTTGAGCCGCAGTGTCTTGGGGTTACATTAATTAACACGAGACGTTACGTATCATTGCAATACCATAATTTGCCAGTAGTAATTCACAGCTAATTAAGTTGCTGTTAATTATTCTTTCAGTTATCTGTGGTTTAGTTATAATTACTCTAAATACAAAGGATTACCCTATTATTTTATTCACTATGTCTGACCCACTTTCGACATATACATACATGGGCAAACTCTTCAAATTCTTACTCCTCTTTTTACTTGTAAGGGTAAGAATATGTACCAATTGACGCACAAGTTTTTCCCCCGCAAGCCAAAAAGAAATATTTTATGCGAGTATCTACGAAGCTCGTTTATCATGAATCCACGATTCCTCTGAAGATTAAAGCGTTGCCTTTGAATTATTCGCGTTAGAAGGTTCGTGCCAAATTTTTGTCTGTGAATCCGGTTGCCAAAGTTCAAGCGTATTGCTTTATTGTACCTATCGTATCTTTATGTAAGTACGCAATTTTGATCACTAGTTCTTTGTAAAATGTGCGTGTCACATATGATCATACAATTTATTTTATTTTTAGATTAGAGCTGCGTATCCACTTGTAAAGTTATAAGTTATAAATTGTCTATAAAGAATATTATATATATACCTATATTTAAGTGAAGCGTAACTTCACTTAACTTAAGATGCAAGAATCTTAGCTTCGGGCAATTGGAAACAAGTTGCTTTAAGAAAATCAACATGGCATAAAAACTATAAGCGCCAATTGTAAAACATTCGTACATCCTTGCTTTAAGAGCAAGCTCGCCGCAAAACATCATTTAAATGAGTAGACCTAAGAAAGTATATGGTTAGATCAAAACGTATTTAACTCTAATATTACCAGACAGCTACGAGTATACTGCTTGTCACCGGACTTTCAAAACACAGTTCAATTATGTCAGCCAAATTCGGGCATACTCCAGACTACTAAGTCAAAGGCACACTCGAGACTATGAAGTCAAATGTCGCCTTAGATAACTCGAGGATGACATCGCCTACGCTGCACCCGTATTTACAAATACGGCTGAACAACTCTTAAAGTACGAGATAATTTCTCTAGAATTAAGCATCCAGTTTAGCATTTATTCTATGAAAACAAAGTGGAGATAAATCTATTTAAAAACAGACTTATTATTTATTCTTCTAGATTTGATGTTACACTTTTCCATTTCCAAATTAAAAACAAAGTAGTCGCGAAACAATTTCCGAGAATCGCCACTTTCACTGTTAAAAAGGTCCGTGCGAAAAATTGCTGAAAAGCTATTTTAACACTGCCGTTATATTCGGAATTTCAGAAGCTCAAGGAATGCTCGTTGAATGGGCACCTCCAATTGTATATTTAACGAGTTCCAGTTACCGAACAGGACGCTTACTAAGGCAAGATAAAGTTCACAATACCTCTACTGATCTACTCTATAATAAAATAGGACCATCTGGCCTGACAGTCAGCTTTTATTTACATTCGTCTTTAGTAAGTTGGAGTCTTTTTCAATATTACACTAGATTATTGAATAAGACTGGAATGCCATAAACTAAATAAAATTTAGATATACGAAGACCAGGATACCGTCTTGAAACTGATAAATAGATAGAGCACATGGAGCATATATTTTTTTGTATCATATATTTATTTACAATTTTTTTTAATTTTCAATAATGCTAAAAATTTATAAAAAAATCTCCGCCTGGTTCGGGGGCCCACACAACCGGTGGTCAGAGCTCCAGAATGAGGAACCTCCTCACAACACACGCCGTCTCAAGAATTACTGCCTTCTGTATCCGACCCTTGATGCAACAACTAAGCGAAAGCTTCTTAAGGTGTAGGTCGAAGCTTTTCAACATAGCGAAAACTCCTTCTTGTAGGTCGAAGCTTTTCGTTATAACACCATTAACTGAAACGACTATAGGAACAATAATCGTCGACTCAATATTCCACATGGCGGTAATCTCGTGAGCAAGGTCCAAGTATTTTGATACTTTTTCCTTTCATCAGATTATCGTCATATGGAAGAGGAATATCAGTCATCATTTCACGGCGCAATGATCGATCTATTATCACTATATCAGGTTTATTGGCTACAATATACCTATCAGTGATAATCGTTCGATCCCAGTAGTGCAATGCACTGCTATTTTCAAGAACTGACACTGGGCCGTACCTATAGTAAGACAGGCAATACTGAAGAGCAAGTTGTTGGTGGACTATCTTGGCTACTTGCTTATGTCTGTGCAAGTATTCGCCATTAGCATATATTTTTAAAGATAGTTGAGTTTGAGTAAATTAAAAACAGTACCATTTGAGACTGTAGGTCCCTGGTCTTCGGACACCAAAAATTGCATTAATACACTGCCCAATAAATTGTTTTATGTATCTAGTCACTGCTGGTGTTTATTTTGCTTTGACGTCTTAAGGATAAGCCTTGCCATCTAGAGCGGAAATAGTAGGAGCGTGCTGGGTATCTTACCTATAATCAAAAATAGATAAATGATAGAGCGTATCTTTGGTCTTTTTCTTTTATTTTTAATGAGGCGTGAGGGTATACATACCATCTTCAATACCATACAGGCAGGCAGAGACCAGGACCTTCCACTTGCCACTATCCTTACATATCTCCCTTGCTTCTTCCAATTCATTAAGCCTTTCATACAAGTACGTCGGAGGGTATTTTTGAATAATTAGAATGTCTTGGATTTGATCCAGAAACGTTCGCCCTTCCAAGATTCTCATTCACTCTCGTCTGTTTATTTCAAACAGCTGCGTTACTATTAAAGTTAATTACTTTGTACAAAACCCATCATTTACAATGCAAGCAGTTAGAAATTGTTTATAAACAAAATTATCAAGTCAATTAACCTACCAACGTCTACTTCGAACAAACTGTTATGAGAGAAACAATGCAACGGCGAAATACAATGTTGTTTGTAACAAATTACTTTATGACTTTGATTTACGTTAAGAAGTTTTCTTAACTCCCTCTATTTTAATATGCAGGTACAACAATACGAACAGTACAATCAGTTACGATCCTCTATAGCTCCAGGTTTCACTCCTTAGAGGAGAGGGTAAATTGAGATTAGATATACTGCTTCAATGCCGATTTAAGGGCTAAGGCTTTAACAATCACTAGCACATGCTATGTATAATGACCGCGACTGGCGGCCTAATGTGCTCTTTGAAGCATGGGGATGCAACACCACCAATTTGCGAACTACCAGTTGACAAATACCAAAAATTACTTATAAGAAAAGCTTACAGCTCAACCCAGAACTCAACCCAAGATTATCGTCATTTGATGCCACATAGACTAACAATAAAATGAGGCACTTAAAATATAATTAAAATAAATAAATAACAAAACCTTGTAAAATATGGGTTCCTTTTTTATTCAGTACAAGGTTGCCCTTAACTGCAATCACATCTGGTGGTAATTGAGGATGCAATGTAAGATGGAAACGGGCTAACTTTTTGGGAATAATATAAAATCTTCACACCTTCAATTTTTTACATGACATTATACCGGAACGCTTAATCCTTAGCTATGCCGGCTGGGTTATACCTAGCCAAGTTAGCCCGCTTCCATCTTAGACTGCATCATCACTTCACATCAGGTGTGATAGCAGTCAAGGGCCAATTTGTAGTCGATAAAAAAAAATCATACCCTTTCACCAGTCAGATCTGACCAAATAGGAAAATCTCAAACGGTCCAACCGGGAATCGAACACTGGAGCTCCCCATAAACCCATAGCGCATAACTTCACCGAAGCCAAACGTGGCTCTACATTTGAGTAATTACCGATTTATGATAATCGCTCGCTTGCTTGACCTAATCATGAAAAGTCTATGCGGAATTTATTTCTAAATCTTTCTCATAATAAATTACTTCACCTCATTCATATATTCATATTAAACGTTAGCCTTGAAGTTCAAAAATATCCGCCCGGTCTACGTTAGTTATAATATTCATAACAGAATGCTAGTGATTTTGATATTAAAATCCAGTAGGTAAATAATTTATGCAAACCGCGAATTTTATTACGAGAGAACCATACAGTCGGCGTCATAAATTTGTATTAACTATAACTAAAAGCCTCTGCTATCACGACTACTATACCTGCCTCATGGTCTACTGGTTAGCATTTAGTGCTTTGATACGAGGTCTTGGGTTATTTAGGTCTTGTATATGTTCTAAGTTTCTTTATTCTAACAATTTTTTAGTTAATTTCGGAGCCATAGAAAAGTCCGGGATACCTTTGTGTTGGAGAACACGTTAAGTAGTCGGTCCCGGTTACAATCATCAACATTTCATTGTTAATGAATTAAATAATTTCAGCCCGCCAATTATAACTGGAACAGCGTGGTGAGTCGAAGCTCCATATCTGATCTTCTTCAAGGAAGGAGGTTTGGCCCTGGGCTGATATTAATAACTATAAGGTGAACATATTAACTGTTCAGTTAGTTACCGTATTGAATAATGGTTTAATTGCAGAGTAGAAAATGAGTACACCGACTAACACGGATGAGCCGACGGACATTATAAACGTTACAAATAGCTGAATAATACTGATACTCATCCAATTAGTCGGGTGGTTTACCCTATTTATTACTGCTACATTAGCGTCTAGTAAATACTTGTAGCACAACATGTTTGTTATTATGAAATGAAAAAATCTACTCTCACATAAAATTGCAATTGAGAAATTAAAAACATAACATATCAACACATTTTATTATTAATGATATTAAATAAAATAAAATTTATAATCTATTACCCGACTACGTAAAAAGGGGTCTAAAAAGGAAGGAACATATTTTCTTGTTTCTTTATAGCTCAGATAGAAATCTCGAAATGCATAGGTACAAAAATTGTTAAGGTAAAATCGTGGCATTGGACGGGCTACAGGAATCAAAGTGTCATGACCGTTGAAGTCCCAAAGTGCTGGAATGGTATCGACACATTATGTGGGTCTATGACTTTAAGCAGGTTACAGGGAACCACTAGATGTAAGAGCTCACAACCATACAGTTTGTAACTTCTTAAATAAGGCTTATGTTCAGCAAGTCATTTTAGGCATTTCGGTACGATGTCGTGTAGAAACCAGAGGGGTGAGGATATTATCCTACTCCTAATAAGTTAGCCCGCTTCCATCTTAGATTGCATAAAGTTATCCCTTAACTGCAATTTTTTCATTTTTTTATTCAAGTTGTAATGAATAAAAAAAAGTCATTTATTGGCTGATACATAAAAAGATAATGACTGTGAAGTAAAAACAGTAAAAAAAAAGTCCGAATTAAACAGGAATCAAATCCCCAAGAACCAATTATAATATTATTGTCGTTTTGAGAGTTGTGAGAAAATTTATGATCGGTAAAACGGTCGGTTGAATAGGTTCATTAAAATTTAATCGCCAACGAATAAGTACTCTCTCGCTGTGATCGCTGGTTTTCGTTGTAATTGTAATCTAATGACATTACGTGATTTGATTGTAATAATATAACATGAATAAAATGATATTTGCATTTCGGAGGTTTCATTCAAAATATGCTACAAAATCTATATATTATTGCAAAGTTGGGTTAGTTGGGTATATGGCAGACCGTGCTTTCAGATAGAGCATGAACTTGCCAGGCAGATTATTTGTAAATTTAATTTTACAATATACTATTTTCTCGCATTTTTATATTTCGTAGTATGCACACGAGAATATTGGTGGTCGTTCCTTTTACCGCACCGTACTTCAGAATATCGTGCGGTTTTATCCTGAATTTTCAAGCATTCCACGTATAAATCGTTTTTAGTCTTTTTCATAGCATGTTGTACCATAAATCTTGAAAAACAGACTTTTGAAGGGCCCAAGTCTGCTTCCTGAATCCCCACATACCTTGAGGTAAAACGTGATACACTGCGGGCCTATCGAGCATAAACAAATAATAAAAACTATGAACGGAAGCTGAGTGTACAAGCGCTTTGCAATAATGAGATGTGGGGAGTTACCCTTGAATAATTCCTCTTAGCTACCATTTTACTCGTTCATATTAACCACCAAAACTCACGTTTTGTCATTATTTTAAAATATTCTTCTACAACGTCTTTTTTTGAAATCTTTGTATACAGTGACGCCATTTTGTGAACATAATGATAGTCTTAATTAACGCGTTTAGATTTACATGTAAGGTGTTTTCTATCCAGTACTAATTTGCGGGATACCTACGTTACAATTTTATATTGTTGATATACATTATGAATAGCGTGGGTGAGGGCACTGAGCCCTGTGGAACACCACAAAGCTCAGTGCAACCGCAATGTAACAGACTCGAACTTGAGCATGGCTAATAGTTAACTATTAGCCGTGCTCAAGTTCAAGTCTGTTTCTTTATTTGTAGTATTATATTATATTCTGTACTTTAATTTACACTACAATTTGGAATTATTACTTTAACTTATAATTGCATGTGATGTTTTTGGTTCTTACTATTATATAACGCGGTTAATTTACGAGTATGAACTCTTTTAAAGTGTTCTAAGTTATATACTCTTATATAAGAAGGAAACGGAGAAAAATGAGTACTTTCGTCCAGTGCGCAAAATTAAGTTTTATAGAGTCACCCCAACCAAACGTCTTCCACCCGTCGGGTGAGCGTCTGAGTGGTCAAACCACCCCTTTCCCCCTTCGCGAATAGTTGCCATAATTTATATGGGCGAAAATAAACGATCCTTCAGAAACATTTCAGGAACAGTGATATTAAATGAGATCTAATTTTAATGAACTTTAAAAATTACTATGGGTGTAAGATCTTATGGAGGACTATAGATTAGCCATATCAATAGCCTCATGCTATAATCGTAGAATTGTTGATACTTGTAGAAGACATTCAATATGCACGGTAATAAGGTGTATATTTAATTATAATAATTATAATGAATAATAATTATAATTATTATAACCTCGTGAAAGCCTAAAAGGAAAAAGTATCAAAATACTTGGCTCTTGCTCACGAGATTACCGCCATGTGGAATGTTGAATCAACTGTTATTGTTCCGATAGTCATTTCAGTCAATGGTCTTTTTGCGAAAAGCTTCGACCAACACCTGAAGAAGCTTTCGCTTAATTGTTGGATCAAAGGTCGGATACAGAAGGCAGTAGTCCCTGAAACGGCGCGTATTGTGAGGAGGTTGCTCACTCTGGAGCCTTGACCACCGGTTGCTTGGGCCCGCAAAGGCCCCTTAAGTGGAAGAGCAGTTTTTTTTATAAATTTTTAATAGTGTTTTTTTATATATTTTTGCATTATATAACATTGTTAAAAATTTTAAGAAATATGTAAATAAAAATAAATGAGATTAAAAAACATAATTATTAATGAGATTATAATAATAGTGGGAATTTCGTTAAGCAATATGATACTTTTTAAAAATAAATATGTAGTTAATTTATGTCTCGGAATACGATATTATTATCTAAATAAGTGTTCGCAAATTAATTATTATCTTTTTTATAAAAACCAAAATCGGGATAGTTACACCATTTACAAGTCACGATCAACGGAACGAAAGAATAAAAATTATACAAAGATAGATTTTTGGAGCACGTAGGCAAATTTTTATCCCCGATATTCCTACGGCATCAGAATCTACACGGCTGAAACCGCGAAACACCGTTAGTATGTATTATATAAGAGTCGTAAACAAATAAACGTTGGAATTGGAACAGTTGGTTGATAGATTAAAGGTTTTTTCCTATAAAGATCCACTTTCCTTCCCTCGGATGATTTATATCGTCGAAGATAACGGTAATCTTTGAAACGGAGCGGGATTTAATAAGATACCAACAACTGAGATGGCTTCCACTTTGCATAATAATGTTTTTTACTTTTATTAACTCATCAATGTGAGTATTGGTCCCGTACTAGATTTAATTTCCATAGTTGATTTGATTCCGTGTGCCTGTGCTCGCTAGCAATGATTTAATGATATCATAGGCACCGGCGTAATAACTGTCAATTTTATTTACATCTATCGGATGCTTGTAGTTTCGACCGCGTAGTTTTGACAAGTTGGTCCTTGACTGCTATCACACCTGATGTTAAGTGATGATGCAGCCTAAGATGGAAGCGGGCTAACTTTTTAGGAGTGGGACGAAAATCCACACCCCTTTCGGTTTCTACACGACATCGTACCGGAACGCTAAATTGCTTGGCGATACGTCGTTGTCGGTAGGGTGGTAACTAGCCACGGCGAAAGCCTCCTACCAGCCCCGCCGGGAATCGAACCCGGGACCTCCGTCTTATAAATCCACCGCGCATACCACTGCGAATTAATACTACTAATTCGAATATTATCCTACTCCTAACAAGGTGTATTTACAGTAAAGGGCTAACTTGGAATGAATAAAAAACACATACTGTATGTACGTTTATAATAATTATGCATTTAGTGAAATATGAATTTGAAAACATACAATTCAATTTCATTCATTTGTATAGATGTCGGTAACAGTATAATTTGTGGCACTTAATTCGATACAAGTGTAACGAATTCCCAGTCTGTTTAAATCGCGAGCAAAGAAAAATAAGTCGAAAATAGAATCCAATTATTCGTTGATTGAATATCCTTCGCAAAGGACGTGTCGGTGTACATGCTCGAGTGAATAGCTTTCAAAATTCGATAAAACTTTGGGAGCCATCTTGAGTAGGTAGGACTACACGCAATGTTTGATGAGTCTGCCACTTTAATAAATAATGAAACTTAGATTAATTATTTATTATTTATATTTATTTCTATTCTTTTAGAAGTTGTCTGTGTTAGAACATTGTAACTCATGTTCTAACACAGACAACTTATGCTTATTTTGATGAAAGTTATTTTTTCAGCGTTGGTAATAAGGATGGATTTTAGTATCCTAATGTTTTCCGAATCTTAAGGTTACCTGTAAAATATCTCTGTCAAATAATAACAAACATGTTTAGTTCATACTGTAGATGGCGTTACATGCCGTATACCTGGATATCAAAAACATAACATCGAAGTACAATTTCGGCACCGACGTCATCGGGATCGTGGCCTAGCGGTAAGGCGCTCTAAGTGCCCGGATTGAAAGAGAGACGCGGGTTCGAATCTGGTCGGTTCCGTAATATTTGATATTATGATTATTCTTAAATATAAATAATTTAATATTTATGATTTAGATCCAATACCAATAGTACCTGTATATATCTGTTAGGTATATATGGCTCATTGTGTATAGCTACAGCGTTACACGGCGTGTCACGGTTTGGACGCCTGTAATTTCATGCATCAAATTATTGCTCGAGTGGCCAGTGCAGGCTTATCAGGATACCCTCTAATGAATTAAACTACTGTAGAGCTATTCTATAACTGAATTTTAATAACTTGAAAGTGTATATATTGGATTAGTTTTTGTCTCTCTCTGCCTAACATCATACTATAGATAGAGACACTATACTTTAAAAAATTGTTGTAAAAAATAGAACCGACTCAAAACGCACTAAAAAGTGAAAAATAACTGCGTCATTTAGTTGCTTTAATTTACTTAAGTATATCTATGAAGTCGATGCCAGCCAAGTTTAAGGAACATTTACTTAACGTAGTAAAACAGTTTGTGGGTTCTAGGTAACGTCCTTAAAGTAGAAACCTTAGCATGAAACCTCTCCATTTTTTTTGTCGGTTAAAAACGACTTTAAAGACTTTTTATATGCAATAAGCTTGCTCTTGACCACGATCTCACGTGATGGTAAGTGTAGATGCGGTGCGGTGGGACACGCTTGCTTAGAAAATGTCTATTCACTCTTGTTTTAAAGATACCCGTGCTGTAGGAATATGGAAAAACTGTTCTCGGAAGGGCATTTCATAACTTAGTTATGCGTATAATAAATGATGACGTATAATGCTTTGTACGAGTCCTGGGAATGCCAACGACGTAGGGATGAAATCCCTACATTGTCGTCGACGAATTTGAAACTATGAGTTATAAAAACATCTTTAACTGTACTGTAGACTCAATTGCGTTTGACTATATGACACAACCTTTCAGTCACCACTTAGAAAGCCATTGAAAGATTGATTGTTAAGTTTACGATTTAAAACGAACTATGAAAATTGCCAAAATTTGTAATCGTAAATGTTCACCGGTGTGAATAGATAAAACGTGGTACAACACTCACAAAAATCCACAAAACAACTCGTCGATGTCGGGTTCGAAACCTGGGTCGGGTCACGGATTAATTCTGAGTTTTTCATTCTTCTATGAAATTCTCAGTAAATTCCAAGCCCGGAGTCGGGAAGTTAGTGGTGATACGCCCCCGTGCCTCGGAGAGCAGGTTAAGCCGTCGGTCCCAGTCACTGTCATTAACATCTGATAACTGAAAATCGTAAATAAATGAAACATTATCACCCTAAGCCCGCCAATCCGCATCGGAGCAGCGTGGTGGGTCTATGCTCCATATTCCCTCTTCTATAAGGAGGCCTGGCCCTGTAGTGGGCGCTAATAGGCTGATAATGATGATGATGATACTATGGTATTCGATTGCTTGTGATGGTTGTGTTTTCGTTCAGTAATTTCCTGTTTTAAATTGTTTCGCATGCCAAATACATCCGGAAATAGAGGTTGAGGCTACATATTGAAACTGAAACCTGATCACTTAACCGATGTTTAAAAGAGGAATATGTACATGTATCTGTATTCGAATTGAATGTTTGTTTGTTTATAAAACAACGATTTTCTGATACCGCCTTAACCGATTTTATTAACGTTTTCGTTAATTTACATGCTTTTTTATTCTATGTCTGTTATGGAGGCCATCCAGTGAGCCGTCAATGAGATTTTTTCAGAAAATAATTTTGCTGTTAATTTAAATACAGAGAAAAATATAATTTTTGATTTAAAAAAATTTAATCATTGCATTAACATATTCATGTTGTGACTTAATCAAACGTTAAAAGATAACTTTCAAATTAAAACAAATATTAAATATCATATTAAATACCTTGTTACGCAGTTAATTCTTTACAACTGAATACATTAAAAAACTTTTGAAGTTCATTTTTAACAAGTAAAAGAGCTTAATTACGATCTCGTCATATTATGTTATGTCCCAGTCTAAGTTGGTAGCCGACCCGGCGACGGCTTCTCGTTGGAAGAGTGTCAACCACAGTGGCAGACCACAGTGGGGTCACCCGGCCAACGCGTAGCTGCGGGGCACCCCTCATGCAACCGGGCGGGAGGGCGGGTTGCGGATTGCCCAACCGTCTACGGACGGTGCCCGCACCTGGGTCCTGGACAGGAGGGATGCTCGCTGATGACCACCAACTCATCGAGTACATCCCGCTACCAAGTCCCGTGCTCCACTACTAACCCATAACCTAACCTCACTAACCCATCACCATAGTAAAATAGAATCACCTTCACCGCTTATTCTCCCATCTCATCCTAGTTAGCGTCATCCCGCACACTATACCTACACCTTGAGGCACACAAACAATAAACACACCTCATGTTGATCATACAGGCGCTTAAACACTAAACATACAGTAACACTGAACATTCTCTCTCTGGTAGTAGTCTCACAGTTTTTCAATCTCACCATTCATTCTCATTAAACATGGAAGCGGATAAGAAAGATATACTACCCCAGGAGGGTACCGGCGCTCCCCATGGCGTTGGAGAATCCCTCGCTAGAGCTCTGGATATGTCGACGACTACGTCCGTAACCAGGGCTCTAGGCTGCCCCTCGTATTCTGGGGGGGGCCACTGTTCGCCGTACATGCACACACAACACTCTCTTACACTAACACAAAATACATCTCATCCACATACATCTATAGATGCACGCACGCAAACACTTTCAGACTCACTCCCACACACATCCTCAGACTCACGTATACGCACAACCTTAGACTCACGCACACGCACAACCTTAGACTCACGCACACGCACAACTTTAGACTCACGCACACACACCCTACTCACAAACCCCCTACTTTCAGCTACGGCAACCCCACACATATGCGGTGGGACTGCTGGAGCTGAGGACCCCCGACAGGGGTTGAAAAAGGCGTATAATGCGCAATCAAACCTAGACCCTGGTGTTAGTGCTCTCATTCCGGTGTCAAGCTGCCCTAGTGGCGGCGGGCTAGGATGTGGGAGCCACACTGGTGGCAAGGGAAAAAGGGCCTCTAGAGGCGACGGAGGACGAATAACGACGGCTGTAACCCGGGAGGGGGAGACTGCACGCTCGGAAGGAGGAGCAAGCCACTTTGTGGCTAGCACTGAAAGCGGGCTGAGCGGACTCCCCTGTGCGGGTGAAGGTCGGAGTGGTTTGTCTGATGCGCCTCGGGGGAAAAAGAAGAGAAAGCCGAGTGGCTCTCTACGAAAAATGAGACAAAAGGTGCAGTTTGCACGGTCCGGGAGTGATGGTGCTGCTATGGGACCTGTCGGCGCTGCCGTTGCGGGACCTAGTGGCGCTGCTGCTATGGGACCTACGGGTGGTGCCTATCGGGAACCTAGTGGTGCTGCTACTCCGGGGCCGTCCAAGCGCATGAGAGAGACCAGCTTTGAGACCGCGACAGAGGATGCAAAGCGTCCAAAGACGCAGGGCTCTTACAAACGTGCTCTGACGGATATCAAAATGGCTATCATTCCAGACGAGTTCCCGAAGGTCAGGATAACTCCAGACATGGTACGTGACATACAAGGCCTCATTTTTGCAATGCTGGAGGTCACGCCGGCACCACTGCCGGTCATTGATATGAGCGTTGTAGTGGCTGGCGTCATATATGTCATGTGCGAGGGCGAAAAGGCAGCTGAGTGGCTCAAGCAGCTCAGTGGCAAGGTGGTGAAAGGTATCACGCTAAGGGTAGTGTTAGCTAAGGATCTGCCGAAACCAGTGAAGATGGCCTGGAAGACTAAGGACATCTTCCATGTCGAAAACGCAGGAAGCCTTAAGTGGCTACAAACCTTCAATCCTGGACTGAGAACTGGTGACTGGAAGGTGGTAGATGTCCGGATTGAAGGAAGCCACATTCGGCGGATTGTGTTGATGGACAGGGTATCGGCAGATGTCATCAAGGCGGCAGATTTTGTCCTCCCAACTGGGGTGGACAAAAGCTATTTCAAATTGCTGGAAGATGCCGATGCAGAGGCGGTACCTAGAAAGGACGCAGAAGGGCGAAAGGAAGAGGATGAGACGGACGGAGTGGGCCCGGGCTACATGGCGTGCGATATACATTCGTCGCCAACGGTTGCTGAAGAAACGGATGACATGCCGGTAGATCTTGGTGAGCTTGGCCTCTCTAGCCCCAACCTTTCGCTAGACATGGAATGGGATGGAGACCCTTCGGTTTAGGAGGGTGCACTTAATTTTCTAGCAGACAGAAGGAGTCAAAATTAGGTGCGTACAAATAAATTTACATCACTGTAAGGCTGCTATGGCAGCATTGACAAGAATGCTTGTTAGAAATGCCATCGATATTGCTCTTATTCAAGAACCATACGTCTTCAAGGGCAAAATCGCTGGCGTGGGTGGAACGGGGGGATGTTTCTACTTCAACTGTTCTACTAATGATATGAGGACATGCATTTACGTCAGAAACGGTGTAAATGCCATGCCCTTATACGATTTCTGTTGCAGGGACCTAACAACGGTTAAGGTCCAAGTAGAGGGAGAGAGTGGCAGGAGATCAGTACTCTTGAGCTCTGCCTATCTTCCCTACGAGGACAACGAACCGGTAACTGATGTAATCAAGGATCTGGTTGAGCATGGCAGCCGACGAGGTGAAGACCTAATTATCGGATGCGACGCGAATGCACATCATGTGGTTTGGGGCAGTTCAGACACAAACCAAAGAGGAGTAAAGTTACTGGAGTACTTGGTGAGCACTTCATTACAATTACTAAACAAAGGAGACAAACCCACGTTCAGAAACATGAGAAGGACAGAGGTAATTGACATAACTCTGGCCTCTAATGGGGCAGTCTCGAGAGTCACAGATTGGCATGTGTCTGATGAGATCTCCTTATCTGATCACAACTACATATGCTTTAGGTATCTAACTGACCAACCAAGGGAGGTAGTACGAAGAAGAAATCCAAGATTCACAAACTGGGAAAACTACAAGAAAGACCTAGACGTGAATCTTGGACCTCTTGAAGGCAGCTTGAACTCTGCATTAGATATAGAGTTTGCAGCTGACGAGGTAACGAGGGCGACATCGCAATCGTGGAAGGACAACTGTCCTGAAAAGGAATGTCGAGCGATGAAGGTACCAGGCTGGTCCCCAGAGCTTGACAGACTACGAAGGGAAACGAGGCGAATCTTTAACAAGTGTAAAGCTCGAAAAGATTTCACTGAGTATTCCAAGGCACTAACCGAATACAGTTTAGCAGTAAGACGGGTTAAGCGCAAGGCTTGGAGGAGGCACTGTGAAAGTGTTGAGACACTCCCAGAGGCCATGAGGCTCTCGAAAGCGTTATCGAAAACTAAGGTCAATCCGTTGACTACAATTCGGAATGACAAAGGCAAACTAACAGAAAGTGGCAGGGATACACTAGAGGTAATGTATCAAGTGCACTTTCCGGATTGCAAGATCATCTCAGAAGACGAGGAGGATCCTATTGGGCATGATACAGTGTCTAGGACTACCAAAGTTGACTGGGATGTAGCCAAGGAGATAGTGAACGATCAAACTGTAACGTGGGCTATTAACAGTTTTCAACCTTTTAAAGCCCCGGGACCAGATGAGGTCTATCCGATCCTGTTACAGGCGGGTGTGCAGAAACTTTTACCACACCTGTGTAGGCTCTACAGGGCAAGCATTGCCTTCGGATATATACCCAGAATCTGGAGAAAGGTCAAGGTAATTTACATACCCAAACCGGGAAAAGCAAATTACGAGGAGGCAAAATCATATCGGCCTATAAGTCTACAATCATTCTTTCTAAAGACCTTAGAGAAATTGTTAGACCAATATATCAGGCAGGGGCCGTTGAGGTTAAACCCCTTGCATCCCCTGCAATGCGCTTATCAGCCAGGAAAATCCACAGAAACTGCCTTGCATCATGTGGTAACCCGAGCTGAAAGTGCGCTTGAAACCAAGGAAGTATGTCTAGGAGCGTTTCTAGACATTGAGGGCGCGTTCGATCGCACCACCTTTGTTTCTATGAGGACTGCTTGTGAGCAACACGGAGTACCACTCACTATCTGTAGATGGATAGAGTGCATGCTTAAGGGCCGGCGAATACAGTCGGACTTACTGGGAGACAAATTGTCTGCAATGACTACCCGAGGATGCCCACAAGGTGGGGTCCTGTCACCTATCCTGTGGTGCTTAGTCGTAGACTCATTGATTGTAAAGCTCAATGAGGGACCATTCTACACGGTAGGGTATGCAGACGATCTAGTGATGCTGGTTAATGGTAAATTTCCGAGCACTGTGTCTGATACCCTGCAAAAAGGACTGGATCGGGTGGAAAACTGGTGTAATATAAATCACCTGTCAATAAACCCGAGTAAGGTAGCGGTAATTAATTTTACAAGGAAAAAGAATCTTACAGGTTTACGAACTACAACATTGTATGGACGTGAACTGGGATGGGCAACGGAAGTTAAATACCTAGGAGTAACACTAGATAGGCAACTTACGTGGGCTCCACATGTAGCTGCTACGATAACCAAATCCTACAGAGTTTTTGCAATGTGCCGTAGTAGCTATGGGAAGACCTGGGGGCTAAAACCCAAGGTTTTAAAATGGATCTATGAGCTGATAGTGATGCCAATACTGACGTACGGGGCCATTGTATGGTGGCCACGGACAAAGCTGGCAACATGTAAAGCAGATCTTCTACGAGTGCAGCGTCTGGCTTGTATGGCAATCACAGGAGCCTTCAGGACAACACCAACTGAGGCACTTGTGAGATTGCTTGGACAAGTTAAGTTGCACATTGCCATTGAGACCTGCGCAAGGAAAGCTTTGCACAGAATCTCTGTGGTAAATTGTGAGAAGGTATTTCTGCCCGGAACAAATCATATGCGACTGAGCATAAATACCGACTTAGACAGGATACTACGTATGAGATGTGATAAAATCACGCCTGTAATGGTATCAAGGAAAAATTATGACATTTATGTCCCGACGAGGGAAGAATGGATGAAAGGTCTACGTCCACCAGGGAAAGACACCCTTATCTGGTATACTGATGGCTCCAAAATGAAATCAGGTACCGGAGCTGGTGTCTACTCTGAAGGGTTTAAGGCTAGCTATAGCTTAGGGCAACACACTACAGTTTTCCAGTCGGAACTGTATGCTATAAATGCTAGTGTTCAGGAGATGCAAAGCCAGAAGATCACTGAGAAGGAAATACTCATTCTCAGTGATAGTCAGGCAGTGCTCAAAGCGCTCAACACTAGCAGAGTTTCATCCGCACTGGTACTGGAATGTATGAATGGCCTAAATGGTCTTGGGCAGGTGAACTCAATTAGATTAATATGGGTACCTGGACATGTAGGCATACAAGGTAATGAGCTAGCGGATGAGCTAGCTCGTAGGGGCTCGGAGTCACACTTCATCGGCCCGGAGCCATGTGTCGCACTTGCACCGTGTGTGATAAACATGGCTCTGACATCATATGCCGAGAAGATGACAAAGGCAGAATGGGACAAAGTAGCAGGTCTAAGGCACTCAAAAAAGTTCATGAGTAACATAAAGGCAGGTTTTCTAGCGAAGGTAAGTCAACTGAGCAGGAAACAGCTAAGGTATGCCATAGCAGCGTACACAGGCCATTATAGCACCAGGTCTATGCTCTGCAAAATGGGTATTTCTGAGGATCCTATCTGCAGGGCCTGTAATGAAGACACAGAGTCCATGGAACACATTTTGTGTGAATGTGACGGATTGGCTAGAAAGCGAATGGATCTCCTGGGGGTAGCCTATCCACTGCCAGAAGATTACTGTGCCTCCAACCTAAGAGCAACCATCCAACTCTTGGAGTGGGTGTTTGAGCTTATATAGGGGAGGTTAGGGCGGGGCGAGTACAAAAGATCCATAAGGGTCGAAGTGCATCCGCTATGGCGGGCCTCACCATACTAATAATAATAAAAGTTGGTAGCCGACTAACTTGGAAGGATACAAGTTAGATCACTACAGAGTTAACATAATTTCTAACTTAGTAAGGGTGTATGTTTATATAACCAGTACACGTAACTACGCAATAGTTTTACTTATAGTTTATACGCATATTAATGTTTTCCTTTAAGTCCGGCCTATTCGAAGGCTTTAGCTATGGCTAGTTATTACTCTACCTGCATAGAAGAACCATTAGGTTACTATAAAATTGGTTTTTTATCATATATAGCTATATAAGTATAGCTGAGAACTATCGACGATGTCATTTTTCAACCAAAAGTCCTACCCATTCGTTTAGAAGCTGTTAGATCACAGACAGACTCACAGATCCACAGACGCGTCAAATTATAATATCCTTATTTTATGTCTCGTATTAAATAAACTCCAAGATTCCATTGCAAGAACGCTATGCCTGTCTGAAGACTCAACGGACATAGAATTTTGCAATTTGCATAAAAGCGTCGTATAAATTCAGAAGAAAACACGAGGAGTTGAAATAAATTTTTCACATAAACAATGTTGTGATGCCCCAGATTTATAAGAACTGACCTCTTGCAAGCAAAGATAACGCGCAAGTTCGCAGATCTGTGACGTGTTTTGTCTCATTAAAATCTCGCTTTATCTCTTGAGCTGAGTGCTATGGTAACTTTCAGCAGTGCTACAATAAATTTGTTAACTAGTTTCTGTGTTCTATTTTCTGTAAGTAATACTGTTTTCTTGAGTAAACACGATACACATTCCTATTTTACGCATGATCTTTGTTATGGAACAATTAGTTACGCGGGGTTACATTTAAAATTCAAACCTGTTACAGTTTCTTTGTCATACTGCGTAGTTTTGACGTCTTCCGATAGTATAGACGTGATTTTGGAATACTTTCCATCGTAATAGAAATACTCGTATTTCTTTGGATTAGCTTATCGGAACTTCAAAGTAAGTATTTATTTATTTATTTATTATGTTAGCTTAAAAAACCGCATAATGCAGTTTATTATTTGTTAAGCGAGGATAGCACAGAAAGAACACGTGGAACACGTTGGTAGAAAGACAACGCACCATCACATATACCTATTCAGTCTATTCAATCACACAGCGTAGTTCAACAAAAACGTAAAGTTCAATGACTGTTATTCGTTATTAAATAGAAACTATTCGTTACTTTGCGAAAGTTCATATTTTACAATTTAATTTAGCTGGACATTTTACTAGAAGCTAACTAAAATAGTTCATGATGTTATGGATTTTCTATATTTATATTGTGATCTTATATAAATATTGTGAGGAGATGAAATTTTGGGGTCCATAACTTTCTTAAAATACGATCAAACGCGAGTGGCGGAGCTAACTGAAAAACTTGTTCAACAAATTAAAAATCTAACTGTCCATGTCCAGATATGACAGTTATTATTACAACCCATGGCACAGTGATATGCGTGGTGGTTTTAAGTGACGAAGGTCCTGGGCTCGATTCCCGACTGGGCCGATTGAGATTTTCTTAAATGGCCCAGGTCTAGCCGGTGGGAAGTGTCGGATGTGACATCATACCGGAACTTTAAATACCAAGCCATTTAAAGTTCCGGTACGATGTCGTAGAAAATCAGAAAGGGGTATGGATTTCATTTTTTCCTATCAAGTTAGCCCACTTCCATTTTAGTTCGCATAATCACTTGCAATCAAGGGCGTGAATGCAGTCAAGGGCTAACCGCACTGTAGGTATATTATGGTAGTGTTACTAAACAATGCTGTCAGGTGTGTTAATATGAAGCAATCAGAACTCAGCCGCTAATAGGTACCTATGTGCTAAGCAACGGGGGCGGAAACCAATTTAGATTTGAATTAGACGTACTACCTATAGTGAGGGCTGTAATAGGATTGTAGACATTCCGAAATTAACTATCTCACTTGTAGGGCATTATGTATGCCTGGCAAATACTGCCTTTCATTACACTGTGTTATTAGATTGCTATTTTGTGAACATCCTGAATTACTGCTTTACGCTTCTATATTGAAGCGATGTTCAGTTATGCGTATTTTTTTTGCGTCAATCAACCTGCGCTAAATATTTTTTAACCGACGAAAAAAACGGAGGAGGTTCTCAATTCGACACGTATATTTTTTTTCTTTTTTTTTGTGTATGACCACGCATAACTTTTTACAGAGGTGTCCGATTTTAATAATTCTTTTTTTAGGTTATATATATGTATGTGGGATCTGCTCAAAGTAAAACATTACGAAACTGATTTTAAACTTTTATTTCAACTTGATACGTCCTTACGTCCTACGTCTTATTCACCTTCCTCCGCCATCTTGCCTCTTCGTCTCCTCTCTCCCTTTCACGCATACGTCCGTCCCTCTCACACTTACTTACGTTCCGTTCCCACAACTCGGCCATTCTACTTATTCCCTGTCCTCAGGAACACACATCTTTCATACCATCATCCATACTTACAATGAAATACTTACATAGACATCTTAAGTGTAAAATCATAGAAACTAACAATCATTTCTTTACTACAATAGTCATCTTAAGCATAAAATTATATAAACTAAAAATCATTTCTTTACTACAATAGAAATCTTAAGCATAAAATTATATAAACTAAAAATCATTTCTTTACTACAATAGTCATCTTAAGCATACAATTATATAAACTAACGATTGCTTTCTTACAAGATATTACAAATTAAATACAACATAACATATCATACAAGATAACAGATCCCCTTAAGATTAAATTACAGACATTATTTCTAAAACATTCCATCCCTCTATCGTTCATACAATACAGTCATCTTACATACTCACCTCATTATGGCTCAGGCCATTTTTTCATTTGGTCAGCTGAGCTTGAAGTACAGTTCGGGCCTTCTGTAGAACTGTCTACCTTTTCCATCTCATAGCGATCATTTAAATTTACTTTAGTTATACGATATGGACCTAGGTATTTCGCCTTGAGTTTAAGCCCTTTACCGAACTGTGTTCTTTTTATTGCTACTAAATCACCCATCTTATACTGCTGACTCTGCTTCCTGCGTCTATTAAAGTATTTTCTATTTTCTTCTTGTATAGCTAAAATTTGCTGTTTTGCTTTCTCACGTAACTCTTCTCTGTTGCTATCGTACTGTTTAGCCGCTTCTTCCTGTAATAATTCTAAAATTTCGAGGTCCTCTTTACATCTCATCTTGATGCCTATAAGTAGATTACACGGGGTGGTATTAATGCTTCTTTGAAAGGTGCTATTTAATGCTCTCTGAACTCTACTTACATGCTTGTACCAAACACCTGAGTTTTCAATACAAAGCTTGGTCAGCATGGGAATTATTATACGGTGTATACGCTCCACCTGCCCATTTCCTCTTGGCACACCAGTAGTGATGGTTATATGCTGGATATCTTCCTCTTTACAGTATTCTTGAAATTCATGGCTGGTGAAAGCAGTCCCTCTGTCAGTTATCAGTCGCCTGGGATTACCGAAGATTTGCTGATGTATCTTAAGCTTGTTCAGTGTTTCTGCACTCGATGTACTCTTTGTAGGAAATAACCAGACAAACTTGGTGAAGGCATCAATTACTGTGAGAATATAATTATACTGCTTTCGAGTTTCAGTCAAAGGTCCAACATGGTCGATATGCAAAGTATCTAATGGTGAACTTTCTTTATTTAAAGGGTTTAGAAACCCTTCCTGTTTACCCTCTTTCCTCGTAGCTAATAAACATGGTATACACGATCTTATAAACTCTTCTATCTTTCTTTCAACATCTTTTATATAGTAATCTTGACAAATCAATTCTTTCATTTTCCTCCTTGAAAAATGCCCATTACTGTGTACTCTTGATAATATTTCCTTTTCTAATTGTTTAGGTATGACTAATAATTTTCCATCTCCCTTGTACAGTATATCTCCATCTGTTGAGTAATCTTTGAATGACTTTTCCTTGAGTATATCCTTTATTGCTTTTATGCCATCGTCATGGTCTTGTGCTATTTTAATCTGGTCACGTAAGGATGTTACTGTAGTCACCCATGGATATCTGCTGAGTGCATCAGCATGACGCATCTTCTCTCCAGCTCGGTGTTCTATTTCGAAGTCATATTCATTCAGCATTAGTACCCATCTTGCTACTTTTGCAGAGAGATCTTTTTTCCTCAGGGTCTGCTGAAAAGCTTTACAATCGGTTACTATCTTAAAATGTTTTCCATACAAATAGTGGCGAAACTTTTTAACGCCTTCCACAACAGCCATAGCTTCAAGCTCATAGCTCGACAGCTTGCTTTGTGCTTCATTCGTCTTACGGCTCATATAATGCACTGGGTGTAAGCCAGTGTTGGGGTGAAATTGCATGAGAACGGCTGATATTGCAGCGCTTGATGCATCTGTATGCAATTCAGTTTTAAGGTTAGAATCAAATATCTTCAAGACTGGACCAGAACACAACTTTTCTTTTAACAAATAAAAAGCCTTTCTGTGTTTGTCATCAAACACACACTCTACATCTTTCTTTAACAAATCATTAAGTGGCTTAGCAATAGCGGCATATTGTTTTATGTATTTCCTAAAGTAGGAAGTTAGACCTAAAAAACTTTTAAGTTGCTTACTCGTTTTAGGTTCAGGAAATTTCATAACTGCCTCTGTTTTCTCTGTAGCCGGTCGTACCTCACCATTCGTGATTGTATGGCCCAAGTACTCAATCTCGGTCTGTATTAACTTTGCTTTCTTCCAATTAATTCTTAGCCCATACCGTGAAGCAACTTCCAAAACTTGCTTTAGACGTTGTAATGCTTGTTCTTCATTTACTGCGGGAATTATAATATCATCTATAAAAATCATCATTATCTTCTGCGCTAGCAGCTCACGGAAGATTACGTTAACGAACCTCATAAAATATTTAGGACTGATCGAAAGTCCAAATGGAGCTCGCAAAAACTCATACTGTCCCTGGTGACACACAAAAGAAGTGTAAGGAATCGACTCCTCACTAATCTTTAAATGGAAGAAACCATTTTTTAAATCAAGCACACTGAAAACATTAGCTTGGGATAACTTATCGATAAGATCATCAATGATTGGTAGTGGATATTCATCCTTAACTATCTTTGAATTAAGCTGCCTGTAATCCACACACACTCGGATGCTGCCATCCTTTTCCTTCACTAACACAAGAGGGCTAGAGTATTCAGAGAAACTTACCCTTATGATTCCGTCTTTCAACCACTCGTCTATTTGTTTTTCAACAATACCTTGTTCCATGTAAGATAACCTCCTTGGCCGTTGAGCGACAGGCACATCATCCTTTAATATAATTTTCAGCTCTAAAGGTGCCTCCTCAACCTGGACTGGATGGTAGTTGTCTATGGACTGATGCACTTCCTGTCTTAATAAAGGATTCTTAATATGTTCTGTAAGACAATCTAATTCATCTGAAATGCAATTAATATTATTCACCCATTCATTTCCATCCCTAGATATAGAAACGCATCCATCTCTCATTAACATTGTTACTCCTTTCAGAAACTCATGACCTATAATCAAATCATACGGCATACAATTTCTAGGTATAATATAGAACGAAATATTATCGTAGCACTGTCCATCTATTTTAATTGAAGTCTTAATTTTGCCTAATGACTGTACTCGTGAACAACCAAGACCAGTTAACATAAGTCCGCCGACGTTAAACTCAACTTTAAATAATTTAGCGCACAACTCTGCCGAAATAAGATTTACGTCACTGCCCGAATCTATTAGCGCACTTGAACTGTG
This sequence comes from Mycalesis mineus, assembly GCA_034621355.1. Classification (NCBI taxonomy): domain Eukaryota; kingdom Metazoa; phylum Arthropoda; class Insecta; order Lepidoptera; family Nymphalidae; genus Mycalesis; species Mycalesis mineus. The sequence continues at coordinate 8,458,031 of CM067884.1, forward strand.
ATTTCCCGACACAATCACCACTTTTACAGGTTTTCCATCGCTTTTCCTATCTTTATTTATTTGCAAAACTTCAAAGTCGTTGACCTGAGACTTCTCGACGTCACTGTCACTGTCACTGTCATGGCCGCTCGCGCATCCCGTCGAGTCAACCGTGCCAAACATGGCCGATCGCTGTTTTACCGGCTCCGTTGATTGGCCCGCCGCGCGTAGTTGCAGCGCGCTTTGTGCCGGCTGCTTTACCGACTTCCCGTTGACGCCGCTGAATCTCACGGTGCTTGGAGCGCCACTGGTTGCACTGAACTTGGGACATTGATATGAAAAATGGCCAAATGTATTGCAGCGAAAACATTTAACGCCATTTTCACAATTCTTTGCCATATGACTTTCCCCGCAGTTATAGCAGCGTCGCGTCGTTGATGAGGATGCTTCTATTTTTTTTCTAGGCACTGTCATGACCTTGACTTCTTTCTTTATGTTCTCGTGCATTTTTTCGTATATTAGAAGTTTTTCTTTAAGCGCAGTATATGTTGTTACGCCATATAACACGACCTTGTTTGTTTGACAGTCTTCTATGCCGTCGATGATATATTGAATGGCTACATAATCGGGAAATTTAGCTCTTTTTCCTAACTCCTTCATAGCCAGCATGTACTGATAGTAACTTTCATTCTTCTGTTTTTTTCTAGATGCCATTAATTCGTGCATTTCTTTGCTGTTGATAGCCTCCGGAAATTCTCTTTGCACGGCAATTTTTAATTCGTCATATGTTTTAAACACTTTTTCCGACCTTAGCCATAGCCCGGCCGTACCACATAACGTCCTTCTTGCTATTATTAATTTTTGATGCGGTGTCCATTTAAAAATTTCGGCGTTATCTTCTATATCCTGTGCCCACTTTGTAGATGTGTACGACTTGTCCTCGCCGTTGAACTGAGCTATGCTTCCCTCGAAACCATAAAACATGGCGGTGGGCGCCGCGGCTTGTGTGGCGTCCCCCATCTTTTCCGCTTCCATCTTAGCAATCAAAGTTGATAAATTTCGTCTTTCGTCTTAAACGTCTTTCGTCGTCCGTCTTTCCTTCGTACGTCGTGTTCTTTCGTGATTATTCGGCGTATGTCCGGAACACGCGCGCCTCGCGTCTTGTGTCGCCCGCGCCGGTTGCGTCGTATGTTAATATATTTCGTGATTCACTTTATTTCGTCACGCGCACACTTTGAGCGATCCCGGACGAGCCCCCAAAATGATTTGTGGGATCTGCTCAAAGTAAAACACTACGAAACTGATTTTAAACTTTTATTTCAACTTGATACGTCCTTACGTCCTACGTCTTATTCACCTTCCTCCGCCATCTTGCCTCTTCGTCTCCTCTCTCCCTTTCACGCATACGTCCGTCCCTCTCACACTTACTTACGTTCCGTTCCCACATGTAGATAATTTTTTTTCAAGGTTTCTACTTTAAGGACGTTACCTAGAACCCACAAACTGCTTTACTACGTTAAATAAACGTTCCTTACAAAAATTGGCTGGCACCGACTTCATAGATATGCTTAAGTAAATTAAAGCAACTAAATGATACAGCTATTTTTTACTTTTTAGTGCGTTTTGAGTCGGTTCTATATTTGTTAAATTTCTTTTAATAGTCTTTTTAGAATATCTTTCTAGGCTCAACGAGATAGTATATATATATACATAGCATTACGCCTTATTTCCATAGGGGTAGGCAGAGACTACATCCTTCTATTTGGCATGATACTTGCATACTTCCTTGCTTCTTCCGCTCTCATTAATTGTTTTATGCATATGCATATATGCATGCATATTTTAAAATACGAGACAGTGGGACCTTGAATATCTCGTTTTTTGAGGCTACATACTTTATTAATAGATACAATCACAACTTTATTGAAATACTCGCTGTGCGCTGTGGTTTTACTCGCGTAGTTATTATTCCCGTGGAAATATCGGAATAATAATACAGGTATAATTTAACTCCATACTAAAATTTGTACGTATGAAATGAGTTGAACATTAACACACATTAAAGGTGAATGTAGAGGCAAAATAAGTCATCGTTACAAATTATACGGGAATGGACGAGTATTAAAACCACCCACTAACTATTCCACTAAGTCATGTTTTGATGCGGGATTTTGAAATAATATTCCGATGTCTTCAAAATAATTTTATTCTTTCGTGTTTTATCTACCGCCGCATCGGACAAAGCAGTCCGTGCCGAGAAAAGACGCGGCCAGAAAAACTCGACAGATGCTCTTTTAAGCACATAGGTACATATTACTTATACACCTTATTATACAATAATCATTACACTAAAAAACATGCATACTTTGTAACAATAAAAAACAGTGAGTTACACTACTCGCGACTATTCTGACATGTCAATTCTTATAATTTATTTTAGACCTGGAATCAAGTCCTTTCAGTTATTACATCATCTGACGGTCGATAGACATTATCTTACGTTACCATAAACAATATCGTATAGTATTGTCTATGTTAACAATTCTGATATTTTAAAATGCTAACACATGGATAGAAAAAAAAAATCCATTAAGAAAAAGAAAGGTGGAAATAACTTCGACAATCTGACCCATAAAAATTACAATAACGCGCGCGAAGCCGCAATGAAATGCAAGTAATTCGTCCTAAAAATAAAGCTAAGAATTTTGGAAATCTGAAAAGGCACCTTAAATTTATTCTCGCGACAAGTTGACAGGGATATTATGTACCTACCTTCTCCATTAATGATGTAACAATTAATCAAACCCTTGCGGGTGTACCTCATTCAAGCGATGTTCTTTGTTACTAAATGACACGCCGTAAAATTTTTATAAATGATTTATGATTAAAGTGTCAGTCAGCATGTAAAAAATGAAAATTAGCTTTTTTTAATAATGTAACTGACGGACCAAGCAAATGGTAAGTTGTTTATACTATAGCCTATAAACAAATCTACTTCGCACATACGGCATCTGTTCTCCAATGTACGGACGTAGGTATAGTATAACTCTGGCGTAGATTTTGAGGCTTATGTGCCTGTAATTTCATCGGCAACCAAAACTTTCTCATAGTAATGCCTCTGCGCTCACCCTAACACCGCTGGTCACGTCAATATGGCCTTGTATCGAGCTTATAGGCAAATACACAATCAGAACCGGAAAGGGTGTGGATTTTCGTCCCACGCCTAACAAGTTAGCCCTCTTCCATCTTAGACTGCATCATCACTTAACATCAGGTGTGATAGCAGTCAAGGGCCAACTTGTAGTCGATAAAAAAAAATTGGAATACAGCAATCAAGGCTGTGTTCCAATCTTTTTTCTGGTTGTATTTCTCTGCTTGGTGGCAGAAATTAGCACAATGATAATATTTCCCCTGACAAGCTAATACTAGTGTTATATACTTGATTACTTACAAAAGCAAACGAAAAGTAACTGAACCATTAATTGTGTTTGAAAAGCCAGCTCATAATATTAAAGAGGTCAGTGATTCCAACACTGCAATATATCTTTCAGTATAATTAATTCTATCTTTGTTTGCTGGAGAACTTTCAATAAACTGCACTCAACGATTTCGCGTCAAAGTAAGAGGCAGACCTTATTGTTTTGTCTAGACATTTAACCATTAACTTTGTATTTTAACGATTCAACTCAAACACTTTAATTTATTTCTGTGAATCAGGTAAATAAACATTCCCTTATCACAGTTAAATGTAAGTGAGGTAAAGTAGTGAAAGAGAATCGAATAACATATTCGATCCATGTTCTCCAAAATAGCCTGAAAAATACCAACTGTAAAATTGTTTATCTTAGAGTCACTTAACATCAGTCAGATTTTCATGGCCAACCTTACACGTTAATAAAAATATTTAACAAAAAATAGAACCGACTCAAAATGAATTAAAATTAAAAAGTAACTTTGTCTCTTAGTTTCTTTAATTTACTGAAGCATTTAGTGATTTATCGCCCCGTAACGTACTCGTACTATACTTGTAGCCAAAAAGCTACCAATACTTAACAAAAACCGAAATCGCTGCGAGTGTGCCTATAAAATTTGAAGAGTTCTTTCAATTTTCCCAGGATATCATCATCAGACCCTAACACGATGACTATGGGACTAGATAATGTCCATAAAGTAGAAACCTTGGCTGGCACCGACTCCTAGATATGCTTAAGTAAATTAAAGTAACTAAATGACACAGTTATTTTTTATTTTTTAGTGCGTTTTGAGTCGGTTCTATTTTTTGTTAAAAAATTTTATTTCTATTTAGTGATTTATCGCCAGGTAACGTAACCGTACTATACTGTCATAGTATATTATACGACACTTGTAGCCAAAAAGCTACCAATACTTACACAAAAACCGAAATCGCTGCAAGTGTGCCTACAAAATTTGAAGAGTTCCTTAAATTTTCCCAGGATATCATCATCAGACCCTAACTTGATGACTATGGGACTATATTGGAAATGTGCCCTTCCTAATAAAAAACTCTGTAAAAAGTTATGCGTAGTCATATATAAAAAAAATATACGTGTCGAATTGAGAACCTCTTCCGTTTTTTTTCGTCGGTTAAAAGGAAGAGTTTCCTGAACTGGCAATGTGTATCTACTTCATTAGGTTACAAGTTTCTAGTAAATAGCACACAGCGCGCAGCAGCAGGCAACATGCCGCCGTTTGTATGTTATTTCCATGAAATACAATTAGTGTTGCTAGCCACAAAATGTTTTTTATGGAAAAACATGGAAACCAGTAGGTACCGGCAACACGTCGTCTGCAGCTGCTGTCTATAGTTGGCAACGAACTCCCAACCTAATGTAATCTATATAATATCCCTGTAATAATATGCTCAAAATATTGGCTTTGTACATCTGCGATGTACATTGTGCCTACTTTAAATCATTCGGCAGCACGTTTTTATCGCTTGAACACCACGCCTGAAGCTTACCACCGAACTAATATATTATTTTGGTAACATGTGCATTAATAATATAAATTGCGCAGATGGTATGGTGTTTATGGCCCCTCAATTAATCGTGTTTTTAAAGAACACGATTTTAAATATTATGCAGCTTAAATTGAAGTGCTCATCTTTAAGATTCTGATAGAGGATAACGGGATTTAGAGAAGCCCGCCAACTCGCATTGGAGCAGCGTGGTGCGTCTACGCTTCATATCCCTATCCTACAAGGAGCTAGGCCCTGTAGGAGCTGATGATGCCGATGATGATAAATGGGATTTATATGTTTTTATTTTATTTTTGACAATAATTATTTTAATATGATCTTTGACGTTTATTAATATTTATAATATTAATAAATAATAATAATATTTATTTGATATATTTTTTATCTTCTTCTCTTTGTCATTTTATTAGTTTTTTTTATTGTTTTAATTATTTCATGTACTTTGCATTCCTGTTATCGGCGAGACATTGTATCTTTTTAACATAACAAGACCTATGTATATCGAACTGTAATGTTTCAAGCAAATAAATGATTCTGATTAAGAGTCAGTTTATCTGATGTACTTATTGGTAAGTTTATATTATAAATTTTCGTTCCGAATCGGCGGTAGTCCGCCGCAAATAGTCAGACTTAACGTTTAAAGGTGCTTGGAAATAATATCTACTTAAAATAGACTAATCTTATAATTTTTTTAATAATTAAGTTGTCTTTAGTCAGCTTTTATACTTGCTAACTTTGCTTAACTTTTTGACGACCTCCGTGGCGCAGTGGTATGCGGGGCAGATTGAGATTTTTCTTAATTTGTCTTGGTCTGGCTGGTGGGAGGCTTTCGCCGTGGCTAGTTACCACCCTACCGACAAAGACGTACCGCCAAGCGATTTAGCGTTCCGGTACGATGTCGTGTAGAAACCGATAGGATAGTGGATTTTCATCCTACTCCTTACAACAAGTTAGCCCGCTTCCATCTTAGATTGCATCATCACTTAACATCAGGTGTTATAGCAGTCAAGGGCCAACTTGTAGTCATTAAAAAAAAACTTGCTGGACAAAGCTTACGAAGCCAATCTACCTAAAAAATCTTATTCAACGTACAGTATCTTAGCAGAACGTGTTTAACGGCTGAAAAAAGTAAAGGCAGCGCAAACATCTCCTTTTATTTTATACGAAAACAAAGAACGATCGAAGTCTCGTTACAGCGATGCCACCCAAACGATATTTGTTGATTTTAACTTTATGAACCTTTTAGCGACGAGCCTTGCAAAACGTAGGCGTAAGGCTAAGGTATATTGAACCTTACAACGTTAAATTTAAAAGTTATATTGCAGTGAATGGTGTTATCGATCAGTCACCTTATTAAAAAAGTTAGATTTTAATTTGCACGCAAATAAACTATTAATATAGGTAGGCTATCATTAGTTGTTTGTATGTTGTAATCTAATGTTAGGAATGTAAAGATTTGATATAATGATGACAAGTTTTAACCTATTTATATGAACGTAATACTGACTAGTATTGCCTGACTCTTCACGAAATCTCTATTACTATTAAGCATTATTGACTTGAAATTCAGCATTGTTATTTATTTAGCGATTAAAGTAAATATGTAAAATACGGATTCCTCCCATACTCCCATACGGAGCGGGAGAAACCGCTGGGCCAAGCTAGAACTAGACTTCTAAAATAAAGAAGAGAACTATTTGCATATATGTAGGTATATGTACTCGCGAATTGTAAATATCGTTACATTGTAATATTTATAGTGAGATTGTAAACTGACGACAAATCGTTAAATGGTTACAACTTAACGCATCATTTGTCTTTTGACTACAAAGTGTCGAAGTGAAATAGTTAAATTGCTTGAACCCGTTGGTCTCGGTCCATAGAGTTATGAATCTAACACACAGGTGTCAGGTAAATAAAATTGCAAAATTATAATTGTCAAATGTATATTTATACATCGTTCAGTTTAGAAGCCTAATCACCTCCACGGTTCTGCAGCTTCATAAAGGCTGCGAGGTTCTTGGTTCGACTTTTTGATTAAGGTGGGTGAAAAGGATATATTAACTTCTTATGTCTAGAGGTATGGCGAATATTTAAAAAAAATATTGAGCGCAGTTTGTGACTCAGTTCGAATGTACCATTATCTATAAACTTATTATTGTAGAAACAAAAAATCCGGCAGCTTAGAAGAAATGATCTGAAAAGTGAAAAACAAGGATCTATAAATCTGTATTGAATTTTCATTAACATCTTTAGTGACACTCGTTGGACTAAGAAAAATCCGACGATCGATTGATGTGTGAATTATAAGAATCGGCCCAGGCGTTTGATCTGTATAGAGCTTCAAAGGAACACACATTATTACTTCTTTGCGCTACGCAGTCGGATAAAAGGGAGAAAATTCTAAAATATATATCGGCACTCGTAATAAAATCGCTCGATACCATACTTACACGTTTTTGCAGTAATAACGCAACCCAAATAGGCTACTTAAAATTGAGCGCTCATTTTACGAGGTCCCGGCCATATTTACAATAGGTAGACGAGACACGGGATTAGGTGAGCCATAAACATCGTATGCTGTAACACGGTATTAAGTGTTGTAAAAGTTAGTCTTTGACCTACATCCTCCGAAATTGATTGTAACATAAAACTAACCTCATTCTCTATCACTTTGATTCTTAATTATAAGGGAGGTCATGTGACCATTTGTTACCGAAATCAATTGGAACATTGTAGCAAAATTTTACAGTTTATAAATCATGATAATGTTTTGGTCCGCATGGCTTGGACCTAGAACAGCAATAACCCTAATTCATAAGGGTTTTCTTTTTTTATATATTGCGTTTACGCATCCCCTCCGGAAACAGAGCAGCCACAGCTGCACCGTTTCCGGTGGGGTATGTGGGACTCCCCGGCCGAGAAGCAGCTGAAATACCCACTAAAACCCAGCGATGTTCCATTGCGTTGCCTGGTGACTGGGTCCCGGAAGTATCATGAATCTTCTGTAACCCAGTGACCGGTGTTCACCGAAGCAGACCCTCAACTGGAGAATCAATGGATTCCTTAAAATCTGTCTGGGGCGCACTGCATGTTCCTGGTGCGCCCCGACTCGAGGATGAGTCTCAACAGGCGATGGGTTCCTCAAGCCCACTGCCCGGAGCACCTCGTTAGGGAGGCAGGCGACGATTGTGAACTACTTTGGTCTATGGTAACAAATATTATGCTAGGTTAAGAGTATTATTAAGGCTTTCATCAACATATTGATATAAATTAATGTTTGACTATTTTTAATATTTTTGCTCTAATGGTTTAAATATACACTTAGTTCAAGAACATACCTAGTAATTTATGACAGATTATTCTAAGAAAGTGTAATATGCATTATGTTAAAGAATCATTTTGTTTTTTCTATTAAACCTACTTATTAACTTTACTAACTATTATAAATTATGATATACTGTACATTATGTTATGTATTATTAGGTACTCGGTGGTATTAGAAACAAGTATCTATTCTTCATACCTTTACATCACTTTTCTTAAAAGGTGTTTTTACATAACTTTTTTACTATATCCTAAATTTATTTCATCTTTTCTCTTCTTTCAGGAAATTACCAGGGTGTAAGAGAACGAGCTTCGAAATGCCACCTAAGTAAGCTCAACATTTCATTTTACGTTTCTATTACGTATGTAAATTTCAGACCGTGTCGGAATAATCATATTTTATACTTTTAACCGTTTTTGCGTTACGATTTCAACATAAATTGCTGTAAATTTTTGTATGAACATCTAACAACTCCACAGTTTCACACGCACTTTAAATCTAAACTAATGTTATAAACGTGAAAGTAACTATCTGTTATTCAATCACGCCTGAATATTAAATCAAATTTTGTACAGTGATAGACTAGAGCTAGTGTAGTAGTAGACTTTTTTGCTGAACTATCGCGAAACAGACTTTCTCGCGGACAGACCTTAGTCATACAACTTTAATAAACAAAGATGTTGAATTTGAAATGTTGAAAAACTCGATGTGGAATCTTCATTAGAAAACGCATGTAATTTTATACCTAATAAATTAAAAATCATGTAGTTTTTTTATAATATGGTATTCACAAGATATAAACTCTTTTCTAATTCTTTTTCTCTTTTCTAATTTCTAATTTTTTCCAGCTTATCAATCTAATCTATTGTCATTTATTTGTTTATGAGGATTCCACATTGATTTTGGCTTTAGCATAGTTAGTGAACAATCGAATACTAAATGATCAGATAATATGGTGCCGAGAGAATTCGTTCACGAGTTAGAAACTAATTTCCTGCGGCACAAAGCAATCGGCAGGATCGATGCGCATCTCTGATAGGCGCCATTCGGCACGTCCCGATGATTGATTTACTATCTGTTATGCTTTTTCACAACCGTGAAATCGGACGAATAGGTAAAATCTGACGAAAGGATAAAATGGGTGTACATTTTTTTGTTGCTTTGTGGCAAAAACAAAAGCGTAGAGCTTTGAAATGTAACAGGCAATGTCGTTAGTTGAGTTACACAATATAATGATACAAGCGGATGACAGTGACTTCGTCCGCGTGTAATTAAAATAAATAATATGATTATAAATAATATAATTATGACGGCCTTCGTGGCGCAGTGGTATGCGCGGTGGATTTATAAGACGGAGGTCCCGGGTTCGTTTCCCGACGGCGCAGATTGAGATTTTTCTTAATTTGTCTTGGTCTGGCTGGTAGGAGGCTTTCGCCGTAGCCGTAGCTAGTAGACATACCGCCAAGCTTTTCAGCGTTCCGGTACGATGTCGTGTAGAAACCGAAAGGGGTGTGGATTTCATCCTACTCCTAACAAGTCAGCCCGCTTCCATCTTAGACTGCATCATCACTTAATATCAGCCGTGATAGCAGTCAAGGGCCAACTTGTAGTCGTTAAAAAAAAATAAGATTACGAAATAAAAATACCCTAAGTTACTTTTTATAACTTATTATGTTATATTAGCTTACAAAGATTAATATTTTTTCCCGGTTTTTCTACATTTTCCTCTAATTCTTCCTCCTATTGATTGCAGATTGATGTCATATAGCCTAAATACTTCCTTAAATGGACTATCTAAAACAAAAAAAAAATTCAATTACTACCAGTAGTTTCTGAGATTAGCGCGTTCAAACCAATAAGCGAACTCTTCAGTTTTAGATATAATATTAGTATAGATAAGGATTACTTTTGAATTTCGGAGGTGTATATCTGACGGTAGCTCAAAAGACATAGACAGCGTTATCAGTGAAAGCTCCACACTTATCGTTATGTTTGAGCCAATTTACACAAAACCTCAGAAAAAAACATAGTTATTAAAACGCTCCTCGAGAACCACTTATCTATTGGTAAAAACTGCATGATAACTCATTCACATTCTTTGAATTTATGGCGAAGAAAAAAAAAATTAAACGTAAAATTACAATGCTTATTATATACTCTTCCTACAAGCGTAATATTGCGTAATGGCCACAGGTTCCATATTTTAAAATTTTTAAATAAACTACGATGTGTGCACTGAACAGTAAAGAAAGGTTTTCATAGAAACCCTCCAGGGTAAAATAAACTCCGTATTATGTAAACGTTGAAATGGGAAAACCTTTTGAATTTACTCGCTAAATATTTAAAATACATTTAAATTATTTACAAAGCAATTCCTGGAAGAGATATTTGAATTAACTGATGTTGCAGTTGCGAGATATAACTACACTGTTTGTAGCTAATACCTGTATTTAAATTTTAAACAAACTACTTTTGTATAAAATTATTTATGTATATTTTGAGATCTTGGAAACGTTTAAGATGATTTTATCCGGTTCATGCACATACCGCTTAAAGCTGTCAAAAGTTTGGAGAAATAATTAAAAAAAGATGTGTGGCGCTCGGAGACTGCCGCGGTAAAGCTATTGCATAGCATTTTTTATCAACTATGTTTACCTACCGACGTCATCGGGACCGTGGCCTAGCGGTAAGGCGCTCTAAGTGCCCGGATTGCCAGAGAGACGCGGGTTCGAATCCCGTCGGTTCCGCAATTTTTTTTTAAGCGTGATATTGCAAATAGTCATTAATTAAAAAAAAAAATACTTTAAATTTTACGCTTGAAAAAAAATGCGGAACCAACGGGATTCGAACCCGTGTCTCTCTGGCAATCCAGGGACTTAGAGCGCTTTACCGCTAAGCCACGTTCCCCGATGACGTCGTTACCGAAATTGTCCTTTTGATTTTATGTTTTTGATACTCCACGCTCAAGGCCCGCGATAAAAGCTATACAATAGCTTAAAAACTAAAGGAGGATTTCACCCGCGTATTTTTGCGTAATCCAGGGTGTCAGTTTACTCCATAGAACATCTTATTCAAATCGCTGCAGCCGGTTAGTCTTGAAGAAGTTCCAAACATACACACACACACACACACACAAACTTTCGCCTTTATAATAGTAGTATGACTACCACTAAGATCTTAGTTTCAAAACAAAATCTGGATTTTACGTAAAAGAATAATCAAGCGCAGCTCGGTCGCCCAGACATCAATTCTACATAATGTTCTAATATAATATTTGTACATAAACAAGCGTGCCTGTTTTTAAGGGTAACGAGGGTTTCTATTTCCCTTGTTTACGATCGCGGCCTGGTCGCGATAAATTATTACCACAATTACTTATGAAACAGAAGGAAGGCGTTATGGAAGGTTGATTGGTTATTTACCTAACGTAGCGGAGCGAGATCTTTGAGTTCGGTTTGGGCAATTTACTTGGTTTGCCTAAAGTACTCTATACATAATTTTCAAATTAGGGAATATTACAATAATTTGTTATGAAGTTATTTTGTATTTACCAAATTAAATAATTATTTTTTCTAAATTTCTCCTAAATTCTTTTTAACAATTAACATTCGAATTATTATTTCGTAGAGCCATAAAACAGGTAATCAATGAAAATTATTAAATAATCATGCAAAGTACTCCAATGTATGGACTTTCCTTTTCAATATAATTGGTAGTCTAGAAGAGATCGATTTTTACTGGTAAGACCGCAAATTGTACATTGGTTTCTAAATTGTTTTCTATTTCTAAGTTTTAAAATAAAGAATATAACATTAACAATATTACTATACTAGAGTATGTTCGCGATTTCACCCACATTGTTTCCAGTTCCCGTAAATATAGTTATTCAGCTCTAACACAACAGGATATTATCAAAATCTTTGTTTACATTCATACAACTCACAGCTCTTTTTTTAATTCAGTGATTAAAATATAGAACCACGAGAGAGCTACGAGTGGTCGGATAAAACGTAAATATATAGCTTTAATCTTGGATAGTTTGACCACTTAACGAGTCCGTTGGTTTATGCTTTTTATGCACGATGCGGGTGCATCCCAGTAGTACCCCATACCGTAGTTCTATAGAACTGTTGGGATATTTTCCGTGCTGTCAAATTATATCCCAATAGTTCTATATAGTACTGTAGTATAGTTTTTACTCTTGACTTTACTTATAGCATATAAGTTATAAACTTTATATTATTTTGATTGATATTTCATTTTGTTTTTAATAAAAAAATGTCCCTTGCGACACAAGCTATGTTGTAAAAACCAAGTAGTAGTCGTGTCTAAAAAAATATTCTCTTATTTTAGAAGTTACAGAGGGGACACATTTTACTACTTTGGAAGTATATTTCACGCAAACTATTCAGTTTAGAAAAAAATGATATTAGAAACCTCATTATCATTTTTAAAGACCTATCCATAAATACCCCACACGTATGGGTTTAATGAAAAAAAAAAATTCGTGTTCCAGTTCTGAGTACGGGAACCAAAACTTATTGTTTTTTTTTTCTATTTTTGTATGAAATGTTGTGTGAAGGAATAAATCTATTTCATTGACATATTAATACTATGGACTTCGGGTCTAATGCAAAATTTACGTCAAAAGTGTCCCAAGATATTTTATACACACTAGGATGTATTTATGTTTTTATACACAAAATAACATTGTAATGTATGTCTTATCGTATTGTTATACAGTCTAATTTGCAACGGTCTAATTGCATGCAATAAGTAATCAGCTTCGATTGACGGTTACCATGGCAGCCTTTTTTTGACATGACAGCTTCTCGTGAAAATAGGACAACATAAATGGTGTAGAGTTGGTAGCTTTCAAATTTTTTTGGCATCTTATATTTATATATTATATTTACAGCAAATTTTAATTTATATTTACATATCCCTGACCTCTATATGCTGGGATAAATCTTGTACCAAATAATAATTGTTGTAATTATCTTGTATAAAATAATAATTAGTTATAATAATAATTAATTACAAACTACCACTAATGTACAAAATGATATGCCACTCGACATAGTTCTTTACTTTGAAATTTTAAGTTCTCGATATTTTCCTCTTTTTAATTAAACTAAAAATATATTTTTTTACTTCAATGACGTTAGATCACTTTTTTAAATAACTGTTCCTAATTTCATGTAGATAATTCTTATAGTTATCAAATTAATATACCATTATGGTAAAAGTTATTTGATTAATATTCATGACATAAAAAATAAAAGTTGACATAAAAAATAAAAAATTTTGAATTGAAAATAATCAAATTATTTTCATTCAAAAATTAAGTAATTAAATAATTCAAATGTTAAACAACAAAATATCTCTATGCAGTCGTTGTTCTAAAACATTCTATTGCTCACGGCAGATCCGAACTAAATGTGGTTAATTAGATAAACATATTGCACTCCTTCTATCCTATACGGGGGTAGCGTATGGGAAAAGGACAGATAGATACTTTTGTTCATTTTGGTTGGTTATGTAATTCGTTTCTATAGTTTATTAAAATTTTAATAAAATAGCCTGTTTCTAAGCAAAATAATACTTTAAAATCATCAGTAAATATTTACTTACTGAAAATATGGTACACCGTCTTGTTTTCTCACCTTACTCGGGTAGTTCTTACAAGTTTTTTATAACACATTACGACATTATTGACGTGTATTCTGTCAGTCAGCTAAAATGAGACTGAATTGCGATTGGAATACATTTCGCGTTTTGGCTTACTTTTGGTTCGGACACTTTTTATCGCTGACCCGAAGTCCATAGTATTAATATGTCAATGATCTATTTAGTAAATTTCAATAGTGTAGTTCTTATACTTTCGGAAAAAGTGGTTGTTACATACAGACAGACAGAAAGACTTTACAAATCTATAAGGATTCCGTTTTTTGTCTGTAATTTCATATTATACTTATAAAAAGTAGGTAATTTATATGTAACGTACAAACAAGATGTTGATATCGACATTTCTTTAATTTTGTCCCTTTACTTCTATATATAACTAATGGGACACTAAACTCCAATATGGTGTATCAACAGTGCTATAGAACTAAAATTAGGGGGTACTGGGATGCACCCCACGATGCAATACATATCTATGTAGTGCACTCGGTTCATTTTCAGTTACTTGTTTTAAAATTAAAAGCGCATTCCATGCTCTGCATAATAACTCGGTATAGTAGTTTTAATTAACGTTGTGGAATTTTCAGTTTATTCGATGATGGAAAATATTGCGAGTGTGATGTTTTGATTTTCAGTTTACTTTATTTTTGATTTGATCCTCGTTTTATATTGCTTTATAACTCCTGGATGTTAGAACTTTTGTTAATAAAACAAACACAGTTTTGAGAAGTACACTTCAGTTTTATTATGGACTCGCATCCGTTTCGTTTTAATTAACTGTTAATATTGACTTATGGACTAACTTAACTTATATAAGCAATGGTTTTAAATATTGGAGTGTTGTGATTGCCTGCGTTTTTAAGTGGCCAGTAAAATTATGTGATAGGTTATAAATTTCTAAGTTTGGTTAGGAACAGGCATTACTTTGCAGAAGTTAATTCCAGATCCAATCAGAAGTTTTCTGTGTATACTTGTAACCAATGATTCCAAGCGACAGAGTCGCTGATTCTACAAAAGTAGATTATATAGTAGATTCTACAAAAAATCCACTACAAAACCAGTCCATCCTTAGGAAATGTTGTCTTTCCAATTGCGAAGAAGAGTAAACAAGAGAATGCTTGAGTATGATTTTATCGCTTTTGTTCCTCGGGGTTTCACGGAAAATGTTAAAATAAATAAATTGTTTACAAATTCCTAATTGGCTAAGGTTGGTGATCGACCCCTTTAAGCCAACATGAATCTCATTTTTTGTCAAAACAAAAGTTGTTCAAGTGATTCAGATACATCATGTATTAATATGGTCGACTTAGTAGGGGTGAAATCAAGGATGGTAATAATGAACTATTTTCGGGCGAAGGACACTATTAACGGTAATAGCTTCCTGTAATACGATTACATTCTGATAGTAACGAAAGAAATCGGAAAGCGGTTGAACCTTGTGTTTTCAAAAATAGTCTTTATTATTTTATTTTCCCGTGCAGCCCTTTTAACGAAGGGTTAATTGGATAGGTAAATAACAAGTTTGTTTACGATTAATATTTTGGTCGATTGCATCGTGAATGGAACATTTTGAGTTCTACGTTAATTCTTTAGTTAGGTTATAGAACAAGATGGTGCTCAACTTGTATTGTTTATATCGCTCTGTTGATTATTCGAATTCCCTTGAAAGGAAAAACGAAGTTAATACGATTCCATTAGCACAGTAAGTGGGTGAATGAGTGAGTCTTTAAAAATCCATGTTAGTTACGTATTTCTGAATTAGGTACCTAACCGCTAAATCGATTTTGACATCATTTAATGAGTTTGATGTAGACAGCGTTAGAGCAACACAACAAAGAGCGGTATTTTCGACTTCCCTACTACTTATTGAGCGAGGATATTATGTCTTTTATGCGAGTCCTAATCTTACTGGAGTCTGGAGTAGGATTTATTTGTTAATTTATTTGACCATACACACAGAAAAATCACTTCCTCATTGTTTGACGACCTCCGTGGCGCAGTGGTATGCGCGGTGAATTTATGAGACGGTTTTGAGATTTTTCTTAATTTGTCTTGGTCTGTCTGGTGGTAGACTTTCGCCGTGGCTAGTTACCACCCTACCGACAAAGACGTACCGCCAAGCGATTTAGTGTTCCGGTACGATGTCGTGTAGAAACCGAAAGGGGTGTGGATTTCATCCAACTCCTAACAAGTTAGCCCGCCTCCATCTTCGATTGCATCATCATTCACCATCAGGTGCGATAGCAGTCAAGGGCAAACTTGTAGTCGATAAAAAAAGCTTGTCTCTCCGTAGATGTTCGCTGATCCTGACTAAAAATTGTTTCGTATTTAAATATTTAAATTGTTTTGACAGGTGGTTATCAAACACTTGGGTGTCGATGTGTGTGCTAACCCTAACTATAAATAGTTTCAAATGAAATTTTCGAATTTCACCGCTAGCTCGGGCAGCGATTTCATTCGGTTGTGAACACGGATGGGGAAATGGAACGCACGCAGTCTGCCGGAGGCTGAGTTTTGCATTTTACCTGAATTGATGTCGAATGTAATTCAATATCCCCAGTACAAATTTCCAAATCTTGGTAACTATGATAGTTTACATATAGATCGTTTGAGTTACTTAGATTTTAATTATCTTTAATCAAGAATAGAATACATTTTAGTCCAGGAAGAGGGTTCGGTTTTGGTTGTAATAGTAAAAACAGACAAGCGTGTATGTGTATAAAAGAGATACTTAAACCACAGAATTCATTGAAAACTCCGTGAAAATAAAAGAGAACTTGGGGACCGTAAACAAACAAGCAAGATTGCATTATATTATCTGCTGCACTAAAAAACAGCAGACATTTTTTCCAGTTGTACCGATGTCATGGTTACCAAGGTATGTTAGTATTTTTGGCGACCTCCGTGGCGCAGTGGTATGCGCGGTGGATTTATAAAACGGAGATACTGGGTTTTATTCCCGGCGGGGCAGATTGAGATTTTTCTTAATTTGTCTTGGTCTGGCTGGTGGGAGGCTTTCGTCGTGGCTAGTTACCACCCTACCGACAAAGACGTACCGCCAAGCGATTTAGCGTTCCGGTACGATGTCGTGTAGAAACCGAAAGGGGTGTGGATTTCATACTCCTACCAAGTTAGCCCGCTTCCATCTTAGATTGCATCATCACTTAACATCAGGTGTGATAGCAGTCAAAGGCCAACTTGTAGTCGTTAAAAAAAACCTGAAATTTAGTACCTTGAATTGGCACGCGTATCTCTAGATGCTGTTAATTTAGCAAAAATGGCAGAGGTATGCGCAAATCTTAAGGAAGATAATCACGCGAATACGGGAAAGAAAAGAAGAATTAGAAAAACATTTGTTCCGTGCAAACCCTGTGCTCTGTCAATCAACAAAATCAGAACAATTTAATCCGCGAAAAATAAATCGTTGCCAGTTTACTCGTAGCAACTGAAGAATTATCAACATTTTCGTAATTGCAAACTCGTACTAAGGAAATATGGAGTTTAATGCATGCTCGAATGCAAGTCACTCATTAATTCAAACGGATCGCTAATGGGGACGTCATATTACCAATATTACGAGCATAATTATGTACGAGCATATTATAAAGCTCGCGTTGCTGTTTTGATTGACTTGCTAATAGGTATTTCTGTGTATTTTAGCGTCTAACGTAGCTGAAATTTCTGAATTTTTAGAATTCTTTGTTGGTCGAGTGGATTGGAGTCTATGTGGCTTAGATCATGAGAACCTGGATCGGGTTATGATGTAATAAGTCATCATCATCATCATCATTATCAGCCTATTAACGGCCTACTACAGGGCCAGGCCTCCCTCCTTATAGGAGGGGGATATGGAGCGTACACTCACCACGCTGCTCCAATGCGGGTTGGCGGGCTTAGGGTGATAATATTTCATTTATTAACGATTACCATCAGATGTTGATGATAGTGACCGGGACCGACGGCTTAACGTGCTCTCCGAGGCACGAGGGTGCAACACCACCAACTTCCAAACTCCGTTCTTGGAACGTACTGAACATTTCATAGAAGAATGAAAAAGCTCAGAATTATTCCATGACCCGACCCAGGAATTGAACCCAGGACCTCGTAATCGAAGCCACATAGGGTAACCACTAGACCAACGAGGCAATCGTTGCAGTACCATATAATAAGTACTACTGAGTTTTTCTGTCCTCAACGAAGTTATTAAAAATTCCAAGCCACTATTTGGAAGTTGAGATGGTGTCTGTGCCCCAGAGAGTATGTTAAACTGTCGGTCCTGTCATCATTATTAATACAGTAATCGTTATGCACCAGACTAAACCCATTAACCAACATCAGAGCAGCGTGATGGGTCTAAGCTATATCTTCTCTGTTATAAAGTAGGCCGGGTATTGTAGTGGGCCGTTAGTCAGTGTCAATACCCATTAATTTTTATCAACGGGAATAACAAGAACACATTAACATGCCACATGCAAAGTCACGTGCATGTCACACACGACGTCGCGTGAACGTCCCGTATCTATTTACATATACCTCGAGGAACACCTATGATCGTAAAAGTGTTTTTCCTTTCATGTACATAACGACACCGTACACACACCCACACATATTACATATATACTTAGTTACCGGTAGTGCCCCGCAATTTTTTAGAAAATTAAGGGAAAATTAGAAATTAATAAAAATTAATACCTGAATTTAGTAAACACAACAAAAAAAGAGTTAGCGAATCGAATATCTTTTCTCGAGATTTGCGCTTACAGTCGAATCGTCGTAACAAGGTGCGGGTGGCAGTTGTCAGTATGACATTGACGTCAGTATGTACCACATGACTAGGGATGTGACGCTAAGCAATTCATGATTATCGCTGTCGATACTCGCAGCATAAATCTAGCTCTTTTTAATGTTGTAAAAAAATTAGCTCAAAAAACAAATTATTATTTAATCGGTATTTATGAGGAGACTTCGTTATCGTGGTTATACTAATACATAGTTTCTAGGGATTAAAATTTTATTGACTAGAGTCTATACGATAATTTTTTTAACTACTACAAGTTGGCCCTTGACTGTTATCACACCTGATGTTAAGTGATGATGCAGTCTGGGATAGAAGCGGGCTAACTTGTTAGGCGTAGAATGAAGTCCACACTCCTTTCGGTTTCTACACAACATCGTACCGGTTTAATATATTACGAATGTGGAACAGCTGAAATACTTAGTCATAATTTGTAAATCGCTTAAACTTTCAAGAGTGAAACGGAAAGATACTGACATATGTCTTCCGCACCTTCTTAGAACGCAATCATTGTAGTAACACATTTATTGATTCAATTTTATATAATAGATACAAGTAAATTTTTGTAAAGACCATCTTTTTAGTACAACAATATGTACGAGTACACGTGGTAGGTACCCGTATAACAGTTACCTACATCCTGTATTCTGTAGCGATCAGTTACCAGTCACGTTTGCTGCCGTGTCGTAGTTTGTACTTAAACAGTACGACAGTATCTAAACGTAGGTAGGTTAGGTCAACTTACTCGTTCCCTGGCTAGAATTACAGATCTAATAAGTCGAGTCAGCATAAAAAGGACTAAAACTTAACAACAAAATTTAAAAATAACGAAATAATGACTCTGTTATATTATTTTTTCAAAAAAAAGAACCATCACTATTTTACATAGGTTCTACCTCCGACATAGTCACTGCCAGGTTTTGAGTGTTACAGAGTTATAACTTTGTCAGTATTTTATTTATTTTACTTTTTCGAAAAAAAAACACTATACATCTGAGAGAGAATGCCACCCGTAATCAAACTTCTAAGCACGTTTAAATACTTTTGAGAGATTTTGAATCAGAAAGTTAGATACTCATAACTGTTAACTTACTTTTAGTGGGTAAAACCTTCTTTATTACTACTGCTAGTAGAACTTCCTTTTAGGGATACTATATGTATATTATAATCTACTTTTCTGATGTCTGTATTGCATTGTGCGGTTACAATAATTATAAAGAAAAATACTATACTAAAGCCAAACTCGATTGAGAATGCTTGTCAACAAACAAATTTAAAATGAAGGTAGAACATGCAACACATTTTATGCTTAATAAATTTAAAATTATGTTTTGTTATTGTAAAAATCTTATTTAAAAGATATTGAATATATTAGTTAGTTTTAAGTCTACTAATCTAATTTATTATCATGAATTCGTCATTAACTATTTATTTTTAAAAAATAGATGTAAAATGACTAGTGATTTCTACCTTCATTTTAAATTTGTTTGTTGACAAGCATTCTCAATCGAGTTTGCCTTTAGTATAGACTAGACAACGATGCGTTAAATTACAAAAGGCCTCAATATTTCAAAATTATGAAAATTCTTTTCTCTTGGCAGTTACTGTAAATGAATGTTCGATGTAAACTGAATTTCATACATAGCTGTACCCCGCGGATTAACTAACATACATCACGTACCGTTGACAGTATCAAGAAATTCGTTCCTAGTGAGCGTCTAAATCACTAAATGAGTAAATAAACTTATTCTTTTTGTACATTTTGCGAGATCTCGTGATGTGTCAATAGGTGTTTCGCTTAGATTAATATACAAATACCGTAAACGTTTACAACTTGACAAGTGACTAGGTAAATTATGTACTAGAAATTCCCCTTGCAATCGGCATAGGAATGAGAACGCTCGGCAGCGACTGCTATTGACAGGGAAATTGCTGCGGGCACTTAAATGATCAACCATCCTGTTCGACGTTAGCAACTCTGTGACTCATTCCTGTACTGATTATTGCTTGTTTGATCAAGAAATAAGGGAAAATTGCAAGTATTGCCAACATTGCGACGTGCCGCTATTTTACGTTGTGGATTTATATTAGGATTAGTCTCACTGCGGTTGATAGGAGTGAAACCAATGGTTAATCTAAGACCAACTGATTGTTGGATGTACTTTTTATTTTCTTAATTAACATTTTATATTAATAATTATCAACATACCGACAAAATTTGTACATATTGCATAAATATCACAAAATTCATAATACAACGAGGAAATAATTAAATAAAAAAAATAAAAATAATTTCTTTACAGAAAGAAAAAGTCATAACGTGTCTAATATGATTGAATAATAATGTTCCAATTATTCAATAAAAGCACTCGGTCATTAACAGGGCTGTTGTGTCCAAAATTCAAGATGCCAGAATGATCGCAAGAAAGATAACACTTAACGTATAGATGAATGAATATAGAGGAGATGGATGACATTTTGCTGAAACATGATTATAATTTGGAATAGCATTCAAAATCTACGTGGAACAGGATCTACGTGCGTGAAGCCGTGGGGTATAGGCTATAGCAAGTTCTTATTATGATACTGGCTGACGCCCATTGTTTCACCGTAGCGTCCGATCCTATGGCAATATCAGGAAACGAATTAGTCTCTCTTATGAGTCTGGTTATAATATGCAAAAAGTGTTTTTACATTCCGTTTGGTAGTTTTAAAGATTAGCCGGAATTAACAAGATGACGGTAAAACAAACAGACAAACAAAAATGTAATTTTTGATGTAAATACCGTATATAATATCATATGTACTTGGGAAAAGCTGTTAATTTGAAATTACGAGCAGACAATCCAATTTTATTATATTTATTTGTATAGATAGAATTCTCCGAGCTTTTGCAAAAGAATAATGGCGGATTCGAAAAACATCTCAACTGCTGCGTTTCAGCAACTTATCGCGTCGTTTTTATGGGTATCAGTCTATTTCTGCGAATTTTAGCTTCGGTGTGAATCTTTGATTGCAGCCGTTTATACTGGCTTGCAGTTAGTTATCTAGATCAAGGATGAGTCACCAATGCTACAGAAAAATAACTCGGAATATTGCTTCCCAGTAATGGGTTAACTTGATCTGGATATACAGTTATGATGTTAGTAATGAACTGTAGCGCTATTCTATAGAGATGTTTTTATTACACGACACTGTGACTCTTGTCTCTATATTTGTATTTTTAACATGATCCCTTTTCACTAGGTAATAATGAAGGTAAGTTATGATGTAATATAAGATTTCGCGTTAACTTGTTGGGAGTAATATGAAATTAACACTTCTTTTGGCTTCTGCATGAAATTGCACCGGAACGCTAAATCGCTTGGTCTTAGCTTGTAGGGTGGTAACTAGCCATGGTCGAAGCCAACCAGACTTGAACTAATTAGGAAAACCTGAAAAGGCTCAGCTGGAAATCTATCCTAGGACCTCCATCTTCTAAATACCACTGCGCCACAGAGACTGTCAAAAACTACTACTAATAATATGTAGTAATAGATATAGTAGATAGAGTTGAAATTTACACTGTCAAGTCATTCAAATAACATTACTGTACAGAGTTACTATACACGTAACTTTACCCTAACCTTTCAAAAAGCATAACGTAACATCACTCCTCTTTAACATAGGGGTAGGCAGAGATCACATTCTTACACACTTTCTTAGCTTCATTCACTCGCATTAATCCTTTCATACACGTTTGTCGGTTTAGGCTTGACCTGACCATTCTTTAAAATGTCCTGAATTTAACTATTTTGGTTTTTACTTCATCATATATGATTATTCTGCGTGCGTGATTCCGGTAGCTTAGTGTAGCCTCAGAAGTAAGCTATCAACATATTTACATGTTAGATTTAATTAGCGCTAACGAAGGGGCGGATAAATATAAATTAGTCACGCGAGCACAAAGTAGTCTTTGTACCAACACGGAAAAGAGTTAGATATCTAGTAACTATCATACGAGTAAATTGATATTAAAGTTACAATTAAATATTTTGTAAATCATTCCACAGACGTGCATTTAGTAGCTTGCAGAAGTTTTATGTCAGTAGATTGAGCTTCGCGAGGTGTTTCATGCACGAGAAGTAAAATATTTGCTGCGGTGCACAACACAACTTTTTTATCTTACTACAGCTAGGAAACTACAGTTATCCATCATAATTTTCAGCTAATTAACAGATTACAACCGCAACTACTACCTCTCTCCTTGTCCTTGTAGGAAAGGGGATGTTTGACCCACTACCTCTCTCCAATGCGGTTTCAGACTTAGGCCTGTGTGCACCAAGATTTCGGCTATCATAACCAACGGTTAATATAAGCTAAACGTAAAATTTACTGTTCACGACAACCCGTACACCGGTTAAGGACGTAAGCTCGGTTAAGATAACCAACCGCCTTAGAGTGAAAAGTTTAGCTTAAAATGAACTTCAAGAATCGCTGAAAAGTATTAAACCGCCGATATCTATTAATTTACTTATCGGATGTTCATCGTATATAGCTAAGAACCATATACTATGGATCACGTCACCATCGTCGTCAGTCAGTTAGCAATGATGCTTCAGACAGATAGACACATCGAATATCGAATTATTACGCCACTTCTTATCTTTGGTTTAAAAGGTTTAAAAATATACACACGTATGTACGTTATATTAATGCACATAATATAATACACACGTAGTGGCCGAGCCTAGAGTGTAGGTGATACACAAATAGAGTGTACGGTCACTCCCAACTTGTTTGTTCCGGATGGATGGCATGTTAACCGCAGACTTGTTGATGTAATGGCATGTTAATGTTGCTCTCGGACACGGGTCACTGTGTTCATATGATTTCCGCATCTTATACCTACTTGTAACTCTCGATATAAAAAACTATACTTTTTACTATTCTATAAGCTTTGACTGCCTTGTTGGTCTAGTGGTTACCTAGGACGGTCCTGGGTTCAAATCCTGAAGTAGGTCAGGAAATTCTATGAAATTTTCAGTACATCCAAGCCCGGAATCGGAAAGTCGGTGATGGTCCCCCGTGCCTCGGAGAGCACATTAAATAGTCGGTTACAGTCACTGTCATCAATATATGATAGTGATCGTTAATAAATGAAACATTGAAACCCAAGCCCGCCAATCTGCATTGGAGCAGCGTGGTGGATCTACGCTCTATATCTTCTCTCCTATAAGGACGGAGGCCTGGCCCCTAATAGGCAGATAAAAATGTTTTTCATATAAAGAAGAAGGATTGAATGATAAAATAGGTTTGTAACAACAAACGTTTATTTTTTTAATGTTAAACAAAACAAGAAATCGTCAACCCATGATACGGCATATATGAAATTGAGCTCGTAATATCTATCGATAAGATCAACAATCGTGCCCGAATTCGGCAATATTCCACCAGTAAGCCGATTTTGATAGCTCGCTTCATTTGCATTTTATTACTTCAAGTGAACACCTTTGATAACAAATAAGTTGGATGTGACAAATGATGTTGATGTAACAAATTATATTCTTACAGTAACTTAACATATTTCATATGTTGAAAGAATTTTAAATCAAATAGGAAATCTTTTCAAAATCATTGTTTAGGATATTTTAAACCAAAGTCCCAAAGTTAAAAGTTTATCGCGATCAGACAGACAGACAGACTACTAAATGGACTGGTATTTAATTTTTACAAATATAGATATTTGTAAAGATTGAATAACAGTCCATGAGTGGTTCCTGAGGAAGACTTTAGTTAAGTTAGTTAAATAATTTGTTAAGGTCATATGCAAATTGGACAATTGTTGAAAAAGTCGGCGAAATTAAAGCTGCATGGAAGATTTCATCGCAAACGCTTCCTTTATATATAACGAAACAGTGTATGAAAGAACTGTTTCTTCTTCTAATCTTTATTTTGGGGATAACTTGCCACGTCCATTTTCTTGAAAAGGGTTACGTACATTTTTTCATTATTTTTGTATTTTGGAAGGTTGCAACACATTATACAGTTATTTACCACGCAGGTGAAGTTCTGGGAGTCTGCTTTGCCGTTATTCCCGGTCACTATAATCGATTTTTGGAAAAAATACATCCTACGAACATCTCACCTACAGTTCGACTGTCAGTCTAATATGGCAAAATGTCACTGGAGAATACCGATTTGTGTTACATCCGCTTCGCAACCGTTGGTCATCGACTGCAACACTGACGTTTTTTCATGAGTAGACATACAGATACTAATCGTTAATGAATTTAACATTATCACAACCCAACCAGCACTGAAGCAGCGTGGTGGGTCTTCGCTGAATATCACTTACAAGGGGGTTACCCTGTAGTAGGCGGTTAATAGGTTGATAATAATAATTACAATTGTTGTGAAGATGTACTTAAAGCGTGTAGCATAAAGTGTTTGTAATAGTGCTAACAATTTGCCAAAGCGAGGCTATATTTCTTGTCGCGTTGGTAATTAGTCAGTCATCACTCGTCGAAAGATTACAGCGAGTCTGCGAGACGTCTGGCTGGGTGCCAACACTCAGTACATTGTTGTGTTGCCCTGTGCGTTCTAGCTTTTCGATTTTATCTTAAACTAGTAGATGCCTTTGACTGCTTCAGGGTAGAAAAGATCGTAAAACAATGCGATACTGTGGAGCCGTAACCAGCAATTTTTGCGCCCTGTGCCAGCGTGCGTAACTGACTTTAAATAAGGTATTGTTTATATATGGTCTGGTCATTTCTTCGCCCCTCAAGGGTCTGCACCCTGTGTCTGGGCACTGCTGCCACTGCCCTAGTTACGGCGTTGTATACAAAGTACCTACCGACGGTCACTCTGTGGTTAATTTATGAATGCATTGGATGGTGTTACGCAAAATGTCGTGAGTACATATTTTGTAGGTAACTTATAAATTTTTTTACTGGTTCTAGGAATATTTTAAACTTACTTCAGTTTCAAAGTCCCCTTTTATATGACACATATTTCACCCGCGTAGACGCCGTAGACGAAATATCGGAACATCCCTTCTTAAGTAGGTACTATGCCTTTCAAGTCAATCCAGTTTCGGAGTACCTTCTCTGTCAGAAGTATTTCTCTCATATGCCAGGTGTAAAGGGCATATTAACGGAAGCTTAAACTAGCGAATCAGTACATGATTCTCAGTTCCTCAGCGTTTGTATATTTTTTCTCAAGTGGTATTCTTTATATTAGCATATTAATGAAGTTTTCGTGAATATGCCATTTTCACTCGGTATATTCTTTTTTATCGACTACAAGTTGGCCCTTGACTACTATCACACCTGATGTTAAGTGATGATGCAATCATAATATATGTAGAGAAAATAGATATTAATTAGAATTGTATTTTAATGTCGTGCATTTATTCAATAAAGTTAACATTTATAGTCATAACTAGCTGACCCAGCAAACGTTGTTTTGCATTAAATATTAAAAAAAAAATTTAGATGAAAATTAGATAGTAGCCGATTCTTAGACCTGCTGAATACGCATACGAAATTTGGTTAAAATCGGTAAAGCCGTTTCGGAGGAGTACGGTAACTAATATTGTGACAGGGAAATTTTATATATTAGAAGATATGGGTTTAGGCTGCCCCGTCGTACCATGGTGAATGTTGTAACCTGGCAATGTGTCAGTATTATTTACAGGGGAAATCTTACCCAATATAGCATATATTCGGGCATTATAAGAAGGCTCAGAGTCACTCAGCGGGCGATGGAAAGAGCAATGCTCGGAGTATCTCTGCGTGATCGAATCAGGAAGGAGGAGATCCGCAGAAGAACCAAAGTAACCGACATAGCTCAGCGAGTCGCAGAACTGAAGTGGCAATGGGCGGGGCACGTAGTTCGAACAGCTGATGGACGTTGGGGGCCCAAGGTGGTAGATTGGCGACCCCGCACCGGACAACCCAGCGTTTGTCGACCTCCAACCAGGTGGACTGACGACATCAAACGTGTCGCAGGGAGCCGCTGCCAACAGCGGCTCGGGATCGTTGTGTTTGGAAGTCCCTAAAATGGCCTATGTCCAACAGTGGACGTCTACAGGCTAGTAATGATGATGATGATGATAAAACTAAAAAAACTTATAGACGTTGTTAAACCCTTCCTAATAATTTAAAGACGAAAGTTCGTTTGTATGAATGGATGGATATTCGTTACTCTTTCACGCAAAAACTACTGAATATATTTTGATAAAACCTAACCAATATTATAGCTTACATATCAGAATAGCACATGGGCAATATATCCCGAAATTTCCATGGGAGCTACGCGGCTAAAACCGCGGGCGTCCTCTAGTAGACAATACTTGTTTAATTGATATTTCAGCTCGTTAACAATCTCACTGCAGCAATATAAATTGCTGGAAAGTTGTTTCAAAATAGATTCATAGTAAACGGAACATTCTAAATGTTCTATGATTTGACAGTTGATTTGATTACGACAGCAATATTATTTGAAGACGACAAGCGGCAATTGTCCCTTTCTCAATATAGCTTTCTACTGTATCTTCCCTTTATAGAAGTTGATTAATTTAACTGTATCCTAAGAATTTCTAATTAAGTAAAGTTCTTAGTACACATCGATTGTTTGAGTTTAATAGTACTGGAAGTTTATCAGATCAATTATTTACTATTCGTAATGCTGTACTTTAGCACGGCAACTGTCTTAAGGCTAGCCACACATACCTACGCAATAATATTGTCAATAAAATATGGTAAGCCGTACCCTTTAATGTAATAATTCTGTAATACTTTTGGGGTACGACTTCCTTCCTGCCCCCCTATTCCGTAACTGTTTTTATTAGTTGATATCGCTCTTTATCGATAGTATCGCTTTAGACGAAGAGACAAAGACAAATTCGATAATCACATGTCAACTAGCAAACAGTTACAAAATAGGGAGGGAGCTGGTATAACTTTAAGACCAGCGCAATTAATTTTTAAAACCAAAAAAAAATCGCAGTGGGATGAAACCCATTGGAAAAGGAGGAGAATATCATAAAAATGAAAGGAAAAATAAATTACGGGCCTGAGGTCGGGTCAATGTACCCCTTACGTGGTTTTTTATATTTATCTTTTACAAATAAAACTTTATTTTCATGAAATTTGATGAAAACTTATCTTTTTACGTCCCAAACACACTATAATTTATTTGATTAGAAATATTTATTTTTTCACCTTATTTTGAATGAATATCGAAAAAATAAACAAATTTTCAACCGAAAATTCGGCCGTTAAAATATCAGCTTTTGTCAAAATGTTAGTGTGCTTTCTGTTCGTTGAAATCTCTACTTTACGATGGTGAAATAAATATATATATATATTACCTTAGTAAACCTTCTCAGAAAATGCAAAAACATTTTATCTACATATCCAAACGCATGCCTTTTTCAATTTTTTTTAAACGAAAACAAATAAAGCAAACGTTATAATGAGCACATGTACATTAAAACAACAAACAATTTATATTGTTTAGTAACGATAAGCAGTTAGCGGAATCGAATTAACTACATAATAAATACTACGGAAATGCAGCACGAATTCTCAACTTCATTTTACGCCGACATGCTTCGTTATAATTGGTAAAGTTTTTTCGAAGTTAATTATTTTTGTTGTAACATTTCAAATTAAAGAGGTTTAAAATAAAAATAATAATTTTTGAATATTTGAAATAAACATAATACTACGTTTTTATTTGTTTCCGCTTCTGAATTTGAAGGGAGGCATAACGAGCTCTCGGAGGCACGGGGGTGTAATTAGTACCATCAACCTTTCAACTCCCGGGTGAGATAAGAGAGAGAGTATTTTTTGAACCGACCCGAGACTCGAACCCAAGACCACACGATCCGAAGTCACATAAGCTAACCACTTGGTCAATTAGGTAGAGTCACAGCTGCAAGATGTTGTACACGACCATTGAAAAAATTAATTAAAAAGCAAGTAATTGAATGTTAATAAAAAATATAGCTTTTTCCCCTTTCTACTAATTACACAGTTTGCTACGCAATGACACAAATTCGTTTAGCGCCATAGAATTTGATTTCAAATATTAATTAAATTCAAATATTGTACTCCTATGCTAATCAATAGGCTAATATTATTATTTAAACATATAAACCTTACTAAAGTCAAAAGGTTTTATTTATTTGTAGGTTGCCCGCACAGATTCAATATTTATTTTAGTAAGTATTTTTTTACTATGTCATTGTAGTATAAAAATATATTGGTTGGTACTTGATTTATCCCAGCATATAGAGGTCACCTATCCATTTTGTTTGAAAGTTTGCTGTAGATATAATATATAGGCTAAAGATGTCAAAAAAAATTCAAAGCTACCTACTCCACCCCATTTCTGTTGGTTTATTTGCACGAATAGCTGCAATGACAAAAAAGCTGCCATGGCAACCGTCAGTCAGCTGATTACTTATTGCAAGGAATTAGACCGTTGCAAATTAGACTGTATAACAATAATATAAGACATATATTACAATGTTTAAGTTTGTTAAAAATACAAATACATTCTAGTATATATAAGATATCTCGGGACACTTTTGTCGTGAATTTTGTATTACACCCGAAGTCCATAGTACTAACTATTAATATGTCAATGGGGGTAACCTCACCTTACATATCGTAATAATATTGACAATATTATTGCGTGTGTGCGGACTTTACTAGATGTTATAATATAATGGTGCGCTTATACGAGAACAGATTATTCGACAACATGTTGGGTATTCGATTTTATTTTAATCTATTTCATTGGTATAGTTGCATCGCTTTCGCGAGGAGCGTCTTGTTTTCAACTTCTGTCGAATTGTGTTGCTGGTGTATGAATGGTCTACGTAGTTGTTTCATCCGTATAACTCCATGGTCTTCTATTAGTATAGTGCTACATAGAGCAACGCTTGTGTTTGCAGGTATTGCATTTTAATTACCCATTCAAGCCCACCTTAACAGACACATTCGAGTCCAATCTTTTAAGAGTGTCGACCTTACACGTAGCTACTCTGATTAGCATAAGCTTAAGTACGTCGTTGGGTCGACTACAAACATTTTATTGAGAATGCTATGCTATCGCCGGTTATTATATTCTATGTTCGAAACAATTGGTCGCGACTTCGTTAGGAGAAATTTTCTGATTTCCCACGAGGTTGAGAATTTTTCCGCGTATGCCCTCTATGAATAAGTGGGTAGGAGAACAAAGTTTTGCAATTATAGTAATGTTATACTGTGGTGGTCATATAAAGTTATGCTGATTGATGAACAGGATCGGTACACAGGTTTGTTATCGAATAGCTAAAGCTTTTCGAATAGGTGTCAAATTTTTTACCGACATTTTACAAGAGCAATCTCTGATAGACAAAAAAGTTTAATAATTTGGCACATTTATTCAGACGCTGATATGGACTAACATAAACGAAAACTGGGCGGTTCTGGAAATATCATCATCATCATCATCATCATCATCATCATCATCATCATTACCAGCCGGTAGACGTCCACTGCTGGACATAGGCCTTTTTAGGGACTTCCAAACACAACGATCCCGAGCCATCTGTTGCCAGCGGCTCCCTGCGACATATTATGTGACACAGGAAATATTATGTACGGGTCAAATTAATAACCTCCTTTTTTAAGTATGGTTAGGAGCCAGGATTCCCTCCATATAGGTGTTGGATTATGGGACTTAGCTGGTATTCGCCTGCGAGTCCATATGATCACCATCCGATGTTATGATAATGTTGTAATTACGAATATATTATGATGTTTTTGTAATGATAATGATCGTAACCAAGCTCTAAATGTGCCCTCCGAGGCACGGAGTTGTAATACCACCAATTTTTAAAAAATATTCTGTATAATTACATAAATAAATATTATAGGACAATTACATACATCGTTATAGCCCCAAAGTAAGCATACTCGTAAGTAGCTTGTATCATGGGTGCTATGATAAGTGATGAATATTTTTATATATATATTATACTTATAATATATAGATAACCCAGACACTGGAAAACATCCATGTTCATCACACAAACATTTTCCACATGTGGGAATCGAATCCACAGCCTAGGACGCAGAAGCAGAGTCACTACCTACTGCGCCACTCGGCCGTCAAATTATATAAAAATAGAAAGAATATAAAAATGTTTCCATTACATTGTTTATTTTAGCACCAGGATATATACGTAGAATTCTTATCCACATACATAACTGTATCTAACTAGAGCTGTGCTTAGATACGGATACTAAGAAAGAGGACGAAGTTTGTAGCTTGATCAAAACTTCAAAGTCTTCAAGACTAATACAGTGTAACTCCAAGATTTGCCTCGAGCGCTATCGATATAGTTTGAAACTAAAAAGTGCCGACATGTTTTGCAATACGTAAATCTATTCCGATGCTGAGATTCAATTTATCGAAATCGTTGACTCGGAAAGATGTTTGTCTCTTCCGTATTTTAATATTTATCATTGGATTGGCTTTTGCTAGCGTGGAATTCAAATCAAGTTGCATCTTGGGTCTAGTAAACAATGTTGCAACAGTAGATATATATTTTTACTCGATTGCGGCGGGCGAAACTCTTGTAGAGGGGGGAGGGGGGGGGGGTCGTCTTATTTGTTTGACTTATATATTTATATTCATTAACAGATTAACATTTCATTTCAATGTTTTTTTGACCACACAGCCAAGAGGTCGTGACGGTAGCGCGATTTAAAAAGATGTGACATGATGTAAAAATGGTTTAAAAACAGAATTTCAGGGACTCAATATTATTTCAAAGGCGAACCCTACTGGACAACAGACTTAACTGTACTATAGCAGAGCATAATAAGAATTAAGAATGGTTGATCAAAACATAAACGATCTTAAAAAACCACTCATAGGAGCAACTTGGTGGATCTAAACACTATATTCCTTCTCTCACAAGAATAGTAACCTGAACGTGTAGTGGGCCGTTAAGATAGGCTGGTAAAAACAATGATGATGATCAGCTTGCCATTCAGTTAAACTTACAGATTCACCCCAAGTGCGATCACAGTTACAAACTAAAAATCCCTCCATCCATGTTCTCAAACAAATCTGTTTCGAGTTTCTCCTTGGCACAAAATATCCTTCTCGAGAAAGTATTTCTCTTTAGCAAATTCGCCGACTTGTAAAGCTATTTGTTCTTGCTGTGACACGGATAGCAGGGTGAAAGGCTTTACGTCAATTTGTTACAATCATTCAATGCAAGTTCGGAGATATAGGCGACAACAAGGAAAACCTCTTGGTATTTAGGAGCACATTGTGTTTGTGGCAAGGTAAAATTATCATTAAGATAAATACTTTCCTTTATTATGTACGTAGGTATTCTTGTATTTGAGACATTTTCTAACTTATGACATACAAGTAATTTTTATACATAACATCACGCCTTATTCCCGTAGGGGTAGACAGAGACCACATCCCTCCATTTGCCACGGTTCTTGCATAACTCATTAGCTTCTTCAACTCTCAATAATCCTTTCATACAAGTTCGTCGGTTTAGGGTACTCTTGACCTGGCCATTATTTAAAATGTCCTGAATTTGGTCCAGGAACATTCGCCTGGGCCTTCCCCATCCAACATTTTCATCACCCTCGCCTTGTAAATATCTTTGGTTAATCTTCTTTCACCCATTCTCTCTACATGTCGAAACCATCTAAGCATCCCTTTCTCAATTTTAGTCACTACATCTTCTTTTACTCCACACTTTTCTCTTATCATACTATCACACAGTTTTAGAACACTCAAATTTTTATACACAAAATTATATTAAACTTTAATAATAAACAATGGCCTATTTTATATAGTGCATCATACTTACTTAATTTTGATCAAAGTGTGAGGTTAGGAGAAAACTAAATCGATAACAGAGAATAGAGCTAGAGTAGAGAATATTAGGTAAGGACAAGTAGGGCATATACCTACACGGAGGAGACGTTATTATATTTAGATGAAAATGTTTTTGATTGGATGGTTCCATAGATTGATATGATAGGTGAAATGTTTAAAATTTTCCTTGTGTTATAAAAGAGTACGCGACTAAGTTATTACTATTTTTCACTCTAATTTTCTTTTTAACTGAATCATTAGTATGAGTGTAGACTATATAAAAACAAGCATGCCCCCATTCCAGAGCCCTAATTTCCAACGTTTCCAATAATATCTTCACATTAAATCGGCGGTGTACCCTCATCAAGCTTAATGTGACCAATCAACGATACAATGTCAAAACAGGGTAAAATACTTAGGGCGGGCTATTATTAGCTGTGAATTTTAAATTACATTGACTTGATTGTAAATCACCGACGATCATTAATACAGCTCTTCTATAAGGGTGCTAATTAGTAGACGATCGCGAACGACACCTGCAGGCGATGTTTTGTAGTGACATTACTGGTTATTGTATATGTATACAAATCAGTAGTGTCGCTGCGACATGTCGTATGCTGTAGTCGTTTGTAGTCAGCTACGATCCGCTAGGTAACGTGCCTTGACAACACACTATATCTTGACAATAAGGACCTTAAGGTAACTTATCCCATTGTATTTCAATACAGATAATTCATTAGGCTTGCTGTGCACTTTATTTTGTGGGTATTGAATGAAATTGATCCGTCGCACTCGGCTATCTAACGCTTTTTAAAGGAATGAGTAATATTTTGTATTACAAAATTAAAACAAGTTGTTCTATTTTGTATTATCTACGTCGTCTTAATAAAGTTTTCAGAATTATGTCGTAGAATCTGTAATTTTTCTACAATTAGTTACTTCGTTTCACACTTCAACACTTTAGATTTATTGATTGCTTATCAGTTGTCAGATTAGTGTAAAGTATTTATAGAGAGCGTGTCAGAAAACCCCTGTCACGCTATCCAAAACCTCTGTTGTAAAAGACTTCATAAAAACCTCGTAAGTTTTGAAAAATAATATGACATTCTACATTGGTATTAAGAGCTCACGCAGCTTGACAGAGTTTAAACGTTCTGCGTTCAGCGTTCTATATAATGAATGTAGCAGGAAGTTCTGATTGTCAGCTATCGGTGCAGTTAAAATCAGTCATATAAAGTTACAAACTTTGCGCAAAACACAGAACACCAAACGGCTTTTGTGATTGCTGAAAGCAGGCGTTCTCTGTATTAAGTTCTGAGTCACTTGGCAACTTTGTATCTTTAGAACGCACTGAGTGCTATTTGTGCGGTGCTATAAAGTTAGAAACATTACATAAATGCGGAACACTTCTAAGTTCTAAGTTATATATAACCTAGTACTTAGAACAGTAGAACGCCTTCCGTCTGCATAGTCTAAATGGTAGTCCCCAACCACAATTTATTAAGAATTTTACGTTCAAAAACAAATCGTATGACGCTTTTTGTTCAAGCAGAGGCAACGGAATGATGTAACGATAACTAAGTGATATCCACACCGCGACAACCTCGAGCGCTTTGAACAATAAAAGCTGCTCATATGGAGAATAAAAGAAATATTAACACACAGACACACTTTACGTTCATATTTTATGAGCTTTGTTTCAAATTCGAATAACATCCTTGCATTTAATTGGGCAAGTATTAAGGTGAAAAGAGGAGAGAAACACCTTAAAAGGACATAGGACTGTAGTCAATAAATCAAAGATACTTTAATCTTACTGAAGAGTAGTAGAGCTTTTTGTGATAGAGTTTGTCCGTGAAAGTACTACTCGTCTACCGCTAATCAGAAGTGTTGTATTTTCTAATTTACCTACTTAACTTGAAGGACTAATGTAATTAGAGGCATTTGAGGCTTAACACCTACGCCTTTGGTTGTTGTATACAAGGTGGGACGTAGAAGGATGGAGTCCTAATTACGCCCTGCGAAGGATTTTGTATGTTTATATAAACTCTTAAGGACGAAGAGTCTTTGATAGCGAGGCTTTCGTCAATTAAAAAAAGTTGATAGCTTGTCAGCTTGTGATCCTATCGTAGGTAAGTATGATACGCAAGTTTGGAGTTGAGACCATCGTTCCTTTGGAAGCTAGTACGGTTTGACTATCAATAGTCCAAGTATACAACGTAGTTTTCTTATATTTATTATGATCGCACTCGCTAGGCACTTATCTTCATGCCGACTCTCGATCTACTATGTTTATCATCATTATGAGGCTTTTTTAATCAGGCCTCCCTTCCTATAGGAAAGTAGACTTGGAGCGGGCGTACACCCACCACTCTGTATTGGATTATGTCTATAAAAAAGCGGACGTTTTACCACATTTCCATCGCGACATTTCATACAAAATCTAAATGAAAGAGGCATTGTGAACAAGTAATGGTGATGATAGCGATAACTAAGCGGTATCGGCTCACCGATCAAACGTGCTTTGAATAATAAATGCCTAATTTACTTTTTATGATCGCCGTAGAGGGCATAGACGAAAAAAACTCTTTTGATATAGATTGTGGAGGAAGTGTCGTTTAGTACCTATTGAGCTCGTTATAAAGTTAGTATTTTTTCTGCTTATTTTACTGTCTATATGTCTTATTATCAATGTCTTATATTTCTTATTATCAATCGACGACCTCCGAGGCGCAGTGGTATGCGCGGTGGGTTCGATTCCCGGCGGGGCAGATTGAGATTTTTCTTAATTTGTCATGGTCTGGCCTCCCACCAGGGAGGCTTTCACCGTGGCTAGTTACCACCCTACCGTATCGACAAGCGATTTAGCGTTCCGGTACGATGTCGTGTAGAAACCGAAAGGGGTGTGGATTTTCGTCCCACTCTTAATAAGTTAGCCCGCTTCCATCTTAGACTACATCATCACTTAACATCAGGTGTGATAGCAGTCAAGGGCCAACTTGTAGTCGAAAAAGAAAAATCTATTTTAATGACCCACAAATCAGACCTTAACTTTATATAGAAATGGAGATATGGGACTTAGACTAACCACGCTCAAGGTAATGGGACCCACGTGCTGTCTAAAACATGGGGTTATAACACCAGTGGCTTCCCAATTCCAAGAGTTTCTCATAATAAAGAAAAGCTCAATATTTTGAAGCCCGACCAAGGCTGCGAATCCTGTACCTCGGGATACTAAACCAGCTAACCATTACATCAACGACGTAAGCCTACTCAGTATTCAATTTTACTCTTAGTAGTAGTAAAAAAAGGTGTATAATATATAAAACCACGTTGTCGATTATGTCGAACAAACACGAAATGAGTTTCAATTTTTTATAGACGATAAGCAGCAAAAACCTTATATTTATTTTATCTATACTAATAGTACTACACTTTTTATACAAGATTTTTGTCTTATGTAAATTGTCAGTGTATTCCAACGGAGTCAACAGTGTAAACACGCCTGCAGCTGTTTTTGAGAACGTTTACAACTGTGTGTGTACGAGTACTTGTATCCAGTGCAGTGTACGAGTACAGTCAAGAGCTGACCTACACTGTCTACACTTCTTACAGCCCTAAGGGTGTACTAAAAATGACATAACGAACCTAGATTAACAACTTGACATTTACAAGTCGTCTTTCTACATTGTTTTTTTGTTTGCTCATAATTATGATTTGCTGAAGTATCGTAATATAATATAATCTAAGGCCGCTGCGTTAACTATAATATAATTACTTATTCTTTGATAACATATTTTTTTAAAACCATAATAAATTACATTTTATAACGTGTAAATAAAATTAAAAATAAAGAAACTGTGATTCTCTATGTCACATATTTGAGTTTTGTTATTTTGAGAATAAAAACAGTCTTTATTTTTGTACAAGTTTGAATTTATTAAATTATAAAAATCTGTATAAAAGTCTGTATTATAAAAATTGTTTCGCATTTACATTTTTAGAATATTAATACCAAAGCGTGTTAAGTATTATTTTAGAAAATAATAATAATGATTAAAAATACAGCCTGATGTTTATAAATAATATTATTTTTTTAAATTCAAATATCTTTGGATTTTGAATAAGTGGAATCATTACAAAGCACCACCCACTACAGAGCCAGGCCTACCTCCTTATAGGAGAGGGGATAAGGAGCGTAGACCCACCACGCTACTCCAATACAAGTTGGCGGGCTTAGGGTTATAACGACCGATGGCTTAACGTGCTCTCCGAGGCACGGGGGTGTAACACCACCAACTTCCCGACTCTGGGCTTGGAATGTACTGAGAATTTCATAGAAGAATGAAAAACTCAGAATTATTCCTTGACCCTACCCAGTATTGGAATCCAGGACCTCGTGATAAAAGCCAGATTTAGATTAACTACTAGACTATCAAGGCAATCGGTAAGTTGAATGTTTACAGAAAAATATTGTAATTAATTTTAATTGTTTACACAAAATATGTTACAACTACGCTGGAAGTTACATCACCACATTCTTTGATTTTTCTTGTTCGTCTGGATTGAATTTCGCAGCAAAAAATATTTGATTTTTATAGCCACAAGACGTACCACCTAGTAAAGACGTTTTCTAAAGAAAAGGCAGTAAAACGTAGCCAGACTAATTGGTATTATATCGAGCATCCTCAAGTGCCCCTTGATTCGTGAATCGATAACTGTAGAGGTACTGTTTGTACATAAACTACCAATTAGAAGAATGAAATAAACACTGTTTATTTCATTCTTCTAATATTCTTGATATATGTACTTGTCGTAACCACATCGTAGATTTGCTCATTTCATGAAATGCTCGAGAATTTCATGAAATGGCCGCGTTTCATGATGTGGCCAACTCAATTTGACCAGATCGTTAAATCGTCTACGTTTCACGATTTTATCATCCACGTTTGGCCGAATCATATAAAAAGGGGCTAGGCCCAAACATTATATGCAATTTATAAATGCTATAATAATAATTAAACCTAAAAAGTTTAAAAATACTTGGACCTTGCTCATGAGATTACCGTCATGTGGAATGTTGATTCAACAATGATTGTTCCTATAGTCGTTTCAGTCAATGGTCTTATAGCGAAAAGCTTTGACGAACATCTTAAAAAGCTTTCGCTTAATGGTTGGATCAAGGGTCGGGTACAGAAGGCAGTAATTCTTGAAACGGCGCGTATTGTGAGGAGGTTCCTCTCTCTGGAGCCCTGACCACAGTTGCTTGGACCCCCGGGCCCCGCAGCAGGCGGAATGAATTTTTTTATAAATTTTTAATAGTGTTTTTTTTTATAGCTTTATAAGCATTGTTAAAAATTTTAAAAATAATTGTAAATAAATAAATAAGTGTTAAAAATTAAACCTAATATTTTAACGCCCCACCCCGCCCTGCTTCGCGGGGCTCCTATTTATGGGTGGTTTACAAAAAAAACCGAGTCGGGGTACTCTGAGTCGGGGTGTAACTAGTTTACGATATTACGATCAAATAATTTTTACCACTTCATGAAGTAATGAAGTAGTCGCGCGTTAAGTTGGCCCCATCGAGAAACGATTTTGTATCATTGATCTGCCCAGACCATATCATGATGTGGCCAATAGACAGGCAAACCAATGTCTGTAGAAACCGATAGGGGTGTGGATTTCATCCTACTCCTAACAAGTTAGCCCGCTTCCATCTTAGACTGCATCATCACTTAACATCAGGTGTGATAGCAGTCAAGGGCCAACTTGTAGTCGATAAAAAAAAAAACATTTCATGAAACGCGACCATTTCATGATCTACTCAAACATTTCATGAAATGAGCAAATCTATGATGTGGCTACGACATACTCACTTTCCTAAATTTTTACATTATTTAGACTTTTGACGACCTCTATGGCGCAGTGAATTTATAACACGGAAGTCACAAGTTCGATTCTTGGCTGGGCCGATAAAAAAATTCTAATTTGATCAGGCTGGTGGCAGACTTCAGCCGTGGCTAGTTACCACCATACCGACGAAAAAACGCACCGCCAAGCAATTAAGCGCTCCCGTACGATGTCGTGTTGAAACCGAAACGGATGTGGATTTCATCCTATATTCCTAAGAATGTTAGCCTGCTTTCATCTTGGATTGCATCATGTCTAGCCATCAGGTGTAGTCAAGGGCTAACTTGTAGTTAATAAAATAAAAAAATATTTTTTATCGAAGAAAGGAAAAAACATTCACTTTGTAAAGATTCATGTAGCCATAGTTGAAAGAAGGAAATAAATCCTTTCTTTATTCCCTTCTTCTTCTATTTATTATATAGTTGGGACGAAAGACTTGACTCGGTTTGCGTCCTCCGACTTTGTTGTAATCCGCTTTGAACTGGAAATGTAACTTGAACAAAATCACTTTTCTTGTATTTTTTAAATAGAAGTTGCAGCGAGAGACTTTCTCGAATACCTACTGTTTGAATATTGTTGTGATTATTTATCATTATCAGTTTATGGACATCTATTACTATAAACTTAACATAATAAGGTTGTTTTAAAGTCCTTTTCGGATATAGAATTATGTATATAACATCATGAACTGTGACTACTATATGAATAAAACAAGAATAAAATAGCATAAAACAAGGTCGCTTCCCTCCGTCCTCCTACTTATTTAAGTAAGTTTAAATGTTTAAACTACGCACGATGTTTTAATGTGTTTTTATGCGAATACGAGAGGTAGGTCGTCGGCACAAGCGTCTAATAATTTCTAAATAAACTATCGTAAATCAATAAAAACTATACTAAAGTCAAACTCGATTGAGAATGCTTGTCAACAAACAAATTAAAAATAAAGGTAGAAATCACTAGTCATTTTACACCTATTTTTTTAAACGACTTAAAAAAAAGAGTTTCTCAATTCGACCGTATATATTTTTTAATTAACTAGTTAATGACGAATTAATGGCAATAAAATAGATTAGTCAGCTTAAAACTAATTAATATATTCAATAACTTTTAAATAAGATTTTATAAAAAAACAAAACACAATTTTAATATTAGGCATAAAATGTGTTGCATTTTCTACCTTCATTTTAAATTTGTTTGTTGACAAGCATTCTCAATCGAGTTTGGCTTTAGTATAGGTTGATTTTCAATAACTCGATTCGCTACACTATTCTATATTTATTAGTACGGAAGAAAATTTCGTTCTCGAAGCTGCCAAACAACAAGACGAATATAATATCAGAGATAAGCGCCGTACCATATAACCCCTCGTCGATATTCCTGCAGCAAACTAGCTCCAATCTTGATCGTCCCATTTGTCCTGCAGACAGTAAAGCGCGTCTTTGCCGCGGGGTAACAAGTGAAACGTTACTAGCTGCTCGTATTATGGAGCTTTGTGATTTATTGCAATATACGTACACTATCTAGGAGGTTTTTATTTCTATCAATTTTTCTTTTTAATTCTTTTTTATGTTTTTGACAGCCTTCGTAGGGAAGTATGTAGGAGATTTTTCTTTCTATAAATTTTTCTATTTAATTCTTTTTTATGTTTTTTTGACAGCCTCCGTGGAGAAGTATGTGCAGTGGATTTGATTTCTGACCTATTTTTATTTTTTTATTGGATGTTGATTGATTTAGTTTCTGATGGAAACCTATAGCCGTGGTTAGCGTTTTTCGATTTAGTTTCGGTATGATGTCGAGTAAAAACTAGAAGGGGTGTGAATTTTCATCCTAAGAAGTTGGTTCGCTTCCGTCTTAAAGCCAGTCAAGGATTGACTATAGCGAATAAAAAAGCTATCCTTTCCTTCTACATATTGAATAATAAATATTTAAGTTCGCAATAATTGTCATTCATATATTATTAGGTATATTAGATGGATAATTTGTTCATTTTGGGTGTCTTTAATTTCAGTTCTAACGAACACAGCTTTCATCGCATATGTTAGCTAAACTACAACAGAATTTCTAAGATAACATCTAACCTAAGACACGGGCCAACGTACTGGTTTCAATATCCCGCTTCCAAACAATCTGTAATCTCGATCGGTTATACGTCCACACTGCAGACAGGCAAGAGCCTTCAACTTGTGGTTAACACGTAACTGGATTTCTAGACAAATCAAGTTACCTAAGCTCCGTAACATACTATTACGAACATTGTATGTGACTTTGTAACAATTTTCTTTGTATATACCTATTTACTTTGTATATACTTGTATCATACTACTATTTCAAAGGCGAAAGTTTGTGTGTGTGTATTATTGCTATTTTAATAAAATTTACTATGGATTTAGCTGATACCCTGGATTAACAAATAGGCCACATTTTATCCGCAAGAAAAACTCTAGTATAATACAAAAGGCAACTCTTACTGACAGATCTAAAGCACAGTTTTGCACAAGTGGAGGTTTGACGTATTTTTACGTAAATTTTGATGAAATAAATAAAATCTTTTCTTAAATAAGATAAGGACGACAATTACAAAGTGCATGTATGAACTTAGAAATACAAAATAAGTGGTTAAACTTAGGTTTGTTCTGCATCCCTCTAGCTCTGAAGTAGCGCGCCTTGCTATA
This sequence comes from Mycalesis mineus, assembly GCA_034621355.1. NCBI lineage: Eukaryota > Metazoa > Arthropoda > Insecta > Lepidoptera > Nymphalidae > Mycalesis > Mycalesis mineus. The sequence goes on from CM067884.1 coordinate 8,499,289, forward strand.
CGATTGGTCTCCTGCCTTATTGAAATTTTATCTTAATGCCTTTCAACTGACTCTCACAGATGAGAGTAACTTAGTAAGATGGGGAAAAGCTTCGGAAAAATCTTGCTATACTTGTGGTGAGACAGTGGGCACGGCGTGGTACTGATTGGTAGGATGCGTGGAAGTGGGTGCGAGAGGTATACCAGCGAAGTCTCTCTATAAGCTGCTAAAAGACCTTAGCCTTACTAGAAGTGCAGTAAGCTTCATATTGGAACGAGTATCCAAAGCTGCTCTAGTAGGGTCCTTCCGAATTTGGCTGAGCAGGGAGAATAACTTGAACAGAGGAGAAGTGTTGACGGCCGTCACTAAGAGATCTCTTTTAAACCTACACCCATGTCACAAGTCTCGGGCTCTGTTCGGAGTTTTTCTCTCAGCCACGCGATGGACCCGGCACCCGCACGGTGAATCCATGGAATTCGTCTGGATATTCGTCTATCTTATAAAAATGGTATGGCATATATTCTGTTAAGTAGTTTAGTTTAGGGAAAAGAAAAATTTAAAAAAAATATTGATAATTTAAAACAATTGGGTGTTGAATACCAGGGTTACTAATGGTACTCTTGTATAAAATCTTTGGGACTATGCCAAGTGATATGTAGGTATGGCATATTTCGATAAAAAGTGTACAACTTTTGCTGAGGCTAACAGGAGTTTGGCAAGTCTTACGTTCGAGTCTGGAATAAAATACTATGAATTCAAAGCTTTATTATCATCAGCTTAGCTATCTAAGCTAGCTAGCTTTATGTATATAATGTAACATTTACATTATCTATAATTAGTCTTCTTAATTTTATTACATACTCATGTGGATTAATCAATTTAATGATATTTTTCTCCTTTCATAATTGAGGTCTAGTAATATGAGAGTTAATAAACTCCGCAATATGCCTCTATATTATTTGTTTTCATTTAAACCGCACACGTGTACAATTTCTGGCCAATCGAAAAAGCAATTATAAACTTCACAACACGATTACATTGGTATAGCCAATTTATTCCGGGAAATCCGTTTGGCTCTGCATGTAAAGAAACGTCAATGCAACACAAATACACTGTTAAAATATTTTTAATAGTGTATTACAGAAGGAGGTGTATGAAATCAAAACCAAAAAATTAACTAAAACCCTTTAATTACGTTTTTGACGGGTTTGAGGGCTTGGCTTTGATGTAGTAGTATGCAGCGGTGGACTTTTAACACGGAGGTCCAGGGTTCGATTTTCGGGCCGATTGAGATTTACTTAATTGGTTCAGGTATGGCTATCTGGAGGCTTCGGTCGTCACAAGTTGTCTCACAGCATGTCGATTTTGTAACAAAAATCGACAATGCGAGTCTCGACGTCGTCTCTATCTTTCTCTATTTAACACGACAATATAGATAGAGAGATATAGCGACGAAGTCGATCCTCGCATTGTCGAGATTAGTTACATAATCGACATGCTGTTCACTATACAACTATGTACACTTAAAACCAAATAGAATTCCTATAGATAGAAATGTTGTGGGTTCAATAAAACCTTATAAAAATACGTTAATGCGTGCCGTCAACATGAATATAAGGATGATAAGTATAAGTAGGTCGTTACACTTTTGGAACAGCGTTACAACAACCTAAGTATCATCCTCTCATCTCAGCTCAGTCATCTTGTAAATTAAGGAGCGACCTGTTTTCTATTTGTGATTGATATGTGTATTGTGCTCTTTATCTATTTTTGGATAATACGCTATACGAAGTAGAGTAACTTTGGTGCCTCTTTATTTGGTATTTTTAATATTACAAGGAAAAAGGTCAATAAACTTTAAAAAATTAAAATTATTTTATTTTAGTGTGTGTATTTAAAAGAACAACTTAATCAACATACTTTAGAGGAGTAAAATAAAGGTGCGACGAGGACTTATTATTTTGTGTGGTATAGTAACATAATGTATAAATAAATAAAATAAAACTTTAACGATTTTCTTTGCACAGTGGTATGCACAGTGGATTTATAAGACGAAGGTCCTGGGTTCGATTTTTTGACTTGGTCCAGGTCAGACTAGTAAGTGGCTAGTACCTTGCCGATAAAGATGTACCTACCGCCAAGCTATTTAGCGTCCCGGTACGATATCGGGTAACCAAAAGGGGTATAGATTTTCATCCTACTCCTTACAAGTTAGCCCGCTTCCATCTTTAGACATCACTTACCATTAGATGTGATAAATTGTAACAAAAAATAAAATAATACTAAATTATGAAACAGTTGCTCACATATTAGTGTTATAGTAATCGTATTCCATACTGGTTTACTTTACTGGTTTTTCTTTGATTGTTATTTATATTTAATTTGATTGTTGTAATCTGTGGCAATAGTAATAGAATAAACATAAATAGAGACAGACTACTTGGAAAAGGTTTCTTTAATATCATTAAGACAAAGACTCTGTGCAATGAGGTAAGTAGCATACGTAACTACGGTAGCGTCTGCGAAACACAAATGGACTTAGTTTATTTAAATTACATACTTTTCTCTCAATTATTTATATTGCCATTTTATAATTTGTTAAAAATGTAATAAATACAGGAGAATATAAAAAACACTATTAAAAAAATGTTCTTCCGTTTGCGTGGCTTTCGAGTGCTCAATCATCCGGCGGTCACGGTACTGGAGTGCTAATTGTTAGACTTGCTTTAATATAATACTCATTTTTCTTCTCTCATTAATTTTATTTACGTTTTCTTTTAAAACTTTTAACAATGTACAAAAATAGACGGAAAAACACTATTAAAAATTTATTTTTTTAATAGTGTTTTTCTATCTATTCGTGTTCTCCACCGCTTACGGGGTTTTAGCCAAGCAACCGGTGATCAGGGCTTCAGAGTGAGAAACCTCCTCATAATACACGCCGTTTCAAGGACTACTGCCTTGAATCCGACCCTAGGTCCAATAAGCCAAGCTAAGCGAAAGCTTCTTAAGATGTTGGTCGGAGCTTTTCGCAAAAAGAGCATTGACTGAATGGACTATCGAAACAATAATAGTTCATCATCAATAATAATAATATCAATCGAGATTCATTTTGATTAGTACTGGAAATAATTGTTTTTATCACAGTAATAAAAGTCCAGCGGAAATTCATATGTAAGTGCGTATTTTGTTACTCCGTTATGCCGCAACTACTGAATTTATTTCGATTCTTGGGAAAAAGTCAGTTTTAAAGACGATGTGCACTGGTGGCAAAGCGGATGTAACAGAAATCGGTATTCTCCAAGGACATTTTGCAATATTTGACTGACAGTCGAACTGAAGATCGACGAGATGTAAGCGAGATGTTCGATGTTGATGAAGATTTTCTAGAATCGACATACTGATGTTATTAGTTAATTCGCAATGTTTTTACTAAACAAACACTACATTTTTTCGATGATATGATAATCGATCTTCTCCAATGACATTTTGCAATATTTGACAGACAGCCGAACTGAAGATCGACGACATGTAAGCGAGATGCTTGATGTTGATGATGATTTTCAAAAATAGACATACTGATGTTATTAGTTAATTCGCAATGTTTTTACTAAACAAACACTACATTTTTTCGATGATATGATAATCGATCTTCTCCAATGACATTTTGCAATATTTGACAGACAGCCGAACTGAAGATCGACGACATGTAAGCGAGATGCTTGATGTTGATGATGATTTTCAAAAATAGACATACTGATGTTATTAGTTAATTCGCAATGTTTTTACTAAACAAAACACTACATCTTTTCGATGATATAATAATCGATATTCTCCAATGACATTTTGCAATATTTGACTGACAGTCGAACTGAAGATCGACGAGATGTAAGCGAGATGTTCGATGTTGATGATGATTTTCGAGAATCGACAAATTGATGTTATTAGTTAATTCGCAATGTTTTTACTAAACAAAACACTACATCTTTTCGATGATATAATAATCTATTGGTATTATTATCGATGTACATTAAACCTTTGCCAAACTCCGTCGAGGAAAATGTTTCATGTGAAAAACCAATACATCGTTGTAGTGGGCGGAAATCTTTATAAACGTCATGACTGTAATTTATTATAGCCGGTCTTAGCTAACTTGTAAACTAACTGCCGACCCAATAGAGGAAATCAATGGAAAGAAATATATGATACCCACGCAACATTATATAATGACTTCTACTCGTACTTACATATTATGAAACGTTTGCATATCAGGCGGTTACTAAAACTCGAGTGCATTTTATAAAAATGACGAGGCGAATTTTAAAATAGACACACAGAGATTTATACTCTACTTTGTTTAATTTCATTTTTTGAGCACAACGGACAATTAGGTAGAAATCAGTTACATAAATTACTTGATGGTAATTTCAATGGCGTGCGCGAAAATTGAAATTATGTCTTCATAATGTTTTAGCATAAAGAGATCATTAGTTGAAAAAAAAAAACAGCTAAACTTGACTTTTTATTAAGTATAGAAAAACGTCTTATGTCTGACTAGACTCATACTGAATTTTTCAAAAACCAAGAACCAAGAGCTCTACCTTCTTTAATAGCAAGATAGCTTATTTTTTGAAAAATGTTGGGGAAACTGTATAGTAATTTAGTTGTTTAATTTCATCACAATAATTTACATACAATAATAAAATAAAATCAATGTAAATAACATTGATTAACTAAGGCTACGGCTGGCTTAGCTTAAAAAACGCCAGCGTTTAATGTGAATGGGACAGGCAACTTTGCTGGCTTCGTATAAACTCTGCTCTAACGTTTTAGTATTTTTTGAAAGACACTGAGTTTGATGAACCAGCTGATTTTAGCTTGTCATTGTTCCAGGCCCCGCACCGGTCTGCTAGGCGCACTACAAAGGCTCGCTCGACCCCTTCTGTGACTAGCCAGACTTCGAGAACAAGGCACGGGCGGCGGATTGTAAGGAACTTTTTTTTCACTATGTAACACGCTTGGTTTATAAAAAATGTATGGTATACTGCTGCTGCAGCTTGGAATAGGCACAACAAACTGAGGACCTGAATTTGTTACTGCCATTAGGTACAATTTTCAAGTTTCTATTTCTCTTAGAAAGTTAATCACTGAAAAATTCAACGGCACCCTGGAACTACTTCGAAGTGAAATGCTCCACCTTAGAAAACTAGAGTTTGAGAAATTGAAGAATTACGTTCTTTAAGCTCAGTTTCTAAGCTCCACGATTTATATAAAATTTTAAAAAGAGTTCTTACACAACAATAATTTATTTTGAAAGTTTGTAAATGACTCCTTGCCCCCGTTCGTTCGAGTTGCGCTGTTCTGAATAGGGCCAATAAATATTTAAGGCTCGCCATTATCTCGTTAAGGCTATTTATCATGTTGTAAGTAGGTTACGAAGATTCTACAAGATATAAATCAATTAATTATAGTCTGTTAGGGTGGCTTTCCACAAGGAGTGCGTCACGGAAAAATTACTGGGGTCTGCTTACATTTTGGTTTCGAGAAGTTATGAAATATTCCTAAGTTCAGTTGACTGGTATACAACAACTTATTGGAATTCCCGACTGGCGGCTTGCAGCAAAATAATACAGATAGTAGGCAAATGTTGGCAGAAAGTACAAGCGCTATATTTTGTAGCAACTTGTATTAGACTTGTAAATTTATTATAAACGATTTTTTTTTACTAAAAATATAATATTATAATAGGTATGAGCATAAAATAATAACACGTGGTGTTTGTTGTGTGTTGCAGAGGCGTGGGGCGCGGCGCGTGGCGGCGGCGCGGGCGCGGGCGGCGCCATGACGCGGCGCCCGCCACCATGACGCTGCCGCCGCCCGCGCGCCCCGCGCACTACCCCGCCGCGCACCGCGCAATGCGCTATTACCGCATCTGGATCTACGCGTGCAACGGGGCACTGCTGCTAGGGGCGCTCGCGTTTTGTGCAGCAGCGGGCCGCGCACTCGCAGACTACCGCCGGGCGCTCGTCCCCGGCCTCGGCGCCGCGCAGCCCGGCTTCCTCTACGGATACGCGGCTCTGCCGGCGCAGGCCGGTCTGCTGCAGCTGCTGGGCTGCTTGGCCGCTTTGCGACTCTCCGAACGCATGCTCAACGCCTACTGGCTGGCGCTCCTGGCACTTCTGGTGGGAGATGCCGCGATAGGGGTCTACTGGGCATTTCGATTCGAACGCGTTTGCCGGGAGCTCCGACCCCAGCTGCGCGTGCGTTTAGCGAGAGACTACGACTTGGACGCTGACTTCGCGGAGGCTTGGGATCGCCTCCAACGGGAACAGCGGTGCTGCGGGGTGACAGGCCCGGCCGACTTCACCGCGTTCAACCGCACTGTGCTGCCGCCCAGCTGCTGCCGCATCCCCGCACACTCGCCCGCCGTGACGCCCGCCTCGATCGCCTCCACCTCCGCTTCGCCCCCGCTGCCGTTCACGCCGGTCCACTGCGTCCCGCACACCGCCGCTTGCGCCGAACGATTGCTCTCCTGGCTCCGGAGAACAGCGGACGCGCTGTTCGTTTTAGGCTACTGCGTCATAGCATTTCTAAAGTTGTGCTTCCTTGGAATATTGAGATACGAAATAAAGGAGATGATCCAGAAGATTAGAATATTAAGAACAGAGCTAGGCGCGGGGGAGCTCCTGGACGGCAGCCCGCTGCACGGCGGGCCTCTGTCGCAGACCGTGGTGGTTAACGCGGTGAACGCCAACGGCGGCGTGCGCACTCACGGCGGCAGCCCGGAGCGCGCAGGCGAGCGGGAGGCTCTGCTCGGGCGCGCGTCGGAGCCCTGCTCGCGGCGCAGCTTGCACGACGAGCCGCTCGGGCCCAAGACGGTGAACGGAAACAACAACTGCGAAATGCGCGAGCTGGCGCGAGGCGAGTACCGACCGCTGGCGGCGGACAGTGCGGCGACTCGAATCTGACTAAGATGTTACTTGGAGCGGTTGTTCGGGCGGCGATGGCGCTCATTCCCGGCAGATGGGTTCGAGGCGGAGCCCCCGCTGGCGCGCGGCGCGCCGGTGTGCGTGCGCCGGGCCGGGGCTCGCGTGCGCCTCGACCACCGCCGCCACACACGCTCCGAATTCGAACTGTAGCCGCCGCGCCGTGCCGGCCCAGCCGCTGACACCGCGGCTTCGTAGCGCCACTGTCAATTCGATGAACTGAATTTATGTGACTACGTGTATTTTATGTTGTAAAAGTAATCCAATCCTGACTGTTTTAGTGAAAGGATATTTCGTGTTGTTACTTTAGATATATTGTGATCTGCGTGGACATTTATTATAAGTGGCAACGAGTAATTTAGGAGAAGTATATCGATCCCACGAGCAAAGCTTGTGTTTAGTTCCTATGCGTGGCAGTTCGAACATTTTGTTTATCGTAGACTTTATTTTGGTTTGCCGTAAAGTACAATTAGATGAGTTATCGGAAACGTGCGTAGCTCCTCAAGACGGTGTAGTGAGAGTGACACGAAACGTGTACATTACTAGAAAATATAATAATTATTATTAAAATATTGATTGTATTATTTATTAGGCGTAAGTCATCAGCTTTTAATTGTATACCAATAGATTAAACATTATACATATTATACCTACGTTGTGTAAGAGACAATTATCCTTTATCAATTCACTTAAACAATGTTTGTGTCACGTTTGTCATTAACCTCTGATCAATTATTGGTTTTACATGTCTCATTCAAAAATATTGATTTAAAATACAGTATTACACTAATTGGATTCTACTGTCTATTATTATGTTATTATTATATATTCCAATGCTAACTGTGCTGGGTTTCTCATTGTACCAAAATTATTGATGAACGAAATTTCAATCGACACTGTTAACGTAAATCCAATGTTTATGATTTATCAACGGATATTTTTCGTATTAATTTTGATCAATTTCAATTTTGCACCAACTTTTGATCAGAAAAATTAAACGTGACGTAACGTCATCCTTTTGTTAATATAAATAAATGTAAATATTAGATCCGTTTTGTATGTAAATGTGTAGAATGCGAGTTGTGCATGGACAGGTCAACAAAATAGTACTGATATGAGCTTATCGACGTAGTGCCTAAGAATAAATGCTTATAACCAGTATAACGTGAACTACAATACAAAACTACATTTTCTGTTACTGTAATGTAATGGCGGATCAGCCTTGTAAGTCAGGTGATGGGAGCATTTACGTATTAAATGGCTGTGTATAGTAGGTGTAACCTAATCCCCCGTGTTAATAAACAATTAAACTTCACAGCCTGCATGTTCTACACTTTCTTCACTTAGCCAACTACTGTACAAATGATTGTTTCCAAAAAAATATAGAAACGAACGAACAGCCTTCAAAACAGGTTAAACTGCACACTTCATTTTTTAAATTAAATTTAAAATCAAAACTTCCTTCTAAATGTATCAAATACTTTTCTGAAAATCGCATCCAAATCAATTCAAATGCGAGCTAATCACGAACAAAAATAGATCAAACTGAAGACCGCCTTTTAAAGAGGCGGTTAATAATATAAAATTTGAATAGAAACAAGTGTTAGGCAGATTCGGCACAATAATTGATAAAACTTCGCAATTTTATGCAAAAGCCTGTCAAATCTGTGTGAAAACGTCACACAGATCGTCGTCCCCGATTGCTTGAATTGAAACATTGTTGAGTCGACATTTTAAAATGCTATAATATCAGAATGAAACGTAATTTGATGTAAAAATTGTCAGATCTGTGTGGCGTTGCCAAAATGATTTATTAGGTTTTCGTGGAACGGCGAGTCTAATTTATTATCTCTCTTTTATGTAGAACTTGTAAGAAATTTATAGAGAGGTTGTACCTTTTCGCATTCATAACATGCTATTGGCCACTTATTATTTGGTCATTTTATGAGCAAGAATGCATATCTTTTGTAATTTATATTTATTTGCTACATACGCCAATCGTAAACTTTATACAGAAAATAGCAAAATAAATGGATTATTCACTATTGCAAATTACCTACGAACCTAATTATATTGTGTTATTTTTTTACTTTCATTAAAAGTACTATAACCTGTCTGAAAATGTATAAAATTTTTAATCCAGACTGTTTTACGTGGCATCTACCACATTATTATATTTATTCTCGGTTTGTAAAAAAAATAATAAATACCTAAGGTTTTACTTGATATACCATACTCTTCCGCTAAGTAAATTTTAGCTAAGTGAAATAAAGACACAAGAAAGGTTAGAGGGCCAAAATGAAGTTTAAGTTTTTATTAATAGGGTTCATAATTGTTTGATCGGAAGGAGGACATTGTAATAGAGATTGTTATGTTCATAGCTGTTTCAATTTATAGTGATTGCTACGCAGTAAGCTGAGTTAGGGAGAGGAGAATATATCTACAAAACGCGAGTAGCTACTCATATTTGGATAGAAAGAACTAGCATGATGTAGACAAACACACTTAACCATAAAGTATATAGGATTTTTTAAAAGAACCAAAGATACACAATCTAGTTAGGTAATCCAAGGACATAATAAAAAATAATAACAGTAATGGTAAAAATGCCTAGGACGCCCTTGCTACCAAGATATATGAAAAAATATTGACAAGCGGTGAAGTGGAAAGTGAACTCACAGGTGAAAATATCGTCAGGCCTTATAAGAATCAGCCCAATCGCGTTGAGTAAAAAGTAACTTCTACCCAAGAAGAATAAGAAGGAGAGAGAAAACCTGTGAAACAAGACAAGTTCTTATAGACTGAGAGTCAGTAAGAGGGATTTCTGTACTGTTTACATTATTGGTTCTAGGGCTTCTAAAGCTCGCGCAGTCAGAAAACGTTCAAGTGTGCTGAATTCTGTGTTATGCGCGAGGTTTTTAAGTTTTATTATGACCGACCAGATAAGAGATGGCCACATTGCGCTGCCAGCTGTATGCACGGTGCTTGGGAGTCAAAAACATTGTATAGAACGCGGAACGCAGAATTCAGAACGCCTACTATCTGCGTAGGCTTTTATATATTATTTTAACTGTCCAAACTGTTAACAAAATACGTTGACAATGGTTGTTTCATGTGACATAATGTAAAGTGTTATGTCACTTCAGTTTTGTTAGTTAATGTGTAGAATGATGTCACGCGTTGTATTTTGTGTTATAAATTTCTTGATGTCAGAGAATAGTTTATCGTATTATATGCCAATTGCTTTCAATTTGAATAATATTGTGATAGATACCTAAAACTAATCGATGTTTTTTTCATGTTTTATGTACAGTTTCTAGTCGATTATGAATTGAAATTGTAAATTTATTACACTACGAGTTTATATTGACATACTGCGTTAATGGTTACACCATCTAGCGGTTGGGGCTGACGCCGAGTGTAACATAACTCAATAACGTGTGCCAGTCGTCAAGTCGCCGTCTTGTCCCTTCCGCTATGTTGAAACCTTAAGACTGCTTAACGAAAGTCCGTGTACACACATCAAAATAAATTCAATTTTTATTTCACTTACTCCAATTGCAATTCAACTGAATTCTAAATGTAATTTTGCAGTTGGCCAGCAGTGACAATGCAGTTGGTCTGAATAAATTCTTAGTTCTAGATGTTAAGCAATCAACATGTATTCTCAGTGGAAATCTTTCAGTTGTTTGTGGAAATGTACGAGTATGTGAAGAAACATGTCTAGTTCTTTCGCCTGATAACATTGCCATGGCGTTTTATCCATTTCGCAAACCTGCACATAAATTTGTACTTATATTATGGTGTAACTTTTTAGAAATATTGTAATGACTATTAAAATTAACTATACGTTCAGTGATATGTTATTACTGCTAGCATTGTCTCGCTAAAAGCGGTTCAAGTTGACTGATATTCAAACATAAGTCACGTTGAATCGCTTGGATCCATGCTGGCCCGATTTTCTATGGCTCTACATTATTAATTATCGAATGACGTTACTCGGATATGCAATTTGTATAAAAGAGGTAGGTATACGTACACTTAAAAATGTTTACAGTTTTAAGTTGCGTCATTGTAATCATTAGGTGGGTCCGCTTTTTTGATGCTGTTGTATCTGAGTGTATACCTTCATGTGTAATAACATCTCACTGACTACGTTCGCTTAGAGTAGGTATAATATTTTGTGAATTTATGCAGAAGAATAGTTTTTTAATATTGTTGTCACTGAATGTACCAATCTTATTAAAAATTTGTACCTATATTCGGAAAGTTGGATAATTCGTAGCTAGGATCAAATCTAAATCCTGCAATTTCTTCCAAATGGTAAAAATAACATGTGCCTTGGCTTATAAAATCGTATAACTAACGTTGAGTTTACCTATAAAAGATTTCGATATAAAATACCATTGTTAAATGGACCTCGGTACCTCATCCCTGACGTGCGACCTACACTCCCTATTATACCTTTTATACTCCGATGGCTGACCTTTATTAAAAAACATTTTGTTAAATTGAATTTTACTACCGTAATAAATATTCCAACCGATACGTGTGAGTGCTCTAAAGTAATCTACCTTTAAATTATTAAAAGCAAAATGTCTAGAATCTCCTTCATAATCGTATTGTTTATGAAGATGATTGTAGAGTTTGGAATAAAATTATAATAGACGAACCGAGTTAACAGGTACCTATCACTGTGGAAAGGAGCTTGTGGAGGTTCTTCGTAAAACGGAATTGACAACATTTAAAGTTTACAGTAAGTAACAGTGTGTAGTAGACACAAGGGGGAAGTACTTGACGATCAAATATAGTATTTAGTGTTTGAAGGACGAGCCTATAGCCAAGTCATTTCAAAGTGATTATTGTAATTATGATTTTATCTAAACGAGGTCGTTTGCTGCTTCCCCTAAAACATGTAATACATGTTGTATATTCTATAATTACCTATGGTAAAACATCATTTAGTCATTTTACAATTTTTGGAAAATATCTACTAATTAAGAAAGGGATTTATTTTAAATGTTGTCAACCGTTGTAATAAGTATATTTGCAGGAACCACATTATCATTTCGCTGGGATTTACATTCAAAAAGTACGGAGTTCGAACCCTGCGATTTGAACATTGTATTTCTAAATTGTTTTTTATTGTTATAAACAAACTCTATTTTCTATTATTTGTTTTTATCACCGAAGTTTAGTTAACTATTTCAGTTTTTCAAGTATGGATACAACACTAATTTCTGAAAATCTCGTTTCAAAATAGTCTTGTAACAACTTTCCGAAGGTACGCACTAGGCGACTGAGCTAATATTATCATGAATAAATGCATTAAATAAAATCTTTGTTAAAACGTTTTGTTTTTATTTATCCGAAATCTTTTCAAGTATATGACGCCTTATAAGGACATCATTCATAATCATACTACTACTTATTTTACTAATAGAACTACCTCGAAGACAACAGGCGTTCTGCCTGCTGTCAACGCGACGGTGCTCGGAAATTACATACATAACAGAGAACGCGAAACGCAGAACGCACAATTCAGAACGTCTTTCTAACTGAGTCTAAGAGTAAAGCAACGTTAAGAACCAGAAGAAAATTAGGTATTAATTAGTTAGTTGTGGAGGCTTCGCGTGCTAATAAACAGATTTTTGCCTGGATAAAGGGTATCTTATATAGGTACTTAGGATCTTCAAATTTGGTACGAAGAAACGTTATATAGTATAGATAATGCGAAAATTACGAAAACCGTAAATTTTTAGTTACATCATATAATAATAATGCTATTAATAATTTTAAGCTTACCTCTTTTTCTCATAAGCCTGTAGAGGTATTACATTGAAATTTATATCAAATTTTTAAGCCTATAAAACCTTTAAGCTTTAACAAAATCAAACTTCTTCAATATCAACACAATCAAAAGATATAACAATATAAGCCGCATATTTAACTCTACTACTCACTGCTAGTCCTAGTTCCGAAAACGTTAAAATTTACGGAACCCTCGGTGTGCGAGTCCGACTCGCACTTGGCCGGTTTTATTGCATTTACAGTTATAATAGTACAACTATTTACCAAATATTTACATTCGATGTTGATTTTTAGGAGGTATTAAAATTTCATTTTAAAGACCTAAATCATCATTATTAGTAAAATAATTCAACCCAGTATGGTAATCGAAGTAGTTCGATCTTCCCCGAGGCAATAAACTATCATACGATAACTAGGCCAAACTGCCTTCGCCTGACGTTGTAGATACGCCGTTATTTACGGTTATTTACAAACGGAAGTCTACGCTTTATTAAAAGCCTCATGGTAGAAACTAGATATACGTTCAGTCGAAACGGGCAATTTTTTATTCGTCTAACTGACGATTTATCAACGTTTATACCTGTAGGGGGGTTTCAGGTGGCTTAAGACCCCATAACTCACTATCAGTAATATTCGACGAGAAATATAAATTTTACGATATACTGTAATATAAAAAAGTTTTAAAATCAATTTAATGTTTTATTAGTATCTTATATTCTACATACATACACACACATATCCATAGGGGCAGGCAAAGAGATCCTTGGATAACTCTCTCCTTCCAATTTCATTACACCTTTCATACAAGTACGTCGGTTTAGGATACTTTTGACCTGGAACCTTTAATCCGAATATCTTGGATATGGTGCTTGATACATTTAGATTCTAAATTCAAATTTAAAAAAAAATGTTTTATTTTCATTCAGTTCATTTACATTACATTAAGTAGATTACATGATTACAAGCTGCCAGATCTACATCAGTATAAGTTAATTTACATTACATTATTATTTGATAACTATTTTACATTTTAGTCTGAATCTACATGGGTTAGCTGTAGATCAATTTGATGGTACTGGGACCAGAAATTTATTATTTGTTAGCGGTCTCTAAGATGGCTGCTGGTTCTGATGTGCTGCTGAAGAAACTAAATCGAGGGTAAGGGATAAAAACCTCATGTGACGTATCGTTCATCGAATTGAGCCAACATTTAATTTCGTCCAATTGACGATTTATGAATGACATATATATGTGTGTATAGGGAGTTCAAGAGTTAGTATTACTATTAGTAAAGTTAGGTATAAAAATTTTACGATTTATACTTTGGCGGCACTGTTTCTTATGTGCACAATTGGTAATAAAGTTTGTTGAAGATTTTTGTATTTATAAATAGTTAATAAAGTAATTTATTTTTATTTTACGTTTTTTATGAACATTATAGAACAAATGTTTTGAGAAAACATTAAAAAATTCTGCGAAGAATTTTAAAAATAAAATAAGTCTATTTTAAGGAATACAATAATTTAATTTCATTAAAAGTTTACAATCAATAAAACCTATTATCTGCATATAAAATAGACCGATAAACTGCTAGTGAAGTAGAACATTATTTAAACATGTCCAAAAAACATTAAATATTCAACGGATAAAAATTAGCCATTACTGGAATAGGTTTTATAGCAGTTAAGGGCAGTCACAAAAAACTACGAAAATCTTTAAGGACAAATGAGAAAAGTTGAGCAATTTGTAACTTGGCAAAATTGATTATGCGCAGTATGCTATGGTGCTAAATATTAAGTAACAAGATTTGTCGGCTATGTGACAGTTAAGGGTAGGTTCTTGAACGAATATGTAGAAGAGCATTATTGAGAAAAGATATATTGCAAAAAGGAACGAGAGCGGCAGGCAATATAGATCATAATGCTGATAACAATTCTATAAGGAAGAAAGTCTTCTCAGAAACCTTAGATTATATTATACTTAGATACGAATAACAGACTTCTAACTAACCAGTAGTCCGCCTTCATTTGTAACTATATTTGATAAAGTTAATTTTTTCTTTTTTAGCATTAAATGCAGATAATATTTATTACTAACTGCCAGTCTTATTTGAATAACTTTCTCCAAAGATACACAGTTGCTTCTTCAGGCTTTTCGCTACCTGAAACCGCATTAAAGTCATAACACTTATTCGAATACACTTAGCGCTATCTATTGAGGATGTTTTTTTTGTTTGCGATATTGATTTGATCTTGAAACATATCTTCGAGCAGATGGGGACTGAACGGAGACTTGGTATAGGTCCCATGCTACTCGTAAGGCTCGTTTCCTTCGGAAAAAAATCGGACGCGTGGTGGTTGAAGTTTCTTTCCTATGTTTAAAAATGTTTGGAGTATCAGTAAGAAGAAAAAGAGTATACAGTACAAACATAAAACTGTATAATAATTTATTATTTATCAAATCTGAACAAAAATAACGCGCTGCTGTTTCGAGAGAACTTAGTGGTTTTCTCTTTATGTTAAACTTACCTGGACAGCTCGCTCCGACACTCTGTACGTCCTGTCGACGTTTGCTCCGCCGATAACGAGCACGTCGCCGTCCAAATCATTATTTATCATATCTTCTTTGATACGCGCGCACGAAGTATGGAACCGTCTCGAAGAATTTGTCGTACATTTCCCAGGGCTCTTTGAGACTCCGATATTAAAAGCGTTCTCTAAATTGTCAACATTCCTCAGTTTTTGAAATTGGACGGCAATATCGGCGCCGACTTGAGCGTTGTTCTTTATGAGGGCGATGTCTGCAAGTCGTTAGGGAAAGAAATTGTGGCAATTAACTTTACTGGTATCATTTTAGGAGCATTTACGTTTCTACACGTTTAATTTACTGGCATTCGTTAAGAGCGGGTCAAGATTGTAATTAAAGATTTTAATGGTCGCAAAAATTGTTTTCTATTGTATTCGAGTAGCTTGCTCATTGTGCTTTGGGTTGCTTGGTATTATTTCTGACCGTTCTTACTTTTTAAAAATACTGTGATTTATTTTTAATACACTTCAGTGTGTTCTCAAGCGTTCCCGCATCGAAGGTTTTAGAAGCATTAACATGGAAATTGCGTTAAACTCTCCGTAAACACTAGTGTTAATGGTTTTGCCATACAGCGGAGCGGATTTTAATTTTTAACGGTAGATTGGATTTGGATTTTTACTGGTAAAAAGGATACTAGCATCAAGCGATGCACCGCCCGTAGCTGCGGACACAGCGGCCAGAAGGAATGGAGTCACTTCTTTACCCTTGATTCCTTGCTTATCAGCTTCGAGCAAAGCGGTTTGTATTGCAGCCTCGATCATGTTACCTATACATAAATTAATCATTCAAGTGTATTAGTTCGGTACAAATATAAACTATACCTAATCGTAAAATATGCGAAAAGCCGAAAATTCTAACAATGAAATACTTCTCAGGATCTCGGGAAGTTTCGTTAAATTAAAGTAAGTATAAATTACGACTTCCAGTTCGTAATCTCAACATGGAGCGTATTGCTGCGCAGTATACAAATTAGTGAGGCTAAATCGATTCTCGTAGGGTTATTATTCCCGCGCAGTTAGCTATGTTGCAACTTCAGAAAGGATTAGAAGTTTTAATGCAGACTATACTGGCTTTTATCAGGTAGGTACAACACAATACTAATAAACAAAACGCATACTTTTTAACTGACACAAACGGAGGAGGCTCTCAATTCGACGCGTACATTTTTTACGTAAGATCACGCATGACTTTTAAAAAATAGTCCGATTTCGATAATTCTTTAAGGTTCCAAAATATTTCCATAGTCATCACATTACAATGTAATAATGGGAGAATGTTATAGGCACACTTGAAGCGATTTAGATATTTTTATGGTAAGTCGTATGATAAATGATAATGCATTAGGAAGACATAGATCTGATACTGGAGGTCGAAGGACTATAAGAATTCTGCAATAAAATGTATTTTGTATTAACTATGTCTTTCATGTCATATTATATTTCCCTTTCAAGACCTGTGCTAAGAGCCAACAAGAAAATTATAGTTCGATACGCAGGACCTCGCAACCTTAAAATCGCTGATAGCTGTGAAGCTAATGAAGATTACTACAAACAAACTCTACTAGTACATAAACTGATCTTTATGTTTGTGAAATAGGAAAAATCGTAATGATAGATCATATTACTACTAAACAAAAGATGTTCCTCTTTCTACATAGGGTACTTTTGGTAAAACGACTGACTAAAGTAAGAGAATCACATAATTTCTTGTGAAACAAAAACCCGCGCCGGTCTTTTAGCCTTTCCGCTTTCATTGTTATTTTTGGCCGTTTATTACTTAGGCTAGGAGATTCTAGGATTTTAAGTAAGACCAGACGTGGTTACATCACAAAGTAATCACCGTGCCTAAATATTTACTAGGAAGTAAGTTAGGACCAAACTCAGGACTTCATGATTTTACTGAATAAGCCAGCCAATTAAGTTTTATTTAATTACAACTGTTTTACGATTTTAAATAAAAAAACGATGTTGTTGTTTCTTTAATCTTCTAACAAGTGTCAATAGGTTCGTTATTAGTTAGTAATAAGGGTCGAGTAAAACTCACTTTACCGCTCTATAGTACATGATTTTACAATATAAATAAATTATATTATCTTCTGAAAGATCCTAAAGTACCTACTCGCACATTACTTTGCTGAGGTAAATTCATTCAAAGGGAAACCTTTAAATGTCACCACATTATATTATACCCTTCGACAAAGCTCTTTCTTGAAAGGGTACGATCGCTAGGACACTATTGGGCTTGTATTGTATGCAGAAAGTGTAGGAGGTATGCAAATGGCATACTGGTACGCCCGGGTAATATGATATGCAAATTATAAGTCTCTTTTTTATACATATACAATTTGCATATCTTTTTCATTACTTTCGTTATACTCTTATGAAACTTTTTTGCTTTACACGGATATTGGTTTTTATATTTTAGCTTAAGATTCCTGCGGCTTTGGGTATGTTAAAAAAATATTTTTTATGAGAATTTTTCTTGGGCGTAAAGCTTGTCTGTTGTCTTATTATTTTTAACCGACGAAAAAAAACGGAGGAGGTTCTCAATTCGACAAGTATATTTTTTTTTTTTTTTATATGTATGACCACGCATAACTTTTTACAGTGTTATCCGATTTTGATAATTCTTTTTTTATTAGAAAGGGCATACATCCAAGGTGGTCCCATTGTCCGCATGTTAGGATCTGATGACGATATCCTGGGGAAATTGAAGGAACTCTTCAAATTTTGGAGGCACGCTTACAGCGATTTCGGTTTTTGTCTCGGTATCAGTAGCTTTTTGGCTACTAGTGCCGTATAATATGCTATGACAGTATAGCACCAGTACATTACGTGGCGATATATCACTAAAAAGTAAGAAATAAAAATTTTTAACAAAAAATAGAACCGACTCAAAGCGCACTAAAAAGTAAAAAATAACTGTGTCATTTAGTTGCTTTAATTTACTTAAGCATATCTAGGAGTCGGTGCCAGCCAAGGTTTCTACTTTCAAGGACGTTACCTAGAACCCACAAACTTCTTTACTACGTAAAATAAATGTTCCTTAAACTTGCTGGCACCGACTTCATAGATATGCTTAAGTAAATTAAAGCAACTAAATGACACAGTTATTTTTTACTTTTTAGTGCGCTTTGAGTCGGTTCTATTTTTTGTTAAAAATTTTTATTTATTAGCTAATTTACAAAAGGTAAGTTTTCTTAAGCCATACCTCTAAATGGTTTCTACATGGCATCATACCGGAACGTTAAATCGTTCAGCGGTACGTGCCCAGGGTGATAACTAGTCCTCAGACCAATATATATGATCCTAAATTGACCTGAGTTTAAAATAGAACCCAAGTCATCTCTGCTTTAAGCCAAATCATTACCAACGGCATCAAGGAGGTCGTCAGAGATACTGTCAATTTAGTTTTTTTTGTCTATACCTATCTCTTTCAGTAAATTTCAAAAAGTGTACCTACTTACGCATTAAGTACCTACATCATTAAATATAAAATAAAAACATAGATATTTTTACTACTTAAAGAACGCAGTATAAAAAATGTGATCGAAGTTTATCAAATATACTAAGATTGAAACGTTATTGGACGATAATTCAGTACACCTATTAGGTACATACCTAACTAAATATTAGGTAAGTGGCATAATATCTTACTATCCATGGCATGCTCTTGAGGCACCGGCACAGCGACCACTATACCGGAGGCGAGCTGCAATTGTCTCGCTGCATACAATATCCTCGCTGCGTGTAGAGCGTCCGCTGCCCGGTTAGGAGCTTGGTATCCAGAGCGCGTCGTGTAAAACGCTGGGAAATCGGTGGACTCGCCGAACGAACACACCGTCACCCCTTGAGTTTCCTATTGATGACAATAAAAGCTAAAGATATTATATTCAATAGGATTTTTAATATGCACTAAATTAACACTATTATCAAAATTAATCATAACCGTATTACATGACCTGTTAGTGATCTTAAAAGAGTCCAATTGTATTTGTAAACCCAATGATTATTTTACTAAATCTTTGTGTAGGTTACATTGGAGTGGATTAGAGGATGTGAGCTCTAAATCCAAACGCTTTGATGATGATGACGCATAGATAAGATGATGAATGATTTTCAGATGAGGCTGATTAAAAGTTTACACAAATCTTTATTTAAAAAATTTGAAGTTATATTTCGATCAATTGGAAAGATTAGAAATTGAAATTCGGTTTAGAGATGATGCCTTGAAATAATGAAGAAGAAGAAGAGAGAAAACAAAGAAGAATCATTAAGTTTTATAAAGCTTGTGTTTTGTGAATTAATTGGCTCTGTATTTCATTCAAAGTGATTGTGATACTGGATTTCATTCTAAATATTATCACGGGTTCAGCTTTTCCGATGTGAAATGGAAACGCCTTGGAAGTGAAGAGGACTTTTCCTGTTCGTATAAAAAGGGTCGATGGAAAACGTTTCATACGGGTTGACTGAATGTCAA
This sequence comes from Mycalesis mineus, assembly GCA_034621355.1. NCBI lineage: Eukaryota > Metazoa > Arthropoda > Insecta > Lepidoptera > Nymphalidae > Mycalesis > Mycalesis mineus. The sequence continues at coordinate 8,519,130 of CM067884.1, forward strand.
TAGCGTTTCCATTGTTCAGAGTCAAGCCCTACCTTGTAAGTGACATTAAGTATTATGCTTACTATAAAAGTGCTATATGGCTTTGGATCACGAGCTCCTGGGTTCGAATCCTGGGCTATGAAACATTAAGCTTTTCATTCCAAGAAATTCCTTGGAAGCTTTTTACACAATCTTATGCTTGTTGAGAATCCTCAACAAGAATAAGAATGTGTAGAAACCAAAAGAGGTGTGAATTTCCTTCTACTCGAAACAAGTTAGCCCGCTTTTATCTTATATTGCACCATCAGATGTGATTGCAGTCAAGGGCTAAAAATCTCTGTAAATATTCTGTTTGGAAGTTGATGGTGTAACAACCCCGTGCCTCGAAGAATACGTTAATCCATCCGTCCCTGGCTTTATAATTTACGATCGTATTGATCGCTACAGAATCAAACATTGGCACCTAAATCATTATGCTGGGGCAGCATGGTAAATCTAAGCTCTCCTCTCTCTTGTAAGGAGGGAAGCTTGGTTTTATAGATGATAGAATGAAGATGCTGTCTTACCAAGAACTCCAAAGTTCGTCGAATATCTAATATTGACTTGACGCCGCTACAAACGACCAGAGTCTTGCTGCGCCCCAACTCTGTGAGATCGGCTGACACATCCATCGTGTCCTCTCCTTGACGATGTACACCCCCTATTTAGGACAAAGATATATTGTATCTATACATATATAAGCAAAATACCATAGATAGACTTATCACTATATCTCTCATACACTCGATAGTCTTGTAGCACAGTAACTGATTTGTATATGTAGACGCTCACTAAGAACGGATTCCTCGATACGCCTAAGGGAAGGAATTCACGCGGGGATCGGACAGACTGTAGCAAAACTTTTTTCGTATGAAAAATGTTCGAGATAAAACTATCCTATTTTTTATATTGACCATTTTTATGATGACCAAATTGCTCATACTAGCGAAATTTTATCAAGATCGGTTTATTAGTTTCGGAGTTTATGCCGGACACACATTATGACACGTGATTTTTATAACGCACTTAGAGAAGAAGAAGATAATTAATACATTAGAGAGCAGTAGTAGGGGTTTTTGTGACAAAGCTCGTTCAGAAAAGTATTACTCCCACATGATTATTTCAGCATCCAAGCAGCATTGCTGTATTACAGTTTTAAGGATTATTTTATAAAGTACATTTTGCAATAATTTACAGTAAGCTAATATTAAAGTATACCTCATATATTATAAAAATAGTTTTCAACCGATGCGATATGACAGTGGAAAGCGGAAGTAACCAAGTCCGGTATAATCCAATCTAAGTTATCTGTTCCGGCGTCCTTTGTAGTTTCAATTCCTTACATAGAGTGTACTTAACTAGATTAACTATTTAATTTATATCTTTTGAATACCATGATGACATATCATGGTTTAACATGGTTATATTAAAGTTAATATAATATACTGGTATATAAAATAGTTATAGCCGAGGAGACACGAGAGTGGAGAGCGTAAGTAACCAAGTCCGGTATAACTCCAGTCTAAGTTATCTGTTCCGGCATCCTTTGTAGTTTCAATTCCTTACATAGAGTGTACTTAACTAGATTAACTATTTAATTTATATCTTTTGAATACCATGATGACATATCATGGTTTAACATGGTTATATTAAAGTTAATATAATATACTGGTATATAAAATAGTTATAGCCGAGGAGACACGAGAGTGGAGAGCGTAAGTAACCAAGTCCGGTATAACTCCAGTCTAAGTTATCTGTTCCGGCATCCTTTGTAGATTCAATTCCTTACATAGAGTGTACTTAACTAGATTAATTATATTAATTATATAGTTTAACATGGTTATATCAAAGTAAATATAATATACTGGTATATAAAATAGTTATAACCGAGGAGACACGAGAGTGGAGAGCGGAAGGAAGCAAGTCCGGCTCGCGGCGTAACTCCGGCCCAAGTTAGCTTCTCCCGCTTCCTTTGCAGATTCAATTCCTTCTTATTGAGCGAACTTAACTAGCATTATTATCTATTACCTATTTTATATATTTTAATGAGCATTTGTGTTATTATATATGTGTAAATCTATTCGTATGTATATTTTACGATCTCGGCAATGGGTGGGCAGATGGAATAATTAAATTTTGAATAAGTTTGGCTTGTTATTGAATGTATTCATTATTCACATAAATGTTCTAGGTTAATTACAAAAACCGTGACAAAAATAAGATAAAAACATATTATTTTTCTTATATAATTGCCCCATTTCGTATTCTTTCAATATATTCTCATATTTTGTATGTATGTATGTGTATGTATGTATCTATATATCTATTTATTTGTGTATGTATGTATTTATTTAGTATTTTATGTAAGTATATTCTATATTACTTAATTCGATACAATAACTTCCTATACTTGACTGTACGTACACCCGAACCTCTCCAATGGATGCACTTTTCCTCTTCAATATTGGTCGTCTGGAAGAGATTGCTCATTAGCGATAAGGCCGCCAATTGTACATTGTTTTTTTTAAAGTTATTTTCTATTTGTAAGATTTTTATTATTTGGTGTACAATAAAGAGTAATTCATTAATTCTCACATATGATGTATGATCTGAAATACCTAAAAATATTTTAATTTTTAGTACAAATAAAAATGTACATCACATTCCATATATATATTTAATTTTTGAATTTTAAATGTTTACAATATTAATAATTTTGGTTGAAAACCCTGCACTAAATAATTTATTTAGTTCACACGATGCATTGCAATAAATCTGAATTTATTTAATGTACTGTAAAAAGCAATAAAATTCATGTAGTGGTTGTAGAGTGATGTCATAACATCTCCATGAGTTTGTAATGGCTCGGTTTTATAAAAGCCGACAGTTGGTTAGCTGATGCTCCTGTCACAGGCAAGTTCGTTAGGCGTTCGAACCATGGTCTGAACTCTTCGCTGGATATAATTAAAGTGTAATGTATAACGTTATTTTGCGACGTCTTACCATGATATAAAATGTCTCACGACTGAGAACAAGATTTCTCAATATTATAAATCCCGAAAAAAATATAAAACTTGTACTTTGTACTTGGACAATTGGGAGTCGAAACCTATGAAATCTATAACCTCCCAAAGCTACCATTGTGATGTATAATTGCAAATGGCGTCTGACTGGAATGACTTTCAGCTTTTATAAAATGACGAAGGTGTGGCCACCGTTTCTTAGATACATTGATTTACAGCACATTATTACGATATTAGTTATGCAATGCAAATATTCATAAAAACTTCAACAAAAATTTAATATTTATATTAAAAATTTAATATTGTAAGGGAGGTACGCTGATGCGTACCCACACTCACTAATAAAAGAAATAATACAAAAGTTTATGGTGAACGAAGATGTATTGTCAAAAACCTTAATTAAGTAACATACGATAACGCGTACATAGGCGGAAGGCGCTCAAGGAAGCGCGGGCTATCGCGTTTGGGGTCGTAGGCGCACTGGCGCGGACGGTCAACGGTCATGCAGTCCTTACACACGAAAATATTCGGCGTTGGGCGGAGCTTACGTTTCCAGGAATTCAGGCGAGCGACGCGACCGAATACCGCGTAATAGAACGTCGCGTTACATCCTCCCCCTAAAATTCACTACAAGCGTCCCTGCGTCTGAATTTTCTCTTTTCTTGGCCTACCCCTTCCCTTCTTTTCCTTAAGAGGCGGTAGCGCCTCTCCTACGAATGCGGTCAACTGGGACGTATGGTATCTACCTACGGGTGTGGAGTTCCTCACTGTTTCGAGTTGATAAGTCGTGGGACTCATGATTTTTTTAATTTTATAAGGGCCGTCTCTTCGGGGTAAAAGCTTCGGTGTTTGCCCTTTTCCGGCGTCATTGGCTCCTTGGGTCTTCAACAACACCAGGTCACCAACTGCATACCCTGGGTCTGGACGTCGACCCTCATCGGCACTCTTCTTCTGTGCCGACTGTCTCTTCTCGTGTATGTCTCTAGCTTCCGAAAGAACCATCGACAATTCTCTCAGATAAGGTGTGAGATAGGTCACGGTATTGTCGCTTTCCACGATCGCCCTCATATCTGCCACGACATCGGCAGGGGCGCGCAACTCACGTCCAAAGGTCAAGTAAGCCGGTGAAAATCCAGTACTACTTGTGACGGCCGAATTCATGGCAAACCTAATGGCAGCCATATGAACATCCCAGGTTGTATGATCTTGTTTGACTAGAATCGCCAACTGCTGCTTCATGTCCCGGTTTTTTCTTTCCACAGGATTTGCCTCTGGGTGGTACCTAGGAGTAAGCGATTGTGAGATCCCGAATGATAAACAAACCTGTTGCATAACCGCGCTAATGAATTGGACACCATTATCACTCACGATTCGACGTGGCGTGCCGTATCTGAGGAATACTTCACTTATCAGTACCTTAGCACATTCTTGACTGGTAGCTTCCTGCATGGCGAAGAGTTCCACCCACTTGGTGCAAATATCCTCTAAAATCAAGATCCACTTATTATGATTAGGAGTCTCTGGCAAAGGTCCGAATAGGTCAACGGCGATAACTTCGAATCGCCGGGTTGTTGCTGGCGTTTGTAACAGACCAGCGGGCTTCCTCGTGTCAATCTTGTAGCGCTGACACGGTACACACTTCTTTATATACTCTGTGACAAATTGGCGCATCCCTGGCCAATAATATTTCGCACACAAGCGATGTAATGTTCGGTCTACTCTGTGGTGACCAGCAGTGGGGGCGTCGTGGTAGTCGGCGAGGACTTTTTCTCGTTCCTGTTCCGGTACCACTAAACAAGAACTCTCTTCATCATCTGCTTCGGGGCCATATCTGTAAAGAATGCCATCAGACATGACATATCCTCGGTCAGACCAGCATCTCCCCCTTAACGGTTCGTCGGCTTCCTCGAGATCTTCTATGATCTTTCGAAGCGTAGGGTCTTTGAGTTGGTTCTCCCGAATATCACGAGGACTTCTCGACGGTAAGTCAACTTCGGCGAGACAAAGGTCACATCCAACGGATGGCTCTGCGCACGGCGGACGAGATAGAGTATCAGCAACGGCGTTAGCTCTTCCAGGGGTATATTCTATACGAAGGTTGAACTCCTGCTCTAAAATAACCTTCTTGTTCTGCGAGAGCCGGTACGGAGGTGAAGCAATAGGCTCTTGCTTCTCGCTCACCTTAATATGATGTTCAGCATAATCAGTCGGTGGACCATCGGTAGCGAATCTACCAGCGTACCGTATCAGCAATGCGTTCAGCTGCACCTTCTGATCAGATGTCAACATCGTACCTTCATCATCACGTAAAACAAGTTGCGAAGTGTCGACCTTCATCAGCTCTGCATCGTCAGCAGGCTGCAAGTCATTGACCTTCGTAAAGGGGTACTTCTCTTGGGGTCTGTCAGTAAAACTCCAGGTACCTTGAGACAAATCTAGGATTAGGTTAGCTTTTACGATAAAGTCTCTACCAAGCAAGGTTCTATTGTCCGCATCTGGGAACACAATAAACGATGTAGGTATATCCCGTGTTCCTAGGCTTACGACGGTGTCACAAGTTAACGCTGTCCTCACCTGTTGTGAGCCGTCAGCCAATCCCACGGCGCGGTGAGTTTTGGTAAACTCCACTCCTTCCTGCACTAACAATTTATATAACCCAGGACTAGCAATGGAATGCGTAGCGCCAGTATCTAAAATGGCCGTTCCGGTGTGTGTAGCGATCTCTACAGTAACTACAGGTCGCGTAATATCAGTGTCGCCTACCTCTAGACTGTGAAACTCAACATTACTAGTTGACGCGTTCCTACACCTGTTGCATTTTGACCTGATCGTCCCGAGCTGACCGCAGCCGTAGCAGCGCAATTCTGTCTTCTCGGTCTTCTCTGGCCCATCCGGGGTGTGGTCGTCCGATTTACTACCGTTTTTCGACCGGTTTCGACAATTAATTGTAGCGTGACCAAAAATTTTACAAAATCCGCACCTAGGCCTGACGCGTTTAATTTTAGTAATATCACTAGATTTTTCCGTTAAATTTAATTTTGAAACGTTATTCGTGTCTTTCAAACTCGTATCGCATGTATTTTCGGTCGCGTCGACTGTGGAAGGGTTAACTTTAGGCTCGTGGCTGTTTGAAGGGTTAAGTGTATTATTGGGACCGGAAAAATGGTTGGAAACTGTACTCACCTCCGCCAACGATTCCTCGACTAACCTGGTCTTTTCCATTAACTGGTCTATGCTCTCCACGGATTCGCGAGGCACGCGCTTCCTTATACGCCGATCTAATAAACCGAATACAATGTCTATCTTTACATTATCTTGTAATACATACGGTAGCTTACACAATAACGCCCTAACACGAGAAACAAAAATATCCGCGCGTTCACTTGTATGCACTTGTGAAAACACTTCGCGAAATATTTTGTACGCGGGTCGCGGGACACCGTACATGCCCCGAAGTCGTCGGAGCGCGTCGTCCCACGTAGGAGTGTCGGCCTTAACACCTCGCCACCATATCGCCGCGTCGCCGGTGAGAAGCATTGGTAGTCCTTTAAGTGCATGCTCATCACTAACGCTCGTGCACTCTTTGTAGGTCTGGACGGCGTCGATGAAGGCTTCCAACACGTCGGCCACGTCTGATGAACCCGTAGTAGTGCCGCCGAAGCGCGCAGTGCACTTAGCGAAGCTCCCTAGTTTCGCCGTCGCTGGTATAGGTGTACCAGCGCCAGAGTAGGGGTGTTGCGCCGCCAAAACGTTCTCTAATATAAGTCGGCTCGTCTCCGCTTGACTCTTGGTGATATTCATTATGATGGCCTCCAACTGTTGGTGCGTCATCGTCATACCGGTGGTAACCGCTGGAACTGACTCGTTTTCACTGTCTTCGTCGCTCTTCCTTCCTCTATCTTTTCGCGGTGGCATCACGGGAATCGATAGGTAGTTAGGTACGTTAGTGAACACGACGTCACGATATTCCAGAAAATAGGTATTCTCGCCAGGTATGTCGTATGAGTAACGCCCGATATAAACAGCTAGTTCGCGTTATTTACGTCACTATAGTTTTTAACTTTTAACATGCCCACCGTTGGGACGCCACTTGTAAGGGAGGTACGCTGATGCGTACCCACACTCACTAATAAAAGAAATAATACAAAAGTTTATGGTGAACGAAGATGTATTGTCAAAAACCTTAATTAAGTAACATACGATAACGCGTACATAGGCGGAAGGCGCTCAAGGAAGCGCGGGCTATCGCGTTTGGGGTCGTAGGCGCACTGGCGCGGACGGTCAACGGTCATGCAGTCCTTACACACGAAAATATTCGGCGTTGGGCGGAGCTTACGTTTCCAGGAATTCAGGCGAGCGACGCGACCGAATACCGCGTAATAGAACGTCGCGTTACAATATTTATATTAAATTTTTATTCAATTGTTCATATAAATCTTGTTGAAATGTATTCATGTAAAATATAAAAAAATTGCTCCCGCAATTCTAAGCTATCACAAATCAATTATTCATTCGGTTTCAATTGGATTATTAATTGTCGAACGAGTTGTACGATTCACAGTTGAAAGCTTAATACCGAAAACTATTTCAAATCTATAAATTAAAACCGCATATGAAATTAAAACAATTAATCGTTTGATTCTAATTGGAGCGTGCGCGTATCAAATAAATAATATGCGGAGAGGTGAAAGTACCATAAAATTTTAATTACAGGTGAACCGCATACAACATTGTACAAAGTACGCAAGCGTTTAACGCAATTATCCGGTGGCGTATAGTGGAATGCTTGTGAATTTTAGCACGAATGAATGCGAATGAACTCACTAGCACCACATTCAATTAGTTCGCACGAGTCGCGCGGTGAATGAGTGATGAAATTAATAACAAATTCCGCGCGACCCCCGATACCAATATCAAACCGCGAAATCTCGTGAGCAAACTGCAAACACATTCCGAATTTTGTCCGCATAAATCTTGGAGCAATTCGCTTAACGGTTTACTGGGGAGTCAGCGGTTTGGCGGTTTGGAATAAAAATTCACCGGCCTGCCATTGCGTAACGAGGAATGACCTTATAAAAACTTAGCTGGCAAATAAACGGTCGTATACTGTGGTTAAACATTTTTTTTGAGAATGTAACAAATACTACGAAAACTAAAACTTAACAACTCTCAAAACTTGAAAGTATGGACTTGTAAAATCTAAGTAACAATGCCAGGCTCGGTCTCAGAAATATTATTGTGACATAATTACGAGATTCTTAACTTTTCTTTATAATTTGTCTATTTTGATATTCTACTGCATGGTTGGCCTTTTTCCAATATGAGTTTTAATATAGGAAATCAGGTACACTACATCGATTCAGGTTGATGCATTTAGAGTGATTATGGTTGATTCTGAACAATCATTATCAGATTAAAAATCCGGGTCCGAAGCTTTCCAACAGCAACTTCTTAACTCCAATGGTGGACATATTTATTTATTATTACTTATTTATTATTACTGAGAACTAGTTAGATTTTTTGAAAGAACCCACTTCCGAGATTTGAACCCAAGATTTTATGTCCCGAAACACATGCATCATCATTTGTATGTATGGATGGATGTATGTTTGTTACTCTATCACGCAAAACCTACTGAATAGATTTTGACGGAACTTTACAATAATATAGCTTATATATCCAAATAATATATATACTCCGTTCAAAGAGAAGCGAGAGCAGACATAAACAAACCGACTGCAAGGTCATTCATAAAAAAATGATGTAAGGCTATTACTATTTCAGTTCTATTAAATGTTTACGACCCCTCTCATTAACTGTTTTGACCCCGAGTTTTGAAGCCGTGAGCAGTGCGGCAGAAAACAAGCAAATAAGATAGAAAGAAATGGACATATTTTGTTTGTTCTGTCGTAGCTAAGAACAGCCGTATTTACATCTAGTATCTGAAGATATTGAACAGACTATAGACCATATTTTATTCCGGAATTCCCATGGGAATGAGAACTACGCGGGTTAAGCCGTCGGCGTACTTTAGTAAACCATACTTTCAGTATAGGTGACTACAAATACATATGCATGACAAATGAATAATTGAACAAAGCCAAGAAATCAACCAGATTGTACACACGTACAAAGTGATTTGTGGAGCTGCTAGTAGCTCATAGCCTCGCAACATTAACATTCAACACAAAGGGTTTCCAGCGGGAAAATTATTCAACAGTTACATCGCCCTAGCTGTCTCCTCGCACCCAATATTTCATATTTATGATGCTGCATCGCGCTGCTCAAGTGAATGTAAATCTTTTTACGAATAAATTACTATTATCTGTTTTGCTTTCAAACTTTTAGATCATCTTTGCAGAGGTTGTTCTCGCTTACTAAAAATGCAGTTCATATGATATTTTAAAATGACATTTGCATCGATAATTTTAAACCGTCTACTCAAAAAGAGGGATGTTACAAGTTGTGTATATGTATGTCTGTGTATTTCTCTGTGTCATGTAATTTCTGAATGAATAGACAAATTTCGATGCGACTTTTTAGCTATACAAGATCTGATAAGCCGATTCAAAGACGACAACCTTTTTCTATATTATGATGGAATAAAAGAAAGAAGACAACTTTGGCCTATGTTGGAGATAAAACAAAAATCTTTTATTTCGACTCTCATGTTTATACTAATCCTGTTTAATTGTTAAACCTAACCTACTTCTTAGTAAATACGTAAGTATGTACTTAAAGTAAGTAAAAATATTGCTCGTGTCGCAAAAACCAGTGAAAATTTTATTCTGTTCCTCTTGCAATTCAATGAAACGGTAATCCAACATAACCGGAAAGAGATCAAGCGCAGGAACGACGGCTTTATATGCTCACCTTGGCTCAAGGATTTAATACTAGCGAGTTCTACTTACGAGCTGCTCTACCAATAAAGAAATAAATATTTTCTTGTAGTTATTTCCTCGTAGCGGTGCAATTAAAATTATCATGACTGAAAATGCGATTTTCATATTACAATAATCTAAAGCAAATTGTACATTCACTTATAATTATGAATATTTTTTATGATTCAAGAAAAAAAATCAAACACAAATCAGATTGTATTTTGATAATGTTTTGATTTTTGAAAATCTATTTACTAGATTTATTTTTAATTCTTTTCTTCAAGCAAAAGCATTGATAGGGGTAAGAAAAACCCGACAAACTTTTTTAAAAGCGACATCTAACGTATGGTTCTATAACGAAACAGTCATAATATGATTATGACGGCCGAGTGGCGCAGTGGGTAGTGACCCTGCTTCTGCGTCCTCGGCTGTGGGTTCGATTCCCACATCTGGAAAATGTTTGTGTGATGAGCATGGATGTTTTCCAGTGTCTGGGTGTTTATCTATATATTATAAGTATCGTGTGTATAATATATATAAAAATATTCATTACTTATCATAGTACCCATAACACAAGCTACTTACGAGTACGCTTACTTTGGGGCTATATAGCGATGTGTGTAATTGTCTTATAATATTTATTTATTTATTTATTTAATATATTACCATAGGAAACTAATACTAAAACATCATCTCGTTGCAAGTAAAAAAAAATAAAAATTATCAAATTTAAATAAGCATCGAGCGAAGCTCGGTTGCCCAGATATTAACAATAGACTCTGCATAATAGACAGTTTGTAGATAATTGTTGGCTCTACGCTCGTAGACTCGTAGCACTCCGCTACGAAGCTCCAGTTAACAGCTACGATTAACATTTACTAAACTGCTACGTTGCGTTCAGAATAATTGCCGAATCTAAATGCTATGATAATACGATGAATTACAATAGAGCTCGTGCTATCGCCTATTTAGCAATTCTAGTATTGAATAACAGGAACTGTCTAAATAACGTGACTATTTGAAGGGTGGACTAGATGGCTGATACGAGTTTTTCTGGGTTAAATTCCCGGCTTGGACAATTGAGATTTTTTAATTGATCCAGCTCTGACTATCGAGAGGTTTGGACCCACATACGCATTTGAGCACATTCAATATCCTCTCTTCTACAAGGAGGAATGGTAATTCTTTTTTATTCATCATAAATTAGCTTTTGACTGCAATAGTGTGCAATTAGTGATGATGCAATATAAAATTGCAGCAGGCTAACTTGTTAAAAGTAGGATGAAATCCACACCTCTTTCGCTTTCTGCTTGACATCGTCGCTTAGCGGTATATCTTTGTCAGCAGGGTGGTACGAGTATCTAGGCATGGCCCTAAGGCTCTTACTAGTAAGCCCGAAAGCGAGAATCGCACCCACCTCTATCTTCTAAATCGACCGCGCATACTACTGGGCCACGAAGATCTGTAGTAGCCATTTATTGACTAAAAATGATGACAAATACTTACCTATACCACCCGTCACAAATACTGGTATATCGCTCAGTTCTGCAGCTATGATAGTACCAGCTACAGTGGTTGCTCCATCTTGTTCTGCAGCGATCACTGGAGCAAGGTCTCGCCTGGATGCTTTGACAACTCCTTTCGCTTGGGCAAGGTATTCCAGCTGTTTTGCTGTAAGGCCCACAGTTAACTGGCCCTTTAGAACGGCAATTGTAGCAGGCGTAGCACCCTGAAATGAATTAGTATAAAACAATATGTGCAATTATAATCGACTGTGTACTGGCAATAAGTCCTATTTCAGTATTTAATATCATATGAGATATAACATATTGCCGGCTCACAGTCGATATCTCACTTTGAATATAATCAACTCTATTTCAGTTGTGTACAGTATTATTAATAGATTTAATCTCTGTCTGTCTGCAGCTGAGCACCTATACAACATGCATGTCATCGAACTGGATTAGAGAGTCGAGACCGAAAGCTGCTTTCACTCAATTAAAACACAACGAATAGGGTTCACAAAGCTAGTTTACTCTGTGGTTTACTGTATACAATTTAAATATATTTAGCAAGTCTTAGACTTAGGAATATTCTTATTCATTTAATTTAAGTATTATTTAAATAAGTGTGTGCATAGTGACTCTACCACCGGTTTTTGGCGATTCTGCCGACAAAAAGAAGACATTAGTGATGCTGACATGAGACATTCATACAGGATACGAGCGGCTTAAGACCGTGGCTTTACAATAGTATGTGTTTCATCATCATTATTATCAGCCTATTAAAGCCCACTACAGGGCTAGGCCTCCCTCCTTATAGGAGAGGGGATATGGAGCGTACACCCACCACGCTGCTCCAATGCGGGTTGGCGGGCTTAGGGTGATTATGTTTCATTTATTAACGATCACTATCAGATGTTGATGATAGTCGGGACCGACGGCTTAACGTGCTCTCCGAGGCACGAGGGTGTGACACCACCAACTTCCAGACTCCGAGCTTGGAATGTACTGAACATTTCATAGAATAATGAAAAAGTTCCGAAATATTCCGTGACCCGACCCAGGAATCGAACCCAGGACCTCGTGATCGAAGCTACATAGGCTAACCACTAGACCAACGAGGCAGAATGTTTATCGGCATATAATTATCACAGTAATAATGATGACGATATTTATCATAATGTTACCTGTTTCCGAATAATGTTTTCAACTTCTCGCGCGGTTTCCAAATTTCTCGGATAAGGCATCCCGTGTGTAATAATAGTCGATTCCAAAGCTACTATCGGTCTTCTGTCGGCTTTAGCTTGGCGTACTTCCTCAGAGTATACAAAGGGTTGAGTTGAAAAGCGTCTTGTATAACGAGGAAATACTGCCTTCTGCGCTCTCCGCATACTTGCCAATAGAAGCGACATCTTGATATTGAGGACTTGACAGCTCTCTGTGAGAAAATATGTTATAAGTAAGCTTGTACAAATATGCTGGTATGTAGAAATGGTAGATTTATAGGGTTAGGTGATTTTGGTTTGATTATAAAACTTGATTTTTGATTGCATATTAGCATTGTTGCCGGTTTTGTACAGCGAATGTTACAGCAACAAACATTATACTAAGCCCGTCAAATCGCATTGGAGCTACGTGGTGGTTTCAACTCTATATTCACTATTATGGGACAGAGAGGAGACCTATGCTCTTTAGTAAACCTTTGAAAATACTTTGGCCATGATGATACATAGATGATTTGATGATACATAGATGGTTTAAGCTGTGGTGGTTCAACTTGTCTACATTATAAAAATAATAGCTGTGTGCGTAAGCACTGCATAAGATTCATAATAATCAGGCTGGGCCTTCCTCCGTATAAAAGATGAGATGGTGCTTAGAACCGCCACGCAATTCCAATAAGAGGCTAACTTTTTGCTTCAACCTAAATACTAACAGCTCGTAACAAAATAAAATTCATTAAATAATCTTACAATTAAAACAGGGCGGATTTCGGAAAAGATTTATGTATAAAGTAACCGGATTTCGATGAATTATAGCAGCCATTAGTACTCCAGTGCTCTCTAAAACTAAGTCTCCCTTGCGAAAAATTAAAACCAGTCTACGCTAGGTCATATTTCACTAAAACTGCTGAGCTTGCTCATCAGAGCTCTCTCTGAGGCTTGGCTACTGACGAACGCCTCTTAAAAGAATGGCACTAAAAATAGAATGAGCACGAAATGATGCCTTTGTCATAAAATAAACAAAATAACGACGAAATGACTCGCTTGTAATAACTATGTGTACTATAATTAGAAATTTCGCTAATAACAATTTACTCGTATTAACGTTGTGGTTCTATTTTTAATCGACGAAAAAAAACGGAGGAGGTTCTCATTCAACACGTTTTTTATGTATGACATTTTTTATGTATGACCACGCATAACTTTTTCAGAGTTGTCCGATTTTGATATTTCTTTTTTGATTAGAAAGCGTACACTTCCAAGATGGTCCCATTGTTATCATGTTAGGATCTGATGACGATATCCTGGGAAAATTGAAGGAACTCTTCAAATTTTATAGGCACACTTGCAGCGATGGTTTGGTTTTTGAGTAAGTATCGGTAGCTTTTTGGCAACAAGTGCCGTACAATATACTATGACAGTATAGTACGGGTACGTTACGTGGCGATAAATCACTAAAAAGTAAGAAATAAAAATTAAAAAAAAAATAGAACCGACTCAAAACGCACTAAAAAGTAAAAAATAATGTCATTTAGTTGCTTTAATTTACTTAAGCATATCTAGGAGTCGGTGCCAGCCAAGGTTTCTACTTTAAGGACATTACCTAGGACCGACAAAGTGCTTTACTTTGTTAAATAAATGCTCCTTAAACTTGCTGGCACCGATTTCATAGATATGTTTAAGTAAATTAAAGCAACTAAATGACACAGTTATTTTTTACTTTTTAGTGCGTTTTGAGTTGGTTCTATTTTTTGTCATAAAGACCGATTTTTAAACCTCTCAAGTTAAAAAAGAAGGAATTTACAAGTGTGACGTGTCTGTCTGTGTTTGTTTGTCTGTGTTGAGTATATTTCAGAGAGTATGCTCAGAAACGTTTTGATTTCGCTCCTCCATCTCCGTTTCATCATAGGACTACTACAAGAGATTTTGATGATAGTGACCTTGGCCAAGAGCGTAATCAGTTTCCGAGAGAAGTTTGTAACATCACAAACTTCCCAACTTCTGGTTTAGAATTGACTGAAAATCAAGAAGAAAGATAAGAATAAGAATATATTTATTTGAGAAGTTACAGATTAGTTTATTCAATGAACCCCTGGCCCCTAAACTAGGTAAGCCCGTATCTCAGGGGCCAGTGTTTTACACAAAAATACAAGAAATGTTTTACACAAAAAGAAAAAAAAAATGCAGTTACAATAGTTAAAATAAAATAAAAACAATTATATTGACCTAAGTTTATTTATGTGTGTGCGTACGTGTGCGTGCGTGCGTGTTTGTGCGTGCGTGCGTGTGTGTGCGTATGCGTGTGCGCGCGTGTGATGTGTGTGCGTGTGTGTGTTTCAGTAAGTACATTTTTAATTTTGTGATCGCAAATATATTGTGGAATTTATTGTGGTAGGTAGGTATTTATGAGATTTTCCGTCTTGTCATTATCTAATCTAGATAGGAATCCTTTTAACCACATTTTTTTACGGTATTTAGTGAATTTAAACACGTTTTTATTTTGTTCACTCATGTACCTATATAAGTATGGTGCTAAATATATGAATTGTCTTCTGGCAAAGGTTGATTTAATATATTAATCCTCAACTCGACCCACGATTCGTGCCCTCGTGATCGCCGAGACAACTACAAAGGTTATATTCCGAATATTATTCATATGAAATCAATATGACATTTACAGATACGCGATTATGTGCTATCGTTTGGCAATTTGTTCACAAAATATTCGCGATCTCAACTAACAAAGATACAACATTGTAAGGAAAAACTCAGCAATAAACTAATGAGCAAATATTAACTCTATTTTGTTAGGAATAAAGCTGGATTTTGCCTGCAAAGGGTGAAGTGATAGTGAATTGGCGGAGTTTTTTAGCCCTGTCATCCTTTCAGGCCTTTTTCACTGTATTTTATCCACAACGAACTCGTTGAAAGGAAAAGAATGGAAAATTTACTGACTGGGAGAAAAATTTAAATTCAATTTTAAATGAATTATGTGCAAAGTAAGAGTGTCCATATCTACCAAAACGATCGTCAACCGAAATTGGTTATTAAGGACATTTTTTTTATCGACTACAAGATGACCCTTGACTGCTATCACACCTGATGTTAAGTGATGATGTAGTCTAAGATGAAAGCGGGCTAACTTGTTAGATGTAGAACAAAATCCACACTCCTTTCGGTTTCTACACGACATCGTACCGGAACGCTAAATTGCTTTTCGGTACGTCTTTGTCGGTAGGGGGATAACTAGCCACAGCGAAAACCTGCCACTAGCCAGACCAAGACAAATTAAGAAAAATCTCAATCTGCCCCGCCGGGAATCGAACCCAGGACCTCCGAGTTATGAATCAACCGCGTATACCACAGCGCCACGGATGTCGTCGAAATATTTACATAGTATACAAATAATAATTTTCCAGTAAAATGGTTTAAAAATGTATTTTAATAGTACAAACTTGCCTTGTTGCACGTTGCATGCTTGCATCAATTTGCAAAACCGCGGGGCAAAGCTTGTTTTAGCTAGCTAGGTTTGGCGCGGCTGGTCACGATTTGCGTGAGTCTTCTTTAATAAACGTAATAAACCTACTTCAAAGGATATCGATAATGCAAGGAGCCTTGACAACCAGTAGCGTCATTTCTAGGCAACCAAATTGTTTATTTTTGTCAATTTTTGTTTAATCTGCCCAAAAGTCACGTTCTCGTAATATTTATAACTATTACATAATCTTGTGGTAGTGTTTAGACATATTTAATTTTATTTTATAGCAAACAGATTTTTATATATTTTTTGGTAAGTCATACAAAATTGTTTATAATTTATTAAGGTTATTAATAATTTATAGTTATAATTCGTCTGCCATACTTCGGTTTTTACCCCCGTAGTAACAAAGAGGGGAGTTATTAGATTGGTCTGTGAGTTTTTGTCTGTCTGTACCATCATATCGTGTAAACGAATGAACCCATTACGATGCATTTTTTTGTTACATACTTCGTTTCGCTTCACGGTATCCGATAAGCCTGTACAAACATACACACAGTTTTTTTATTATGATATAAATAAATATAAAAATAGATAGTTCAGCTATATTGATAACTGTCAGATTTACAACATTATTAATTTTAGCTTGTATACATATAAAATAAAAGATTTTTTTTCTATCAGCCAGAACAAAACACACATCTTAATAACCTTAACCTAATAATAATATCCTTAACCTAATAATATCCTTAACCTAATAATATCCTTAACCTATATCCTTAATAACCTTAACCTAATATTAATATCTTTTCACCTTAGAGTATGGCGTGGGGTTTGCCGAAGTTGCCAGGGTTGACGTTTTCCGACCCAACGAAGACCCAGCACCACATGCGCAGCTCGTTGCGATACTACCAAGGGCACAGATTCCCCGACACTACGTTAAGAGCCCCTGGAGGGACTGCTACTGATGTGGACAGCAACGCGTTCGCTCTACCAGAGGACTCTGTCATGTTAGTCTTTATTTACTTGTTATACATTTGTTATTAGTTCTTTGAAATAAGGTGCTAAATAGTACTTCTGACTCTACCAGTGGTTAACCTGTGTCTTGAGATCATGGGATCCTGGGTTAATACTTCTACCTTCTTATTGTTTTTAGTTTTTTGAAATATGTATCCTAAAAAATACTTCTGTTGGGCAAGTGCGAGTTTTTCACCGAGCGACTGCGTAAAAACGTACTCACTCGTAAAGTCAAAATATATAGAAAAAAAGCGTTTACTCTCACTATAACTAGATGGCGCTACTCCAATTCCATATAAAATTTGCGTTTACTGTTTTCGATATCGACGCAGTAAAATCTTACACTAGGCACACTAAGTTCCACGTTGGTCATGTGGCTGAATCTAAAGCTCCTGGTTTTGAGTCCAAGGTAAAACTTGAGCTTTAGAGCTTTATCTCTTGAGCTTTTTTCATCCGAAAATTTTTTTTGAAACTTCGTCCGTGTGGAAAAGACAATTTTCCTTACCTATTCCCCTATCTACCTATTTAAAGTTACTAATCCGAATAGTCTTTTCCCGATTCCCCTTGCAATATATGGATCCGTCTGTGTATTTATTTTTAGTAACTTTTCAGTATCTTCTAGACTACGCATTTTATTAATATTTTTAAAGGGCAAAGTATAATATATAAGCTTGCCTTGATGATATAAAATTTATTTTTAATATTTAATTCGTAATACATATTAGTATAAATTGTTGAACGTTGTTTCGGAACAAGTTGACGAGGTCGCGACCCATACACTCGTAGGTCACAATGTAATCGGGTAAAGCCAATAACTCACTACGGCGTGAGTAATGACGGTTCCAATATGGATGTGGCCCACGAAACTAATAGTATAAAGTATCACGCAATAACTTTGTCAACCCCGGCTGAGGTTTAAGCGGACTTGCTAAAGTTACAGATAGAGTGGGCTTAATCTGATCTATTAGTCGCACCCCTTAAATCCAAGCCATCTTCATCTAGGAAGATGATAATGTTTCAGTGATATATAGTTGTACTGTACATTCCAAAGGCTTAACGCAGCTCACTTGCAAGTATACAGTGTAATCTTCAGGCTGTTTTCTTGCAATTGTTGTAAAGTTCACTCATAAACTCGTAGTCTCATCTAAATTGGATAGAATTGACAAAGAGTCGTTATTAATTTCATTTCCATTATCATTAGTCAATGGACATCTCTTTTAAAGAATTTTAATCTTCACTATTTTGAGTCTCCTGCGTCTGGCTCTTTGCAGTTAACCCACTTTATATCGCCGGCCGACATAGTAGGCAATCCGACAAAGACGTACCGCCAAGCGACTTAGCGTTCCGGTACGATGTCGTGTAGAAAACCGCAAAGGGTGTGGATTTTCATCCTACTCCTAACAAGTTAGCCCGCTTCCATCTTAGATTGCATCATCACTTAACATCAGGTGTGATAGCAGTCAAGGGCCAACTTGTAATCGATAAAAAAAAGGCTCGATCATCACTGCGCTTTCCGGTGTTGGGCCTCCATTCCAGCATTTTGGGATCCCAACGTTCATCGCCTTTTCAAACGTGTTCCCTGCGCAATGTCATTTCAACTATCTGTGATTCATTGAGCTATGTTGATAACTTTCCTCATTCCTGATTTGATTACGTAGAGTTACATTGAGCGGTCTGTCCCATCGCCTGCTGAGCGATTGTAAGTCTTCTTATGGGACCTATAGTTAGTTGATTTAGGAATTGATTCACTTCACTAATTATAAATCTTCATTTAAAATTAGTTTTACCGATCCGGGTGTCTATAAAGAAATCTTGCAACTTCAATCTGACCAACTTAATGGCTTCCGATTAAACTAAAATTTTGCATACACATGTATATAATATAACTGCCTCGTTGGTCTAGAGGTTAGCCTACCCGGTTTCGATTACGAGGTCCTGGGTTCGAATCCTGGGTCGGGTCACGGAACAATTCTGAGTTTTTCATTCTTCTATGAAATTTTCAGTAAATTCCAAGCCCGGAGTTGGGAAGTTGGCGGTGATACACCCCCGTACCTCGGAAAGCACGTTAAGCCGTCGATTCCAGTCACTGTTATCAACATCTGATAGTGATCGTTAATAAAAGAAACATTATCACCCTAAGCCCGCCAACCCGCATTGGAGCAGCGTGGTGGGTCTACGCTCCATATCACCTCTCCTATAAGGAGGGAGACCTGGCCCTGTAGTGGGCCGCTAATAGGCTGATAGTGACGATGATTATGATGTATATAACATCTACAAATATTATAATGACATAGAGCTGATCTAATGCTTTAGCTGGAAGGTGGCCATAGCATCTACGTAATAAAACGACACAACCCCGTCGAGCTTGGGCTCTTTTTTTTTTTATTGACTACAAGTTGGCCCTTGACTGCTATCACACCCGATGTTAAGTGATGATGCAATCCAAGATGGAAGCGGGCCAACTTGTTTAGGAGTAGGATGAAATCCACACCCCTATCGGCTTCTACACGACATCGTACCGGAACGCTAAATCGCTTGGCGGTGCGTCTTTGTCGGTAGGGTGGTAACTAGCCCCGGCGAAATCCTCCCACCAGCCAGACCAAGACAAATCAAGAAAAATCTTAATCTGCCCCGCCGGGAATCGAACCCAGGACCTCCGTCTCATAAATCCACCGCATATACCACTGCGCCACGGAGGTCGCCAAAAAGATGATCTTTTGATTCGTCTTGATGAGTAGGCTTATAATAAAAAGGTTGTTTCAAAAAATATTTTTAATTTTTTAGCTACGATCCTTCGCTAACGTACGGCAGAGTGAAACAGCCGGCGTTGCCCGCTGTGATACCGCACTGGGTGCACTACGACAAGAGGTGTCTCAACTTTACGGCTTTCTTCAAACAGCCGGTGTACGAGAACCCAGATGAAAACTTTAGGGTCAGAGTTGTCAACCTAGTGTACTTCCTTGAGGACGATACAATGACAGTGATGGAACCACGCGTTAAGGTAATCTATTCAACATTACATAGTATAAAACAAAGTCGCTTTTTTAGGTTTGTCCGTATGTATGCTTAAATCTCTGAAACTACGCATCCGATTTGAATGCGGTTTTTTTATCAGATAGAGTGTTTCAACAGGAAGGTTTATGTGTATAATACATGCATAATATAGTAGAGAAACACTGATAATTTTAGGTTTCTGATGTGATGTCGTAAATTGACGCACTTTTTGTGCTTACATTGCAAACGCTGGCTAAACCCTACGAGATATATTATCATAATAATGTACTACAGTATTGCATACCTTAAAAAGGACAACATAATAGTCATCAATGGTATATGTCTATCTTTTAGAGATAACCCACAATAACCATTTTTTATCTTTTACTTTGAACCAAAAGTAATGGCTCATTTATGAAGCGATTTTAAAGCAATACTGCATTCATCCTAATCCAAATAAGTATCTTAAATACTTTGTGTATTCAATACATGTCATTATTGCCTTTTACAGCATTAATTTAAGTGAATTTTTTCCAAGATATTTATGATTCAAAATGCATGCACTTTTCCCAGTAGCACTTTATAATTAGCAGCGAACGCGACAAAAGAGCTGTAATTTTAGTATATAAGGACATTTTTAGTATACTTTAGTACCAGCATTGCTCCCGTACAAAGCAGGGGCGGGTTGCTAGTAGATTATAAAGATATCCTACTATCACCACCCTACTGACAAAGATGTCCCACCCAGCGATAAAGGGGTGTGGATTTCATTCCACTCCTAGCAAATTATCCCGCTTCCATCTTAGATTGCATCATCATTTATCATCAGGTGTGATTGCAATCAAGAGCTAACATTTGATTAATTAAAAAAACCCGCTTATAAAGCTAAATTGTTTGTTTGTATGTAAGAACACGCTTATTTTAAAGACCACTGTGTCGAATCAAAAATCTTACAGTAGGTATTAGATAGTCCATTTGAAGGAGCTTTAACTAAAGGCGATAATTTTATATGACGACCTCCGTGGCGCAGTGGTATGTGCGATGGATTTATAAAACGGACGACCTGGGTTCGATTCCCGGCGGGGCAGATTGAGATTTTTCTTAATTTGTCTTGGTCTGGCTGGTGGGAGGCTTTCGCCGTGGCTAGTTACCACCCTACCGACAAAGACGTATCGCCAAGCGATTTAGCGTTCCGGTACGATGTCGTGTAGAAACCGAAAGGGGTGTGGATTTCCGCCCCACTCCTAACAAGTTGGCCCGCTTCCATCTTAGACTACATCATCCCTTAACATCAGGTGTGATAGCAGTCAAGGCCCAAATTGTTGTAGTCGATAAAAAAAAAGTAGGACAGCTAATGTATCAATGACATGACAGAATAAAATAATTTTCTTTATCTATCTTATAATACAATAAAGCTTAATTATGAAAATTAAACAAAAATATTGTAGTGACATAGATTTTAAGAAGCATAAGCTATAAAATAAAACCCTTACTATTAAATATAAAAATATGTGCTATTACTTACATTGCCATTAATAATAAGTATATTTTTATCTATCTAGTATTTTTAATCGGGTAATTCTTGTATAACATACAATCTGAAACGTCTGCAATATTTTCGAGGGCGAATAATCGATCTAACTAGGTTTAATTTTCAGAAAACTTATTATTGATGTATAATTTTAAAACCAGCCAAGTGCGAGTCGGACTCGCGCACCGAGGGTTCCGTAAATTTTTTTACATATTTATTTATTTATTAAAGGTTTTCTTAATTATTCCTTCATATGTACTATAAAACATTGTTCATACGAAATTTCAAGATTCTAGGACTAGCTGCGAGTAGTACAGAGTTAAATACGGGGCTTATGCTGTATCTTTTGATTGCCTTGGCCTAGAAGCTTGATTTTTCACGATTCTAAGGGACAGCAGATTTGAGTATTTGAAAGAACTTGATACCTCCACGCGTTTCTGAGAAAAAAGGTCCTGACAGACTGAAGTTAAGGTACGGAACCCTAAAAATATCGTCAAGCAGATACTGTAGGTACCTATAACAAAAATGACTTTTTAACTAGGATTTTTCGACTCTATATTAAATGTGAAAGTGATACTAATTTAGGGGTAGTAAAGAAAGATTGTGTAATGGTATAATGGACATAATAGGTCTTTTTAGGGTATAGACTAAGCGATCAAGTTAGTTCTCGTCCCAAAAGGGTACTAAAATTATACAATCCAACACGAAGGCACAAAAAAGTAGCGGAGCTAAAGATTTACGAAGTATAGCGGTTGATTCGACTAGTCATTTTCGACATTTCGTATTCAATGCAGACAGTCTCGGATTTCAGGAATAGTCAAAGGGTACTCGTAACAAGCCCTTTTTGTAAATCTGCCTGCTGGAATGATAAAAATAGTTCCTAAATCCGTATAAATTGTGTATCCTTAGAATATCTCATGTGCTATGCTTTATCTAATATATGAAATTTCCCTGCCACAATGTAAGTTACCGTACTCCTCCGAAACGGCTTTACCGATTTTTACCAAATTTTGAACGCGTATTCAGCAGGTCTGAGAATCGGCTACTATTTAATTTTCATCTAAATTTTATTTCAATTTTTAATGCAAACTAACGTTTGCCGGGTCAGCTAGTATTTATATAATACTTAACTTTTTGCCTCATTAATATTTCATTACATTTTCTTTTTAATTTTTAACAATAGGTACTTGTAAATGAAAAATTGTTTAAACAAAAGAAACTGGATTTACGACTGTTGTCAGTATTTTTTTGATCATTATGAATAGAAGACGGTTTATTTGGTTTAGCTTATCTTTTAGTGCTTTAAGTTTCAGTGCTTTATTTTATATCGGTAAGGATCATTGGATCTTGTTAACTCTTCAATAAAAATTCCGCATTGGTTCATTCGCCATAACGCTCAGACAAATACATAGTCAACTAGACAGTTTTTACATCTACAGGGTAGAAAAAAATGATAAAATAATTCTAATGAAAACAATACAGAAAGACAACCTGACACCACCACTCTAGAAAACTGGACTTTACAAATGCAATAAAATTGCAGACCTATTTTCTTAGAAAGCCCTGTGTTTAAAATAAATAGGCGAAGTGGGAGTCGCATTCGTCTACCGATGGTTCTGTAGATATTCATATTATCGTTTGTTTATTAAATACTGTAAGGGAGGTACGCTGAGTCGCACCCACACTCACTTAGAAAAGAAATACTAACAAAGTTTGTGGTGAACGAAAATGTATTATCATCAAACTATAAATTACATAATATATATAACATATACACGCGAACAGGCGGGAACACTTTCAAGGAAGCGCGGATTATTGCGTTGAAGGACGCAGGCGCACTGGCCCAAGCCTCGCGCGATCGTCCGATCCGTTATATACCTCGTCCCTCCCTGTCGTTTCCCAGGAAACTTTTTTTTTATCAACTACAAGTTGGCCCTTGACTGCTATCACACCTGATGTTAAGTGATGATGCAATCTAAGATGGAAGCGGGCTAACTTGTTAGGAGTAGGATGAAATTCCACACCACCTTTCGGTTTCTACACGACATCGTACCGGAACGCTAAATCGTTTGGCGATACGTCTTTGTCGGTAGGGTGGTAACTAGCCACGGCGAAAGCCTCCCACCAGCCAGACAAAGACAAATATTTTACTAATTTTTAGTATTTGTTTATTTAGCGGCAACAAAAATATATATCTGTGAAAAGTTTGAACTATCTAAATAGCTATCACGGTTCATGAGAAATAGACTGGTGACAAAAAGATAGACAGACAGTGGAGTCTTAGTTATAATATTCAATTTTTACACTGTTTCAGTGTGTGTATATTTTTAGGGTTCCGTATTTGGGTACCCTAAAAATAAGGAAACGAAACACTGTGAAACGTATCCGTATTAAACATATTTTATTCACATCGAGTTTCACTGCAGATAAACAATCCAATATAGCCAGTTACAGCCGGTCAGCTACAGGAAAATATTACTTTGCAGCTTACTCACTAATGCAAGAGAATTTCCTTTAGGGTTTTCAAGAAATCACTGTGTTTTCACGGCAAAGGATAATGCGGCTTATTGGTTCCGACGTGGAACAGATTGGCTTGTGTTATTGCTGCTTACGTTAAGTACACTGCATGCTGCAGCTTGCCTCGGAAAATACTTTGTGATATTGTTGGCCCTCTTTGTGCTATACTTATGTACCTTCAAATTCAGTTACGTTAGATACGTATGAATTTATCAGAACTTTTACTAATACTAAAATCATGCATGATTTAATTTGGAAACTATTAAACTCACTTAATGTACAAGCATTTAAGTTTATTTGTAGTGACTTTAGCACCGAATAATGCAATAACATCAGAGTAATGTAATTCAGATGAAATTAGAGACCCATTTTATTTGAAGGTTTCTGTTCTAAAAATAAGTAGGTGCTTTGCGATATTGGGATCTCATTTGAATATGTATGTACCTTCAGATCAATCCGTTTCAGTTACTAAATGACTGAATTCTCTGTAACGTATGAATATATTCAAATTGTACTATGCTAATATATAAGTTTGGAGTAATTCAATTTCAAAACAATAAAATTAATTTATTTTACAAGCTTTTAAAAATAAGTAAATTTTGTTTCTATCTGTAATGACTTAATTGACAATATTATTATCAGTAACCTGGGGCTTCCCAATCTCGAGCTAACCTTAACAGTCGAGCCTTCCTTTTTAGAGAAAAGGAGGATAACGTTAACTTATCGCGCTAATCCGATGAGGGTTTCCGGACATAGACTGATCATATTTGTACTCATTGACCAGGTTCGAGAGCTTAAGGTGCATTCTGAGGACTAGGGTAAAACAATGTCAATTTCCCAACTTTGGGCTTAGAATCTGTATGGTGGATTTCTTAAAATAATGAACTTTTTCGATTCAACTCCTAGTATATAAGACTGACAAGGTGAAAATTTGCATAACACACTCAGCAACTTTCAGTAACTTTAAAATGCTTTTGATCAAGTAAGCTGCAACTTCATAACATTAAGCATACGTACGTATATTAACTAATAAACTTTACGCTGTCGAACAAAGTCGTTTTGGAACAGCTCAGTGACACGTTTTCAACTCAATGCGTTCACACTGAACCCGTTCAAGTTCTCGCTTTGTAAATACCCACGTTAAGCGAACAGAGTAATTACTACTTGTGAACAGCTTAGGGCTTTATTTTCTGAGAACTTGCTGCTAATCTTTACTTGTAATTTCTATTGCCTCGTTGGTTTAGTGGTTAACCTATTTAGCTCCGAATCTGAGCTTTTCTTCCTTCCTTCTTGAAATTCTCAAAAAATATGTCAGTCTAGAGTTCGCAAGTTGGTGGTTTTATACTCTAGTGTTTTGAAGAATACTTTAAGCTATCGGTCTCTCCTATTGTCATTAACACCAGATAGTAATTATTAAAGATGGTTACGTGATTCAAACATTATTACTCCTAGCCCGTCTATTAAGGCAACTAGATAAGTCTTAACTCGATATCTATCATAAGGAGGGAAATCAAGTCTTTCAGTGGGCTGATAAAATAGGCTGATAACAAATGATTTTTAGAGCAGACCCTTAAAACTTTTACGTTGTATTCACAAAGTGTTAGAAAAACTTTGACTGACGAGTCCTATCTAGTTTCTAGTAACGATATTACCTATCCTAAACCGGATTCCATAATTATAACCAGCAAGAAAGGAAAAAACAAACAGATGTTTTGAGCATATTGTGTATTTTCGCTTAGTATCGACTTGCCACTTTATGATCGCGTAGATATAACTTATCGCGTACATTTAACCCTATTGGATGTCTTAAGGTGCGTGTAGGCTAAACGAGCCAAGGAAAAACGGAGCCGCTTTGCTTGTCATCGTTTGCGGCATCACAGTGTGAAGACGTGTGGACGTACAATAAATCTCCAAAGATCAAGTCAATCAAGACAAGTGCGATACCATTGTGTTTGTCAAAAACCGACAATTGGCAGAACACTGTCATTCACGCGACGAACGCTCGGCGAGTGCTCATGAGGCTCGTAAAGTCAAGTCACTTCAAGAGCGCTCGCCCACGGCGACTTTTTGTAGCGATACAGTTGCGATGGTGCCGCGCGTCCGCATCGAAAAAGTCGCGAAATGGTCGCTAGCCGTGTGCCCTCGCACATGGTCCCAGATTCAGTCGTCACGATGCAAATGCAATTCAGTTACAGCACGAACGACTCCATTTCCACACGCCACCCTCCCTCCGTTCTTCACCCGATGTCGTCCAACACGGTCGCGCGTTTGCATCGGTACAGACGCGATGCAGTAGCGCGTTTCAAATGCGACTAACACGCGTTAGTAGTGATGCTAGCATGCTTTTAGTAAACTCGCGACAGCATCGCTACAAATTATGTATAGTGACTTTGTGTGCGTGACATTTGGTGCTCGGATGACGACTGACGTGTCAACTGCTATACAAGTGAAAGCTGTACTATTACGAGAGCACGCTCATATAATTCGCACAAATAAGTTCAATTATCTGTACACGAAATTGTGTTTGGCTTGTACTCGGTAAGCATAGACGCACCTTTTGATTACCAGCGAAAACCATTCCAAATGGCCCTTTCTTTTGCCCCGAGCTTCTTTTAATTACTTTATGTTTCCAAGTAAAGTGCCCTTATTTGTTGTTGTACAAAAATACTTTACTTGCAGCTCTTAATTATGTTAACAACGAGTCGGTAGCAAATAAAGCGTGAAAGTGTTAGAAGTTCTAATTACTCTGTCGGATTAAATGGAGTTTGTTAAGCAGGGTTAACTTGGCAAGGAGTTGAAGACTTGCAAGGTAATAGTGGTCGACGCGCGGGTGCGAAGTTTGGTGTGGACTTTTGTAGTACTTTTATACATGTCATATTATTCTTGACTTGTAGAATATTCATGTCATCAGAATTAAGAGTAGATATTTTTACACACTCTGTATTAATGTTACTTGAACAAAAAAATAGTTGAAAGCTTCTACCCGCACCTATCGTTTTGCTGTTAGTTAAGGGTCTGTAACTCGCACGCATTCCTCTTTCTAGAACCCTGCCCGCCCTGTCTGGGTACTGAAAATTATATTTTTAAAATTGATCATAATTTTCATATTGTATAATTTTTTAATTTTTTTTTATTGGCTACAAGTTGGCCCTTGACTGCTATCACACCTGATGTTAAGTGATGATGCAGTCTAAGATGGAAGCGGTCTACCTTGTTAGGAGTGGGATGAAAATTCATACCCCTTTCGGTTTCTACACGACATCGTACCGGAACTCTAAATCGCTTAGCGATACGTCTTTGTCGGTAGGGTGGTAACTAGACACGGCGAAAGACTCCCACCAGCCAGACCAAGTCAAATTAAGAAAAATCTCAATCTGCCCCGCCGGGAATCGAACCCAGGGCCTCCGTCTTATAAATCCACTGCGCATATGACTGCGCCACGGAGGTCGTCAAATTAAAATATTTTTATTTTTAATATAAATTAATCGTTAGCAAGACTTCTACTTTTATTCGAAATACCTTCTTGTTTTGCTAAATAGGCAATGTAAAGTATCTTTGTATGTTCTTAGAAAGAAATTATGATACAAGGCACATTCAGGATTTGCTACCCCGCTGGTAACTCAAGAAGCTTTTACGTAATACTCATCAATCTCTTTTACAACATAAGTAGTCGTTCTCTTAGCAGTCGTCATGTATAGAGCTGTTTACATAATCACTCCCTCAACGGCCGGAGCTATTCTTAGTAAACATACAAATAGAGCCTTCGATAAAGGATCGCTCAATAATGGATACTAACATCGCAGATACGTGTTGTCACTTCCGCAGATGTATTTTTTTTATTATTTATTAAAAATTAGTCCTTGACTGCAATCAGAGCTGATTGTACATGATGATACAATCTAAGATGGAATCGGGCTAGGATGACATCCACGTTTTTTTTATCGACTACAAGTTGGCCCTTGATTGCTATCACACCTGATGTTAAGTGAGTTGGATTAAATCCACACCCCTTTCGATTTCTACACGATATCGTACCGGAACGCTAAATCGCTTGGCGGTACGTCTTTGTCGGTAGGGTGGTAACTAGCCACGGCGAAAGCCTCCCATCAGCCAGACCACGACAAATTAAGAAAAATCTCAATCTGCCCCGCCGGGAATCGAACCCAGGACCTCCGTCTTATAAATCCACCGCGCACACCACTGCGCCATGGAGGTCGTCAAAATGCACATGCATGTAACAGTATGACGGTACTTACATCTAAAAAATCTATTTTTAATAATTTATTTGTCTATCCGTTTTCGCTTATCTTTTTAGTCGGATTATAAAAATTCTTTTTGTATATTACTAATTAATAGTTTTTGACTGACTCGTGAGGAGTAATAGACTAATTCGTATCCTCATATTCCCGCGGGACAGGAAAAGCGCGGGTGAAACTGTGGGCGTCCGCTATTTCTTAGTATAAACATACAAATAGAGCCTTCAATAAAGGACCGCTTTTCCGTTGTGAACTTGTGTTCAGCTTCCATATCTTAGGTTGTGTTCGTATATGAGGAAACTTATTGAGGCTTCAGCTGTTTGATAACGCCTTATCGAGTCTTACATCTTCAAACAAATATTCAACTTCTTGTTGGTTCACATAAAATCTTGATCTAAAGCTAAATGTATAGAAATAGAATTGTCAGACCGCATTCCCAAAAAAACAATGCCTACAATATACATGACTAGAGAAGGCCAAAATCCGCCTATTTTGTCTCCTATTAATCACATCAATTGTTTTATGTTAAAATTCTCGTTTTGAACTAAATTAATTTTAGTTACGAGTGGATGCGAATAGGAATAGTTAAAAAATGAATTTAAATCAAAAGTACTGTATCGTTCCGAAGTTGGAAACGCTACATTTATATAGATATATAAACGGTAAAAGCACTGCTCTCGCTTAATGTTGCCATGGTGTCATCATTATTAATAGGATAAATGGCGTGGCATGTCATTTAAAACATTTGTTGTCGATTTTTGAGCGTAGGCAAAGATTAGCTCCAAAATTCGTATATCCCTTTAATTTTGTTATTTACATAATTCTGAGCACATTTTTATCTATTGCCGTGACTTTGGTTGGTGTAATAGGAAAAGTTCCATATAAATTTGGCATATATACCACTTTGTGATTAGCATAATCATAGGAAAAGGATTTATACAAAAGTAGGAAGTATTTGTATAATTTGTATTGTGTTTTCTTCACAAAACGTTCGTTGCATACAATCGCAGAGTATACAACGTGATTGCGAGCGTTGTTCACATTTTTATTATATTTGCCTTTCTGCGAACTACGCCATTCATCCTCTATAATAATGGTTATACAATGGTTTCATTGAGAACACTACTTTTCAAACTAGGTACATACATTTACCTAATATAGATTTCTTTATTAAAACCTAGCGGATGTCAGAGGTTTTACCCATGAAGTTTCCACCCCCGTGGAAATATCGTGATAAAAATTTTAAAGGTAAAAAACAATTGCGTTATTTAGTAATTTATTTAACCATATCTATAAAGTCAGTGCCAACCAAGCTTTCTACTTGAATGACGTTACTTTAAACGCAGTTTATGGTCCCTACTTTGTTAAATAAACTTTCCTTAAACTTGGATTAAAATTAATCTGGTAGTTAAATATTATCTATCTATGTAAATTTATTAAGATCTGTAGTGCTATTCATTAATGACGCTCGATAGGGTGTGTTTAAAATCCGTCTTTGTCTATCTTTATATACTTGGTATTGTTTTATATAGAGAGAAATAGAGATGTTAGTCGCAAGTGACACAGTTAAATTCGTTAGAGAATAAAACCAATCATCAAGTTCATCCACTCAGGATTTTTTTTTATCGACTACAACTTGGCCCTTGACTGCTATCACACCTGATGCTAAGTGTTGATGCAGTCTAAGATCGAGGCGGGCTGTCGGTAGGGTGGTAACTACCCACGGCGAAAGCCTCCCACCAGCCAGACCAAGACAAATTAAGAAAAATCTCAATCTGCCCCGTCGGGAATCGTACCCAAGACCTCCGTCTTATAAATCCCCCGCGCATACCACTGCACCACGGAGGTCGTTAAAAACTAATCCGACTTACTAACTACGAATTACTAACTAATTAGACTACATTTTAAATAGGTATTTACATAGTATTTGCTAATTTTAGTAAATGATTCACAGAACTCGGGCTTATGGCAGGGGAGGATTGTGAAACGCGACAAGATACCCAAGAACGATCTAGGCGAGTATTGGCATTGGAAAGATCTGGACAATGGGAAGGACATCTGCATTTACGGAAAAGTTTTTCACACGGTTTCCTGCGACCTGTTTACTAAGGTATGTAATTCTTTAGTTACTACAAGTGAATCCTTAAATACAATCACAGCTGACGGCAAGTGATGTTGCGGTCTGAGATGGAAGTGCGCTAACTTGTTAGGGGTAGAATGAAATCCACATCCCTTTCGGTTTCTACACGACATCGACACGACACGACACGACACCAGAGTGCAACGACCGAAGCCTTGAACCAATTTAGAAAATCTGAATCGGACCAGCCAGGAATTGAGCTCTGACTTATAAATCCACTGTGTTTACCAGTGCGTTATGGAACCCGTCAAATAATATATGAAACAATACTATTTATGGTTGTATACCTACATACTAGGTTGTATTTGCTAATGGGGGAAAAAGTACAATCGAAACGCTGGGCCCTAAAAGCAAGTTATTGATATTCTGAAAAAGCGTGCCTACGTTGTCATGGAGTCACGGTGACTGGTGAGGTGATTTGTTAAAGGTGTGTTAACTGTGACTCAAATAATTGACAATAATAGAAAATATAGACGACTAACTGTTGGCACGCCTTGACTGTCAGAAATTATTAATATTATTATAGCCTCGTTTATTTCCATAATAAATTTTTATACGTAAAAAAATACATTTGGCGAACGTTGATTAACATTTATTATTACACTCACATTACTTATTCATATATATATTTATTTAATTATTATTTTCATTCAGCTAGTATAACATTTATAGCATATTTATAAAATATAGCGAATAATTTTAATATGAGCCTTAACAACACTTGTGGCTCCAGCGATGAATTTTATACAGCTTCCTCATCATCCTCTCCCAATGGAAGTTTCCATAGTATCTACTTCGACACCTCTTAACACTCTTTTGGATACGACTTTTTCTCCATTACCCAAGAACTTTAATGTCGTCCATATAAATGCACAGAGCATTCCTTCTCACTTTTCGGATATGTTAGACACCGTAATCGTTGCAATAAAATCTGCAGGGATGCCCAACGTTCATTATTCACTCCTCAATGTTGAACAAAGGGAGCTCTGAGGTTTGGAGATTTTTGATCCGATGTTTTCTCACATTAAACCGTACCTAATAAATATGATGTACATGAATATTATTTAAAAAGCAACTTATCAGAAAGAAAAATGATCGCTGAGCCTATTAAAAATATTTTTTTCGGTTATGAGTTATGCTTAATTATATTATATTTTAATTATATTATAAGTTATATTTATGATTAATTATTTTTTATTTAACAGGAAGAAATTTTAATGCCATATCGTATGGATTTTGGATGATCGTGTTCACAGTAAACACGATAACTTTCGAAAAAATATTATTTTCACTTCAATTTTTTTTTAATATACTTGTTTAACTGGAGAGAAGCCGTTGAATAAAAAATTGCAGCTGAGTATTGTTTTATCTTATTATAATCAATTCATTCCGATTGGCATTTTCTGAAAAAGTTGGCTTTGCGAAAAAGTTATCAAATATACTGATGTAAACATTTAATTAAAATAATTCGTGTACAACATGAGCGCTTAAGGCCTGCTCATTTGAATTTTCCAAACTTTTTCTTACTGCAAATAAAATAATTAACTGATAAAATGTATCAATTTTCTAATGAGCAAATTGTCTCACTTCATATTTTGTGGAGGGAATTTTTTTATTGTCAAGTCACAGTCGTTTAACTATCACTTATTTGATTAATATGATCTCTATAAGATATTGAACTAGTTTTTTATTTAATAAAAATTAATCAATTTTAGTCAGTATTTTTGTTAGACCATCGATATTATATCGATTGAATTGGGTAAGCAGATCTCATAATTATTAGGTACACGGAGAAAAAATTATAGCAGTTATCAGTGAAGAATATATGTAAAAATTACTAAATTTCGATTATAATATCGAATCGCGATATTCTAAAAGTTCATAATCATTAATGTATAATTAGTAAAGCGTTTAGGAATTGTTCATGCAGAGATGTTGAAATATTTATTAATTAAATATTTATTAGTTTTTTTACTGTTGTTTTTTTTTATTTTTATTGTTTAATATATTATATATAGTTTAGGATATTGTAGTGTTTAAGCTTTTACTTTTTTATTTATTTAATTGTAAATATTTAATTCAATGTACATGTTTAACTGTAAATAAAATTTCGGTACCTATATAAAAAAAATAAATTAGCACTGTATATGAGAATATTTCGATTTTTGTTAAATATTTCAATTTCTCTCCAATTTTCGAAATTCGTATTATGTGTGTGTATAATAATTTTTTTTTTAATTTGTAAACCGAAATAATAAATTTATGAAATAAATTTGCCGCCCCTTAAAATTTGCCGCCCTAGGCTCCAGCCTACTCAGCCTTCTGGTAAATCCGCCACTGGGTACCGATATTGCATGTTATGAAATTATAAAATTCTCCAAGCTATAAGGCATACAATTTTATTATAACAGAGTATTTATAAAACTCCTTTTAACACAAACTCACGAGCGGCGTTGCTAAGCGACGCAACGCTTAATAGAAGCGCGCTCAAAGAACTGAATTTCAATTTAGTTCTACGTTCGCTTATATGAGATCGGACCGCATTTGCTTGTGTAAATTTCATATAATATTTCTCATAATTATGTTATAATGTGAGTAGAGTATGAAATAGAGAATTTTAATGAGGATCAAATCTTTCTGCTTGTTTACAAAAATAGTTAATAACAAAATGTAACTGAACATTTTAACGAGTAGGTACACGTCCCGAGAACTTACTTTCGACTTGAGGACGCCCGCAGTTTTGCCCGCGTAGTTTTTTTTCCCGTAAAATTTCAGGATAAAAAGTAGCCTAAGGTTATTCTGATATATAAACTATATTATTGCGAAGTTTCATTAAAATGCATTCAGCAGTTTTTGCGTGAAAGAGTAACAAACATCGATCCATACATACAAACTCTTGCGTTTTTAATAATATTACGGACTAGCAGTCGCCCGCGACTTCGTCCGCGTGATGACCTCTTAGGTACCCTTGTAATTTTAACGACAGACTTTCATATAAAGTATG
This sequence comes from Mycalesis mineus, assembly GCA_034621355.1. Lineage (NCBI taxonomy): Eukaryota > Metazoa > Arthropoda > Insecta > Lepidoptera > Nymphalidae > Mycalesis > Mycalesis mineus. The sequence goes on from CM067884.1 coordinate 8,552,714, forward strand.
CACTTTCCCCGCTACCCCTTTCAATTCAATTTTTTTTATAGTTTCCCGTCAAGCAATATAAACCGTCCCGTCCCGTGTATTAAAGATCTACATTTTTGTTAAACATTGTACGATATTACAGTATATTGTCATTAACAATATATATTTATGGCAAGCTGATGTGTATAGCTTGTATTAAATAGTCTATTTCACTTTTGAGTCTAGCTTTCATAAGAAACAAAATAATTAACAATCCAACATGCAGATTTAGAGATTAGCCCTTTTAAACAAACGAACGAACTTTTTCGTATGTTATATAAATATGGTCTGGCATGCCAAATAAATTGGAAGAAAAGATCGAATTCTCATTCTCATTCATTTGGACGATATACCGGCATGATGTTAGATATTTTGTAATATTTTCGAAACTATATAACTAATTAACATACTGTAAAAGGCACATCTTATCTCTATAATATCATTGTGATTATTAAATAATTTATTTTGAAAAGGATTTAAGTTTAGTTGTATAAATAATGACGTAAACGTAAGCATATGAATTTAATTATTTTTAAAACACACAAAGTTATATATCTGCCAAAATATAAAAGATAGATATATGCTGTCCCGGACTTTTTTGTAGAACTTTTTAAGATGCATAAAATTTTTATACAATGTTTTCAATTATATCCAATATCTAAGGCAGCGTACGCACATAAAGCTAAATTTAATAAATTTCACGGTCCGACTCGCGCGACAAAAACTGTGATAATTCGGGTAATGGATACAATACAAATATAAAATATAGCCTATAACACTCACCGATAACGTAGCATTCTACTGGTGAAAGAATTTTTAAAATCGGATCAGTAGTTCCGTAGACTAACCCCGACAGAACTTTATTTACAAACTTATAAATTTTACCTCTTTATAATATTAGTATAGATAATTCTTGATGGTCTTATATCCTATTGTTACATTCTGCAGTATTCAGATACTGCAGAATATGCACCCCCGTGCCTCCTGGTCACTATTATCGCACTAACGCATTGGAACAGTGTGGTGGGTCTAAGCTCCAAATCTCTGCAACAAGGAGGGAGGCTTAGCCCTATCGTGGGCCGTAATATAGGTTGATAATGATGAATACCTCTAAGTTATAGACAGCTTAACGAGATTAATATTATAAATCGGTCCGTAGCAGTCGGATCAGCTAGTTTTAATATCACAAATTGGACATTGGGCATACCGCCAGCTACAATAAACCGGGGAAGTGTATAAAACTTTTTATGAACACTGTGTCAAAATCCATTCTACACGAAAATTACTACACTGCAAAAATAAAATACTCCACGGGATTAAATTTAGATAACAGCAATTTGAATGTATGTATTTGTTTAAACTATTTGCCAAAGCGCGTTAAACGCAAATAAAGGAAGTTAAATAGTAAATTAATTTGAATACATATTTTTGTTTACCTATATGTCAAACAGCGTCAAATGTAAATAAATTCGAATTTGCAATTTGAATACATTATTATGTAAGGAAATGAAAATTCCAGTGTTTTTAGGATAAATGTCCTATTACTAAGACAAAACTGTTTGTCTGTCCTAGACAGTTTAAAATTTTCAAAACTGATGTATTTCAGTTGCCGCTGTAATAATAATTACTAAAAATAGTTTAAAATAAATATATAAGTGGGGCTCCCTTACAACAAACCTGATTATTTTTTGCTGTTTTTTGCCATATTGGTAGGCACGGACAAGTCCCACTAGCACTTGGCTAGTTTTATCATAAATCAAACGAAATTAAGTTTTCTATTAAAAAAGAGTTTTAAAGTACCAATTAAGTACGCATCTAAAGAATACTACTATTTTAATTTATCTTAGGCATACAATATAATTTCGTTCTTTAGCTATTTCTTTTTTACTCACTGCAGTGACCATGATAAGGCATAAATGATTGGGCGAGACTTACGCTGCAAAATTTTCACTTAGTCATTCGTGATTAGTGTCAGCTAGGCTTTATATAAAAGTGTGTTTCCTCAAGGTATGCTTACACGGGCAATTGTAATTGCTCTATTCCAGGCAATTATGTGTGTTCTTTTAAATTTAAAAACAAAACAGCTTTATCAATTGCTCCAGATTGATGCATAAATATGTCGAGCAATAATCACTCTATAAATAGCTCGTGTAAACGCACCATCCAGTCCCCCTACACAAACGCACGACCCACTTAACACTCCCTTGGGATTGGACAATGGGCGAAGAAATACATGATTTGTCGTCTATCGCCCGCTTACACATTAAGTATGGGTCTTAATGTGATTGCAGAATTAGAATCTGTACTAGTTATTGCCCGGGGCATTTCGCATGTACGAAATTTTTTATATTCATTTTACTTTTTTTAATTTGGGTACTCGTATGTGTAATGAATAATTTTTTCATTTAGTTATCTTCCGCGTATAATTCAAGCGACAAAGTCGCCCACAGCGACAAATAATTTTAAAAATCCTTCAGGCACTGTCAGCTAAAATAAATAGCAATTTTTCAATTGAATTGCGTTTCTTGACTAACTGACTGACAATTATTTTTTAAAATTGCAAGCACGATAATATTTCAACACTAAATATGATTTTTTTCTTTTTTTTTTATAAGTTATTCTTGAAATGTTTTACAATAAATCCAAAATGTATTAATTTTGTATAAATTTCAAAGTAGAAACGCTCCTAGTAAAAATTGTAAAATAGAATTAAAAAAAGTATAGCCTGACCAGAAAAATAAAAAACCTGCATTGAGGGCGCCACACATATGTTTTAATAGTCTATGCAGGTATAGTATTCTAGTTGAAAAAATTAATTCCTTTTTGTCCGCAAGATGTTTTATTTTCTAATTAGATAAACTCAAGAGAATACTAATGACAAAGTTTACAAATTGCCCATATGTGAGGTATAGTGACAGACATAATATTTGCTAATTTTATTTTTGTCTAGACAAATAAACTTGTATTGCAGAAGGAGTAGCCTTTTATCGCTGCTGACGCCCGCAATTTGTATATCCACATCCTTTAAGGGGAATGATCACAGTCATTTTCTAGTTTCCCACTTCAGGGGAAATTGGGTACTTTTTAATTTATTATTAACTGATGTAGTACTTTATAATACTGGATTTAACTAGATATAACTTATAAATATTATTGTAGTTATTAAAACAGTAGAGATTGTAAATATATTACGGACACATTGTCTTTAACTTCTTATTAAATATAATTTAAATAGAAAGAAGAACAAAAAATAACATAAATCATGATGTCAATATAGTAACAGATTAATAAATATAGCCAATTATTGAATATACAAACGAATGCGCTAAAAATTTACTATGATATTTAGAGAATCAATATTTATGAATAGTAATAAAAGCTTTAATAGTATGGGTCATGAGGTGGATCTCAGCTCGTTGAACTACTCGTATTATTCTATCTATTCCTAACATAATCTTAAAACTAGCTTCACTCGCGACAAAAAAAATAACGGAATTAAAATTATGAAAAAAAAAACAAACAAAATTTCTAATATGAAAGAAACCTGAGATGTTCCTATAAGCTATCTGCAATTAAATTAAATTAAAGACATCAAGACATTAGAATTTTTATAAATTGACAAAAAGTTTCAAAATTTATATATTTAATACCGTATATGTGAGATAAATATCACATGCCTTTAGTAAATACTTATAATTCGAAATTAAAAACAGACACTTCAATTTTATTTATCTGCAAAATCGTATTCATAAGGACGGTAAGTGTTCGCCTTAACAGAGGATTGCTATAATGGAATACAGGTGCATCTGCGTAAAGTTGCAATTTGCAAACATCTTAAAATAATACAGTCGTATTAGTGGAGATAATGGAACACGATTCCGTACTTTATATTTACGATTTTTCTGTTATGTTTGCAGTTTTTACAACTATTGTCTCATTTTAGTTTTTTGCATTGCATAAGCTTGCAAAGTAGTAGTGGTAGTTAAATAAATGTTAACTTTAATTATGTTCGTGTCATCGTATAATAATGTTTTTGTAGGTTTATCTATAGACGAATGCTATAATGATGATGTAGGTTGCAATTATTATAAAAATGTATTAAATCGTTCTCATATGCAGGCTACTGGTCCATTAATCATTATCACTACATATTACAAAACGAAGTTCCCCATCGTCTGTTACAGTCAGAGTGTTCTCGATATACTAAAAAAAAATGTGTGCGTGTACTAGCGTACACTCGTAAGAAGTGAAACTAACTAACTTATCAACATTCAAGTATTAGAAAAAATTGATACCATAATTACACCCACGTGTTAGTGTATTGAAAAATACAATAAAAAACTGAGGTTAATTTTAAATAACTTGGAATAATAAACTAACTAACTTATCAACATTCAAGTATTAGAAAAAATTGATACCATAATTACACCCACGTGTTACTGTATTGAAAAATACAATAAAAAACTGAGGTTAATTTTAAATAACTTGGAATAATAAATACCATAATTACACCTAAGTATTAGAAAAAGAGATGTAATTACTTACTTTTTTTAGAAATTCACTGGAATTAGAATTAAAATAAACCCTTTGATTTTGCTGATCACTTCAATATAACACATATATATATATTTATCACGTCACTTCCATAAGTCAAAGATGGCGCGTAACGGAAAAAAGTTACACTAAATTTTTTCCAACCCCGATAAAGAAGTTTCACTTCAAATACTATAAAACGAATTCACATGCGGCTTTCACTGATAGAGTGATTGGAGGTTTTAGTAAATAATTTTTAAGGTTTTCATTATATTCACGGAAGTATCAGTACAATTGTAATAAATTAATGACGCTACTAACGGAGCTTTCATCGAAAATGCTGCTTTATCTGTTTGTGATATAACAAAACAATGTATGGACAGATTGCTCCCTTTCCTTAGGACCACAAAAAGTTTGCAACGGCATATATGAGTATTTTTAAGAATAGCCATGCTACGAGTATAATCATTATTTTTTGTTAAAAAATTTTTATTTCATACTTCTTTAGTGATTTATCGACAACGAACTTACTCGAAGAAAAACACTAAGTACCAATATTCGCCAGCCACTTATAACATTCTGACATGCAAATGTGCCTATAAAGTTCGAAGAGTTTCCTGAGTTTTCTAAGCTCTCATCATCGGATCATGACTTAGTAAACATTAAACCAACTGGGAACTATAATCTTTCAAACAAAAAATAATTTATCAAATCCGTCCGTCTTCGAGTTGTGAGGTACTATTTAACCGTAAGCAGTTAAAGATTAACCTTACCTGTACTTTGTCTTCATCATAAGACCCTTAATAACAGTCCCAATCTATCTAGGTATAAAGTTCTCATCAATATAAATTAATCGAGCTCAAACACAAGGTAACTGCAGTAAACAGTCGAGGAGTTCTCTTATTTGTAGATCAGCTCCATCATCAGATCGACTCCAGACCTTCATCAAATTGTAGTTCTTTTAAATACTTCCCGGAAAAATTAACAAACGTACTTGTTGTCCCTACACTTTATGACACCTCGGTTTCTCCAGGATCCCATCATCGGATCTTGGTTTTTTTATCATGGTACCACCACCGGACTATCTTCTCTCAAACAAAAAATAATTATCAAAATCGGTTCATAAACGAGGAAACTATGCGCGAACAGACATAAAAAAAAAATTACGATTGAATTGAGAAACTCCTTTTTTTGAAGTCGTTTAAAAAGGGCCATGTTTTTTGCTAGTTTGGTGTTTTTGGATGTTTGCAGTACTCTATTTACTCGCGGACGGAGTTGCGATGACTGCTAGTCCATTATGAGTTTAGGTTCCATTCCTTTTTCATTTAAAAAAACTCAATTTGTCCGGTGTTTCGACTATATTTATCTTATAGATAGTTATGACTGCCCAAATAAACACGAAAGATTTGCAATATTCGATGTAAGTATCTACGAATAAGTAGGTAGGTAATAAGATATTCAAAAAGGTATTTTGCAGGTGTCACTTACGTAACCTATTCAGTAAGATGATACCTACACCGACCGGACTTTAGTCACTTTTTCTCCTTTATCCCGATACAAGTGGGACACTTACGGAAAGGTTGTTCAATCTTTATTAATCGAATCAATATTTTTAGCAATTTACCTATATAAGGTGAGTTTGAATTATCAGCCAGCGGCGAAACTGGAGTAAGTGTAATGGATACTGATTACAACAGCGGAATAAAAATATTTCTAGAACCAGTAACAAAAAATTTTAAAATTACCTGCAAAATGTTTACTCACTTAGGACATTTTACATACCACCATCCATGGCATTCATAAATTAATCACAAGATACCGAACGAACGTATGTCTTAAACATTCGATTACTACCAAATAACAATATCCTTACTAATATTATATAGGCGTAAATTTGTATGTATGTATGTGTAGATGTTTGTTATTCTTTCACCCAAACTACTACTAAATGGATTTCGATGAAATATTTTTTTTTATCGACTACAAGTTAGCCCTTGACTGCTATCACACGTGATGTTAAGTGATGATGCAATCTAAGATGGAAGCGGGCTAACTTGTCAGGAGTTGGATGAAATCCACACACACCCCTTTCGGTTTCCACACGACATCATACTGGAACGCTAAATCGCTTGGCGATACGTCTTTGTCGGTAGGGTGGTAACTAGCCACGGCGAAAGCCTCCCACCAGCCAGACAAATTAAGAAAAATCTGCCCCGTCGGAAATCGAACCCAAGACCAACGTTTTATAAATCCAACACGCTTACCATTGCGCCACGGAGGTCGTCAAAAGTTTACAATAATATAGCTGTAGCTCACATGTGAGAATAACACATAGGCCACATTGTATCCCAAAACTCCCACGAGAATAAGAACTACGCAGGTGAAATCGCGGGCGCGCCCTAGTTATTAATTGTTAATAAAAAAATTAAAAAAGGGCTGTATTCATAAAGTATACGGAATTTTTAGTAAAATAATAAAAAATGGTTTATATTAAAAAAAAAGTGTACATACTGATTACTGAATAATGTAAAGACAAAAACCAATCCCAAGTTTTAAGTATTAATACAAGATGGCGTCGTACCCGCCGTTGACAATACACGTCAGAACAACACTAACCCGCCATTGCATTTCTAAAAAGAATAAATATTAATTTATTCCACAAAATTTAGTAACAATATTTATCCTATAATTTCTTTATATCTATAATGAAGACCTCCGTGGCGCAGTGGTATGCGCGGTGGATTTATAAGACGGATATCCTGGGTTCGATTCCCGGCGGGGCAGATTGAGAATAATTTGTCTTGGTCTGGCTGGTGGGAGGCTTTCGTTGTGGTTAGTTACCACCTTACCGGCAAAGACGTACCGCCATGCGATTTAGCGTTCCGGTACGATATCGTGTAGAAACTGAAAGGGGTGTGGATTTCATCCAACTCCTAGCAAGTTAGCCCGCTTCCATTTTAGATTGCATCATCACTTAACATCAGGTGTGATAGCAGTCAAGGGCCAACTTATAGTCGATAAAACAATATTATACGGTTGGAGCGGTTTTAAGTAAGGAGTTAGCTGACACCCTGGATTAACACATAGGCTATTTTGTATCGGGAACAGGAAAGAAGCGGGTGAAACCGCGGGCGTCCTCTAGTTTCTTATACAGTCTTACGTTGATAGCGAAAAGTTAATTGCTAGGTATTATTTTATAAGGAAATATTTATTCAAGTTACTAATTTTGTATGGTAAAAATCTCCCTATCCCGCTGTCAGTAGATGATATTTTATAAGGTACATAAGCCTCACGTATCTAACCCTTTGAACTGCCTGGTTATGAACTTTTGTAGCGCGCGCCTCTGTCACACTCGAGAAAGGTTTGATAAGGGTTGCTCCTAAAGTGCATTATCCAGATTGTATATTTTTCGTGTAACTTTTACTTTTCACTGGTTGTTTTTTTTTGTTCACTAACTAAACCGACACACCTGCCATAGGTGATTCCGCCACGAATGTTACATACCTATTGAAAGTAGGTATATAATTAAAAATGACTAGGTATTCTGAAAAAAATTACTAAGCTTTTCAAAATTCAAAATTCAAGTAGGCTAATTATAAGCACTTTTGAAACGTCAAATTAGACTATTTGTAGTGATTTTACCACCGGTTCGGAAGGCAGATTCTGCTGAGAAGAGCCGGCAAGAAACTCAACAGTTGCTCTTTTAAAATTATCAATTTTACAATGTTAACTGTATTGTTACATAAAATTATTTATTCTACTTCTTTTGTTCAGTAAGTGAGTTACATTGCTTAAACTTATGCAATGGTAGATCTAAAACTGAATTGGGCATCTTGTTGTAGAAGAGAGTACACCCAGTCCAACGAATGACTCTTGAAGTTTTCGGAGGCGATACGCTGATAAAACTAATTTATGTCGATTTCTAAGAAAACGATCGTTTAAGTCCTTTTTCTGTTTATATTCTTTTTTTAAGGTTTTGGATATCCTTTATAGGTTTATCAGTTGTCTCTGATTTAAATCGATTATGCAAAGATAATAACAAAAAAATATATATTTAATCTATCAGGCCTTTTTTCACTTATTTACGAGCAGCTTTAGAACTGGAAAAGAGTTTATTATCTTAAGTTCGTTCTAAAATGCACTAGTTTATTTTTAATAAGCGTCTCTAATAGACTAGCTGTGTCCCGTTCCCGTGAAAATATCGGGAAATCCGTTCTTACTGAGTCTGCATCGCGTGACAAATAAGTAAATATCATCGACATCTAAGAAAGATGTCAATGGTAGGTAACTACATATACTAAATTTTAAATTCAAGTAGTTTTAGAGATCTCACGATGAGTCAGTGGTATTTCGCTTGTTTATTATGTAGATAACATTGTGTCTTTAAATTCTTCTAACCTTGACACCACTCGTTGATATGTGAGAGAGAGATAGACAACACGCTGTCATGTGTCGCCTCGACGTATGTCATGACGTCACGTGTCTTTGTAATAATAATCCTAGTTGTATTGGTCAAGCGCTTAACGATTATCAACTTAAACATATAAACAATAAAGTTCAATTTTATTATAACAGTCCACGTAACCTAGCGAAATCATTTTACATTATGAGTTCCTTTATAGGATAGGTACGTTAGTACGTCATTTAAAAGTGAGTATTGATGATATATAGTAAATACAGTTTATAGGTAACTTACATTGTGGTCGCAGGTTAGGTATCTACTAAAAATAGAAATTCACCACGCGTGTTGCCGGCCGGCCGGTGAAGTTGACAGCTGACGTCACTAAACTGGTTTGGCCAGGCACGCTCAGTTTCGTCGCCTCTGTAGGTATCATGGCTTAGCTGTGTTTTGTGAAGTTTTCGTTTATGTTCGTCACTTTATGAAAATAAAAATGAATATTATATTTTTATGGCACTTAACCGCAGCCATAAAATAAAGTGTTCTTTTAATGGATACTGCTTTGCTACACCTATCGCTTATTGTAACTGCCTTCCTAACTGCCCATCTATTTCTACTCCGTAGGTACCTGTGTTTCGACTTTTCTGACTGAAATTGTCAAAATTTGAAATAGGATACCTATATAAGGTAGGAGTAAGTAACTAGCTTAAAATATATAGTAGGCTTTAAGATAAACTTATAAACGTAATTACAGCATGTTGATTTAGTTGTTAGTTTAGTTGTTGATTTATCAGCATATTGATTGAGCTGCATTGGCATGCTACAGAAAAGAAAATTGAAATAAAATACCTAAGTAAAATAAACGAGTTTATTAAAAATAAACTTTATTATGTATGAATTTAATTTTTTTTTATTAAATTGTTACAATACTACAGACGTTTCTAAGAAAGAAGAGCGAAGACCCTGAGAGCTGAGGTACAGGTTAAAAACAAGCAAAAAGCACAGCACGAGTGTAAAAATTACTTGTTTTAACAATAAATGTAAAACCAAACAATAATTCGGCATTTTTTTGGTAATGGCATTAATCAGTATCACACAAATCTTGAACAATGAAACCTATACAAAAAAATCTATAATTATAGTAACACCAATGTAATCCTAATTAACATAATTAGGTAAGCTTCTCAGCATCCGGCTCAGGATGTTTACTGAGAATTGTCTTGAAGAAAGAACAGCTCAATCGAAATAATGCTTATAATATAAATAAATATAATAAGGCTTTCAATATTTCGTGAAATACTGATGGAATTCAGTAATGATAATGTCAACGTTTATACAAAGGTGAATTGCGGGCTCAAATCTTAAATGTCAAGGCGCGGCATAAATAATATAGGTCGAGGGGTGGTAAACGACAACCGGTGCAATACCTATAGGTATAAAATACTACAGTCGATATGCAAAACACTAAACTGGAATAACTGACGAATTGTATGTTCAAGTACTTGTACTGTTATATATTGTGTTTCAGGTATTTTGAAATAAAGTTTTGTGGAACGTTAATAAGTATTGTAATGATGAAATAGTGGAACATTAGCAGAAATTCACAGAAACTTTTTTTTTATTGATTACAAGTTGGCCCTTGACCGCTATCACGCCTGATGTTAAGTGATGATGCAATCTAGGATGGAAGCGAGTTAACTTGTTAGGAGTAGAATGAGAATCCTCACCCCTTTCGGTTTCTACACGACATCGTACCTACGTGGCGGTACGTCTTTGTCGGTAGGGTGGTAAGTAGCCACGGCGAAAAGCCTCCCGCCAAGACAAATTAAGAAAAATCTCAATCTGCCCCGCCGGAAATCGAACCCAGGACCTCCGTCTTATAAATCCACCGCGCATACCACTGCCCCACGGAGGTCGTCATACTTATTTAATTTAACTGTTTGATCTCGTCCCCACAACACCGTTCTATGCCAAGCATCGCAGAGATTTAAACCGTTATGTAGTAGATATCTCTTTGACGCGTATTAAGCGGTTGGTTCCTCATTCTTTATATGCACTGCTAAAATTTGGAATGCCTTTCCTGCTTCCGTTTTCTCTGCCACCTACAATTTGGGTAAATCAACAGCGAATAGGCATATTCTAGGCAAGCTTGTACCGCCGTAGGCTACATCATCGCTTACCATAAGGCGAAAATAAATAAATAAATAAATTATAAAATTTAGCGTGATAGTGAAACAATAATTCGATAGAGACTTTAAAGTGTGATCTTTTTGTAAATATCAAATTTGTAAGGTTCAGAACCTCAAAAGGAAAACAAGATCCTTATAAAATTTTGACCATTTTTTTACTATGACAGTAATGCTGTGAAACCTATACTTACGTTGATAACAAGGTTCAAAAACTGCAAAATACCTATCTATTTTCCCATGTATGCATGTATTAAAACCTTTCAGGTTTTATTATTCTAAGCATAGTAGTGACAGCAATTCTGTAAAACCTTTTATAGTTTTATGAAGTTATTGTTTTCGTAAAGTAACAACGTAACAAAGGGCTAGATCGTTAGTTGCGGTTACGTTAACCAGCGTCTAGTGTTGCAGCGGATCGTTCGGTTTCATCAATCATTCGGTGCCAGGTGCTGCCCTGACTAATTGTACAGGCTGCTACCAGGGATGACGGTGACAAATAACACACTATGAATAAAACGAGATGGAGTTCACAAATTAAAAGCTTGCTTAATATTTTTTAAATCAATTAGTAGGTATTTCATCATAGGTCTAGCTCTACTATAAAGGCCGCTTCATATGATGATGCCTCAAAACAGATTTCGGCTACAGCGACGCTTTTGACTCCTCAATTCTGGGTATTAGAAACTAGACTTTGATGGTTAGTCCTCTGGTGAGCTTTCCGGCGACTAATGTACCTACCCTATTTTAGCCTTAAAGGTGCGACCACATAGGGCACAAGTTAGCACACCATCACGATAGTTGTATGGGACTGCAGTAGGTGGACGACGCTTAAGATCATCTCGCTTGCGATCCAAGTCGAGTCGTCGTTGTTGTTCGAACTATTTGTCTTATCCTTGATCGTTTTCCTCCACACTGCACGATTTGTAGCCATGTCCTCCCAATGTGAGGGATTTATATTGCACCGTTTCAAGTGTCTTTTCACCTCCATATAGGGGATACAGAGCTTAGACGATGTTCTAATGCGGGTTCAGATTTTGATGATGTTTCTGCCCTGTGAAAGCAAGTATCTCTAGAGGAGAATCCCCCCTCGATTAAAATGGTAGCTAGTAATGGGCCTCAAAAGAAGGCTTCGATTGAACTTGCCATACTCGGTGTATATCTATGTGATTTAATCAGAATGAAGAGTTCCGTAGAAAAACCAAAGTTACCGACATAGCTCGACGAGTTGCAAACTTGAAGTATCAGTTCAAAGACCTGATGGACATTGGAGTCCCCCAAGGTGCTAAAATGGAGACCGGAAAGCGCAGTGTTGGTCGACCCTTCAGTAGATGGACTAATGACAATTTAGGTAATTTACAGGGGGCTGTTGGATGCAGTTGGCTTAAAACCGTGGTGTTTAGAAGTCTTTGCAAAAGGCCTGTATCTAGCAGTGGGCGTCTATCGGCTGATAATGATGATGATGAAGACACGGAGGCGTAGCACCCCGAGAATAACACTCCACTCATCAACTTTCCGATTAAGGGCTGATATTGTTTACTGAAAAAGAAAATCCGAAATAAACTCAGTGTAACTGTTAACTAAGTTATAGCAGGAGAAGGCAAAATACTATCAATCAGTCGCCAGGTGTGAGAGGACATCGCGATGTCCTGACTAATTGTATTCAAAGACGCAAGACTGAGGATGATAAACAACAGTATACTCGTTCATCTAAATTAATGATAAAGTTGACTTCAAGAAAGTTCTAGACCATGTTTCAATTTTGTTCTTGCTCTCGTGCATAAGATGTGCAGGGAAGCCCGCAAAATCAATCATCAAATGCAGTAATATTGTCAATAAAAATTTTTAACAAAAAATAGAACCGACTCACGCACTAAAAAGTAAAAAATAACTGTGTCATTTAGTTGCTTTAATTTACTTAAGCATATCTATGAAGTCGGTACCAGCCAAGTTTAAGGAACATTTATTTTACGTAGTAAAGCAGTTTGTGGGTTCTAGGTAACGTCCTTGAAAGTAGACCTTGGCTGGTACCGACTCCTAGATATGCTTAAGTAAATTAAAGCAACTAAATTACACAGTTATTTTTTACTTTTTAGTGCGTGAGTCGGTTCTATTTTTTGTTAAAAATTTTTATTTCTTACTTTTTAGTGATTTATCGCCACATAGCGTACTCGTACTATACTGTCATAGTATATTATATAGCACTAGTAGCCAAAAAGCTACCGATACCGAGTCAAAAACCGAAATCGCTGTAAGCGTGCCTCCAAAATTTTAAGAGTTCCTTCAATTTCCCCAGGATATCATCAGCAGATCCTAACATGAGGACAATGGGACCACTTTGGATGTATGCCCTTTCTAATAAAAAAAGAATTATCAAAATCGGACAACACTGTAAAAAGTTATGCGTGGTCATACATATAAAAAAAAAAAAAATACGTATAATATATAATATTGAGAACCTCCTCCGTTTTTTTTCGTCGGTTAAAAAAGAAACTAATTAGATGAGTTACAAAATTTTATCACAAAATCATTGGAATTAACGATAATTTAAGATAGATACGAATATTGTCTGAACCCGGAACATTTATGAGTAACGGTGACAAGTGGAAATAATCGTAAGCAGTTTTGCGATAAGCGTATAAAAAATAAAACGAAACTTATTTATTTTAATAATTTTTAACAATCGTTTAAACATACACCCATCCACAATTCACATGGGTAGGTATCTAACCCACCTATGTAAAAAACTTGAATAATTGAATTGTATAATCTATCGGCACAAATTAGCGATTCTTTATTTTTACCCGTCTGCGTTAGAAGGAGGGTAATGTTTTTCGAGCGTAAGTAAGTATGTATGTGGGTATGTATGTATGTATGTCCATTTCTTTGGCACGCGCTACAGCTTAAACGACACATGAGGTGTCGTTGAGTTTGTTAGAATTGTGGTAGTGACATAGGCTATATACATTTTCAAAATGGTGGCTGTAAGTGAGGAAAAAGAGGGGGATGTGTATATTTTTTTTTCTTATCTTAACAATATGGGTATCATATGAAAGGTCTTAAATGACCATTTCAATAACATATATATCACATCATGTTTATATTACTGTTTTAACAAAAAAAAAATGACAAAAAGTGTACCGCCTCATTCCATTTGTTTTTATAGTAATTTTTTTTTGGTTAAAATAACAAAACTACATGTGCCATATTTTTAAATATTTAATTTTTAAATTAATTATATAATACATTCTAATACATACATATTTATTCTATTACTTATCTTAAATTTAAAATGTTACTCTTATGGCTATAGACTTCTTATGATAAAGATTATGATACTTCCATTTATATATTAGGTACCACTTAAGGAAACCACATTAAATTTAAAACTACCTCCTTTATGGAATGTCAATTAAAATATGCCGTATTAAATATTTTTGCATTATTACAATGCGTCGATATAATGAGAAATAATTTGTACACCCATGAACCAATTGATCAGACACGGGATACCGTAAGCAATACCGCGAGCCGGTTGTGGCAAGGGTTTCACAGCGTAAACAACTGTGTGGAGCATTCGACCAGCGGTATACAACCTAAACAGTACAGTTGCGATATCTGGAGAAGGCCCGGTACTCAAATACAGTGCACCGAGCAACCAAAACACCGGTATATTCTCCAAATCGTTAAGATGGGCGCGCCGAACTCTCTCTACGTCGGGATCGTCGTATTTTACCACACCTTTTGTTGTTTTAGTGTCCTCAATGTTAGCGAATACATTCTTCCTGCGTCGCACTCGTCCAGTGAATATTCCCATAGCCAGCACCTTCAAGGCTAGAACACCAGAGTACAGAATGTATGACCGCACTGCTGGTTCGGCTAATATTGTTGACGCCATGCTATAATTATGCGAGTATTTACTAAACCTAACCAACACTGTAAGCGTACTATAATGCGACTGTATATCATATTGTGTTACACCTATGTAGTTTCTGAAGTCCTTATCTAGCTTATCTAACTTATCCTTATTAATTAGACCAACATATTGTAATTTACACCTACAAAAATGTATCGTGAGGAGTTTCTGTATAGCTTACCTTCTTTTAACTACAAATAAACTGTTTTAAGCAGTAGTTACGGGGAGGTGACAGCCTATTGAAGTCCTTGTATGCTTGACTAAGATTGTATTCACAAGTAGTATAACTCTTAATTGTCAATTCAATGCAAATTAGCCTACCTACTTGTTTAATATATTTATAATTTTACCAAATAAATTACATTTTGACGACCTCCGTGGCGCAGTGGTATGTGCGATGGATTTATAAGACGGAGGTCCTGGGTTCGATTCCCGGCGGGGCAGAATGAGATTTTTCTTAATTTGTCTTGGTCTGGCTGGTGGGAGGCTTTCGCCGTGGCTAGTTACCACCCTACCGACAGAGACGTATCGCCAAGCGATTTAGCGTTCCGGTACGATGTCGTGTAGAAACCGAAAGGTGTGTGGATTTCCGTCCCACTCCTAACAAGTTGGCCCGTTTCCATCTTAGACTACATCATCACTTAAAATCAGGTGTGATAGCAGTCAAGGGCTGACTTGTAGTCGATAAAAAAAAAACATAAACAAAGTTTTTGTTTAATATTATCTACATTAAGCCTACTAACAGTGAAAATACCTTAGGTAGCCTCCTTATATTTAGGACGAACTTTCATATAAAATGCCCTACCACCAATTCCTCCTCCGTATCAATTGTTCCGAAGATTACCCGCAACAAACACATTTACATAATACCCTTCTTATAATATTAGCTATAGACTAGCTTTTGCCGTTGGCACTGCTCATGTTAATACAAATTGAGCAGGAATGACAGATATTCGCAATTAGATAATAAGTTACAATCAACATAAACTTCATTGAAAGGAAAGAAATAACTATACTTATAGCATTAATGTCACAGAATTTTTTAGTATTATATATTTTATAGATAACAATGATTAATGACCCCTGTCTACTTAGTTCATGTGTGTTTGTGTGCATGATTTAACTAAACATTAAATAAAGTAAATATTTTAGCTCGTTAGTTTCCTTTTCAATTCTTTTAATCTTCTTCAATCATATAAAAGAGTACAAAGTTCACAATCCACTGAATAATAACATCAGGCTTTGTGTCAATTAAAATTAATGTTTCGTTAATTTTTAACTATCTATAAGGATAATTATTTAACAAATAGTACCAGCTCTACCTTTGCATTATTATTATTCATTTACATTCAACTAATCACACTAATATTATAAAGGCGAATGTTTGTATGTATATATGTTTGTTACTTATTCATGGCTAAAAGGATGCAGCGATTTTAACAAAATTCGGTAAACGGTTAGGTTAGGTTCGGTATAGAAATACCCTGGATTAATACATAGGCTACTTTTACCCCGAAGTTTTTATGGAAACGGGAACAACGCGGGTGGAACCGCGGACGCCGTCTAGTTAAAAATAGTAAAAGTATGGATGACAATAAAACTATAACATCCGGCTGTTAGAGAGCGCTGCTGTGTCGTCGGCGAGATGACAGTAGACCCGTTACACTATCGTATATTCTGTGGTTATACTTGTATAGTTAAATTACAAGTGCCTTTTGAAATTACATAGTTTTACCATTATCTAATTAACAGCGCTGGCCTATAAACATCGCATAGCCCAACCACTCGAGCTGTTATGGTGATGCTTTTGAAAGATTATTTTGTTACACTAGCAGGCGCCCGCAACTTCGTCTGTGCGATAATTAGTGTATTGCAACCTTCCAACAACAGTGCGCTGCGGTAATTGGCCGTCAAAGATTTAAGCTTAAAAATGTGTTTTGAATTATTAAGATTTATTTTAGTAAGGAACTCCTGAAAAGCAAAAATTAAGATGGAAGGGAAAACTTTTTGTGTGAGTCTTTGTTCTTTGAAGGTAAAAAAATACAAAATTTTAATATTTTCCGAACATAGAGATAATTAATAAACTTTTAATATTTCCTTATTGCATGCGGGGTGAAATGACGGGGCGGAGATGAAATTTTGTTGATTTTTTAAAGTTAGGTAGGTGCTACAAACTTCGAGTCGTTCCTACCTATCTTTTCATTATGTACCTATATCATATTGTTAGCGCATCAGGGATGTTCGCAGAGGCACGAGTTGATTGCTTCTATTCAACAATACGCAAAAGATGTGGGTCCCTGGTGTGTAGGCTGAGGAGCAGTTCCAACAACATTTTGAATTTAATTGCCAGTCGACTAGACTGCTCTTACGTGAAACACCGTTTCTACTGGGCTGACGTAGCAGTTTCTTGTACTATCGTAGGTTTAAGTTACTAACATAGATAATAAGTAATTGTTACTAAAAATATTAGGTTTAAGGGACTAACATAGAAATAAGTAAATGTTACTAACATTATTATGATTATGTTATTATTATTATATTATGAACATTAATGAAAAATAAATTCAGTGGTAAAAACATTTTACCAAGCTACTATTTTTTGTTCAAAAGTTTCATGACACCTGGATTAGGAATGACACCTCTGGTATAGAGGTATTCAGTAGACGGTCAGACATCTGACCCTAATCCACCCCCGGGTGTCCGACAAACTGACGCGGTGATCCTATTGAAAGTTGCATTTTGATTCTCTTTGACCTGTGAACTTTAGCATAAGCTCGACTTTGATAGCCCAAAGTTTAAACAGATTAACTAATTATCTAACCTGCATTCGAGCAGTGTGCAGCAGCACCTTAAAACCACCTAAACTGCATATAGATAAATTAGGCGATAATGACGATGAAAGTAATTAAAAGATGTTTTTGTTTTAATATTTGTTTATTGTACAACATATTCGTTTTTTAAACAATATTTCATAACATACCTAATGTAATCCTTAAAAATAATTAATTAAAAACATACATAAAAACTTTAATTGTAAAACCACTAAAAATTATAATTAATTAGTTAGCAAAAATTACAATGCTCTTATGTAATGAGAAACAATTGTTAAACCCATGAACCAATTGACCAGGTATGGAATGCCATACGCGATAGCGCGCGCTGGTTGGGGCAAAGGTTTGACAGCGTACACTATGGTGTGCAATATCCTACCAGCGGTGAACACCCTGAACAGAAGTGTAGCCAACGCCGTAGAGGGCCCTGTGGTCAGGTACAACCCACCGAGCAACCAAAACGCGGGAATATTCTCCAAATCGTTGAGATGTGCGCGCCGAACTCTCTCGACGTCTGGATCGTCGAATTTAACAACACCTTTAGTTGCTTTGGCGTCCTCTTCATTGGCGAACACTTTCTTTGTATGTCTGACTATACCAGTCAATACTGACATACCAAGCACTTTTAGAGCCAAAACACTGGAGTAGACTATGTAAGACTGCACTGCGGGCTCGGATATAGACACGGGCACCATGTTTATTTTTGTTATTGATTTCGTGCGAGGAAACGTGCGCTCGGTGTAGCGAACTAGGACCGAGTGATCAGAATTCAGAATTCTGACTCATTGTCTGATGTCTGATTCGATGTTTTATACGTACGACTACGAGTACGAGTTTTACAGTGAACTATACAAATAACTAACATGCAAGTCATGCTTGTTTTGCATTATTAGCGTTGCTAATATAAGTTAACAGATTTATTAAATATGTAAAGACAATACTGTCTTATTAAATAAAAGACCGTTGTCTAAGATCTTTATAGTAGTTATTATAACGTTGTATAAATATAAAAACTAGTAAAAAATCTGATGACATTTTTAATGACAAAGATCTACGGATCTTTGTCATTAAAGGCCTGCAGGCCTCGCTTTTTCCGCACAGAAGACAGGATACGTAATTAGATAAATCAGGTGTAATTTAAACTGTTTACTGATTTAATTACCAGTTCTTTTTTGCGGATATCTTTTCTTAACCGGTGGTAGTAACTACTAACTGACAGACTTAATTTCCGAAGTGCTTGTAATACAGTGTAACTATGTAATTTACCTAAATGAATTTATATTTAAATTATAATTTGAAAGTAATTACTACCTATCAAAGATTGATACATACTTAATTTTACCAATAATAATTACTGTTAATTAAATGTATATTAGGTTTGTTGGAAAAAGATAAACAAATCAATTATTTTTCAATTTAATTCAATTTAATTTTTTCAATACATAGCTGCTATCATTGTATCTTTTTAATTAATACAAGTATTATTATCTACTGAAGGTATCGTATAAATGTTGGTACTCGTACTGGTAGGTGTACGATAACATTATGTTCGTAACCAAATACTATATACTTAGGTCATTGTTGCATAAACAAGAAGTTACATAATTATTTAATTAATTATATAATTTGCCAACTATAAATTAATAACTTATTTTGACACCTGCATTCATGGCTACTCAAGTGACTCATTCAAGATTTTAATAATTCTCGACTCGATCGCAACCTTAGATGAATAACAAAATATAAAAAAAATATTTATTTCGAGTCGACAACATATATCCGTAAAATTCGGACTAAGGAGAATTTTGTTAAATTCTAATGATACTGACAAACAAACCGTAGTTGCTATCCAAACAAACTGCAGTCGCCATCTTAGAAACGCGTCGCCAATCAACACATCAAACATCATGTGTCAAACGGATCGTCTTGCCGGAAACATTGAGTGAATCCAGTGTTGTCAGAAGCATGCATAAAGAGCAATAGGTGAGGAAAATTTGTATGAAAGTCTGTCATAAAAAATTACAAGGGCTGGAAGAAGGAATGGTTTTCACGCGGACGAAGTCGCGGGCGGCTGCTAGTATAATATATTATTTAAAATAATGAACATCACAATAGGTACATTATACAACCAGTTATGTTTCGAAATTACTTATGTTACTAGTTATGTTTCGAGATTTATACAATTTAGTTTTTTTCTTTATTAGACGCTGTCCGGTTGTCTGACCTATTTTTGATTGGAAAATTAAAACTTGTGCATCCGTAAGCCGTCAGAATTACAGTCAGGCACGCACGCGTATGCCATATATAGCATAGATTACTTTTTTTAATAAAACTAAAAGTAATAATTCCTAAAACAATATGAAAAATATTAAAATACAAACAACTTTGTGTCTGCTTTAATAGTAAGAGTTATTTCATAAATCTATCTAAATAAAAATAATATATAAAAGAAGATTACCTAATGCTCTAATTTTTAAGGCTTCGTACCTTTGCCGTACTAAAACAGAATAAATTAAATTTATCTTTTGCCTACTTTTGTTCGATAAACAAGTAGATATTTCAAATATACAGATAATAGTACCCCAAGTGATATGATGACGTATTCTCACGTACATCAAAACACTTAGGTAGTATAAACCGAAGGTAAACGAAAGAACTGAAATGACACATGAAAAGTAATAAATCATTTTAATGTTCAGCCTATAGAGCGGTTATATAATGAGACACAATCCGGACACCCATGAACCAATTGATCAGATAAGGAATTCCATACGCGATAGCGCGCGCCGGCTGCGGCAACGGCTTGATGGCGTACACTATCGTGTGTATCACTCGGCCGGCCACAAACGCCCTGAACAGGAGAGTCGCCAACTCCGCAGAGGGCCCCGTCGTCAGGTACAATGCACCCAGCAGCCAGAACGCCGGAATGTTCTCCAAATCGTTTAAATGGGCGCGTCGAACTCTCTCGACGTCCGGATCGTCGTATTTCACAACGCCTTTAGTGGATTTTGTGTCTTCCGGGTTCGCGAACACTTTTTTCCTGTACCGAACTCTTCCAGTCAACACTGCCATTCCCAGTACTTTGAGGGCCAAAATACCGGAATATAAGATGTAAGACCGGACTGCCGGCTCAGCCAACGTAACAGGCACCATGTTTGTTTATAAAAAAAAAGAATTCGAGCCTTTTGTAATCGTGACAAAGCGCGTGCGGTCGACTCCGCTATCTAACACTGTCTGTATGATATCACTATCAGACTCTGAACATTATTACGTTAGTAGTTATTGAGGCAAATCGAGTGCTTGTTTATAACTGCTTATGAAATACAAATAGGTACGTATATTTTGAAATAAGTCTGTGTGAATTGAGTGTGAATTGTTAGGTATATGCTTGTGAAATAGGTACTCGTATATATCTTAAAATATGAACATAAGTGTAATAATGATGTCGATAAAAACGCAAGTCATGCTTGCTTTAAAATTTTATTTTTAGCGGTTTAATAGGATCTTTGACCTTGCGTATCAAAAACAAAACAAGTTTCCACGGCAGGTTTTATCAACTCGTTGATTGCAAATTTACCTTATAAAGAGTGCCTAACCTAAATAGTACCTACTTACTTATTAACCATAAAATATCCGTCTTGTTAAAAAAAACCACCATTGAATAGAAAAAATATAATTGAAAAATAAAAAGAAACTATTTAACGACCTCAACGTTTATTGTAATTTTATTTATACAAAATTGTATCAAAAACCCTTTAAAAATAATACTTACAACAAATTTATATTGTTCTTAAAACACCAAGAACTTCACTAAATACACTTATCTACGCAGCCGATAAATAATATAACACAGTTTGGACGCCCATATACCATTTGATAATATAGGGCACCATGTATGCAGCACCACGAGCCGGCTGCGGTAATGGAATCACTGCATACACCAGCGAGTGAATGACCCTGCACGCGGTATAAACACGGAATAACAATGTTGCCAACGCAACCGCCGGGCTAGTGGTCAAGTACAATGCTCCCAAAATCCAGAATGCGGGAATGTTCTCCAAATCGTTCAAATGGGCACGCCGCGTGCGTTCCACTATCGGGTCATCAAGCTTCACCTTCCCTTTGAAGGCTTTTGCATCTTCGGGATTTGCAAATGATCCTCTTCCCATCCGCACGAGAGACGTCAGTGTTCCCATAGCCAGTAACTTCAACGTCAGTATAGTTGAGTACAAAATATATGTTTGAACGAGTGGGTCTGATAACTGTATCGCGGCCATTTCGTTGGTCGACACAAGAAGACAGCTCTCTTTAACGGTTGTGGACTGAATGTGGAAGTTGGAATATTAATTTTGGTTTAAATTTCCGTGCGCTGTACGTCTGGCAAGAGGTTAACGGTAAATAACCTGTTCGGTATAAATCCGTCGCGCATAGTTCATTGATGGTTTATCATATAATGATTTGTTACGTAGACTGTTGAGTCCTCGATGTAAAATATTCTATTATTTTATTCATTTTGCGTGATTATTAAGCCGGTGAGTTGATTAATTATGATAATAAGATGATACACGATATCAGCTAGGTAAAATTTTGCAATGCAAAAGATACTTAAGTTACAGAATCGAGCATAGTTGAAACATCGAAACGACAGAATAAAAGTAAACTGGTATGTGAAAAGCGGACATTTATTTCTTCCTTTTCCTATTCTGTCGTATGCAAATGCAAATATGGTGACAGATTTTCGAAAATGATTCATTTGTTTTTAGTGATTTAGATGACTCCACTTTAGATAATTTTAAATTAATATAAGGAACGATAATATACAATATCTTATGAAGTTTTATTGAAATCTAACTTGGAGACGATCAAGATTTTGTGAACAATAATTAATATTGACACTTTTTTAAAATATTTTTTTACAAACCGCATGGGATTTGGTCAAAAAATCGCGAAAATACAAAAAACAAATTATACATAGGTACATAGATACCTTGTGAAATCATTTAAATATATTTCTTTTGATTCGAAATCTGTAAGAAGGTTCTATTATTAGTAAAGATTAACAATCGAGATCTTCAGTATAGGTGAACACGTTACACACATGGTAATAAATACAATTAGCGGATAGCCACGACCCGGTTTGAGCATAATATAGGCAATATATTGCCTTAAGTTAATTTATTGACTTCAGTTTGGTTAGGTTTTCTAAATGTATGTCTCGATATTATGCTCTTGCCTTTTTATTAAACGACTTCAAAAAAAGGAGTTTCTCAATTCGACCGTTTATATTTTTTAGGCACCATGTAATTTATAAGCCCGAAACTTCGTTAGCGAGAAAATTTGTGTATTCCAACAATACTACAAAGAAATTTGGACGTGATCATTATTAAAAGATAGAATGGGTATAGTAAGCTGTCAAGAAAAAAGTACTTTCCATACTATTAAAGAGAACTTTAATTTATATAATATTACACTTATATATATTCTACCCAGAGATAACGATTTTAACGGCTTGAATTTTTAGACACATGTATTATATTATACCAGAACTTAACTGCATAAATAAAATTTTTTACCTATCAAATATAAATAAAAATCGAAGTCGTCTACATTTTTGAGGGATTTGGTTATTTATATGCAAAGGTATAACATGATATGCAATAATAGATGTCTGAGTATTAGCTATACCTATATTACAAGGAACCGGTACAAAAGCACATTTCTTTATTTACAATATATAAATAGGGCGCCTGATTCACAAACTAACCCAGTTTATTTTGTGTTGTTAGTATTTTTTAATAATTTCAGCATCAAAGGCTCGAGGAGATTTTCTGTTCGGCTTCGGAAAACCCGTACAGGAGCTAAATGCTAGTACAGTAATGGAAAATCACAGAACATTTCTGTATCGACTGCAACGCTTTTACGTACGTGTGCGGTGATATTTTTTGTAGGCGTTTTACCACTTATTTCATTTGACAGAAACTTTTTGTTTAAACAAAAGTGAAGAAAACTTAGTTGCTTTGGAATTTTAAAGTAAAAAAAGGGATGCTAAGAAGGTTTGGGCATGTAAAGTGAATGAATGAAAGAAGATTAACAAGAGATTTATAAAGCTAGGGTGAATGGAAATGTTGGAAGGGGAAGGCCTAGGCGAATGGTCCTAGACAATATTCAGGACATTTTAAAACGTTATTTTAACGGTTTAAACTTTTTTAAACTATTAAAACGGTTTAAACTTGAATGAAAGGATAAATGAGAGTTGAAGAAGCTAAGAAAGTATGCAAGAACCGTGGCAAATGGAAGGATGTAGTTTCTGCCTACCCCTATGGGAATGGGTGCATCCCAGTAGTACCCCATACCGTAGTTCTATAGAACTGTTGGGATATTTTCTGTGCTGTCAAATTAGGTCCCAATAGTTCTATATAGTACTGTAGTATAGATTTTGCTCTTGACTTTACTTATACCATATAAGTTATAAACTTTATGTTATTTTGATTGATATTTCATTTTGATTTTAACAAAAAATGTCCCTTGCGACAAAAGCTAAGTTGTTAAAATCAAGTAGTAGTTGTGTCTAAAAAAAATATTTTATTATTGCAATCAAAAGAGATTCCATATTATACTTATAAAAACTATTGACATTTTATATGTAACGTACAAAAAAGATGTTGATATTTGACATTTCTTTAATATATATATATCATAACCTAGTCTTTGTCAAACAAAATATAAATATGTATAAACAGAAAAAGGACTTAAACGATCGTATTCTTAGGAATCGACATAAATTAGTTTTATCAGCGTATCGCCTCCGAAAAGTTCAAAAGTCATTCGTTGGACTGGGTGTACTCTTCTACAACAAGATGCACAATTGAGTTTTAGATCTGCCATTGCATAAGTTTAAGCAATGTATTAAAACTCATTTACTGAGTCAAGGTTATTATACTATAGATGAATTTTTAAATGACAAAGAGGTTGAGAGGCAATTGGATCAGCTTCCAACTTCACACAAGTAGTAGAATAAATAATTTTATGTAACAATACAGTTAATATTGTAAAAATTAATAATTTTAAAAGAGCAGCTGTTGAGTTTCTTGCCGGCTCTTCTCAACAGGACCTGCCTTCCGAGCCGGTGGTAGAGTCACTACAAATAGTCTAATTTGACGTTTCAAAAGTGCTTTTAATTGGCCTACTTGAAATAAATGATTTTGAATTTGAATTTAATTTTGTCCTATATAGAACGAATGGGACACTAAGCACACTAATATGGTGTATCAACAGTTCTATAGAACTAAAATTAGGGGGTACTACTGGGATGCACCCGTGGGAATGATGTGTGTTATTATGTATGTATGACAAAAACTTTTTGTTTAAACAAAAGTGTTTTGTAAAATATGAGTTTTAGTTTTCTGCATACTTTAATGTCAAATTTAATTAGGTAGGTATGCCAAATATTACGTATATCTGCGCAGCAAAATTTTGAAAGTCCTTTACCGCTTGTTTTTGTAGATTTATTTAGCTTCTGCGCTTTTATGCATCTATCCATTAAGGCACAGAAACCGTATCATCCATCCATCATTGTGTATCTGTGGTATAAGAGCTCGTTAGTTATATTTTATAACAATTCCTTAATTCGTTATATTATCGTATTATGGTTTTGTTATGGATTTTTTAATTACTTTTATTATATATATTATATTTTCATGGTTAATCTTAATCCACTTTAATATGAGAATGTAGCGGAATTTTATTTACCACTATTTATTTCCATCAGAAAGGAATACATACCTAGTGTTCATTGAACTCATTGGTTTATTTTGAATAATAATATTTATTTGTGAAGCTCTGACGCCGGCAATTGCCAATTCAATTTACATGCTAATAAATACAGAGTACACTCAGTTTTCGTTTAAATTTTTGTTTGAATTTTCACGTAAATAAAAGTTGGTACGAGCTACCAATTTAAAATAAAGTTTATATCACCACTAGAGGACGCCCGCGATTTCACTCGCCTAGTTAGTTCCCTTTGGAGTTTCAGCATAAATAGTAGCCTGTTGATCCAAAGTGATTTAATAAACACACACACAATATACACACTTTCCTCTTTTATACTATTAGTGTGATATCATGATGGTTTTTTTTATTGAAATAATACACCATAAAAAGATTACGAGAAGCGATTCTTCGTTTTAATACAATGTTTTCAACTATATCCAATAGCTAAGGCAGCGCACGCGCATAAAGCGGATTTAATAAATTTCACGGTCCGACTTGCGCGACTAAAACTGTGTTAACTTATGTTGGTATGGAGCCTATTTAATTACTAGTAGCAAATGTTTTAAGAAAACTTAGTTGCTTTGAAAATTTAAAGTACAAAAGGGATGCTTAGATGGTTTGGGCATGTAAAGTGAATGAATGAAAGAAGATTAACAAGAGATTTATGAAGCTAGGGTGAATGGAAATGTTGGAAGGGGAAGGCCTAGGCGAATGGTCATGGACCAAATTCAGGACATTTTAAAATATGGTGAGGTCAAGAGTACCCAAAACCGACGAACTTGTATGAAAGGATTAATGAGAGTTGAAGAAGCTAAGAAAGTATGCAAGAACCATGGCAAATGGAAAGATGTAGTTTCTGCCTACCCCTATGAAAATGATTTGTGATGTTATGTGTGTGTGAATGTAACTGGTGCAAGGTTGTATGGTTGCTTGTATGTTTACGATTACCATGTCACTTTCGTATAGACACGAAAATTACTAACAAGTGCAATTTTTAAGTTACGTGACTCCGTGTTCATTAATTTGATATTGTGATGAAGTCATTTTAGTTACGCTTTACGGAATATGAAACATACGGTTGTCATTGATTTGATGTGAAACCGATGATAGGTGGTTCTAAGTTAGAAAATAGGCCTGCTGTGAAAATCTAATTATTACTTTTTCATTAATACTAAAATATTATTAAATTGCGTTAAAATTTAGTTTACCAACGCCATGGTAACTAACAAGATGACTATTAGGTACTGATACGTGCAAAGCGGTTGGCAGCAGCTGTGTTCGTATCTCTAGACCATTGCTTAACAATAATTCACTGAATATAGTATCTACGCTGATTGTATCTGATATAAGCTTGTAGATGCCGCCAAATTAAAGCTATATCAACTAATTTTTAATTGTAATACAAAAATATTTTATTTAGAACTACCAAACTTGAATAACAAAAGTCCATTTCGTTTACATCGGAAAAAATTGGTTAGTTAATATAGGAGCGTTAACTAACCGCTTTGAAAAATTGGCCTTAGGCCTGTCTCTGTCGCTCGCTTGTACGCTCGGCTTAGATGGAACGTGACACTTTCGTGCGTGCAACAGACGTTCACCGATTTGTAGGAAGTTATCATGTCAAAAGCTCTACCAACATCACTAGGCACTGCGTACACTTCTCTCGACGTATAAATTTCCTACAACAGTTGTAGGTTAAGAGAACAGGGTAGATACATAAAATAAATTCTATTTATTTGATGTTGAACACGAGCAGATAGTGTTAGTAATCCTCGTGTTTCGTATCGTGGCGTGGGTGTAGATTGCTCTCTGATTGCCTCTATCGAATGGTTTCGTGCAAACAACGCTGGTACTCGTACCTACGATTGCTGAACGTACGACCTAGATTAGACGTTAAGGGAGATTTGTTGTTTGGGTATAGTGGAGAGAGCTCTACGCTCGCGTAAATAATTGCTTTGCATTGCATTAGCAACACCTAGTAGGTACGTTTACCTAGCCCGAAACATTATTCCGTAATAATGCAATGAAAGGACATAGGTCAAAAATGTATGGAAGTCTGCCCCAGAGATGTCCAGAGATGATATATATGTCATTGAATAGTACAGATTTTCTATTTAAATACTAATATAATACTTGTAGCTAAGCAGTCGCTAATAAAAGTTATGAAGGTTGATAAAAGTTGACTTTTCATACTACGACGACGGTCACGTCACACAAAAATCGATTGAAATTCTAATATTCTTGATATAGTTTCAAGTGATTGTTATGAAACATGGGTAGTTGTTTAAAATTTAATGGGTAGTTGTAAAATTCATTTTGTATTTAAATAAAATAGTTAAATATGAGCATACATACGTTTGGACAGCCTGGGGCAAATTTTGATAATGTCCTTTATGGTCTACTAGCAGTGGTCCGCGACTTCATCCACTTGAAAGCTCCTACCGTTTTATTTTATAGGACAGACTTTCATACATTTTCCTCAGCTATTCCCCTCTCTACTCTTTTAAAGTTAAAATTTATAATAATAGCTTTTTCCTAGTCTCCATTCGCGTCCGTGGGCCCGCCTGCGGTGTATTTATTTTTATTAATTTGATATATTTTCATTATTTCCTAAATTATACACGTCTTTATAACATGTTTTATAGGGCAAACAACAAAAACATCGCTTAAATTTTTAGTAGGCTTATCTAAAAGAGAGATATCGCGATGCGCTTGTCTTAGGAATATTTTAGATGAAAATGTTTTTGGTGGTATAGTATTTTCATAGTATTTAGGGATGTGTAAAAAGTCCGCCCCCGGGTGGGCTCGAACCACCAACCTTTCGGTTAACAGCCGAACGCGCTAGCCAATTGCGCCACGGAGGCATGTCAATATCGTCACAATTTATTTAACCGTCTTGAACTTGTCTACATCAACATTAGATACTGTAGCAATCCGCTCTAGTTACGTAGGATAGAAAATCTTAAGTATTCTTAAATATAATTATAAAAAAGCTCGGAAATGCACTGCTCTTCATGAATTTATATTTAGGTCGGAACAATATTGTAAAATGGTGATAAAATCCCTGGCGGGGTTTGTTGTGCAATTATCAGACTAAGGTTCCAAGAATCAATATATTATTCTTCAATACACTATTCAAATAGAAATAAAAAAATTACAAACCATGAAAATCCGTACAAATGACCGTCGTAAAATCGTCGTCGTCGGTCACGGTCCTTATTATCGCTAGAAAAATATGATACTGATATTTGTGAACTTTGAACATGTAGTTAATTTTTTTTTAAATACCTATTTTGCTTATCTTTATCGGACTATTGACGAGATACTATTAAGATGTTCCCTCCTTAAAAGATTGGGGATATGAGTTTATATGGCTGTCTTAGAATAATAATGTTTGACTAAAAATATTAATCTAGATCTTCTTCATGTTCATAATACACATTTCTTCATGTTCATAACAAACATTTTTATATTGTCGAATCCCTCAGGAATGGCTGGAGTCCCAAGGCGTGGAACTGTCCAAGGAAGAGGATCTACCCGTAGATGCCTACAGTCAAAATGAGCGTTGGAAAACTATGAAGCCACCAAAAAGGGTCAAAAGTCATTCAGATCCCTTGCAAAGGTTCCTAGAATACGAAGGGAAAGTATTGACGTGAGTACTGACAAGTCGAAAACACGAAGTTTTATTACAGTGAT
Organism: Mycalesis mineus; assembly: GCA_034621355.1. NCBI lineage: Eukaryota > Metazoa > Arthropoda > Insecta > Lepidoptera > Nymphalidae > Mycalesis > Mycalesis mineus. The sequence goes on from CM067884.1 coordinate 8,582,060, forward strand.
TTAATTGACTGATCAAGCAGGTGGCCCACCTGACGGTAACTGGCAAGCCAATATATTTTTTTAATGCTATGGGCTAGCGTTTGACTTCAATCACTCCTGATGGTACGCTCTTGCCTAGAAGATGTCTTTTCACTCTTAACTTAAAGATACCCATATTGTAGGTGGTAAGGTAATGTTTCTGTTAGTTTGTTTTTCGGTTAGTTTTGGTTTACTTCTGAAACTAGCAGTCGTATTGTATTATATGATAACCAGACTTATGAGAAGATATACTAATTTATAGCCAGAAAAACCGCGGACGTCCACTAGTATATACTGATATTATAAATATTACAGGATGAGGACAAATATAAATATTACAGGACAATTACACACATCGCTATATAGTTCTAAAGTAAGCGTAATCGTAAATAGCTTGTGTTATGGTATGGGTGCTATGATAACTGATGAAATTTTTTATATATATTATACATAAATACTTATAATATATAGATAAACACCCAGACACTGGAAAACATCCATGCTGATCACACAAACATTTTCCAGATGTGGGAATCGAACCCACAGCCTAGGACGCAGAAGCAGGGTCACTACCCACATTCGGCCATCAAAATCAATTATAAAGAGGAAGAGTTTATGATTTTGTGAGTTTGTGATCTTGTATGAAATAGGAAAGCTTTTCGCATATTGACCGCTAAACTTTGTTCGGAAGATGGCACCAAGTGATGATGATGATGATCTTGTATAAAATAAAAAATCAGTAATGATACTTCATGGTCATAAAATACGAGTTATAATAATTACTAAATCTAACATTCACAATTTTCTTGGCTTATTTATTACTTGAAATCGGAATAAAATATATGATGTGCAGCAGAACAACAATTGTAGAACAAGTCAAATTGTAGACTATAGGAAACGGATATAAACTTTGAAGTTAACATTTAAATCACTGCCGATATCTGTTATCCGAGCGTCAATTAATCTAGCGACGTGTTGCAAACGTTGTTCAAGCGGTTCGGTGTTCCAGATAATTTGGCAGCGAAGAGTCAGGTGTCTAGAGTGCAGCACGATTCTCGGAATCTCTAACATAATCAAACTGTATCCAACCCGAACTAATTTCAAGTTGGAATACAATTACAAGTTTCACGGGCCACGTAATAACGTAACCAAGCTGTTTTCGCAGCTGTTATTTCGGATTTAGTTGCTCGACACAAAACTATCGTGGCTTAAAGACTCGCAATTACTTTTGTGTTAGTCAACAGAGTAAATAGAAATTCTATACATAGTAGTATAATATAAAATCGCTTATGTCTGTATGTAGATCCTATGGACAACGCAACAGATTTTGATGTGATTTTCATAAATAGATACAGGTAAGGTATATTTCTATAGTTTAATAAATATGATTGTGGTTCAATACGGACGTACGACTAAATGGCTAGATCGATTCGTTTTGCAAGCATTTGTATGGATGTATGTTTTTATTTTTTAAAAACTAGGTATTTGCAAATCAGAGCATATAACCCTAAAACTTTTCCACCGCACTAGTTTAAATTTTTCGATATCAAAAAAGCGGAATAAAATATGTAAACATTTATAGACGAGGAAATATCTGTCGAATCTGTTAACTATTATTAACTATAAACATTTCTATATGTACCTATTTATTCAAATGTAAGAGATATAAGTACTAACTTCTTAGGAATTAAATAACGTACTTGTACTCTCGAGTACTTCATATTGTAGATTTGTGGTAAATGCCTCCGTGGCGCAATTGGCTAGCGCATTCGGCTGTTAACCGAAAGGTTGGTGGTTCGAGCCCACCCGGGGGCGGACTTTTTACAAAGGAATGGATCTAATTATTATAATTTTACATAAACTTTTTAATGTTATTTGGCAATGACCTTTAACGTTAACACAACATAACGTCAACGTGTCTGTAGGCTTACAGAATTTATTGAATTACTTCGTTCTTAGTTCAAAGCGCAGATGGACGTTAGAACAAGGTGATAGAATTGAAACCCAGCACCGGAAATCGCGTCGTGTGATTATTAAACGTGTGGCAAGTTGATGTGTTGATGTGTGACCTAAATGATTAAATAATAGATCATAAGGGAAAATATTCGATTACTATACCTGTAACAGCTAATGTCTTTAAACTCTTGTTTTACATATAGCTTATAAATAAAAAAAATTGCGCTGTAAACAAAATTATAATACGTATTAAGTTTGATTTACAGGGAGTATGGCGTCACGAGAGTAAATACTGCTTATTTAATAAATCAAGAAACCCTTTACAACCCTCGCCATTCAAATTCATAATATATTACTTGCAGAACACCCTTGAACGACCCGCCAATTTTTCACATCCATTATTATAATATGAATTTTAAATTGGTTACGTATTTAGGTAACTTTGTTCACGTGGATACTTACGAGATCCTTCTAATCTGTGTTATAATTTGTTACATTACTAGCGGTTTTTTTTAATTTTTAAAAATTAAAAAAAAATTTAAATGAAAATTAATTGAAAATTATGTAGTAGCCGATTCTCAGACCTGCTGAATACACATACAAAATTTGGTAAATCGGTAAAGCCGTTTCGGAGGAATACGGCAACTAACATTGTGAGAGGGAAATATTAGATATTAAATATCTGTATCTGTAAAATAATTTCTTTATTTCTGACTTTACCATCAATTCACCGTCATTTTCATCATTACTGTGCTGAAAGCTTTTTCTCTTCAAATATACTATACTGAAATTTTAGACTGGTAATCCAGTGAACACGATCTATTTGGATTTGTTTGACCGTGCCGGTCAGTGCCGTAACTAGGGCACTGCCAGGTGACTATGGACGGGCGCAGAAATGTCGACGGTACCGTCATACCCTTACAGGAACATATATTTTAGGGACGCACTTATAAATCCCGCACAGGGTGCATAAAGGGCTAAGTTACGGCACTCTTCGAACATGTTAAGCATGAAATTGTTATGACGCTTCTTCAAAATCAGACTTCAGGATCTTAATGAGGGGTTTTCCTACCCTAGTCTTTACTGTAATTTCTAGGAATTAACGACTTATCTTTACTTGAGAGATCGTAAATGTATAACTATCATATAATTTGTTTACACTTGACTGTGTTTTAAATATTCCCCAGGTTCAACGTAGTCTGGGATAACCGCGACGCTGAGTTCGGCGAGCTCGCTGAATACAAAATGTTCTACTTTTTACAAGACGATACGATCGCTATTAAGGTAATCCACTTATTAGTTTTAAAAAGACTTTACTGCATATTATAGTCATCAGTTGGATTAAAGTTTAAGGTGTAAGGCCGGGTAGACACTGGGCGGTACAAGTAAACAGGATTTTTATTATTATTAAAATAGAAAACGATTAAAATGCATGTTATTATTGGCGGAGTATGGAGTATTTGCTTTACGCCGCGTTGCATGAATAAACTCATGATTAAGAGCCCCGTATGGGTTTGAAACTAGTCGGGCGTTATTATTAACTACCCATCAAAGGTCTAGGCCTCCCTCTTGGCAGGAGAGGGGATATGGAACTTAGACCTACAAAGCTGCTCCAATGAAGGTTATCGGGCGTAGGTACTCTGACAATAATACAGTGACTTTTAGTCGTTTTCTATTTTAATAGTAAGTAATATATTTTTCTTCATTAAAAGTTATGATTTCAACCACACCTGATGATAACTGATGATGCAATCTAAGATAGGAGTGAGCTACCTTGTTAGACACGACATCGTACTGGAACGCTAAATCGCTTTGTGCTACGTCTTTCCCGGTAGGGTGATTACTACATCCGAAGCCTCCCACCGGCCAGACTAGGACCAATTTGAAAAATCTTAATCAGCCCGGACGGTAATCCAGGACATCTGTCTAAATCCTAGCCTATGTGTTATTCTGATATGTAACCTATATTATTGTGAAGTTTCTTCAAAATCCATTCAGTAGTTACTAATGTAAGGATTATCTTGACATCGCGATCGCTCGCGTAGATTGTTTTTACACGACTATGCGGAAGCGGTGTACGTTCCTGTTGAGTAGGGTCCGGGCTAGCTCTAACGGTATTCTGAATTGCATTTTCTGATAAGTTAGATTGCCAGTATTTGAATCACTGTTCTATGATTCATGTGCTGGCAAATTGATCCTGTCGTAGGTTAGGTAAGCTTAGGTTATAAGATATTTTGTTACTAACACATAATAATATCCATCGATGGTCGAAATAAAGAATTGATTATTATTATTATTAAGTCACTTTATCCGACATAATTATTGTCTATAATATTGATAATATAATAACGAATGCGTAGGTTCCCTAATAAATTAATTAGTGTGGTTCCTTACAGTTGTATGAATTTAAAGTGATTGCAATATTTTAGCAGTATATGCATGCTAAATAACATTAGTGTATTTATGTGTTTCAGACCTTAGTAACACTAGTTTCTGACAGAACGAAATTATACCTTATACGTAAAATGATAAAGTTACAAATTGCATAACTAAATTTAAATGCAGGCTATTTATTTATCAGGCCTTAATCTTTTCCTTACACTTTTTGCACCGTCACATTAATATCGGGATTAAAAATATGAGCCATTAGCGTTACTTCGCATTAGTTTTTATAAAAGAAATTTGTACGAGATTACGTTATAGATAATGCAGTTTTGCCTTTGAATGGGAGTTAAGCTGATTAATAAATACATGGACATTTTACAGGAATTTCACTAATAGTTCCCGTTTCCATAGGAATATTATAGAGGTACTAGCTGACCTGGCAAAAGTTGTTTTGCATTTAAAGTTAAAAAAAAAAATTTAGATGAAAACAAGATGAAAATTAGATAGTTGCCGATTCTCAGACCTGCAAAATTTAGTAAAAATCCGTAAAGCCGTTTCGGAGGAGTACGGTAACTAACATTGTGAGAGGGAAATTTTATATATTAGAATAAGTAGGGTACAGCACATGTCACTCGTAATAAATCTGAATTTCATTTACAAAAATAATTTTTATCCGACTGGTAGTTTCTGGAATAAGCCGGAACAAACAGAAAGAGTGACTAAATTTTTTAAGATTTAATTTTTGTTGTAATATTTATTTATTTATTGACGACCTCCGATATTTATTTAATGGCGCCGTGATATGCGCGGTGGGTTTATAAGACGGAGGGCCTGGGTCCGATTCCCGGCGGGGCAGATTGAGATTTTTCTTAATTTGTCTTGGTCTGGCTGGTTAGGAGGCTTTCGCCGTGGCTAGTTACCACCCTGCCGACAAAGACGTACCGCTAAGCGATTTAGCGTTCCGGTACGATGTCGTGTAGAAACCGAAAGAGGTGTGGATTTTATCCTACTCTAAACAAGTTAGCCCGCTTCCATATTAGATTGCATCATCACTTAACATCAGGTGTGATAGCAGTCAAGGGCCAACTTGTAGTCGATTAAAAAAACTACCTATATAATTTCATATGCATTTAGTAAAAAGCTGTTGATTTGAAATTACAAACGTTTATAACGTATTTGATATAGATACGTATTTGATTAAATTTGTAGCATATTTTTAAAATTAAGCATTGCAATTATCATGTTCAAATTATCAGGAAATGCTGTAGGGGGAAGTATAGTTTACTCAACAGTATCATCTACAGGACAATAGATATCTACTAATTAATAGATCTATCTAGAAATCTGGATAGAAAGAACTTAATTAAAATCATTTACGCCTCCATCTACCTTGTTAGGCAAAAGTTGTCGGCCATTAAAGCGACGATAAAAGCTTTTGATGGCAGTGTAAACTTCGCCTCTAATTTCGCAACAGTTCGGGCCCTGTAGGAAATCAAAGGGATGAATATTTATCCGACAGAGTTTGACAGCGGGGCGCGGCAACGATATTACAAAGTTTTGATATAATATTCTAATATTATTGTGTGAGCGCGCTCCATAATTATGATTTACTATCTCATTCGCTAAACTGCGCTAATGTAACAGTAAATTATCGTTGTAAGACCCCGTTCACATATATCTACATATCTTTCATTTTTCATCGTGCTCGTGATGACTTTGTTTTATAATACGTAATATTAAGTATCCATATGGGCTTAGGCACACGACATAAGCGCGCGTTATTCCTGATTACGACGCTAAGGAAACGCAAGCTTCTATCTGTATCCTTACTAATATTATAAAGGGGAAAGTTTGTATGGATGTTTGTTACTTTTTCACGCAAAAACTACTGAATGGATTTTGATGAAACTTCACAATAATATAGGTTACATATCAGAATAACACATAGGCTACATTTTATACCGAAATTCCCACGGGAACGAGAACTACGCGGGTGAAACCGCGGGCGTCCTCTAGTATTTGTATATGCTCATGCGAGCTGTTAATGATAAGTAAACAGCTCATCAAAAATGTTCATCGACAGGTTGTTTAATATCATGGTGTGTGGTGTGCATAGTCTATTAGATAAAATTCGTAATTGAATTATGTACTAATGTCAAATCTTTTCAGGAAATTCATGACGGCAAGGGCGGTAAGGATCCTTTTCCTTTACTGCTCAAGAAAAGAAAAATTCCTAAAAAATGGAAAGAAAGACCAGGTATGTTAATAGAATTTAATTGATGCTCTGGACACTTAAAATGTAATATTTTCTTTCTTACAGAAAAAGATATTAGTCTCCTCCTAGCCTCAAGGGTCTTAGAAGTCTAGTAAAAATTAAAAATTAAACAAAAACCGACGAAAATGTAATTTGTCGGTAGTTAGGAACTTTTTCGTCGGTAATAGAATGCCGAGTCAGACTTGCCGGGGCATAGCAGCTAGCCCTGACTATACGTTAAAGTATTATTCCGAAACTGAACTCAGAAACACACACACAGACAGACATCGACGTCAAACATATAACACACCTCGTTTTGTTTTCGGGGCTTTACAATAATTTACAAAACCGACCGGAAAAATAAATTATAAATTGATCTGTTCATTCAAGTACCGTTTATGATTTTAATGTACATAAAGCTGATAATTAAAAAAAAATACAAACAGTCAGTTTATTTGTGTAGATTAATCCAAGAGATAGCACACCTATTAACTGAGAGTTGCATCCACTGGGAAATCTGAAGACAATATCCTCTTCAGTTATGACACTAAAGGTTACACTTAATCTTGTCGGTAAATAACCTCGAGTTCACGACGTCATAATACCAAAACGCGAACTTTGATATTAAGAGCACTCTATTAATACAAGCCAGCTGTAACTCAAACTAATTATTCCTGTTTACTTAACGGGATTTAACCGTCACGCCACTTCATACAACTTTATTCTCTATTATCTAAATTTTAATAAAATTGTGAGAATAACTGCAGGGGGTATATACAACACTATCGTTACCTCGAGGTTACACTCGACTAAATCTCATCTCCGTAAATAGCGTAAGTGTAATAGTTTTGCCTATAATAACAAACTTCTGTAACTAGCCCGCCAAACCGCACTACAGCAGCATCATGGGTCTCGCTCCATATCCTCTCTTCTACAAGGAGAAAGACCTGGCTTTGTAGAGGGCCTTTAATAGGCTAATGATAATGATGATGATGGTTAGAAAAATATCAAAGATAATTATGTCACTGTTAATATTTAGGACCAAGTAGTATAAAAAGTTAAATAGTTTGCGTTCGCAAGCGATTATTTTCATAGGTTGTCGCAACAGATGTATGGAAGAATGAAAATGATATATATAGTCTATAGTCCGACCCAAGATTTAAATAATAACCTCGTGATCCGAAGCTATACGGCCTAACCACTCGTCTAACGAGACAGACTTACCTACTCAGGGATCAAACTTAATAAAAATGTACGTGAAAACGGCATCCGGCTGCCGCTTTAATCCCTGACTAGCCAAGCAACCAACAACACTTAATTTTTATTACTATTTTTAAAATCCGGTATCACCCATTTTTACGGTGCAGCATTTACGGTTCTTTTAACCTAAAAAGTAGTAAAAAATCATAATGATTTTAGTTATAATGAAAACACAAAGAAAAGTTTATATTTACTGTGGGTAACAGACTTACCTGTTATCTTCTTTCGAGCTTTCATGTATCTACGAGATACTTATACTATTGGGAAATCGTCTTTGGCTTGAAAATTGCATTGCAACATGAAAACGTATTCGTATTAGGTACAAAAGCCGTATCTACCTGAGTATATGTACACACTCGTACATATTCTCGTTTGTCTGAAATCTGCATGTTACTGCAACGGATTAACAATATCCAATATGGAATATTTTCAACTTATTTATTTCAATTTTACATTATTATATTATAATTTAATTTAATTGGGACCTTCTTGTAGATAAGAATATACCCGTGTTAGAACTCCTTGCTCTTCTATACATAGCATAACATATTATTGGATAATTTATAACGTAACAATCAAAACAATTATTTACATGCATTATAATAATTATTTTAAAAAAAAAGTGTGATTTTCATTGTGGCAGCCATCATGGATTTAAAATTTTTACTAGTCAAGCCCATTCATTTGATACTCATATTGATGGATTCATAAAAAATATGTAATCCCCCATTTTATAACCAAAAATCTGTGATCTTGCGATACCACAGACACACAACACACGTTAAACTTATGACATCCTGTCGTTTAGTGTCGGGGTTAAGAATGAGCAAATAAAAACAATTTCTTTAAACAAAAACCCCAAGTCTCTGGATGTATGCATGCTCTGTACACGATAAATTGTTATGTTAAGGCAATTCGGTCATTAAACGAGCAGAAATTGAGGAATGCAGATAAGAGTAATTTTAATTAACATAATTGTATTTTATACAATTGATACGAATTGGGAAATCGAAAAGCTATCCGAAGGGTTAATTGCGAGTATGCAGGCAATTTAACTGAATTGGTTTTGGATACGTTAAATGATACATCTGCTCTACGTTATAACGAGGGATTAAATGCAAATCCGGTTTGTTGGTTCAACTGTTAAACAAAATATTGAAACAAATAGAAATATGGGCTGTCGCCTTTTTTTATAAAAAAAATAATACTATACCATAACTATAAATATTTAAGGAAAAACATAATATCAATAAAAATTTTTAACAAAAAATAGAACCGACTCAAAACGCACTAAAAAGTAAAAAATAACTGTGTCATTTAGTTGCTTTAATTTACTTAAGCATATCTATGAAATCGGTGCCAGCCAAGTTTAAGGAACATTTATTTTACGTAGTAAAGCAGTTTGTGGGTTCTAGGTAACGTCCTTAAAGTAGAAACCTTGGCTGGCACCGACTCCTTTATGCTTAAGTAAATTAAAGCAACTAAAGGACACAGCTATGTTTACCCGACTGCGTCAGGAGTCGGTGCCAGCCAAGGTTTCTAATTTCAAGGACGTAACCTAGAACCCACAAACTTCTTTACTACGTAAAATAAATGTTCCTTAAAATTGCTGGCACCGACTTCATAGATATGCTTAAGTAAATTATATCAACTAAATGACACAGTTATTTTTTACTTTTTAGTGCGCTTTGAGTCGGTTCTATTTTTTGTTAAAAAATTTTATTGATATCCAGGTATACGGCCTGTAACGCCATCTTTTAGCATGAACTTAAGATGTTACAATACTATTGAAGACTCTACTATTACTATAAACATGCTATTTGTCTAGCAGTTAGCCTGTGCCTTGGAATTACAACACCCGGTTTCCAGGCCTAGGTTATCTAAGAATTATTCTTTCCTTCGAGAATACTCAACTGGATAATTTCTTATATAATGATAATGAACAAAATTCTTATTAATGATGATTGAGATTAGAGGTATAGAAAAAAACAACAATCTTTATCAATCATTCTTTTATTGCATAATCCATTAAAACAGCCTTATACGTATTAGATAAATATTTGAAACCATTTTACAATAATTATTATAGATATCATCACTATTCGAATTTGTAATTTTATCCATTATAACTTTATACCGCCACACTATTTGAATTATAAATTAGGTATCTATTTTATCTCCGTATATATGAAAATTCATATTAGCTCGTAATATCTGAATATTAATTTGTACGTACCTATTGGATTAATTTAGACAATTATTAGCTGGATATTTCAATCTATACCAGATTGTTTCAATTTCTATTCCTACTTAATTTCCATCTCGTTTGCCTTACTCTAGAGTTTGCATATATGGCGTCTTATTTCAAGGTCCTGGGTATCGGAAGAGACGCCCTTAGAGTCGTTCCGCTCTATTTCCACTATTTCTCGCCTTCGGGCAGCCTTTAGCGATGCTCCTGCGGTCGCCTAAGCCTCCCGGTGACGTCACTGTAGTCCTTATGGCAACTACACGAGCTTTTGTTTCTTCTCAAATTTCTCAGTAAATTCTTAACCTGGAGTTAGGAAGGTGGTGTAACACTTCGGCATATCGGAAAACACTTTATGCCGTCGGTCCCGGTCATCATGTTAAAGCCCGCCAACCAGCATTGATGTAGCGTCGTGAGTCGAAATTCCATATCGCCTCACCTAAAAGAGGTCTGTCACTGTAGTAGGCTGTTATCAGGTTGATAGTAATGAAATAAAGATAGTTTTCTCCTCTAAGAGTAAAACTGCGGCAATCGGCTACTGAATATAAGATTGTATTGTTTCTGGGCTATTCCCACATTCGGCGCAGCTGTATTGTAGTATTTATGGATTTGATTACAGCTAACGCCTCTTACTTTATTCAGTATCGTTCCCGTCGATTGCTCTGGAAACTACGGAGGAGGAAATCACTGAGTACTACGCGCCGAGGGACTTCCTTGTGGGCCAGACAGTGTTCTTGCTCGGACGCCGGTTCCTTATATTCGACTGTGATAGCTTCACACGGAAATACTACAAGTGAGTATCAGTTATCATTTTTTTATTTACTACAAGTTAGCCCTGAACTGCAATCACACTTGGTGGTAAATGATGATGCAGTCTAAAGATGCTTAACTTGCTATAGGAGTAAGATGAGAAATCTACACCCTCTCTCTCAATGTACCCAGTTGGAAAGCGAACTAAGGACCGCAGTCTAACAAACCACTGCGCATACCACTGCGAGGAAGCCGTCATCATATAACATCAGAGTGCCGAGTGTGAGTTTGTTACCGAGCGACTGCGTAAAAACGTAACGCAATTTTATATGGAATTTTAGTAGCGCCATCTAGTTATAGCGAGAGTAAACGGCTTTTTTGCTACATAATTTGACGTAATGAGTGACTACATTTTTACGCAGTCGCTCGGTGAAAAACTCGCACTTGTTGCCCTACAGTTTGTTTTAAACGCGGGCCTTTAAAACGTGTCTCTTCTTAGGGTTTCGTACCTGAAAAGGAAAAAATCGGAATCCTTAAGGATTACTTTCTTGGCCGTCTGTATGTCTTGACCCTATATTTCGGGCACACGTAGAAATGTCGAATGGAAATTATATTTAGACCCACGATCCTTTGAAGCTATGAAAAATTTAAACTTCTAAGTTAATGTAAAAAGGTACTGTAAGATTACCTAAGTAATGCAAGCAACAAAGCACTTCAATTCCAATATTACTCTCAAATACACAATGTACCGCTTACGAATATAACATAAAACACACATACTAAAATACTATTGGGGTGCACCGATACGAAAGGAAAACCCATGATTCGATGTTCCAACTGTACTTAAAAGATTATTCTAGAGTGCTCCGACTAGCTGCGGTAATCCGTACTTAAGTCGCGCTTCTGAATTTAATACGTACAAAGTTTGAACACTTTGAACTAAGGAATCATCTCCACGAGCGTGAGAATCGCGGCGCATTTACACTTCTATCGCCGGGTAGTCTCCACGATTATTCCGCCTCCGTATCATCACGACTGGTAGCGGAATCACGCGTGTCAACTACTAATAGTTGTCCTTTAGTATGAATATGAAAAGGGAGAGCCTTCGTGTGACAGCACGCTCTAGCTGCACGCACGGCGGTTGCGCCACAATTTTCGACGATATCGAGGCGATTCGACGACGATTACTTGAGCATTGCCACATGTCACATCGTATCGCCCATCGATAACATCGCTGTGTCGAGGCATCTTAGAAGTACGTGGCAAGACGATAATATTGCCGCAATTCACTCGCTCGTGGAGATGGTCCCTGAGTGTTGAATTAAAATTTTCTTACCTACTACTCTTAGTCTCATCTGCTAACACAGGCTACATAATTTGTATGACTGAATTTATTTTTCGGTTATTTTGAATAGAAGACTTACTTTGAGGAAGACAATTATGAATAGTATATCATTTATAGTAATATTATATTTATTTATTCATTTAGTTAGGTCAATCAGCGTTACCAATTAATTATAACTATATATTGTGTATAAATCAAATATAAAAATTTAATGCATAAGACAATATGTAGTATAAACAAAAATAATTTAAAAGTCAGTTATGTTAAATTTATTTTAGTTTATAGTGATATGTGGCATAATTTATAAATAAAGATATTTTTCTTATTTTATTTTTCTTTCTATTTATTTTACTACTTTTTAAATTAAAAAACCATTATTTCGATTATCCCTCTCCTCTCGGACCGCGACGTAGTTCGGACGTGTACAATAATTAACTTAACTAAAACGCATTTTAATCACTAAAAATAATTCATAAAGTACTAGGCGCACAGAGAAGTGAGGAGCGAACAATACGTTGCCGATAGAACCGGTTTACTGCCTACCAGTCGTCACAACGACCACATAAACTTTGAACTTTTTTAAACTGCGGAAATAATGCCAAGACCCGCCAGATCACCTCCTGGTCAAAGTCTGCAGCAAACATCGTCAGAATCGGATATTGCAGCTGCTCACACATCTACGCCAACTTTCATATCCCAAAGACAGAAAAGACCACGAGAATCTAGTGAAGAGCAACTTATTTCTTTCAAGACTGAGATAAAAAATATGCTGGATGAATGGAAGGAGTCCCAGAATTCATTACTAAATAAACTAATATCTGAAGTCGCTGAGATAAAACGTCAAAACGCTCAGATAAAGCAAACCAATGAAGAGATAGAAAAATCACTGGAATTTCTAAATTCACAATATGAATTCATGAAGAAGAAAGTTGAGAGCCTTGAAGACGATAATAAGAAATACGTGCTGAAGATAGCTAGTTTAGAGACAAGATTAGAGGATACGGAGAGAATCTCTAAATCTACAACAATAGAAATGAGGAATGTGCCTGTATCTAATCAGCCTGAGACCAAAACTGAGTTATGCGACATTGTTAAAAATTTGGGCGATGTTCTTGACGTAAGTGTACCCAAAGCCTCTATAATAGACGTGTATCGCATTAAGAAAAATAATGGCAAAGGTCCCGGAACAATTGTTGCTCAACTATCATCTGTAATATTAAAAAACGATATGATACAAAGTCTAAAAAGATATAACAAACAACGACCCGATCACCGTCTTAACTCAAACTTAATAGGAATTAAGGGACAACCTACTCCTATCTTCGTCTCAGAGGCGCTAACTAATCAAGGTCGAAGACTCTTTTTCCTAGCAAGAGATTTTGCAAAAACTCAAAACTTCAACTTTTGTTGGACCAATAATGGAAGAATATATCTTCGTAAATCACCTGGGTCCCCTCATATTGAAGTCAAGAGCGAAACTCATCTGACCTCTCTTAAATGTCAAAATTGACTATATCTAGAATGTAAGTTTTTTTCTCCTTTGTTTTTCTTTAGTATAGCACTTAATTTTGTTTGCGCGTTTATGTTTGTCACAGAAATAGCAGCTTATTATATTGATATATTATCTAATGTAATGATTTTTATGCTCTTGGAGTCATTAGTACTTTACATACACTATCATTGTAACGTCTTTACCTTATTGAAAGTTAAATTATATAACAATTTGATACGATACCTATTATGTAGATCTATTTTTTCTTTGTTTGTATTTCATATAGGACACTACTTTGGTAATGTTTTTAGCCTTATTGGAAAATTAGCCATGTTTGTCATGCCGCTTTATTTGATGAAAAATATGTTTCTGACATTATATGTGATTTGTGAATTCTACTGCACTGGTGTTCTCCACTTTGTGGAAAAAAGATTATACAACAAAATGAAACTATCCAACTCATCTATAGATAATAACAGACCAAATATAACCAAGTCAACGAATACTTATAATCAAAATACGATTATATTAATACCAACAATCTTATGAAAAACATAGATAAAATCACCTCTGGAACCAGCGTCCTATCCGACCCGGAATCCTGCAAGTCAATTTTCAAATTACACGAAACTGAAGACATGAATAATATAAGAATTTTAACTCAAAATATAAGAAGCATTACTAAAAATTTCGGAGAATTTGAAGTGTTTTTAAAAAGAATAGACCTTTCTTGCGAAATATATATACTGACCGAAACTTGGAATAATAAAGCGTTACACATACCTAGTTTGAAAAACTACAATTCACACCGTACACAAAATAATAACAATCAAAATGACGGAGTTGTGTTGTATACTAAAGAAGGATTGGAATGCTCTGTATATGAAATGTTAGTGTCCCAAGCTTCTTGCCTAGTTGTTGAGATTGAGAAAAATACTGTTGTGATTGGGATTTACAGATCACCATCAAATAAAAATATCGACAGTTTTTTAATTTCTTTAGATAATATATTGACATCATTTAAGGACTTTACTAATATAATAATAGCAGGGGATATTAATATAGATATAAAAACCGATAATGTAGACAATAACTCCTCAGAATATTTAAATTTACTTGCAAGTCACGGTCTTCTTCCAGGTCACGCTTATCCAACTAGAGATAATAATTGTATCGACCATATAATGATTAAATCACACTGTCCCGCTGTCACTGTCACAATTAATTCTCCACTAACTGATCATTCTCCTGTTCTTACCAGTATCAGACTAAAAGCTGAAAGAACTAAATTGACGACTAAAACGGTTCACAAAGTTAACTACGAAGGAATACTTAATGATCTAAAATCCAAAAACCTTAGTTGTATATTAAATTCTCAAGATGTTGAGTGGTCAGTGCAAAAACTATTGAACATTTTAACAACTGCTATTACAAAAAATACTCTTAAAATTACTATCCCTAGGCAAAAGCGTTGTTTAAAACCATGGATTTCATCTGGACTACTTCGTTGCATTATAAACCGAGATCGTATGCACCTAAAATGTCGTAAGGAACCTAACAATATAGTGCTTAAAATAACGTATAATAGATACAAAAATTTTTGCAACGATTTACTGAAGCGCCTCAAACGGAATTATGAAAGAAATGAATTGCAAAATCATGCCAAAAATCCGAAACTGAAATGGGAAATCATTGACAAAATAACAAATCGAAGTAAATCAAAACCACCCCCTCTTGAACTTCTTACAATAGAAAATACACCACAAAGTTCCGTAGACAAAATAAACTTATATTATGGTAGTTTAGCATCAGACCTTGCGAACAAAATTATTCCCTATAATCACCAATTTAACTTCACATATGAAACCAAATTCACACCGTATAACTCCATGGTTATGCTAGAAACCTCAGAGAGTGAAATTGAAACAGTCCTGTTGAATTTAAAATCCGACAGTGCTGTTGGGTGGGACGGCATTTCTACAAAATTGTTAAAAGTAGCTAAAAAATATATAGTACCTTGTCTATCACATATCGCTAATTTATGTATAATGAAGGGATCTTTTCCTAAACTGTTCAAAATATCAATCATCCATCCAATATTCAAGGCAGGAAATAGGGACTGTGTAAATAACTATCGTCCAATTTCTGTTCTACCGGCAATGTCTAAAATTATAGAAAAAATTATTAATACACGTCTATTTTCTTATTTAGAGAAAAAATACGTTTTATCGCCACATCAATACGGATTTAGAACAGGTAAATCAACAGAACAAGCTGTCTCTGATCTGACAAACTTCGTTGCCACACATGTAGATAAAAAATATAAATGTGTTGGTGTATTTCTTGATTTGGCAAAAGCGTTTGACACAGTCTCTATCCCCTTATTGCTTAAAAAGTTGGATGAAATAGGCATTAGAGGGTTACCTTATAAGTTACTCAAAGATTATCTAAGTAATAGATTTCAAAGGGTGACAATAAATGGTTACACCAGTAAAGATATACCTATTACGCATGGTGTACCCCAAGGAAGTGTCCTCGGCCCTACCCTGTTTTTAATTTACATAAATAATTTGTGTAACCTAAAATTACATAACTGCAAAATTTTTACGTATGCTGACGACACTGCCCTTATCTTCTATGGTAAAACATGGGATGAGACTAGAACCCTGGTTGAAAATGGTCTTCAGTTAACTGCATTATGGCTTAACCAAAATAAACTCACTCTTAATCTTTCTAAATCCAATTATATTATTTTTACTAAAACTAAGAAAGCTCAACCTAGTTCTTTTGAAATTAAAATACATACATGTTTGATTAAATCACCTCAGTGTAACTGTAGCTATATAGAGAGAGCTAAATCTATAAAATATCTAGGTATTTTACTCGATGAGAATTTGACTTGGGCACTTCACATAAATAAATTGGCTGATAGAACTAGAAAGCTTATTTATATCTTTAAAAAATTACGCCACGTAGCCGATCTTGACCTTCTCAAGAACGTTTACTTAGCATTGGTGCAGTCAATATTAAGTTACTGCATAACTTCATGGGGCGGAGCTCGTAAGACTCATCTTCTGCAGATCGAAAGGGCACAGAGAGCTGTATTGAAGGTTATGACATTTAAGCCTTTCAGACACCCAACATCTAGTCTTTATTCTGAGTGTGATGTTTTAACGGTCAGACAATTGTTTATTAAAGAGATAACAATGTTTCAGCACAATAGACTAATTTATGATCCTACCCTATTACAGGATAAACGACGAAAGGATAAGGTCTGTCCAACTTTCCCTTACAGGTCTTATTACATTAGTAAAGCTCCGTGTTATATTGGACCAATGATTTATAACAAGATTAATAAAATTTTAGACATGTACTCCCTCAACCGAAGCGAGTGTAAAAGAATATTGTTAATGTGGCTTAAAAGTCAAAATTATAATGAAATAGAAAATCTTTTCGTAATCGTAAAATAAAAATAATAATAATAAATAAATTCTTTATTGCAAAAAAAAAAACATAGGTTCAAGCTAGATTATATCTGCAAAATAGGTATAAGTATATTTATTGAATAATAATTATTATTCGACGATGATTATACAGAAATCTGTGTGTGTGCTGTGTGTGTATGCTGTGTGTGTGTGTGTGTGTGTGTGTGTGTGTGTGTGTGTGTGGGTGTGTGTGTATTGAGCGTGTGTGTGAGTGTATTACTAAACTAAAACACCTTTTGACTGTAGCACTATTGCATAATATACCATAAACATAGTAGTTTTATTAGCTGATTACCTAAGATTTTAGAAAACGTATATAAGATATCTTATTTTTGTAGTTAATTTTTATATGTGTGGATTCCATGTCAAGTTGTCAGGGCAAGCACAGTTGCAGTTATCATCAAAAATAATAATAATAATAATATAAAACTAAACGTAAAAGTAATTAAAAATAAATTTACAAAAATTTATTTAAAAATAAATTAAAAATACATTTACCTATCAAAAGCATATATAACAAACAACAGTATCATCAAAATAATAATTTAGTTACATAGACAGTATTAAAGTAGTTATCCACAAGTATTTTTATGGGAATCAGAAACCATAATAGTTTTGTACTTAATAAAAGCAGCTTGTTAAAAACATTAAATCTATATATTAAATTTAATTTATTGTAAAAATGTGTCGAGGTCCTAATAGTTTGTAGTCTAACTAGTATTTTATAATTTTTTGAGGGTAATTTTGTAAAATTGTTTGGTACTGAGTCGAGACGCGGATTTTGTTCTTCCAGCTGCTGTCAATCTAATATAAATGTGTTTTGTTAAAATAGTCACGTAATATAGATCATTTGAAGAGACTAGCGCCTAAGAGACAGGCTCGGCCTAGTTTAGTCGCTAGTGCTCATACTTAGTTGTATACAAAATATGTCTAATATTTGTAAGTTCATAGTTTTAAGTACCTATTGTTTGTCTGGTGTCAATAAATGCATTTTTATTATTTATTATTTTATTATTAGATAAGTCATGATAGGAATACCAGAATCTTTGTAAATATCTATAATTTATTTGTACATACGTAACTTAAACAACCGTATATGATTGTGAAGCATGGACCCTTGTGGAAGACCTTCGTAAAAAGCCTGCGAGATTTGGGCACACCGTAAGATGCTCCGCATAAACTGGAAGGCTAAAGTGTCTAACGCAGGTTCTTGGCACAATGCAGAAAAATGATCGTGGTGGTCAAGACCATTAAGCAGCAAAAGATCTCGTACTTAGGATACATTTTACGGCATGATAGATACCGCTTGCTTATTTTATTATTATCGACTACAAGTTGGCCCTTGACTGCTATCACACCTGATGTTAAGTGATGATACAGTCTAAGATGGAAGCGAGTTAACTTGTTAGGAGTGGGGCGAAAATCCACATCCGTTTCGGTTTCTACACGACATCGTACCGGAACGGTAAATTGCTTGGCAATACGTCTTTGTCGGTAGGGTGGTAACTAGCCACGGCGAAAGCCTCCCACCAGCCAGACCAAGACAAATTAAGAAAAATCTCAATCTGCCCCGCCGGGAATCGAACCCAGGACCTCCATCTTATAAATCCACCGCGCATACCACTGCGCCACGTAGGTCGTCAAACTTGCTGCAGACCATCATTAATGGCAAAGTCTCAGGTAGAAGAGGAAAATGTCCTGGCTACGAAACATAAGGGATTGGACAGGCATAAAGTATCTGAAATAATTATTCCGCCTAACCATGGACAAGGAGAGGTTCAAAGAGCTGACCGCCGATCTTCAGTAATGGAGAGGCACATGAAGAAGAAAAAGAAATTAAATATAATATTATAATATAAATATTAACAAAAATCAAATGTTTATTAAAACATTACCATTTTATTAAATAATTTATTAGCTACAGATATATCAACAATTTAGTCAATATTATTTAAATCATTGCTATGCTAATATTATCTCTTTATTATCAATCAATACAAATGATACATCTGTCATGTTTTAACCTGTCATTTACATAAATAGGGCTCACATCAATCACGCTTAGTGGCCATCAAAATTATGTAAATGGGTTAAATTAATGTTGTAATGTCAGAGATCACTCACGGAAACATGAATTGATTTAATACAATGTACTAAATAATATTACATTTTGTATAATCTACCCATATGGTCCAGTAATTAGGCTGGCTTTGGATCACAAGGCCATGGGTTCGACTTCAAAACTCAAAAAACCGACAGATCCGGAAATGGCCTTTGTTTTATAATTTAGTGATTGAAGGGTTGATCATAGTTATATAGACCTATTTCCGTCGGGTTACCTTTTAAAATTTTTGTGCCTTCATTCAAATGGAATTCTGCTAAACAAAGCAGGTACTTGCTTAACGAAGAAACTTCGATTTCAAAACTTACTTTTAGCGGCTTACCTTCGATAAAATTCGACCACTGTTAGTGATAGATATAAGATAATAAACGGCCTCTGTGGCGATTTAAGAAAAGACTGACAATTTTCCCCCTCGGTGACGCCGCTGTGGTCCCGTATAGAACCTACGGCAATTACACAAACAGAAAAAAAATAGATTAACAGGGTCCTGTGCTCGATTCTGGGCTGGGCCGATTAAGATTTTAAATTGGTCTAGTTCTGGCTGATGAGAGGCTTTGGCCGTGGCTAGTTACAACCCCACCGACAAAGACGATGCGCCAAGCTATATAGCGTTCCGGTAAAATGTCGTGTAGAGACCGAAAGGGGTGTGGATTTCATTCTACTTTTTAAGTTAGCCTGCTTCCGTATTAGACATTCTGTCTTAGTTCATCAGTTACAATTAGAAGTGTAATTGCAGTCGAAATGTAATGAATAAAAAAATATTAAACAAAAGATAGATTACAAAAGTATTACATTAACTGTAACTGAATTAAACTTTAATACATTATTGGGTAGACGCTACCCGCAGCCTGCAGCTGGGCAATCGACCCGTCAGCTATAATTATATTATACCTATTGTATTGTTAATGCAAATGGCATGCCCACGTAAATGTATCAGCCACGTATAGTTGCTGCAAATTAATAAGAACAACTATGTGTTTCTGAATTTATGTATTATACTTTAACATTACATATTATTGATATCTAATGGTGAAATACTGGTGTTTTAAATTCTTTTTTATAGGTTGATTTAATAACAAATAAAATTATGAAAAAAATAATTAAATTAATAAAATAATAAGAAGAAAGTTATTAAGACTTCAAATGTTTAATAGTTAAACAGAGACGGCGTTACAGAGGTCATGAATATCTGAGTTCCTTTCTCATAATAGTAGACCTACTTTTATGAGAAAGGTACAGGAAAACCCCTACATCAAGACTTAAGCGCCTATAACTTTATATATCTTTGTCGAATTTTAACACACACACAGTTCATATTACATTTTAGTTTATAAAAAATTTGTAATAGTAAAAGTTCTGAGCATCTTGACCCTTAATTGAACCTTCTTAAATAAATAAAAAATCTGAATACAAAATTTTATAAAACTCATCTATTTCCTGGATCACAAAATTTACAAAATACTCCTTTAAACATATTAGTTTTTCATTTTACGTGACGCCATCTATATTTCTAATACAATAGTATTATCTCGTATTGTTAAATTAAATGTCCACATATCAGTTCCACATTTAGGTAGGCATAGTCTATGAATGTGCGCTGCAATATGCCTATCTATAATTGGGATAATTACTGGCACTATTAGCTTATCTAAATACATTAAAGAGATCGTTCTGTCTTGATTTAATCAACAAACTGATAAAGGTGTTAAGTACCAAATTAATTATAAAATAGATTAAATTAATGAAATTTTCCACACGATTTTAATTCTAGAACTGTCTATTTATATATTACACGATATTCATATATATGCACTGTCTCATTAGTCTAGTGTTTAGCCTATGTGAATGTCCCGCTCCCGAGATCCTGGGTTCGAATCCTGGGTCGAGTCTCGAAATAAGTCTGTTTTTCATTTGTCTGTGAAATTTTCAGTAAGTAGTGGTTCGAGAAGTTGATAATGTTACTCCCTCGTGCCTCGGAGAGCACGGAAAGTAGTTGTTTTCTAAACCGTTTTAGCGGTTGAAAGTGTCTGTAGTCCGGCGCTACCACTGGCTTTGTTACGAGCTTTGATACAGATAGCTTTTTGTGTAATGACCATTCTTAAATACAAAGTCTGAGTGCTATGATTATCGCTGTTTCAATCGAAGAAACATTGCAATGCCCAAAGGTTCCGAAAAGATTTGTGTTTTTGCCTTTTCCAATGCGGCTTATTTTCTTTTGGTTTCATGCTGGTGTTTTACTCTCGAAACAATTATGCTACTTTAAAGATATTTTATAACTATGACTGCCCAAATTCAATTCTTACATTTTGTGAAAAGACCCCAAACTCTACAATTTCTTTAAATCCTCAAACTTCTTTCAAAATATTTTTAATATGTACTGCCGTAAATTTTTGCAAAAATAAACACTTTCTTTTTTACACTCAAGTTTATAAAAACAATTTTTATTTTTTTAATATTGATTAATTTTTAAGCCGTCAACCACGATCACTATCGACAACATCTGATAGTGCTCGTTAATAAATGAAACATTATGACCCTAAATCCACCAATCCGTATTGTAGCAGCGTGGTGGGTCAACGCTCCATATCCCCTTTCCTATAAGGAAGGAGGCCTGGCCCTGTAGTCGGCCGTCAATAGGCTGATGATAATGTTGATGATAATATTATATCCAGACCTTAAAAGCTTGCTAGTCTTGCACTCTCTTGCTTCGAAAAACACGTTGGTTTTAGCCATACATGCAGTAATATCTCTGTTAGCGATCATTAGTAGATTCAAACTTTATATCTGCCGACTCGTATTGAATCAGCATGGTGGGTTTAAGCTCCATTTCCTTTCTATAAGAAGAGAGAGAGCTGGCCGTTAAATAGGCTGTATATGATAAAATAGAAACAATATAACAAACATTTTAACTATTTTAATAATGAAAAGTTACATGGTAATAAATTTTCCAATAACGATTTCACCCTTTCACGTTTCCGATACCCTACCCTAGCACCGACATTCCTCAGCATTTTCCATAATGCCCATTATCATTTCCATCCACAATGTAAGTGCTTAAAGGAATAATTGGGAGACCTGAATATCGACACAGGTATTTTCGCTTACGAGTCAATAGTCACCTACGACCATTGGCTGCTTAGTAACAAATCAGCGAACATTAGTAAGATAGGTAATGCTTCTCTCGGAAATAACTACGGCTATAATAGGTATACCGGTACAATAGTCAGGTCGAAATATAATATTAATTTCTCAAGAAAAATCGTTGGAATGGAAGAAAAAATATGAACAATAGAACTCATTTGACACGGAATTAAATTCCGAGAAAGACTTTTTTTTTCTTCTGCCAACCAAAATTTCAGTTTTTATTATGCACATGGGACGCCCGCGGTTTTACCTGTGTAGTTCTTAAGTAATCTCTATTATTGTTAAGTTTTATAAAAATCCATTCAGTAGTTTTTGCGTGAAAGGGTATCAAACTAAATTAATTTTATGTCTTTATTAATACAATTGAAACTATCATCAAGGTTAACCATTATTTCTAGAGCTGGCAGACAAGCTTTTTTTACCCGTCTGCGTCAGAACGAGGGTTATGTTTTTCGAGCGTATGCATGTATGTATGTATGTATGTATGTCCATTTCTTCGCCACGCGCTACAGCCTAAACGGCTGAACGGATTTTGGCATGTGAGGTGTCTTTGAATTTGTCAAAATTGTGGTAGTGACATAGGCTATATTAATTTTCAAAATGGCGGCTGTAAATGGGGGAAAAAGGGAAGATGTGTGTATTTTTTTCTCTTATCTTAGCAAAAAATTCGTAAAAAGACCATTTCAAAAATATATATATCATATTATGTTCATATTACTTTTTTAACAAAAAATGGCAAAAAGTATACTAAGTGTACCGTCTCATTTCTATACCATAAATTAAAACTAAAAAGTCTCAAATAAAATTATTATTATAAAAACAAAAAACCCGACTGCTTAGAAGTTATGAACTGAAATGAGAAAAGTACTACATAATAATATTTAAGCTGCTGTAAAAAACGCGTGGGTGCCGCAAGACGAAGTGGTGTTATAGAAAACATACTTTTACGTCCGTTGTTTACATTTACGTCGTGTGCCTATTCGCCTGTTTAGGACGATAGTCAAATGGCTTGTAGAAAGGTCGTTTAGATGCCTGTGCAAGGGACATGTGTCTTGACACCTATGTCTCAGGTCGATTTGATAAACATACTATGTTGTACGTTTCTGAGGTTTTCAACGTTCTCCAGAGTCCAGACTATTTAATGCAACACAGCATCAGCTTAAGATTAGCATGACATTGATTATATATCGCCGTAGTAAGAGAACACCGAACGAATCAATCGAATCTGAAATTTTAACCAATTAATAAATAATACATGTTAAGCTAATTTCATATATTTACAAACAAAATATGGTCGTTCTATTCTTTTAGAAACTACGACACCACAGACAGAGACGTCAAAATTATAATTCCTCTCTTGCCTTGCATTTGTTAAAGCGTCCAACGCACATAAACTTACTTCATATTTATATGGATGGAAATTTATATAACAATGTGTAAGAATATTGTCATTACACCTAAGAGAAAGAAAATAGAATAAAGCCAAAGAAAATTGAGTTAAATAATTACGTGGCCAGCAATAGATCAATGCCGCTCCAAGGCTTGCGCGGCCTTCAGAAACAAGGTTAATAGTTAATGAAGGATATACATCCTATAACAAATTACCCTTTGATAGGTTCGGAGAGCCCTTATACAACCGGATAAAGTCTTATGTATACCATTTGCCGGGCCTGACCGGGTATTGGTACCGGATCTCATGTTTCATTAGTAATTCGTGGGCGCATTATTTATTAATGAAGCTGTAAGCTAGGGAAGGTGAATCATTTTTGTAATTTATTTATTTTATCATTATCAGACTGGAACAATATCTGGGCCACATCTTGCGTCACGGTAAATAACAGATCTTGCAGTGCATAAATCCAGGCAAGGAGGCCGAAGACCTGGCAGAGAACTTCTGGCTTAAAAATCTCCGCAAGTGTATATATTGTTCCGGGCTGCTTCTTCTATAATTCCAATAGCTTAATGGTCCTTAACTTTCTTAATGAAGGTGCACATAAAGAAGAAAATTATCAGTCTATGTTAATATGGGCCAGAATAATATGGGTCTCTTACTATATATAGAACACAGGAAATAGAGCTTTGGTCTTTCTCCAATGAGGTTGGACGGACTTAGTGATGTTTTCAAATGTCATCATTACCAGCCGCTGGACGTCCACTACTGTGGCTAGGGGTTTATTAAATGTGCCCATATAAAATTGCCAATCTCTGCTAGTATTTATTATCAGTATAGAAATTAATAAATAATGTAATAAATGCGATCAGTATCTACTAAAATTTTGATCTATCCTAGACATTTGAAAATTGGTATAATTTTTTATGAGTGAATTTATGTTAGGTACATACTGAAGTACTACGGAAAGTTTATACTAGACGATTGTCACGCCGTCAACGAACGTAGTCCATACAAACAGTTGCTAAGCAAGCAAGTTTGCAACTGCTCTTGACGTGCTACTGCTATTGTCCCGTTTATCTAACAACGTTATACTAGGGTTGGATAGTGTTTAAATATTTGTAATTAAAATATGTGATTGAATATTTAGTATTTGTATTTCCGTTACCTATTTCTTAAAAATGTAAATTGTAATTGGCATTGTATCGTTACATTTTTAATTTTGACCTTAATCACTAAGATGTCTTAAATCTGACGTGCAGTTGAATATTTCTGATGATCGTCATTTTTTAATATATTAACGGGTTGCTCGCATAAAAAAGGGTCATACTTGGTTATTTGTATTTAATTTAAATTTAATATATCGTAAAGAAATCATAGTTTTAATTAAAAATGTAATACTAGAAATAAAGGCTTTATTATTATTTTTTTACTTTATTGAAGGTATTCAACAACATAAAAGGTATATTTTCTTATGTTTATCTGCCACGCTCGAGTATAACCTAGAATCCTTTCTTGGGCTCCCCTACTATAAAATCTAACTCATAATGAATAGAAAATCTTCTGTCACTATTTTAAAGAATAGAACTTATATTAGTCCTACTCTTTTTACATTACCTAACGCCTAAATCTATTTTGAAAAGTTGTAATTAGTACTTTAATAAAAGCAAAGCACGGTCTTGCGTAACTCTATCGTAGCTCTAACTAATCGTAGTATTTTTTTTTATATTCAGGACCATGCTTAACGTAGATCAGCCGGCGCGCATAGAAGTTCGTCATGAAACGAAGAGAGAATTCCCAAAGGTAAGACGGAAATTATTACGTGAATGCCTTTTATTGTTATCGAAAACACTTACCTATTCAACCCCCTTGGGATTGTATTGATTTCTATTATCCATATAAATATATATACTTGCAAGGAATATCAAAGTTATTAGTTGTGGGTGTAGTTATTATCAAAAAGCTGAGTTTACTTCAAATTTGGTTGTAAAAACTACAATTTCAGCTGGCCCTAACAACTAAATGCGATTCTCTCAGAATTTTATTGCGTGTCGTAAGAATATTCAAAATGTAAAAATGAAAATTCATCTATTTCAAGTAGGCTTGCTCAAATAAGCTTTTGGAACGTCAAATCTGTCAGTACGTGCTGACTCTTTCATCAGTTCGGAAGGCACGAGGCCGCAGGCCGAGAAGAGCCGGCAAGAAATCTGCCGATGTTTTTTTTGACGTGACAACGTCTTGTAATTCGATAGAGCCGGCTGCACGCACGAAAAAATATGACGTCATGCGTCGTTACCTCGCTTTGAGGCGTTCCATGTAAGGCTTGAAGTGCAAGCGAGAGCGCGGAACGAGCGACAAAGCACAATCGGCCTTTGCGTTCGGCAGCGTTCGACATCCGTCTATTAAATATAATTATTAAATATATTAATTTTAAATTAAAAATTAATATATTTATAAATTAATATATTTATTATAAATTTAAAATATAAATTTATAAAATCAAAATCAATTATTTTATTAATTTAAATTAATATTTATAAAAACATACTTAAATTAAAAATTTTAATAACCAATTAAATGCTACCATTCCATCAGTATTTTCTTAAGACATTGTCACGTTCAACTATCGTCAGTAAACCGACTTTACAGACAACCAATTTTTTTTTTAATGAATACATATTATAACAATTTGTATTTCATAATTCATAATCTTGGCCTTGTATGAAGAAAGAAAACACGTTTGTTTCCTAGAATCTTTTTCATTATAATCATTGTTCATAATTATCGTTCCATTCCACCGAATTTTCTCAAGACTAAAATTTTTACTAAGTAGACGCGTAAAGATTTTTTACGCGTACGCTTAATTTGGGTCTATATAGCGATGTGTGTAATTGTTCTATAATATTTATTTATTATTTATAAAGATAAGTAATTTATGCCTAATTTTTTAATTTCTACAGAGTATACCTCCACACATCGGAATAGGGGCGCCCGAGGACACTTTAGGCTCCTGCTTCGGGCTCATTCCAAAACCGCCTCACAAAGATATTATCAAATATAACCTTAATGCTAACAAGGTACGTTGTGTGTGCTAAATAATAAAAAAATTTAGCAAAAAATTGAACCGACTCAAAACGCACTAAAAAGTTAAAATTACTGCGTCATTTAGTTGCTTTTGTGCGGTTTTTTGCCCAATTTTAATGTTACGCTGGTTCTTGGGTGTAGTGGACTGTAAATGAAGAATATTTGCGATCTTAGCCCCTAAAAACAAGCAATCTTATATGACTACACCAACCTTGTGTCTCCGACGACGCTGGATGACGGCGACTTGGTTATAGTTTTTTTATTCTTGATGCTTGAGGAATTGTCGGAAAACGTTTCCTTCCTTAATTACGGAGATAACAGTAAATTGTATATATGTTCGCGGTACGACCGGCGAGAGCGACACACTTGTCGAATAGGTGTCGAATAAGGTAAAGATGGCCGCTTGCTTGTCAATAAGCATCAGGCGTTGGTGACAGATGACAGCAAGGGATGAAGCAGTCATTAATTATAAAATCACCTGCTTAAAGGCAAAGATTGAACAGCTTTAATTTACTTAAGCATATTTATGAAGTCGGTGCCAGCCAAGTTTAAGGAACATTTATTAAAGCATGTAGTAAAACAGTTTGTGGGTTCTAGGTAACGTTCTTAAAGTAAAAATCTTGGCTGGCACCGACTAGCAATTTAATGAATGAACGAATTAATGAATAATAAAATTAGTTGTTATAGACAGAAGAATAGCTTTTATTAGGTGTAGATATTAGTAAAGAGTAGAACCTTATTATAATATAATTTTGTCTTGAACTATTGGTTAAGACAGCCAAGGACTATGGGGCGTAAAGGTCACTCTCCAGCTTGAAAATTCGTTTAATAAAGTAGGCAGTTCATCACAGTCACAGACGGGTGCTATTCCTGTAGGTGTCGGTTCTGAGTGATGGCGTATTGCGTACCTATAACGAATCCACGGGACACGAAATAAATGAGTTTTAATTTGTTTGTGTTAGTTTACATTTTAGGAGTCACTAGTAAACCCCAAAAACCAATATTACTACATATACCAAGTCCCCCCTCGCATCTGTCTATCTGACTGTCCGCAAAACTCATCTTCATCATCATTATCAGCCTATTAATTACAGGGCCAGGCCTCCCGCCTTATAGGAGAGGGGATATCGAGCGTACACCCACCACGCTGCTCCAATGCGTGTTGGCGGGACTACTCAAAGACTACTAAACGGATTTTCTTGTTTTCACTTATAGATAAAGTGATTCCTGAGGAAGGTCAATAATAATTTATTATGATTTTATGCAAATTGCTTGATATATGACGATAATTCTTTAAAAAGTCGGAAAAATTGAGACCGTCTGGGAGCTTTCATCGAAAACGCTGCTTAATTTATTTAAGATATATATAAAGAAACCATGTATGGTAGAATTTTCTCTTTATTACGTGTACAAACAGTCTGCAATGACATATAACTTTTATAACTATTTTTCTTAACCCCTGGGGGCCTGACATTCAAACCTCCTTCGTTGAGGCCCGCGGCTACCCGGGTAGCGACGGAGCTATAATGACAGCTGTCATTATTTGCCTGACGGTTGCCAGGGGACCCCTCGGGGCTGTGAAACTTTAAATAAAGGGTTATAGACATTTTTTATTATTGGTGTTTTATGGAAGGTTCATCATCATCTATATCATTATCAGCCTAGTAAAGGCCCACTACAGGGCCAGGCCTCCCTCCTTATAGGAGAGGGGACATGGAGCGTACACCCACCGCGCTGCTCCAGCGGGCTTAGAGATGTTGGAATGTAACGATCATTACAATTCTACATATTGACAATAAAAAACACTTTATTTAGCAAAACGAAAAGTTTTGAAAACAAAATCTTGCACTTTATTAAGTCTTTAAAGAAAATGAATCTGAAAATGTATTTGCAACAAAATGTTGGAAATAATTTGAAACTTCGCGATTTAGAAATGCATTATAATTCAGAGTCTGAATGAAATTGCATCTTATACAGAATTTCCATAAACACAATAATACTTTTACAACTTCAGTGTAATAAGTCTCGTACCTAATCACTGTTGCAGAGAAAACAATTTCTTTCTGTAGAATAATAACTAATTTTAGTTTTTAGCAGATTTTAAATTATTGCTGCTTTGCTCTAGTTCCCTGTTCGACTATAAATTATGGCGTCCAGAGTATTGGAACATGCCAATACATTTAAATGTATTTAAAAAATGGTATTTTCGTTAAAAAAGAATACACATAACGACATTAAGATTGTTTAATAGAATCCTAACACGCTCAACGAGATTATACCTCGAACCTAGGTAGGTTAAAACTACGTTTTTAAAAAACAAATATATTTTTTTGTCTTTCATATATTTTCTGAGGAAACATACCGTAAAGATATATGAATTATCAAAACAGTTATTTTTTTACAATTACATTTTAAAACAAATAATATCAGATAATACCTCTTATCTGTTACTCAATAATATAATGAAAAAAAAAACATCCTA
Source organism: Mycalesis mineus (assembly GCA_034621355.1). Taxonomy (NCBI): domain Eukaryota; kingdom Metazoa; phylum Arthropoda; class Insecta; order Lepidoptera; family Nymphalidae; genus Mycalesis; species Mycalesis mineus. The sequence continues at coordinate 8,611,472 of CM067884.1, forward strand.
ATTTTCAGGCTCGTCTCTAAGGCCTAAAACATGCAAAGAAATATAATAGGTATAGCCTGATCAGAAATTAAAAAAACCTCGTCATGTTGCGTATAAACCAATTTATTTTGATAAATCACTATGCACAGACTGTTAAAAAGTATTGCGCCCTCGATCCCGACTTTTTATTCTCCTAAGGTTATACCTATATGATATCCCTGTAGAATTAACATTATCTCTTCAGTATCTGCGCTACCTGTGCGAACTGGATTGGATCCACCCGGAGGACAACGGCCGTCAGTTCGTGCTGGCGTACAGCCTCGCAGATGGCTCTATTAAGATCGGGGAGATACCGCGCCGCAACTCAGGAATACGGGAGGGGAAGTTTCTCAAGGCGATGCGATTGCAGACGCCTGAGTCGGACCCAAACTTCCCCACGTATTATACACCTGATAGATTTTATATTGGTAAGTGCCTGAGTAGCCAAACAGTATAATTGTATTACTAATTGTCATCACTATTATTAGAAATGATCTTCTTGCCAGTACGTCTTCCTATCCATAGGTACCTAAGGGAATATGGAACTTAGACCACACGCTGTTTCAATATGAGTTAGGCTTAGGGTTTCTGTGGCTGGTGGGAGGCTTTCGCCGTGGCTAGTTACCACCCTACCGACAAAGACGTATCGCCAAGCGATTTAGCGTTCCGGTACGATGTCGTGTAGAAACCGAAAGGGGTGTGGATTTTCGTCCCACTCCTAACAAGTTAGCCCGCTTCCATCTTAGACTGCATCATCACTTAACATCAGGTGTGATAGCAGTCAAGGGCCAACTTGTAGTCGATTAAAAAAATGTTTTACTCTTGTGACGATTAGTGATATTGCCCGGGACATACAGGTTAACGTTCTGTCCGAGGTATATGGCTATACTTGCCTAACTTAGTACCACCACTATGCCTAACATACTTACAGCTTGTATAACGTGACAAAGGTCTGGTTTATCATTGGCTCTTAGACTATAAGTATTGGTAGATTTAATAGATGTATGATAGTACTGGTTTTTGTAAGCTGTAGTAATTAATTGTTCCTCTGGTTAGAACAGCGAAAGAAAAGTTCAAACCAGACTTGTAAGCTCCTGAAGTTTCTAACTTGTTATGAAAACAAATTTACTAAGAAGTAATATTCCATTAAGTAGGTAACTCGGTAACTCGGCATTTTCCATTAATAACAGAGATTAATAGATTGCACCTGTTTAGAAATACCTTTAAACGTAACGTTATTTACACCTCGCCCTTATGGACAGGTTTATATATGAATTAAAATGTATTAAAGTAGGTAGACTTTAAAAAAACATCACAAAAGGGTGCTTTTGGAATGACAAGTCAAATCTTAACTGCCTCGTTGTTTCTGTGGTTAGCATATGTGGCTTCAGATCAAGGAGTCCAGGGTTCGAGTTCAAGGCCGAGCTACAAAATATTGAGCTAGTCTTAAGAAATTTTAAAGCCCTTTTTAGATGAAAATTTTACAAAATGAAAGTCTATAAAATTAAAAACTACATTTATCATTACATCAATAATTTAAATCCAGTATTTTTAGATAGTAGTGAGTTACTGTTAATCGTTATATTTGTTATCTCCCAAGGCGCAATAGTGCCGGTGTTCAAGCACCGTTTCAAGATAGTGGGTTGTGATTTATTCGTGTACCGCTACATGCTCGCCAATCCGGACAAGTTCCCGCAGGAGGTGATTGACAATGTTCGCAACTATCACATGCGGGAGGGGAATCTGAAGGCAGACCTAGAGGTAAATAATACCCACGCTTAAAAGATTTAATAAAAATACATAACATTAGGATATATTATAAAATATGAAGTTATAGGATGGAAATACTTAGACATTCAAATTCAGCCTACTTAAAATAAAGGAATTATTTTAAGTAGGCTTAATTTATTAGCACTTTTAAAAAGTCATTTTCTTGCCTAGTTATTGTCACCAGCACCGGCTCGGAAGACAGGTTCTGCTGAGGAGACCCAACTCGAAACCCAACAGTTGCCCTTTTCAAACAAACATTCTTGATTATTGTTCATAATTTTAACAACCATAAATTATAACTATCTATTATATCAATTTATTAATTGTAAGTACTTTGTGTGAAGCGGAAAGCCGCCAATTATCTGCGCGTTGCTATAAAGTTAAAAATACCTAATATATATTAGACATAACTCTTTTTTGTATGTTATTAACTGCATACGTATACATACAGGAAGAATACCGCGAAGAGCAAGCGGCTGAAACGCGAGCTCAGCTAGCTAAGATCGGCCAAGCAGCGGTGGCCGAGCCTAACGCCATGGAGCGATGCCTGACCGCGCTCGACGTGGTGGAAGGAAGCGCGGCGCCACCTCGACCGCCGACCCCGCCCGCCACCACCGACCGCATCTCCTATGATGAGTCTTTGCGTATCGCTAAACTGAGGTACGCTCCCGTGTATTTGTCGTGTGTTACTCGTATTATATCGCAAAGCGCAAGCGGCTGAAACTCGAGCTCGAGAGGTACGTAAGATCGATCAAGCAGGTGACCAAGTCTAAACGTTATGGAGCTCCTCAACATGTAGTCTAGACGCGCTCGATGTGGTGGAGGGAAGAACCGCGCCACATCATCTCTCGATTTTTTTACGAAAACTGTTAATTTGTGGTTCAAACTATCCGCAACGGTAACGCAAATTTCCTATTAGACAAACATATTTTGTATAATTTTAGAAAGGTAGAAATGTATCTGCAAGTTTTAAAGACTACAGTTATACTATTCATTCCCATATTCCCATCGCTTAGGTACAAAATATTATAATACAAATATGGAATCCATATTCCAAAACCTGACGACCTCTGTGGCGCAGTGAATTTATAAGACGGAGGTCCTGGGTTCGATTCCCGGCGGGGAAGATTGAGATTTTTCTTAATTTGTCTTGGTCTGGCTGGTGGGCGGCTTTCGCCGTGGCTAGTTACCACCCTACCGACAAAGCGATTTAGCATTCCGGTACGATGTCGTGTAGAAACCGAAAGAGGTGTGGATTTTCGTCCCACTCCTAACAAGTTAGCCCGCTTCCATCTTAGAATGCATCATCACTTAACACAGGTGTGATAGCAGTCAAGGGCCAACTTGTAGTCGATAAAAAAAACCTCAATTGCATCGAAACGTAGGTACCTAAATAGTACCTATAAGATATTAAAAATCCGCGTGACTATTCATGAATTTTTTTGCAATCGTTGTAACAGATAAGCTTTCATTCATTCATTCTTTTAGATCTGACAATAGAATTCCACGTAGACGAATTTCCACAATAGTTTCCGGAAATTAAAATGGTCAAAAATGACTAGGTATAGTTACACTTTTACATCATCTTTCATGATATAGATGATTAGACATGGCTTGCAGTAACATTGGTAAATTTTTATCAGCCTATGTTAGTGACTCGTTAGGTCACCCTATAGAAGAGGGAATTTGGAGCTTACGCTGACCTCGCTGCTCCAATGCGAGTTGGCGATTAAGTAATTATCAGGCCGATTACTGTCTCCTCTTGTAAAGATTGCTCATAATATTTAATAGGACTCAAATTTGTAACCTCGTGAACTATGGAGATTTGAAATATTGAGCTTTTCTTTTCCCGAGATTTTTTCGGTAAAATTTTAAACCCGTATTCTGGAAGTTGTTGATGTTAAGACATCATGATTTCAAACACGACAAACCGTCAACTCTCCACGAGACCTGAAATTCTGTCATAGAGTATGGCCGTTAAAATGATCTGGTAGTGTATATTACTGTTAAAACGTGAGCCACTTCTAAAAATCCGTATAGGCAGGAAGGTAACCTACCTATACGGACTTAGACAATGAAAAGTAATTTAAATAAACTTCACAGTAAACCAACATGCGACAACGTGATACCACTGAAAGGTATACTAAAATCGGGCGCAGCGAGAGACGACCACCAGAAGATCGTCTGCTTCAGTGGACCGAAAGTCGAGGAGAGGCGTGAAGCGACCCAGCCGGTGTCCTACCCGCCGGGACAGCAGCCACACTTCAATGAAGATGATGACTTCTGTCAACGATATAAGGACGCAGTGAGTTTATTATTTCGTCAATGCAATTTCCTTTAGTGGGCTGAAAGTCGAGGAGAGAGTAGAGACGCGAAGCGAGGGCCAGTCGGTGCCCTATTCACTGGGACGGCAACCGCACTTCAATGAATATGATGACTTTTGCCAATGGTATAAGGAATCGGGCAGCTTATTATTTAAAATACATTATCAATGCAATAGTTCCTTATATCTACATAACTTTTACTGTAAAGTTTAAACTTTTCACTCAGTGGATTCGAGTATAATAAACTTTCTTTACATGTTAAGGACGCTGAAGAAAGAGCTGAAAGACGGGCTCGAGATGAATGCGCGTTTGAACTTGTACCAAGCCAAAAGCTGCAGAATGCGGCTGGGGACGAAAACCTGGAGAAGGCCAAATTACCAGGGTACCTGGGTACACAAGGCGTCGATTGCAGAGAGGTAATTTTCTAAACTATTTTCACCATTGCAGAGTTACAGTTGTAACTAACTTAAAGCCCTAGTTTGCTTATATATCATTTTGAACATTGCAGATAGGTATAGATAACTTCGAGCCCCAGGTCTGGAACTTTGTTTACCCGTAGACTACGTATACAGAATTAATTTAGCCTGTAATTTAACTCGCTTATTTACCTCTACTGCAAGAAAATTAAAAATGCTGTAATTTAAAGAACGCATTGAAATCTTAACAGTTTTTTAAGGGACTTTTGTACATAGTGCGTATGCCCGTAAACTGTTGAATTGAATTTCATTTATTTTTTAATATTTTTGTTACTCTCCGCCGACGAATTCATGTTGCATCGCCATCCCGATAAAACGAAAAATCGCAATGCAAGTTTCACTCCGAAACCGGAGCGTATTCAAATATTGATTCCAAAATATTCTTGACAATAGTTACTTTGTACTAACAGAGTTAAATCAATGATTTTTCATTATTCCATTTTATTTATTAATGTATATCTTTTTGTTCTTAAAGGTACCCGATTATATGCGACTGTCACCAGACGCTTTCGAAAAGGTGAAAAATCTCCGTCGCGACGTGCCTGACATCTCTCCGGCAGCGATTCGCATAGCGGATTACCCTCGAGAGCCGGCACCCTCCGTGGATGCCTGCCTCAACCCACCCCCGGAACCCACGGGCCCTTGCGCAAAGAAGAAAGAAGACGTCGCTTTCGCATGCCCTCATGTGGAGCCGAAAATGCCTTGTTGTGTGCCTGATAATAATGCAGAATAATTATAAAATTTTAATTAGTTTTTTATGCACATTCCGTTGACGTTTTCATGAATTACCCTAGATGCATATATATGTAAAGCCACCCCCGGTGACTGCAGAGCCTTTAATAACATTGGCAGACTGTTCCTTCATTTGCTTACACTTGATCGGTAATTGGCATTGTGTGCCTAATGCAAATTACCTACTTACCTATACATTATCAAACCAAATTTTTCGCACCCTCCACGGATATCCGTGTAAATTCACCCCCAAGGAACACGTAATCTTTCTTAATGGAGGAAGGCTTTTCTTAGACGTACTAACATGATGAAGCCTTATTATGCTTAATAATGATTTTGTTAATTGTTTAGCAAATTATTTGAGGACTTTTATTTAATAAATTAAATTTGACATACCATGATATATTTTTTATTTTTAAATACTGCCGACCTTATTTCTGCGCCTAGGCACTACCTACTTAGTACTTACTTATTAGGTAGGTACTCGTATGGAGTTTTAGTCGGATGTAGAGATACGAGTTTCGAATGTGTATTAGGTACCTACCTACAAGTCTATCTTATATTACACTACTGTGATGTTCTAGAAATTTACATATTACGTAATTAGCTGGCACTATATTAGCTAACTGTAAAAAATATACCTAATTAAATAGGTAAGGTTACATAATTAATCTTTTAAACGTGTTGGATAATAAATTCAAAGTAAGTTGTAGTTTATATATAGCTCATAAAATTTTACTGTGCTATAAATACCTATAATTAAAATGGCATTAAATAATAATATAAAACCAACGAATCCAAGACAAAGGCTAACTAAAATAATATACAAAGACAACATACACCATAGAACATGTATGTATGACTAGAAAGATAACATACACAATACGATATGTATGTATGTCGTGTTTGTGCTTAATCAGAATCACGCTACTTTTAAATAATCAAGAACTTTGAGAAGTAAAGCATGTTTTTTAATAAAACAGTTATTGTACAAAAAGCTGTATAATTTATTTTTAATTTAATTATAGGATGCATGTATCTATGTCATTGTGATATTTTTTATTTCATATCTGAAATTAGAAAAAGACCTCCAAATGACCCCTCAATTTTCTACAAGCCTTTCTCCATATAAACCCAAAAGCCCACTGTATAGCGCTGTAACACTGAAATGCACTACTCTAACCGAATATAACCTTCAATTCTATAAAGTTATAAATAAATGTATTTACGATCTCAGAAAAAATATATTATACATATTATCGTCATTACATAGCTGCTTCACACTAATTAACCACTTACCTACTGTTATTGTACGTAGATAAGGGAGTCTTAACTAAGTTTAAGGGAAATCACACACGTATTATTATTATATAAATAGCCTGATTAGTGCACAAAATTTCTCAAATCGTTACAAGTACCTACCTACCTAAAGGAAATAACACTATTATGTACGAAAATCTTACCTACCCTAATTTGTTGATATTATAGTTACATTCACCTACCCAAACAGAAAAAAAAATATCTCTTAGGATTTTCAATTAACATTTTTTCATTCTAAGTACACTACTGTCTTGTTTAGAATAAATCGAACATAATTATTTTGGGGTTGACAAAGTTGGGTGGGAATCCTTCTCTTCTGGGTAAAACAATGGACTGTAGGATTGGTATTGGAAATTGATAGTTCCCTTTAACTACTGATGTGAAGTATTCACTACCGAAACGAAGGTTTCCTTTCGATGCTTCAGACCGTAGACCGGACTAGCCAAGAGACAGCTTCCTCACCAGGCTTCACACACAGTTGCATTGCACTGGGTTGGAGCCAGTATATTACGTGTGGTCGCTGGGTTTAAGTCGAAAGCAATCCAAATACTGCGCCCGCTCCGCGCGTCGAGCTAACAAGCCTTTCTCGGCCGGCGGTCGCCTAGTCGAACAGTGAGGTAGGTTTTTCATGACTACCCTTGTTTAGGTGATTAATCTACTTAAGCAGATTGAAGAACTAAGGCTTGTGTGCACCAAGATTTCGGTTATCATAACCAACAGTTAACATAAGTTAAACGTAAAATTTACTGTTCACGACAACCCGTACACCGGTTAAGGACGTAAGCTCGGTTAAGATAACCGCCCGGTTTACGTCTTTAACCGGCGTACGGGTTTATTATAAATAGTAAATTTATAGTAAAGTTATTTATTAGTTAACCGTTGGTTATGATAACCGGAATCTTGATGCACACAGGCCTAATTGTAATAGAGATATTTACGAATAAAAGTAATAAGTCATTTTAATTTACTTGTTGAAAATGGTTTATTTTCTGTATAAATATAGACCAGATTTAAAGTTAATAACATTCACAATAAAGCGAACAATGAAACCATAAAAACAATGTATTCAATATTCCTTTACAAAATGCATAAATTACTTAAAGCTACATCTTTCCACGTATCGCAAAAATACATTTTGTTTTACATATGCACATTGTTAGCTACTGGTATACAAGCTACGTATTATGTACATAAGTTTATAACTAGAAAACCTCCGCGACTTCGTCCACGTAGAAAATCCTACTTTAAAAAAAATACTTTATATAAAAAAAATACTTTTAATGCTCACACTTTCAGTATCTCTACAGTTGCCTACACAGATTGTCCATAAAATACGGTTATTTCTTAAGCCTTATCCCCGTAGTATATAGGTATAATACTGCAGATAATATTACCCTACTTTATCGACAAAATATAGTTATGGATGACCCCTCGGAGGAATTAGAAAGTAAGAGTTTATAATTGGAAACCTCATTTGGATTAAAAGTAAAGCAATGTTAAAAAAGGAATAAGTTAAAGAATGGAACAATTCAAATTATTTCATGTGCGGAACGGAGACAAGATTCAGGGAGTTCAAAGCGAATTGTCGTCGAGTCAAGACGGTTGAAGGAATGTAGGGAGATGTTGCCTAAGAGTGTGCGTGTAAGAACGATGGATCTGTAGTGGTCCCCCAGTGTGGTTGGGGTGTGTGGCCGTGAGGTGCCGAGGCAGATCGTCGCCGCCGTGATGGGTTCCTTCAGGCTTAGAAGCGTGAAACGACGGCGTCGCAGCGTGCTGCTTCGAATCTTGTATACCTATCTATTTATTGGTTAATAAACGTCTAATTCTCCCTTGTTGTGGTTGTTCTTCCAATCCCCGACCCCTAGGTCGTAACAATATTAATGAAACGAAACTACAGTGCAAATTTCAACTTGTTCGTTTAATAAGTAATTTGGAAAGCGTATGTACTACCTACGCAACCCTTTCGTAGAGCTTATCCTTTATAAAGACCATTTTTTCTGGAAATAGAAGTGAACTTTATATAAAAGCTTTTTTAACTTAGAAACATGAAAATTTCAAACATGAGAAATAATAACGCCTATTAGGTTTCTCGGATATTTACATTTCGTGGTAGAATAGTTTCATTTTAAAAGTAGGAACTTCAAACCTTTTTGTTATTGTTGCTAAAATTCGAAAAAAACTGATTTCAATATATTTTTTCTCTAACACAAAAATAAAAGTAACCCCGAACGTAAAGGTAATTTTGGACAGGAGCATTAGTTTTATTCTAGAGATACAAACTGTTTCCAGAAGATGCTTTAGCTTTGGTTCTAACAAGATGTAGGATTAACCTTCGCTTGGTTATTACATCCAGGGCTTCAAAAGGCCGTAAATCTTGAACCCTTTCTTATCTTGGTGTTATCTTGCCTACTTCGGAACCCCAGCATCATCATTATCAGCCAGTTAGTGGCCCCCTACAAGGCCAGGCCTCCCTCCTTATAGGAGAGGGGATATGGAGCGTAGACCCACCACGCTGCTCAAATGCGGGTTGGCGGGCTTAGGCAGATAATGTTTCATTTATTAACGATCACTATCAGATCTTGATGATAGTGACTGAGACCGACGGCTTAACGTGCTCTCCGAGGCACGGGGGTGTAACACCACCAACTTCCAAACTCCGGGCTTGGAGAATACTGAACATTTCATAGAAGAATGAAAAAGCTCAGAATTATTCCATGACCCGACCCAGGAATTGAACCCAGGACCTCGTGATCGAAGCCACATAGGCTAACCATTAGACCAACGGGGCAGTCCCAGAGCACCCCAGCATGTAACAATCTAATCCACGGACGAAGTCGCAGAGACTTAGCAGTGAATAATACAACTCTATACAAAATATATGATCACAAGAACAATCACAGCCAATGTGACGAACATGCCGCCAAACAACACATATTTATCTTGAGACACTCGTCGCTCGATCAGTGAAATTGTCGCGTTGGATAGACCCAAAGTGTTGGCCAAGTCTATCAGTCTTTTATGTGCTCCCTTCAGCGTGTCCCTGTTGTATCTTAACGTCTGCAGAATATTGGTACCTGTAACAAAGAATTTCTTAATGAGCGATCACCAGGGTCATTCACACCTTATTTTAAGTTTTTTTGACACAATTATGAGACAAAAACATATCGCAATGACATAGATATTTATAAGCATACTGCTCCATAATAAAATTAAAAAAGAACGGTTTTAAAAACAACTTTCCTTGTTGTTTTGGTTTTTTAAGTATTGGGCATTGCTGTAGTTAGGCGATATTTTGTACAAAAAAGTTAAGTTACGCATTTACGCACGTAAATGCGTGGTATATATATATAAGGCTATATACAATTTTAGCGCGACGGGACTCACGTTTTAGTTATTCGTGTAGTAGTAAAAGTAAGTATTTTTTCTTAAATGTTTTATTGCATAAGATAGTATAGAACTTAGCGTTTAAACTGTCATGTCTCTATTATAACCGAGTTTTAATAAGCCGTACTTTTGTTTAACTTTAAAGCCCTTTATAATTTACCAATTGTCCCTTTTTCCCCTCTACTAAGCGAAAAATCGTACTAGGTGGCAGAGAACTATAGATAAACCACGTACATACCTAATTACTTTTATATCGAAACGTTAGTTTAATTAGGATGTAGATTGTAGGTACAAGGTTAACCAGATCAGAAACTTATCAAACATAATTGCATCATTTAGTTGGTTTACTAATGAACTCATATCTATGCGTACATCACAGCATTCAGATAAAGTTAAAAAAATATCTGAAAAACGACGACAAGATGGCGAATCTTCATCGTCATTATCAAGCTAGTTTAACTGCCTTCAACAGGACAAGTTTGCTTACTTTGTATGAGGGGGCAATATGGAATTCATGCCCGAATACTGAAATTTAAATCAAAATTTTTTAACAAAAAATAGATTCGACTCAAATCACTAAAAAGCAAAAAATAACTGTGTCATTTAGTTGCTTTAATTTACTTAAGCATATCTATGAAGTCGGTGCTAGTAAGTTTAAGGAACATTTATTTAACGTAGTAAAGCAGCTTGTGGGTTCTAGGTAATGTTCTTAAAGTAGAAATCTTGGCTGGCACCGACTCCTAGATATGCTTAAATAAATTAAAGCAACTAAATGACACAGTCATTTTTACTTTTTAATACTTTTTGAGTCGGTTCTATTTTTTGTTAAAAATTTTATTTCTTACTTTTTAGTGATTTATCGCCACGTAACGTACTCGTACTATACTGTCATAGTGTATTATACGGCACTTGTAGCCAAAAAGCTACCCATACTTACACTAAAACCAAAATCGCTGCAAGTGTGTCTTTAAAATTTTAAGAGTTCCTTCAATTTTCCCTGGATATCATTATCAGATCCTAACATGATGACAATGGGACCACCATGGAAGTGTGTTCTTTTTAATAAAAAAGAATTATCAAAATCTGACAACTCTGTAAAAAGTTATGCGTGGTCATACATAAAAAAAAATTTACGTGTCGAATTGAGAATCTCCTCCGTTTTTTTTCGTCGGTTAAAAAGGATGTCTCAAGTTGACATTTTGTAATAAAAATTTGTCAAAATAAGTTGACTTAGTACTTATATTTGATTTGCGTTTGTGTATTCGGCCTTTGGAGCCCACCAAGCTGCTCCAAATCGGGTAAGGCTTATATTTCACAGCCCGAATCAGGGCTGGAATCTCGTGATCCACAGGCTAAAAAAATATGTATGTAATCTAATTGACGTAATTTTTATTTACAACGTTACCAACATTACCTGGTGAACCTATTATATAATTATAGCAAGTGCACCGCCAGTTCAAGGTTCTGTACGGCGTTTATTTCCTTATGACGTAAGTTGAATGCTTTGTAATCTTAAACATAACTAGGTATTATTAATATTTCTTTTGAACATGACACTGTTAGGCTAAGTGCACAACAACACTATTGCACTATACTTTACGATAACTACAATGTTCAGCTCATATAGATCACATTAAGGCAGTAAAAATTAATAAAATATTTGTTTGTATTGACTCTACAACAAGTTCGGATGGCAATAATCTGCTTATAAGAGCCGACAAGAAACTCAACAGATGATCCTTTTGTAGTAGAATAAATAGTTTCGAAATATGTTTTTGTTTTCGAAGTAGAAATAGCGTGTTCCAGTACAAAACAAATTATAGAGACAAGTGTCACCAGCGGATATCTGCATCCAAAGATTTAAATGCGAAAACGTTAGGTATGCAGTCTGTGGTATGTTTTTATAGAACGACAAACTGTGGCTGTAAACGAAGATGAATATGGTATGCTATGCTATGAACAGTGCGTGTTGCCAGTGATGACATACGGATCCGAGACTTGGTCGCTAACTGCGGGCTCCATAAGAAGGCTCAGAGTCACTCAGCGGGCGATGGAAAGAGCAATGCTCGGAGTATCTCTGCGTGATCGAATCAGAAATGAGAAGATCCGCAGAAGAACCAAAATAACCGACAAAGCGCAGCGAGTCGCAGAACTAAAGTGGCAATGGGCGGGGCACGTGGTTCGAACAGCTGATGGACGTTGGGGGCCGAAGGTGCTAGAATGGCGACCCCGCACCGGAAAGCGCAGTGTTGGTCGACCCCCCAGGTGGACTGATGACATCAAACGGATCGCAGGCAGCCGCTGGGCACATGCGGCTCAGGATCGTTGTGTTCGGAAGTCCCTAAAATTGGCCTATGTCCAGCAGTGGACGTCCATTCGCTGATAATGATGATGATGGTGATGATGATGATGATGATGATGATGATGATGCTATGGTGGAAAGCGCTTGCCTAGAAAGTGCTTATTCACTCCTGCTCTTGACATCAAGATACACCCATATTGCACTAGGTACATGGTAGGGAAAAGGCTTTCCATATCTTAGCACTGTAAATCCAGGAACTATAACGTTATTTACTTATGTGATACCTGGCGGAGAGAGAAAATTCTCCAAAATTTATATATTTAAATATAAATACTAATTGTGCCCAGCGGTTTCACTTGCGTCCCGTTACTGTAAGAATATTGGGACAAAAAGTAACCTATGTACTATACCAGACTATAATCTATATTTGTACTTTTAATTCATATCTGTTCAGCAAACGCATCGATATAGAAAATGTATGAAGGAGTTAGGTATATGTTAATCCTTGTTTTATTTTCTTTTCGTTGATTTTAACGTTTATTCTGCTATTTTGAGCGAAGACAAATCTAATAAACCACAGAACATGAAAATCGATCCAGCAATTACAAATGTAATAAATACTTAACCCGACTTTGTTTCACCTGTAGGACGACGAGATCACGCGTACATGCGATTCTACAAATAGGTATAATAAAGACTTCAATAGTTCAACTACAATTAGCACTATTCTAGTAAGTAGCATAAATCTTGTTGATTCAAAGGTTAGCCACGTGGCTTCGGATAACAATGTTCTAAGTTCTGAGCTATGAAACTAAACTTTAATTTCTTTGAAGTAAATCTCAGTTAAAAGTGTGACTCGGAGTTTTGTGGTATACCATCTACAGAGAGAACGTTAAGCCGTCGGTCCTTGTCACTATCATTAACATCTGATAGTAATCGTTGCAGAATCTAAACATTATCATAATCATTTGACGGCCGAGTGGCGCAGTGGGTAGTGACCCTGCTTCTACGTCCTAGGCTGTGGGTTCGATCCCCACATCTGGAAAAATGTTTGTGTGATGAGCATGTTTTTCTATTTATCTATATATTATAAGTATTTATGTATAATATGTATGTATAATATATATAAAAATATTCATCAGTTATCATAGTACCCATAACACAAGCTACTTACAAGTTCGCTTACTTTGGGGCTATATAGTGATGTGTGTAATTGTCCCATAATATTTCTTATTACCCTAAATCCGACAATTGACATAGGAACAGCGGAATTCTTCCGAATCGGAAGGGTTCGTGCTCTTATTTTGGGAGTTTTGTAACTAGTAACTTTTCGAGATATCGTCTAAATTCTGTAGTTTGGTATCCTGTGGTGACTATAGTAGGTTTGTGAAGCCTACATTTTCGTTTTTAGGTTACAATTTTAGATTATTTCTTAACGGAGCCCTTAAGTCATTCTAGTATTTATTTGAATTTGATTTCTAGTCTACTATACCACCTATCCAGGTTTACCCTACTCGTATTTTAAAGGGGAAAAATTATCTGCATAAAACCAACTAACCATTATTATTTTAAAATATTCTAATCTTACTTAATTATTAAAATCAACACCACTATTAACAATAGTGTATATTTTTAAATCTTATTAAGCTGTTAGAACATGAAAGAAAAACATAAATTTGTAAGAACTTAATTTGAATATTAATACACGAGAGTATTGCAATCCTCTATATTTATTACATTTGTAATGTACAAATATAATAATATATAACAGGGGAATAAATAAATAAATAAATATATGGTAACTTGGAATACCTATATATACGGTGTGTAAAGAAAAAAAACACTTCCTGAATCACTGCTGACTTTTATATAACAATAACAAGTTTTGATTGCATTTAACTTTAAACAACAATAATTATTGTTATTTATACATACACCTTACAAGGTCGTGTGTGGGAAAACTAATATCAATGGACACTATTTATGATACTTTACATTACTTTATTTTAGCAATTTTAATGGCATGTTATATTAACATCATATTTTTCCTTTGGTTTGATACAATGAGATGAACAGCGCGGTGACTCTAGTCAGCTCCACTCCAACACATAAATAATTAAGCATTTGCCTCGTGGTTGTTCACAGTGAGTGGTGCGCAAACGCGTTCGACGTAGTGTAATATAGTTTAAATACCAAACGTTTGAAAATATTCCACAAACATTTTTCTAAGTTGGTACACTGTCAGTGTTGCAAGTTCGCGAAATCTAAAAATTGCGCGTATAGTGTCAGTGCCGCCGGGAGCTGTGATTGGTTAAAATGTGGTATGTTATAAATCTATGTATATAAAACGAACATCACAAGTCAAGTCAAGTCGAGTTTGACTATTTATACTCTGTATCTTACACGGTTTACACTCTAGAAGGCTTAAACAGACTTTTTTTTAGTTAAATGTGTAATTTTATTTCATGATAAGGAATAACTTAAATACATGTACAGATAAATAAAATAATTTAGAGCTAAGTAAAAAAGGAAATACTTAACGCTACGCTACCTAAACTAAAAAAAATAAAACAAAATAAAAAAGAGTAAAAAACTTAGGCAACTTTTATTATCTTTGATTTTTAAAATTTGTCTCCGCCTAGTAATATAGAACAAATCGAAATAAGTATATTTTTATGACGAATATAGGTATAACGTATTTTGATACTTTTTGTACTTAAGTATTTTTGACGATACCACGAGAACAATCGTATATTAGTACTTTAATAATTGGTTTAACTAAATGTACACCGAAATATATTTTGAAAAATAAATTGAATGTCACAATCTAATTTCAAATCCTTTCGTCTAACCAAAAATATTTATAGAAAAGAAGAATTCTTTTCTATAAAAAATGCCTATAATATATGTAAATTTAAACGTATTAAAAAAATATAGATATCATCATTATCGCCAAAACGACTATACAGTACGTCAAAATAACCTCTTATTGTAGAAAATCAAGTGGTTTTACATTTAGGTAATAAAAATTAAAATTATCTTTAATCACTACATTTCCTTCACTAATTGGATTTTTTGGATGAATGTTTATAAAGTAAAGCCCCGCCGCTTCTGTGTGCCTGTCTGTTCGCGATAAAGTCCCAAAGCCTGAAAAGATTGTTAAGCAATTTTAGCCAATATATAGTCGTAGAACTCGTAAACCTTCCTCAGGAATAACTCCTGGCTCTTGAACGAAGTCGCGGGCGTCTGCTAATACTTACCGATAAAATAATTAAAACTTATTTTTATAAAAGGAATCAAATACCTCGCTTAACTACTTTTAAAATATTTTTTATTTACTTAACTTAATGCTTGGTTCACTTTAGTATAAAAACTTGATAGCAAAAAATTTGGTCAAGTTCAAATCTATTAGAAAAAGTCGTACATAATAAGGTCTTAAAGCATGACGCCATAGTAATTTACGATGGGTCACAAAATATCATTAGCATGTCGGTATAATGGTCTGTGATCAAAAAGTAAAAAAAACTGACCGTTGCCTTCAACCGGAACCTCTGAACAACGGTAGGCACCTACTACCACAAGACTATGATAAACCAAGATAACACTTTTGATGTAGAGATTTTAACCTACGAAAAGGACAAGCTACTTTTTCTAACAAACATAAACTAAGAATAGCATAGAGGTGAAAAATGCATCAAAATCGTTGCGAGCATTACAAGTAAACAATTAAAAAGTTAGTAATTATGGTCAAGTAAATCTATACTAAAGCCAAACTCGATTGAGAATGCTTGTCAACAAACAAATTAAAAATGAAGGTAGGAATCACTAGTCATTTTACACCTAACTTTTTTAGTTAACTTGTTAATGACGAATTCGTGATAATAAATTAGATTAGTAAGCTTAAAACTAATTATATATATATATATTATATATATTATAAAATCTTATTTAAAAGATATTGAATATATTAATTCAATATCTTTTAAATAAGATTTTATAAATAAACAAAACATAACTTTAAATTTATAAGGCATAAAATGTGTTGCATTTTTTACCTTCATTGTAAATTTGTTTGTTGACAAGCATTCTCAATCGAGTTTGGCTTTAGTATAGGTACTCGTAGTCGTACATCATTTTTGACCCCCGATGCAAAAACGACGGGGTGTTATAAGTTTGACGTGTCTGTGTAAATGTATGTGTATGTGTATGTCTGTGGCATCGTAACTCCCAAACGGATGATCTGATTTTAGTGCGGTTTTTTTGTTTGCAAGGTATATCAGTCGAGAGAGTTCTTAGCTATAGGTATTTGGTGGAAATCGGTTCAGGTCTTCAAAGTCATCAGGTCGTTTGTTAGGTGTGATAGAAATATTACGCGCTCAGTTTGCTTGAAAGCATGTTGTATTTGTTTTGACTGGTTCTTTTTGTGTCTAATTTGGGTCGGGGGCTTTTTAAATTTTTAATTTAATGTTATAAATAATTTAAAAATATGTTGTACTGTGCTGACGTTCCTAAAATAATGCACAGAAACAGCTTTCACTGTACAAACATGTTCAAAGCCAAACCGTATTCCTCAACAAGAATAACAATACTTATTAGTACCTTAAAAATAGATTATATCGGTAATTAAGAACTTAACCTTACCTATGTTTAATAAACTTTTAAACTGTAACAACTTTTATTATCACTGCAAAATAAAAAATAAAAATATAAGTGGACCGGGCGACCTTCCAGACTGAATTCCTTTATGAGTAATATGAACGGAGATCGCCTTTATGAAAAAGTAACTTGTCCACAATTTTCTACATTTGACGCGACAGGCACTGGTCATAAAATTGTACCTATTTCAATTACGTCCCAGCAAGGCCGTGAAACGAGATTGTTGAAACTAGCCGAGGGTGTATTAACTTCGTACATATAGAGTTCCGTATCATTTCAAAATGATACGGAACTTTATACCGTATTTTGACAAGTATAAGAAAAAGAATAAAACGGTAACAGATGGCTACCCTCTTCAGTACGTAATTTTTAATTAAATTAAAATTCTTTTTACTTTAAATGCGCTTTGTTGAAAAGCTTTAGTCAAACTTACAAAGGTGTGACGTTCATTAGTTTGACAGTTATTTTTAGTTTGTGATATTATTTCGTATTTTGACGCAGCGAAAATTAGTGATTGCTATACAACTATTAACTTAACCAGAGGGGTTAAATTAAAAAGTTAATCTGCTGTGTAAAAGAGACCTAAGTACTTATATACAAATTTTCATTGTACTCCTACTCCAGTAGTTTTGACCCGTTCTTTCATTGTTCATTCAACCCTTGGAGTGGGGAACCCAAAAAATTAACGTCAGAGTAGTTGAAACAAAAAAAAACATTTACAATTACTTGGAAATTAAAAATGTATTCATTATATTTAATGACCTCTCTGGCGCAGTTGCCAATGCTTTTGTTTCTTTTGGGTTCGGTCCCTAGCTCTACTCGACTCTATTAATTAGAATTTTATATTTTCTAAAATGGCTCAGGTCTGGTGATGGTGTTGCGGTAATACTCGTAGTACCAACGTTTCCGTACCACAGTCCCAGGCGAGTACTTTGAAGTTTGAACACCGTGGGGTTTGAGTCGATAGAAGTCCGAATCAATCTTCTTGCCTTATTATGGCGAGAAGGTATCTATGAGAATTTCCATCTGTCTTAGGTAGCCACTACCACCCTACCGATAAAGTGCTTCCGTCACGCGGCATCATCTAACTATACTAGAGCCAAACTCGATTGAGAATGCTTATCAACAAACAAATTAAAAATGAAGGTAGAAAGACCAGTCATTTTACTCATAATTTTTTTTAATTAACTAGTTAATGACGAATTCTTGACAATAAATTAGATTAGTAAGTAGATAAAAGTAGAGAGTAGATAAGTAAATTAAAACTAATAAATATATTCAATTTCTTTTAAATAAGATTTTACAATAAAACAAAACATAATTTCATTTTTATTATGCATAAAATGTGTTGCATTTTCTACCTTCATTTTAAATTTGTTTGTTGACAAGCATTCTCAATCGAGTTTGGCTTTAGTATATCATAGTTAAACCAACTGTATCACTCTAAGTTACAGAAGAAATCGTAGTAGAGTACCGATGAATATAAAATATCGATTTAAGTTACGGTCAAGGCAAAAATATGCCTAATTGAAGCGATAAGCGAGATATAATAATAGCCTCTTGCGCACAGTGCCGAGACCAATGTTACGATTATTAATAGGTATACATTTGAGTTATTTTGTATATGATTAGCAATAACCTCTGTGAACAATTCAAAGACGTACTATTCTGAAACCGTTGGTATAATAGGTCCTGACACTTACTTGTAATTCTAGGTAATACAGGTTACAGGTAGGTCTAATAAGAATAATAATAACCTCATACATATGTATGTATTTGAAGTATATTCATATTCAATAAAGGATTTTATAATTTACTAGATTAGTTATTACGCGTGGATTTGCTTCGCGATGTGTGATAGATTTATTTGTTAGGGACTATATGTTCTTCGTTGTTTTAAGTAACGGCGTATGTGCACCTGATTATCGGTTTCGGTTAATTAGTTTAACTTCTCAAATTAACAAGCAAATGATCTGGGAATGCACTGTTTTTTTAATAATTGCCGTCAAAATAAACAGATATAGTGTCCGCTCTATATGAGGTGGGCTATCTGCTTCGAAATCCATCGCCTATGTACAAAACCCACACCGTTTTTATTACCCTTAATTTGACCAACAACCTTGCCATTCAGACCGAAAAACATCAGTGATGTTTGATAGCAAATAAATATAGCTATATTGACAGCAGAAATACCTATGGTAAAAATTACAATAAAATCTTCTGTAAAGGACTTCAATTCCTGTGTCAGGAATTATAAAGATCAACAGCCTTATCATAAAAAAACTAATTTACTTTATACACTTTATGTAAATTAATTTAACCCATCTGTTATTAGTTTTCATCAATTAATCGTAAATACTAATCAAATATGGAATTTGAAATGTTACACAAGGTCAGAACACGAACACATCGCAGTAAAAATGGAGACAGACTTATAACTTACACGGACTTATAACACGCGTTGCAAGTGCCCGCGACGCATTATGAGTGACCAGTCGATTTTATATAAGTCTGAGCTGTCAGAGGAACTACGAGAAAATCAGTTTTTCCTTTAATATAATATCCTTTGGGGTGGAATTTTTAAAAAGCCAGAAACACACATTTAACCACTTATCGCCGCAACTACTTCTGCGTACTTCAGACTAAAAAACTTTATATAATCATGTAACCTATATAAACTTTGGAGTGAGTGGAGTGAACCCTTAGGTGAATTTTGGAAAATCCTCTCTTAACGTATGCCTACGTCGCACTTAATAACTATATGCGTGTCGGCACAATCCGGTCAGAGGCTTGACTGTATTAAGTTAGCAACATTCGATATGCTTATACTATATATGCATATAATTATTAAAGATTGGAGACACACTTATAAAACGCAACGTATATACGTCATTTATGACTAAAGCCGCGTTGCATCGCAACAAGCTTTGAAGCGTAGATTAGAAGTGGGTCAGGTCGAGGTAGGGCAGTCCTCAAGGAAATCACGGATTTTAAATGAACTCGCTTGATAACAACTATTAACGCGTTAACTATTTAAATGCAAATATTTCCTGCCATCCTTATTGACTTTTCTATAAAACTACCGTTTGGCCGCAACGTACTTAAACATATATTTTCGCTTTAATATTGTATCTATTGATAAGAACCGTTTAAAATACGTAATGTATTCTGAAAGACTTTTTATATTATTATAGCAGAAGCTGAAATTCTTACTTATTTAAATTGATTAATTTATGAATGGAAAACAGGCATGGAGACAATTGGATCAGCTTTTAAGTTCACATTAGATGTAAAACTAACTAGAACTGGCCTTAGCAGAAGTGCAATAAGCTCCATATTGGAACGAGTGTCCAAAGCTGCTCTAGTAGGGTCCTTCCGAATTTGGCTGGGTAAGAAGAATAACTTGAACAGAGGAGGTGAGTGTTGACGCGCGACTAAGAGATCTCTTTTAAACCTACACCCGTGTCACAAGGCTCTGTTCGGAGTTTTTCTCTCAGCCACGCGATGGTCCCGGCACCCGCACGGTGAATCCATGGAATGCTAAGATATTCGTCTCTTTATGTATAAATAGTGTAACTATAATTATTTTTGTAAAGAATGATTAATATTATTAAAAAATGCAACTGTTGAGTTTTTGCCGACTCTTTTCACTGGAACCTGCCATCCGAGCTAGTGGTAGAGTCACAACTACAAATATAACTAACATGACGTTAAGTGTAGGCTAAACCAAGCCTACTTGAAATAAACGATTTTGGATTTGAATTAAAAATATGTTTAATGAATTAAACTAGGTACATAGACAGTACAGGTAGGTACAAAGAACATCTTTTAAAATTAAAGTATTTTCACGATTCGTCCTTAGTAGTAGAATATCCCAGTAATGAATGTATTTTTAAGATGGCATATAAATAAAGCTTAACATTTTTAAATGTAATAAAGTCTTACACTAATAAAATCAGATAGTCAAAAAAATTCTAATTTGTGCATCTTTAGCTATGCATTTAATTTTTATTTTTATATACTACACGTCGTTTTTATGTTTAGTTACGTCTCCACTTGTTTCGTTTCTAAAAAAACACAAGATGACTATACAAAAGCAGTCATAATCAGTTTTAAACGATTACGAATATAGACAGTAGCATATACGTACAATTATCACGATAGATTACAAGTCAGCTCGCAAACCGATTGCCTCATAAATTAACCTATAAACCGTTTAATATCCGTTCGTAATTATATCGTTGTTGTTCAGTAATTATCTTGACCGATGGAACTAAGTCAGTTGTTTTTAAATAAACTACCCAACCTACTAGGATATGAGATGTAGATAAGAATAAGTTCATGGTGAATGAATAAAACATTATCAATATCAGTCTATTTCTAGCCGACGAAAAAAAACGGAGGTTTTCAATTCGACACGTATGTAATATGTATTATGTATGACCACACATAACTTTTTACAGAGTTGTCCGATTTTGATAATTCTTTTTTTTATTAGAAAGGACACACTTCCAAGATGGTCCCTTAATCATAATTAAAGCAACTAAATGACACAGCTATTTTTTAATTTTTAGTGCGTTTTGAGTCGGTTCTATTTTTTGTTAGGATCTGATGATGTCCTGGGAAAATTGAAGGAACTCATCAAATTTTATAGGCACACTTTAGGCGTTTTCGGTTTTTGTGTAAGTATCGATAAAGCTTTTTGGCTACAAGTGCCGTATAATATACTATGACAGTATAGTAAGAGTACGTTACGTGATGATAATCCACTAAAAAGTAAAAAATGGAAATTTTTAACAAAAAATTGAACAGACTCAAAACGCACTCAAAAGTAAAAAAATAAAGCACCACAAAAATAAATCTCAAACATCTGTATCAACTTATATCAGACACTTTATTAAATAAAATTGGCTATATATAAATCAGGTATCTACGTTCTATAGTCATTGTAAACGTCACGGAAAACGTAGATCAAAATCTATGTTAATATTTTATGATAAGTAGTTCTATTAAAATAATTAAAATATTGCATTAACACATTGAATACAAAAAACATTTGTGAAATAGATATTTGATACCAATCACATTGAAAAAGGAAGCTTTGTTTTATCACATCAGTGGTTTTCTCACAGCAATTTAATTGTATAAATATTCTGCTACTATTTTTTAACAGGCATTTTGTGTATTTAGGCTACCTTTTTATTTTTGACATATTAATTGCAATATTCAACTTAATACACTAACACACATACTAGAATTTTTTTGAGTGATGATACCTGAAGCTGTCCTAATAGGATCTCACTAAATTTTGCCAGGCAGGGATACCAATATTATGACGAATGTAGATGATATTTGTGTCACTGGACATTGTAATGTTTCTTTAATAGTTCAACACAAAATTCTATTTTATAATTGGGGTATCTATTCCCATTTAGTAAAATAGCTTTAAATATAGAAAAAAAGGTGAACTTGGGCCAAAAAGGTGCACGAGTGTGCAGTATATATATAAGATTATTACATATATAGTATAATATATATATAAGATTATTTTGTTACGAAATAGTTCTTGGGGAAGTGATTATATCAGCATTTATATCACATCACAGTTTAGCGTATTACAACTTCAGAGCAGACCAGAAAGATGCTTTATGCGGAATACTTCTTTAAACACACTTGTGCCTTAAAATGCTTTCAGCCAAATTATTAATCTATAAAATTTCATTAGCGCCTTTTGCTTAGAAAAATATTTACAGATCAAAGAAGAGAAGGAAGCCATTTTGACTTGTAAGTCATAAATAGTAATAGTTATTTATGTTACTTCTAAGTATTACGTGCCATTATAAAATAAGTGATAGTGCCATGACGCAAAGCTCAATTTTTATAGCCACTGCCATAGAACTATGTGAAATTAAAAAAAAATTATTGTAGAACAGGCGCAGGCGTGAATAGCTTTGTGTTATGGTTTGAGGTTTAGTATTGAGTAGATTACATATTGGCAGGAGAAAAACAAATATTAAATATGTTTTACCTGTATGTAGCATTTCATCAACATTTCTGTGGGAATTCTGCAAAGAGTTTTGTTCCTGTCCCAGATAGTCGACAGTGATCTCTGTGTGATCGTGACCAAACCTTCTGCTCAGTAACTGTTCCCTCTCAATTTTCTCCTGCTCACGTCTGCGCCTCTTACTTGCAGCATTGTTGAGAGATGCCTGCAATAGGAATAAACATTGGTATAAATAATTTTGTATATTATTTCTAAACTATTTATATATATTAAGAGATCTGCTCGGATTCTGTTCGGAGTTTTTCTGTCAGCCACACAATGCTAAGATTTTCTTTCGTCTTTTTAATAATTTAAAGACAGATAATTTTTTCAAAAATTAATAGAAAATATTAACTTGTCAAGAATTGTACACCTTATCCTAGAGTGATCACACAGTTAAGCCTCTTGGTGTTCTAGAGATCAGACTATGATTTTAAATTATGAGGACTTGAGTCAAGTCCTGGTTCAGATTATTAGAACTTTTCAGTAAATACCTCAGTCAACATGAGTAAAAATTTTAAGCCTCGAAGAGCATGTTACCTATATATTATTAATAATATCTGATACTGATTGATACAAAAGTAAAAACATTAGCAACCTAAGCCTGCCAACTTGTTTTGGAGCGCTGTGGAGAGTCAAATATATCCCCTCTACTGTAAATGAAGCCTCATTAATCTCCCTTCATATATTATTATACACTGGGATTAAACTGATCATCATGAACATCATCAGCCTATTTTGAATAGCATACTACAGAGCGCATGTTCTTTTCTCATAGAGGAGGAATTTAAGCCTACATGCTAAAAGTATATTTTCGAAGCAGTAACTAGACTAAACTAGACCCCGGACTTGCACTCAGAAACTTATGATTCAGCTCAACTATTCTACAGCCAAACAGGTTACAAAATAAATAAAATAGAAAAAGTAGGAGATGAGAACTATTATGAAAATGATAGTTATCAATATAACTAAGAATATTTGATAATTAAAAGTATAAAACTTTTATTAGAACATATAAATCTCACCCAACTTAAGTCAAGCCTGAAAGTTTAATGTTCTGTACAGATTTGTATAGCAAAATAGTTCCTAATGCAGCCACATTGCACAGCATATACAGTAGATTTCTTGTATATTGACAACAAAGGGACCAGTCTCTATTTGTCATTATATCCGGAAGTCGTTACAGGCAAAGGTAAAGTGGTAGAAACATGTATAGTTTGATGTTAACAGTGAATGTACATCTCGCAGCCATACTTATTCAAAAGTTTACTAAATCCAGTTGCTAATCAGAATATCACTTAGGAACTGAACCATAAATTGAACTCTGAAAAGTACAAACTTCCCTACCTACTTAGCTGATATCTATAAACAATAGGTAAAGGTCGCCACACTTGCTGACCACCTGTGTGGATGTGAACAAAAGATAAGAAATGTTTCTGAAAGAAATAAATCTTTGTGTCTTCGGCGGCCAACTCGGTCGCAAAATCTGCATGGGATTTCTAGGAATTTGTTACAAATAAGTCATTAAAACAGTCGTTGCACCCGAACTCGGCGTTACATCTAAAGTTGCTATAGCCACATGAATTATTTTGTTAGTACAAAATAATTCATGTGGCTTTCAGTATGCTTTAAATTGAAGGGACTTAGATTTATCGTAGCTATAGGTAAAAGATTGCTACAACCAAGGTCGTAATAAATGAAATCCACTATATATTAAATCTTACCTGTATATGTTTATTATCATATTTTAATTGATCTACTCTCATTTTCGCCATTGGTCTTTCATTAATGGGCACCTTGAATACTAATACATCTAGCCTTTCACAGTTCCTGAAAAATAATTTAGTAATTACTTAAATTAAATAAGTTGAAATTACAACCACAATATCATGATTTTATCAAGTTAGCCCTAGACTGCAATCCTACAAAATGATGTTGCAATCTCAGATAGAAGTGGGCTAGCTTGTTAGGAGTAAGATAAAATCCACCTCTATCGGTTTCTACTTTCTACACAACATTTTATTCAATCACTAAATTGCTTTCCAATATGTCCTTGTTGGTAACTAGCCACAGCCGTAACCTCCCTCCAGCCAGACCTGGACCAATTATAAAAATCAAACCCAGGATCTATCTTGTAAATCCACTGTGCATACCCCTGCACACTGAGGGCTGTCAAAATAATACTGCAGCTATACCTGGCAGTTTCAGCCACACTGATACAGTTCCTGAGGGAATATTAAGAAATCTGTTCTTTGTGTCCACCTACAATGCATAATGAGTAACTATCCTAAGTTTCAAGCCCATTGAATGTATGGATATAGGGATCTCACGATGAGTTAGACATGTAATACTATAATTTGTACAAAAAAAAAATTATTAGGAAAGGCAACAACTTACGCACTAATTGCATTAATTTTTGACTGAATTGCATTTTCAATACCCTCCCAATCTGGACTGTTCTCTAACTTATGGAACAAATTGGACGTTTCCTGTATTAGTTGGTTCGTCTGATGATACAAAGTCTCCATTTTTTGTAAAACTTTTACACTTATGGTAAATTAGTGTTCGATCACTATTCCTTGAAGTTCTCTCAAATAAATTATAATTATATCAAAACTATCTAGAGTTGAATGTTCAATTTAAATACAAAATAGATACGTCGACGGTCAAATGTTTACCAATAAATTGACATTTGTGATAAATTTTATGTTGGCACCACTTCCATTATGTCATTGATTACGTGACACGATGGAACTTGGCCACAGATAACTATAAAGTGACTAGTAACTTGGCCTTGGCTCTTTTTATTTCAATTGCATTAAATAATGCTGTTAGATATCTTATAACACTAAATAGACAATGGTATTAATTATTTTTTCTTTCTTATTCAGGTTTTTCTACTTGGCTTGTTTTATATAGTCTGTTGTGCTCTATAGTCTATAGATTCGATTGCTCTATGGCATATGGAATATGGATTTGACATTTCTGAATTCTGATTTGACATTTCTCTTTGACTCATTCGAAAGTTATTTTTAAATAAGTGAATTTCTAATTTTCTTATAATTTCAAATAAAAGACGTGAAATACAAAAAGAAAAACATAATACAATGGGGGACGGTTGCCAAAGATGTCTTACAAGGGTACCGCATGCCACCCTCATCGCGACAATAATGTGCTGTTTGGGCGTGGGGGTGTTTTGTGGAACAATGTACCGTGGATCGGCGCTTTCAATACTAATGTTTGACGAGGTATTTCACTTCCGACTGATATGGATCGAGGCTCTTCAAATGATTTTCATTGTGGGAAGCGCTTGTATGGCGGCCCTGGGATTTATGTTACTATGCCTCGGATGTTTGACAACAGGCGCCACAAGACAAAAGGTGTACCGGGCTTGGAGAGCTCGAGTCGGCGGCCGCATATCCTGCGCTGTGTTCATGATCATTACGTACATACTAACGTTCGTGTGGTTATTACTACTTGGCTTTTTAGTGATAACGACATTCCTTTTCACGATATTCTGGAAACTGTGTTCGAAACCGAAAAATATCGAACTGTCGACGTGCATTGACTTCACGCAATTCGATTTCATGTTCCCATCGTCTGTCAGGCAAGAGGACTTGAGAATTTGCGAGGCACACAAGATAAAGCTATTTTGTAAAGATTATGTGGAGAAAGCAGAGTTCATGTTTATCTTGGCGATGGTGTCTTGCTTGCTGGTGATATTGAGCTTGGTGCATTACTTGATGTGCTTGTCTGCAAACTACGCACACATCCGTGACCACGAGAAGTTCCAGGAGCTGCAGGAACTGCAGTACCTCACCAACCCGGACCTGCATGCTTCTAAAGATAGATTCTAGTATATGGCCCGTGCGCCGCTGCTGCGCTCACTTGAAGCCACTACCAAGATGTGACAAAGCAGCAAGGTGACTGCTTTTTAAAATGTCACATTTGTGTTCACAGATCAAAAAACATTAAAAGACTGATATTTCGTGAATAATAAAACTAAAATTGATAGTATGTTGCATCAATTATCAAGAGTTGTCAGTTGACTAAGCATTGACTGATTTATACTATTACATCAAAAAGAGTATTTTAAATATTACAGAGTTTGAGAGTTTGCACAGTGAAATATTCAGGGTTCTTTGTAATGTATGTATATGTAACTTCATAGCTTTGCATAGACAGCAAGCAGCCCAGTTTGACAACCTGCTATTTCAACAGTGATATAAATTTACAACCAATGCTCAGAATTTCTACAAATTCTGTTGTGCGAGCCCTTGTATTTGTTAACTGAACAGAAATTAAGTAAATAAAATCACTGCTCTTTTATTTGTGATAGTATACTCTATTGATATGCAACCTTTATTGGTGTTTACATATCCCAAACCAGTTGTTCAATGTTTTGTCTTTGTAATCCAACATTCCGTAAATTTAGTCCTCATTGTTAAACAATATGAGTCCAACAGATTTTTATTTACACATTAAATTAGACTATTTGTATATGCTAAAGCATTATTGTGTTATATTTTTGTTTACACATTTTGGTCCAGTTCTTTTTAGTATAAGTAGGTTAATGACCTGATATGTTTGACCTAGATCTAGTTCCTTCATTAACCTTCCATACAAATTTTATGATAAGAAATGACTTCTTTTTGTTGGCAGCTTCACCTATGTTTTTTTAACAAATCTTGAATTTATGTTTGTGTTAAATTGACAAAAAGTTGTTAACATTGTTATTGTATATTTTGGTAGTATTTGTACAATAGATGAAAATGTTTGAAGGAATTGGTAGCCAGATTGCTCTATAGTAGTTTTAAGGAAATGAGCAAAATTATTGATAAGGGCTGTAAATGCCCAAAATTCATGATTTTTTGGTCTCCAATAGTGTCTTCTGTTTAAAAAATATGTACACTTTAATATAGTGTATATTGTAATTCTAAAGTGAGCTCAATTTTATATGAAGATATGCATGGCTATTTCAATGCATTCAATGATCCAGTAAAAGCTGAGCAAATGATCCAGTAAAAATTATCATCCTAATAGACAATTTTAAATTTATAAATATAATAAATCAACAAAAATAAAAATTTCTTTTGACTAATTCTTTGATATACTTCTTGTGATTTAAAAATAACTTTTGAAACTTCTTCAAGACAGAAGTGATAGTAACGGCGTTTGACCTGGTGAAGTTGCATTGTGATTCACAATTATTGATTGTTCAATGTTTAGTACAATAAATATAGAGTAAGAGCAGCACAAGATTTATATATAAAATAGTTGTAAGATTTAATATTAGCTGTCAATTATGACAATTTATTACTTCTTTGATAATGTTGTAAAAGCATTCTTTTGATAAAAGTTTACAAGCTTAGATTTTGTGAAGCACATTGAATTGTATTAACAAAAACAACCCACCTAAATTTTACAATTGAGACAGCTTTTATATAGAAGATAAGATCATTTTGGTGCATTATTACTTCATTAACAGTACTAAAACCTTGGTATGTCAGTATATTTTAGATGATTTAGTAAGTAACAAATTATAAGGCCTGAAATTTGTTTTATGTTTTGTTAGAAAATCTTTTTTAAGTTGCCTTTATCTTCGAACTAGCAATTATTAGGATTATGTGAAACTTATGTCCACCTATAAAAACCCCCTTTTTGAACGCTTTTAAATATTTATCAGCTGTTCTACTTCTAAGAATTTTTTTATAAAAATTTTGGCTTCTGCCTACAATAAATATTATCTTTCAAATAATCTTTTCTAGCACTAAGTATATAGAGTATTTTACTATAAAATATGTATTAGCAGCAAACTATTGACGATTGTTCAATTCAAGATATTCGTATCTGCTAAAACATATCTTATGTAATGACATCACAAAATGTTTAGTATTTGCATTTAAGATTTTTGTATCCTATATTTATCTTAGAATAATAAAAACGTAATTAGCATAGCTAAATGATGAACGATTTATTATTTAAAATTGAAGGGAAAATCTTTATCGGGCGCGCAAGATAATAATCGTTTTTTGTTTCTAATCAAAAAATAACACCGAAAAGAATAGACTAAAATTACTATGTGTAGATAATAGACTTTGGAAAGAAGTCTACTGGATATGTACTGTTATGTTTATTACTTCTACAAATCGGAGTCTTCTTTTAGAGTTTAGATTTCTTGCAGCTTTTAACTGCTCTTCTCACTTGTTATATGACGAATATGAAATAAATTATACGAACTTGTCACTTTAAATCTACGCAATGTAAAGGGGCATTTGGCACGTGCGAAGTGATGGTAGCCTACCACTTGACATCAGATGGATCATCTATATAATTTATCGAAGTAGATACTAATATCTAAAATGAAACAACTTATATAATCTGTAGGCCAGCATGTAACTTGTGCCTCAATTTTGCGCGACCGAAATCCTTGTTACGGTTACTCTATCAATTAGTAATTAGGTACATATTTAGATAATATATTCTTGGTGTTATTACCTGCTAGTATTTTTTTAGCTACTACGTCTTAAGTTTTATAACAATAAAAACAAGTTTTTAATTTTTTCATGTTTTTTATTTCGGATCTCGTTATTTTTTTTTTAAATATTCTAAAACCGTAATTATATAAATGACCTCCTTTTCGGGGATTATAATTCACTTGAAAAAATAATTAACATATTATTTTACACTAGCGGAAGACCGCGCTTTCACCCGTTTGGGAATATTAGGGTACACACTTATGTCATCCCTTATGAGGTTATATACAAAAGTATTTTCACAATCGGACTAGGACTAGACAACGAAAGCGCTTAATTTTGTAATTGCTAACAGACACTTTAATTTTATTTATTTGAATAGATGTGAACCAACGTTCCCAACTTCGCTTTGAAATCTGTTTTTCATGAAAAAACGATCACGACGCCATCTACGGGGGTATAATCAACATCAATCAATTTGGCGACATTAAAAAATAACTTTTTAGGTATGCTCGTTTGAAATTTGATGCGAGAGATAAAATATATTGCTCAAGTCTACCTAGATAGTGTTCTTATCTCTAGTAGGCAAAAATTTTAAAAGTTTTTAAAGAATGATCTATTTGTTTTCTTTTGTTTCAATGACTCGGACATAAATACTAAAACAGTCGCCAACCTTATTGGTTAAAAGTCAACATCTGATAAGTGTTTTGGGTAACGAAATATTGCATATTGTAGATACCTAGTATCATTCTTATGATTTTATTTTAACCTAAGTTTCTGAGAATAACGACTAACGGACAGAAAATGATTATTATTTACTATTATAATCTAGTAGAGATGCATGTTGAGCTACAGAATTTTAACTAAAAAATAAATAATATTGAGGTTATACCTACAAACGTACCTACTAGGACCCTAAGTATTAAAGTAAAAGTAAGGTAAAAATAAGTTATTCTGTAGAACGGTTGTAGGTCGCCCTTTGTTAAATGGAGTCCTTGCCATCTGGCTCGAGGGTCAATCACAATAATTAGAGCTCATTAAAGCGCAGTGTGGAGTGACTTGAGTACCTACATAGGTACAAAATTAGTTAGCTAAGCTCGTTTGTGCCCTAGGGCATGGAAATATTTTTTTACTTTCATTAACGATTTCTTATGTCTTTACCTTAGAATACATAAAATTTAATTACAATAATTATTACCTACCGATTTCTTCTTGTTGGATTAAATTCATTATACGTTTT
Organism: Mycalesis mineus; assembly: GCA_034621355.1. Classification (NCBI taxonomy): domain Eukaryota; kingdom Metazoa; phylum Arthropoda; class Insecta; order Lepidoptera; family Nymphalidae; genus Mycalesis; species Mycalesis mineus. The sequence goes on from CM067884.1 coordinate 8,642,213, forward strand.
TGCTGCCTCGCAAGCCGTCGGTCCCGGTTTTTAATTGATTATCATCCACATCTGGTTATAATTATCGTTAGATTCCAACATCCCTAAACGCTGGAGCAGCGTGGTGGGACTTAACACCATATCGCCTCTCCTATTGGGAGGAAGGCGTGACTATGTAGTGGACCGTTACATCCATATATACATCACTCAACTTGGAGTAAAATATTATTTGTCATAAGAATAATTTCCAAGACATTTTCCAGTGGTGTAATCGAACCCTCGACCTTACTAGTTAGGCAGAATCATTAACCACTGCACCAATGCATCGTCTAAAAACGTATTACAATTGGATTTTCAAAATATTTTTTTAAGTTAATTTACCTACGTGGTATCTAGTATAGCAATTATATATATACGCTGAATTTGTATAAGATAGGTATTTATATTAGTAGTATTTTCGTAGTCACGTGTCACTTCACATTTATTTTAAAAAATACATATTTATTGTTGTGTATAGATGTATAAATAATACGCACGATTGAATCGGTTATTAAATCTCTGTAATATGGCTCGATAGATGGCGTTCTGTACTGCGATACGCACATTATGAAAATATGAAACATTTCATTTTCATTTATAATTTACCTCTAGGGTAGGTCCGAGTATTCGACTAGGCTAGCTAACTACCTATGTACGAGCTATCACTTATCATTTAAGTAGGTAGAGTAAGAACGTTATGGCTACGACATTTAAAAAAAATGCTTATATAGATATGAGTAGGTAATGAAGATTACTCCAGTTTCTAACATATACAGAAAATCAAATAGTCTATGCATTCCAAATACAGTTACATACCTACCTACTACCTATAACTAAGATCATACCTACTTTAGATGTTTTCCTTAAATTATTATTTATAAAAATCAGTAAACTCAGAGTGCATCATATAATTAAACGAATTTACTTCGTAATAATAGAATGTACGAGTATGTACCCAGTATTATACACTTACCTACATATTCGTTCACTCCGTACGTGGTTACCGTTATTATAAACAAAATTATACAAATGGGTCGAACGTCTTCACAGGTACTTATATAAATAAAATAACACAATTGAAACCAATACTTGTGTATACACACAACCGTGATACAGATTCACAAGAAAATATCAATATATACACAACGGTGACGATCAATTTGTAAATAATTAATTATGCGACTACATTAGTTTACGTCCACTTGTGAGTCAAGCGTCGTAAATGGCGGAAAGCGGTAAGAAAATCAATTTGCTTTAGTGTTCTTACTAAATATTAGCTTTCTTATTGTCTTTAGTTACTAATATACATAAATATATTTACGTAGTGACGTCGTATGAATATGAAGTCGTCGAACAAAAAATTATGATGCTAAGACCCGCAAGGTGGATTTTCCTTGGTCGTACAGCCTGTTCGCGGTAACTCAGTCATTTGTGCACCTCGGCAACGTTCGCGTCCACCTTACAGAGGTACGTACGCTCCGATACTTTTCATTTATAATCGATTTTTAACGATCATTCAAATAATTTATCAATTAAAGTACCATCATTATGCAATTTACTAACGATCTATTTAATTTTCGACGTGAGTAGACCTCTAAATTTTTAGATATCTAACTGTTTACTCAGTGATCGCTTTGTTGTCGTGCTGTATTGTTTTCCAGAAAAAAAACAGTGGCTTAAATATTTGTAACTGATTTGAGTAATACTTCAACACATTCTAATAAATAAGTTGCGACTAATTTATATATATTTTAAATGCTAACAAAGAACATATTGTACGCGTCAATATTTTAATTAAAGTGCGGTTTCTATGTACAGTTTTACCTATTTATATCAATTTAATGTGCAGTGATAATGTCCTTTAGAAGGAAATGGTCATTCAAGACTAAAGTGAAACTCGAATCACATCTCGAGGATGCGGTAGAGTGTATTGTAGATTGTAAACAAAACGAGGAAGTCAATGTCGTAAACTTATCGGCGACCTTACAAAAGAATACAAAGTCGGATGATGAAATTATACTGGTTAGCGGAAATATCGGCGTTGATACTGTGTCGCAAGACGAAATAACTGATGATTTGGAAAAAAGTTCTATTGAATTGGAAGGCAATGATGAAATGTGTCTGGAAGTCGACACTAGTGAGGCCCGTGAATTAATTGTACAGGCAGAGCACACCGAGTGAGTAAATAAAGAAATCGCGAAAAATATTTTTATTAATCCCCGACGTAAATAATAGGGGTGTTTCATATAACCATATAAAGTGACTGTCTGTTATATAGAGTCTGTCCGTGCATCTGTCAGTCTTTGTGTCTGTGAGTCCACAGTATAATTATATATGGCATCGTAGATTCTAAGCGAATGGACCGATTGTGATGTGGTTTTTTGAAAGTTGACGTAATCCAGATTGTTATAAGCGATACATGTTAATTAAACATCGATATTCTAATTAAAATTGTCGGTTAATTTTCATAATTACACCTACATTTAAACTTGTTTAAATTCCGTTTGGTGTAACTAATATTATAATTTCATTAAATTACAGAATGCTGTCTAAATATTGTTATTCTAATAGTTTAATAATAAATTATCTTTAAAATTTTCAAAAATGTAATATCTATAATAATAAACATTCTTAAATTAGGTACAGAGTATATTCACGTACGTACTTGTGCCCGTAAAAAATAACCACGATGTCTTGTTTTTTATCCAAATTGTGCGCAAGATCTCTGTGATGAGTAGGTAACTAACCTACAACATTTTATAGTTAATATTTATTATTTAACTATAAAAAATAACAATTAAGTTTAATTTTCATTCTACACATTATTTCTTTAGCATTTTGTTTTAAATGAATTCATACCTAAATACGTCAGGGTATTTTACAGCTGATAAGTATTGTCAAATTTTAAAATAGCTACCAATTAAATTCAAACCCAAAGATTTGATAAACTATATACAGTTTAGATATTTTTTTTGTATCGACTACAAGTTGGCCCTTGACTGCTATCACACCTAATGTTAAGTGATGATGCAGTCTAAGATGAAAGCGGGCTAACGTGTTAGGAGTAGGACGAAAATCCACACCCCTTTCGGTTTCTACACGACATCGTACCGGAACGCTAAATCGCTTGGCGATACGTCTTTGTCGGTAGGGTGGTAACTAGCCACGGCGAAATCCTCCCACCAGCCGGATCAAGACAAATTAAGAAAAATCTCAATCTGCCCCGCCGGGAATCGAACCCAGGACCTCCGTGTTATAAATCCACCGCACATACCACTGCGCCACGGAGGTCGTCGTCGATAGATATCTTTGTTAAAGTCTGGACTAGATAATGCTACAGTGAGGATGGTTGACTGTCACAACACAGTAGCCACCTACTTAGTATTATGTACTAGCTAGTTAGTATTATGTAGAGTAAGATAGCAAACAAAAGATAGGCATTATAAGAACCTTATAAGGACAAAACAAAGGGAATTTCCTTGCCGGTAAACGTAATCTCGTTGATCGTTTTCTATTTGTACAATGTCAACTGTTAGTGCAGTCATTTAAGCTTAAATTAGGTAAAGATCTCGGAATTCGAGATACCCAGCTGTAAGTCTGTAGATACTTGAATATTGACACCCTAAAAGTTGTCTCATGACCTACATAGATATGGTAGGGTGTACGCAACTATTAAATTTCAAGATCAAAGGTCACAAAAGTCGATTTTTTGTGGTTTTTTGTAAATTTCTAATTTCCTATGGGTTTTCAAATTCTGTATAAATTTTGGTTAAAAAAAATTTTTATACGGTGAACCATTTTCGAGATAAAGAGCGGAGAGCGCGGTCACAGCATCACTTCAGGTCAACCGGTGCCTCTGGTCAAAACGCGCCATATATAGTGGATAAAGTATATATAAATTAATGATTATAAATATTTGTCATTAATATTTTATTATATTTTTGAATTTTTTTCCTAGCCGATCCACTTTTTATTTAGTAATAATTTATTTGACAACACTTACCTGCCCATATAATTGCAGAATTGTTAGTGAAAATATAGAAATGACATTTGAATTTTTACCTCATTAATATTAATAACTTATTACATAACGAAAAAAAAACTATTAATTAATCTTTTTATTAAAAAATATCATTTATTTTTATTAAATTAAAAAATGGAATAAGGGTACAAAAACTACAATTTATAATTATCTTTTTTCGCTTCATCGTCGTCTTCTGGCTGCTGGTAAATTTTTAAACTTGTTTTCATTATCGTCTTCAACAACGTAGGTCTCAAGTTTTTCCATAATTTAGGGGTCAAAGTTTCCATCATCGTTAATGTCGCTCTCACATGGGAGAGCATTGAGACAAGCTTGCCCATTTCATTGGCCACAAGCTATCGCAAACCACAACCACTCTTGCAGTTGCAGAAAATTTTATTATTTCTGGGGCAGGTGGTAAAATTGTCATGATATGCTCCAGAAAATCGTTTCGCATCCAAGTTTTATTAAAATTTGGGCCCTCTCCGCCCTCTATCTGGAAAACGGATCACCGTATAAAATTTCTCTTTAAAATTAAATTTGTAGAGAATTTTGTATCCTACAATATTGATACAATAAAATATTGACAAATAGCAAAAAACCCATTAAAATGAGAAATTTACAAAAAACCGATTTTTGGGACCTTAGACCTAGAAATTTAATAGTTGCGTACACGGTACACCCTACCATATGAAGGTTAGGGGCCGTTCAAATATTACGTAAGCAGATTTTTTACAATTATTTAACCCCCCCGCACCCCCCGTCAGCAAAAGTAAGCAAAGCTCTTACCCCCTCCCTCCATGATTACGTAAACATTTTTCAATTATAAATGTATTTTTTTAAAATATTATAACTATAATGTATCAATTATATTTTAGTAAGCTTGGGTCGTAGAACGGTTTCTAGCCGTTCACACTAGTGCATTTCTGCTTTTACCGGTATTGAACCCAATGTTATACTTTACTTAAATATCATCCATATAGAGTCGTAGCTCTGGGGACTCGCAACCCTAAAAAAGAGTAATTCTAATAGACACCAGTCGCGCCTGAGGTGCTAAAAGGCTTAAAAGCTCTGAACCCTCGAGGCGAGCCCATAAACATTGTTTGAATGACTCTTTTGTACGACGGTATCGTCTCATGATTAGCTTAATGTGGTATCGGATCTCGAGGTTCTGGATTGGAGTTCTTTCCATTCCCGCATGAATGATGGTTCAGTAAAATTACTCGGCCCGGAGTCGGGCCGTTAGTGGCGTTACACTCGTTAAGCCGTCAGTTCCGGTCAGTGTTTATTCGAGTTAAACATTATAATGCTAAGCTCGCTAACCCACTTTAGAGTAGCAGATATTTCCCACAAATGAGGGAGTCAGGCTCTTCTATTGGACCATTAAAATAGTCATAAAACTATTACCTCCAACCTCAAGCCCCATCAACCCACACCGGAGCAGCATGTTGGGTCTAAGCTCCAGATATTTCCCACAAGTTAGAGAGTCAGGTTCTTCTAGTGGCCTATTCCTTTCCAACAAAAAAAGTATCATCAAAATCGGTTCATAAAAGACGAAGTTATCCGCGAACACACATAAAAAACATTTCCCTCCTTCTACCGCATGAAAAACTTTCCTCAAACTTGGATGCCACCGAGTTATTATTAGAGTATTAAAATTTATCATATGCTTGTATAATCGTATCTTTGCCGCCTGATTGGCCATACACTCGTATAATTAAGGTTCTTATAAGATATCTCCTTTTTTTCCTGGAATATATAAAACAGTTTTCAAAATTCTTAGAAAGCTTTAAAACTATTTTTTATCACAAAAAAATCTTATGCAAAACAACATTTTTACTCAAATTTTGAAAAGTAATGAATAAATGTTTTTTTTTTTTTAATTTTTATAAGGTATTTTTATAACCTTTTAATAAGGTTTTTAGAATAAGTTATTATACGTTCCGGTATCTACGATGTCGTGTAGAAACCGACAGGGGTGTGGATTTCATCCTACTCCTAACAAGTAAGCTCGCTTCCATCTTAGATTGTATCATCACTTAACATCAAGTGTGATAGCAGTCAAGGGCCAACTTACAACAAAAAAAGAAAAAGAAAAAAAAAATTCACAGAAAATGTCAATGTAACAATATTAATATTAGAAATGAAAATAAGCTTGTAGCACACAAGACTAGGCTACACAAAATTAATAATTCTTTTAAGGAGAATCGCGTAGGTTTTTATAAATAAAGTACGTTAATATAAACTGTTCGATGAAATAACAGGTATGTCACTTAAAAAGTTCAAGGTCTTTGTTAAACGGAAGCTTATTGAAACAGCTTATTATAATGTCAAAAATTATATTATGAACATTACATTGTTTCGTTATATCTCAGCGTTCTTCATGAAAGTTCTCAGGCGGCTTAAATTTCCGCGACTATCCAAACAATTATCGTCCAACCAATATACATAAAACCTTAAGATCTTATATGTAAAATATACTAAAACCTTATACCGGGTATCACTCTATCTATTAGTAGTTAGTAGTAGTATTTACCGCATGAGAGTCCGTTTTGTAAGCTAGTTAATCGACAATAGACAGACAGACGCGGCGGGGTCAATGTTTTACAATATATACGGATAAAAAAGCTTCGACCAAAAGGCGGTAGTCCTTGAAACGGCGCGTATTATAATGATATTTCTCACTCCCCCGGTTCGTTAAGCACTCAAAAGCCCCGCATGTGGAGGAGCAGATTTTTTAATAAATTAATATTTTTTATATACATTTTTGTACATTAATTAAAATTGTTATTAATTAATGTATATATAAATAAATAAGAAAAAAATGGGAATTCACTGCTCTGTATATATATATTTTTTACTAAGTGAAAAACCCCTCTTCGATTGTAAGTTTATTGTCTGGTTATTTGAAGAAGGCACAAAGAGGTTGACAAGTTTTGTACCCATTAAGGGTGTATCACCAAATCCGGCTTGCTACTGTAAAAAAGAAAAGCACAATAATTGATACTTCAAACAGGGATTCGAACTCAGCACCTCTTAATCCTAATCTAACCACTGAACTAACGAGGTAGTCTATAAAGATATATTAGGATATTATTTTAATGAATGTGAAATTACAAGATTCCTCAAATACAAGCTTAAAGTAACACTAAGTACACCTGTAGCTATACAATTAGATTTCTGCAATATACCTAGTCATGTAAACATTTAGTTGTTATAAATGCTTACATATGCTCCCACTTAGACTAGTAATATATTAGACAAATAAAAACTGGAATACCATTTACAAAGTTATTATTTCATTAAGTTATAGACTTAAGGTAATTCTTAAGAACAATACTGTTCTTTGTAGTTGTATTTAATTATAGCTCATCTACCCGAGGTGTGAATTTATTATGCTCATTACAATAAATTATATATGGAAATATGTAAATAGTTAGATACTTAGTTACGTACACAGTTCAGACTAAAGCATTCTTAGTTCTAAGCATAAACGAAAACAAAAAATCCCTTGATAAGTTTGTTTCGTGCTTTTCGTTTCGTTGTTTCGTCCTTTCACAGGCTCTAACTTTAGAATCTCTTAACCAATTTTTATTTAAATCGGTTTTCTGGCTGCCCGTGGCACGGAACATAAACTTATTCTGAAAGTTATGGATAGGTAATCAGCTTCATTAAGTACGTAACGCGTTACGGCGACAATCTGTCTGGCTATCCTTTTTGTCAAGTACACGGCAGCGGTGAACAGGCTGCTCCTTTCTCACTCTGACCCACAGGGGGTTTTAGGCCCCTATTCCTCCAGCGTTTAGCGAGCGTCAGCGTTCCTTCAACGTCTGCGCAGCGTTGACGTTGCGTTACCGCGTACATTCAGAGTACATTCAAAATAAGAGAGGCTTGTTATAACTTTGAGGTATGAAAAAGAATACATTTAAATGTTATCATACAGGTTGGTAAAAACGTACGCGATTGTACTTGTTGTCAATAAACGCAACGTCGACGCTGCGCAGAGGTTCAGGCAACGCTGACGCTCGCAAAACGCTGGCGGAATAGGGGCCTTATCACTTCTGTTAGGCGTTCCTACTTTTTTTTAATATAAAAAATGCGATGGTAACTCAACTCAACTGCCATTGATATTATAGTTTGAAAAGCTGATCCTTGATCCATCTAAAATGAACATGAGTAATTTATGCAATTTTTTAAACAAATCATGTTATAAATATTTCATTATTATCAATTTTTTTAATTAAGTTACAAAATAAACAAGTAGACTGACTACATTAAGTATTGAAGGTTCATGATAATTTTATTGAAAATAAAATGTTTTTTATAAAATCAAATTTCATACAGAAAATATTACTTTGAGAAATATCCACATGCCTTGTTGTAATTACTTTAATAGTGAACCTAATACTGCAGTTTCAAAATAGGTACAGGAATAATAATTTACGAGTTCCTATCTAAAATGTTCTTTTGCGTTTTTAATGCGGTTTTTAAAGAAAAAGACAAGATGATATGATCTACTAAATGCAAGAAGCAAAAACCTAAATATAAATACAATATTTTATCCTAAGTGTATTTCCTAGATCTCAAAATATAATATGCACATACATTAGGTATTAACGAATAGTCTGTTTAAATGTACCTATATACAAGTAAAATAAAATTGAAATGTCTGTTTGCATTTTCAAAGTTACAGCTTTTTTACTAAATGCATATGCCTATGTTAGAATATACGGCACTTACGTCAAAAAAATTCATTTTTAACCTTTTTGTCTGTTAATCTGCTCCAACTTATCAATCTCTAAATTGGCTGGACTCTCTCGTAGATACTCAGACTACTGTTGATTCCTTATAGAAGGTCAACTGTATATTGTGTTTAACTGTTGGAACATTATATAGCAAGTCAAGTCATATTGGAATATTATGTGTTAATGAAATACCTTTTCATTATTAAAATATTTAATGCGCCATCTTGAGCGTTACATGGTTATATACAATTATGGTACAACAGATCATAGACAAAAGAACTCTTGACATTTGACAACAGATCAAAAATTAAATTGTTTATGTATTGAACAACTACTGTTATTCAAGAATTTCTATTTATTCTAATTCCACGCGGACGAAGTCGCAAGCATCCGCTAGCAAGTATTAAAGGACATTGCCAAAATTTGCCCCAGGCTGTCCAAACTTATGCTCATATTTAACTGTTTTATTTATATACACAATGAATTTTAAACAACTACCCATGTTTCATAGCAATCACTTGAAAATATATCAAACAAATAAAAATTTCAATCGATTTTTTGTGTTCTGAATCACGTGACCGTCGTCGTAGTATGAAAAGTCAACTTTTTCAACCTTCATAACTTTTTCCTGCGACTGTATAGCTACATACAACTTTGTTTTTCTGTAAATAGAAAATCTGCACTATTTAATGACATATACATCATTACTGGGCAGCCTGGGGTACACTTCCATACAATTTATGCCAATGTCCTTTAAACATTATTGAAAGTATTATAATCGTAAATGTATAAAATATTTAAGATACTAAAACAAATAACTATTTATGTATTCACCATGTTATTTTAGCCATTTAAATAATGATAATTTTAAATGAATGATAATTCTTCGTATCGCGTAGAGATCATGGATAGGTATGTTGAGCAAAAAATCATTATATTTTAACGCCATATACGTTATTTACTACCGCCTGGGCAAGTAAATACAGGAAAATTGGGTTTTAAGTTTATAATTCGATTTTAATCAGGTAGGCAGGTATAACCAGGTTTTTAATTCATACAAGTGTTATAGTTAGTTGATACAAACCTGTATTACCCTTGACTAGTTTAGAGGCCAGATGCGTAGTAATATAAAAACCAGCTAAGTGTGCGGATTGCCACGTGCAATTTAGAGTTCCGTAGAGGAACGTCACAAATGCCGTCGTAGTGACACCTTTCGTTTTATAAAAAATTATAAATAAAACAAAATATCTTATTTTTTTTTCAAAATTATTAACTATAGTAGTTAACCGTTGGTATATGTGACATGGAGACCATACAAGATTTCCTAAAGATTAATTGTTATTGAACTAGGACAATAGCTTTAATTATATCAAGTACTAAATATAAATTTTTTTTTTTTTTTTAATGACTACAAGTTGGCCCTTGACTGCTATCACACCTGATGTTAAGTGATGATGCAATCTAAGATGGAAGCGGGCTAACTTGTTAGCAGTAGGATGAAAATCCACATTCCTATCGGTTTCTACACGACATCGTACCGGAACGCTAAATCGCTTGGCGGTACGTCTTTGTCGGTAGGGTGGTAACTAGCCACGGCGAAAGCCTCCCACCAGCCAGACCAAGACAAATTAAGAAAAATCTCAATCTGCCCCGCCGGGAATCGAAAACAGGACCTCCGCCTTATAAATCCACCGCGCATACCACTGCGCGTATATAAATATATTTATATATATAAATAAATATAAATATATTTATTTATATTTATTATTATTATTTTATTACAAGATTAATATATGATACCTAAAATAACTATGTAACTAATTTTCCATGCAATTTGTAGGTAAATTTCCTTCTCCAAATTTTTATATGTAGGCCGATTAACTCATTAAGTTGTAAACGCTACTTATTTGTAATTTATTTTCACATTTGCATAAATTAGCTATAATCTGACAATATTGCTAAATAATCATTTAAATTTCTGGTTAATTATTATTTTCGCGCGTCGAAAGCAACGTCAAGCCCCTAATGTGTACCTGCTCTTATCAAATAAATAAAATTCAAGTGTGTTTGTAATTTCAAATTACCCGTTTATCATTAAATGATAAATTGTCATACGGTACTTACATAAAAAAAAAACAATTGTTAAAATTTTTGACTTCCTGTCTGTCTGTTGTTTCTGGCTAATCTCTGAAACTTATGGTATTCCTATGCGAACGAGAACTACCCGGGTGAAACCATAAGCATGTAATTATAAATTATAATATTAAATATAAATATTATAGGACAATTACACACATCGCTATACATCCCCAAAGTAAGGGTACGTAACTTGTGTTATGAGTGCTATGATAACTGATGAATATTTTTATATATATTATACATAAATACTTATAATATATAGATAAACACCCAGACACTGGAAAACATTCATGCTCAACACACAAAAATTTTCCAAATGTGGGAATCGAACCCACAGCCTAGGACGCAGAAGCAGGGTCACTACCCACTGCGTCACTCGGCCGTCAATGTCAAAATGTTATATTCATTAGTTTCAAGTTTCTAGTATTGAGAATCTCTAAGCTAAACCGCGGTCACACAAACAGACGGGTATAGTGAAATTAAAAGTGATCTCGAATAATTTGTAACAAAAGTTTTCTTAATTTTTAAAGTAACTACGGTTTTGCTGATGAGTTAGCTTCTTGCTAAATTATTAAGTTAGCCTCTTCCCTGTCAAGTGTAAACTATAGCATAAACAATAAAAATACGGCATAATAACTTAACTTAAGACTAAGTTACCGTAGAAGCTCCGTGTAAACCTTACTGTAGATCTCTGAGTTTTAGTTATTAATTTCGACTTGACACCTCCCTAATGATCACTATCATCAATATCTGATAGTGATCGTTAATGAATGAAACATTATCATCCTAAGCCCGCCAACCCCCATTGGAGTAGCGTGGTGGATGTTCGCTCCATATCCCCTCTCCTATAAAGAGGGAGGCCTGGCCCTGTAGTGGGCCGTTAATAGACTGATAATGATGACCTCCCTAATGTGCCCACCTGGCCCTGTAGTGTGATGTTAAAAGGCTAATGGTGACGACTTCCCCTTTTTTCTGAAAACTAAAGTATTTTAACACCAGACAGACCAACATGTAATTAAATTATCCTATAAGATTTTGTTTTATTTTATTGAGATACGGAACCCAAAAAAGTTGCTTTTTCCGCTCTATGATTGAGAGCGTATCTATATATCTAACTAATTAAATAAAGGAAACCAAGAAAACCCTTTTTATTGAAGTGAAGTCACTTAGCAATGGGCAAAAAAATTCCATTATGAGATTTTAATTATCATCATTTATTAGTATGGAAAACTCCGTTGTACACTGATAGTGTAATTAATGGAAGTTATACTCGAATCTTCTTGTTAGAGCGGCCTCACATTTTTATTATTTAATATTTTTGATGTCTCTTTGGCCTGCCCCTAGCGGTCACCAGGTGTCTAGCATCGCGGCAATAGCAAATGCCGTGCTGCATTGGGGCGCAAGTGCGTAGCCGACTGCAGACGACAACTGCAGGCGACATGTCACAACGACACTAGTGTTTTATGTATTTGTATGAAATAGTTTACGCGGCGCATCGATTCCATACAAATACATAGGCAATGACTAGTATTGACACGTCTGCGATTGACTACGAACCGGCACCAATAAAGTATAAAATAAAGTCAGACTTCAGAAGCGACGCGTTTTCAATTTTTGACGTGACAACTTCTTATAATTCGATAGAGCCGGCTGCACGCACGAAAAAACATGACTCATGCGGCGTTACCTAGCTTTGAGGCGTTCCATTAAAAATTTATAATAAATATATTAATTTTTAATTTAAAATTAATATGTTTATTATAAATTTAAAATATAAATTTATAAAATCAAAATCAATTATTTTATTAATTTAAATCAATATTTATAAAAATAGACTTAAATTAAAATTTTTAATAACCAATTAAATGCTACCATTCCATCAGTATTTTAGATTTATTTGTATGTATAGATGTATTTATTGTATTTAAGACTTTGTCACGTTCAACTATCGTCAGTAAACCGACTTTACAGACAACCAATTTTTTCATCTGTACGTATGTACCTAGTACACAAAAATGGGATCAAGCGTCGACGTGATATTTGTTTAATACTACTAATTTTGTACCACAACGGTTTGAAAAGACGCGACGCTTCGATACAGATTTTGAAGAATCCGCGACTTTTGTTTTTTCTCATTCAACAAAGTCGGTTTCTTCAGACGATACAGCGGGTCATAGCTAATAAAAAATAATCATTGTCTTGTTTACAAAGGAAGTACAGAGCTGCCATTATTTCAAGGGCGTAGTTGAATGGAAATCAAAAAAAAACATTTTTTTCTAATCTACTTATACCTACATCAGTGTTCGTAGATAGGTAAGCTGCAGAATAAAATTAACGGCTTTGTATCTTGCTTTACATTTGTAAATAATACCGGAAGTTATGTCCAAATATTTACGTGGCACTTCAACACATTAACACATTGATTTGTTTATTGTCTGTGTATAGCCGCAAGATGTCGCTTCAGTTATTTTTAGTCTGACGTCACAACTACAACCTTACATATCTCTCGTTTCTACAACTACTACAAATTGTAGTGATATATGTAGTACAAAAGCTAGTCATATATTCAAAACGCTCTGTAACAGAGGTCGTTCGGGGAAGTACATACTACTTTCATTCTACATAGGATAAGTTACCTACTAGCGAACTGCAAGCTGTCTGTCTGTGTGTGTGACTGTCTCGTTGGTCTATACTAAAGCCAAACTCGATTGAGAATGCTTGTCAACAAACAAATTAAAAATGAAGGTAGAAATCACTAGTCATTTTACTCCTAAATTTTTTTATTCAATTTGTTTAGTAACGAATTCATGACAATAAATTAGATTAGTAAGCTTAAAACTAATTAATATATTCAATATCTTTTAAATAAGATTTTATAAAAAACAAAACATAATTTTATATTTATCAAGTATAAAATGTGTTGCATTTTATACCTTCATTTTAAATTAGTTTGTTGACAAGCATTCTCAATCGAGTTTAGCTTTATATATAGTAGTTTTTTGATCACGATGTACTGGTTTCGAATGGTGGGTCGCGGTTGGCATAAATCTTAAAAGTTTTTTTTAAAATAAATTTTCAGTAAAATTCTATGCCCGGAGTTGGTAAGTCGATGGTGTTACACCCCTGTGCCTCTGAGACCACGTTAAGCTGTTGATCTCGGTCACTACCATGAACATCTATCTGATGAACATCTGGTAGTGATCGTTAATAAATTAAACATTATCACCTAAGCATTAAAAGAGTTTAGACCTATGGATGCTCTATATCCCCTCTCGTACAAGTAGGGAGGCCTGGCCTTGTAATGGGTCGTAAATAGGTTAATAAAAAAATTATTATTATAAAAAAAAACCCGACTGCTTAGAAGTTATGAACTGAAAAGAGAAAAACAAGGATCACTATATCTGTATAAAATTCTAAATACTTTATGGTCGGGTTTTTTTTTATAATAATAATTTTATTTGAGACTTTATTGTTTTAGTTTCTGGTATAGAAATGAGACAGTACACTTGGTACACTTTTTGCCATTTTTTGTTAAAAAAGTAATATGAACATGATATGATATTTATATTTTTGAAATGGTTTTTTACGACCTTTCAATTGGTACCCATATTGCTAAGATAAAAGAAAAAAATACACACATCCCCCCTTTTTTCCCCCATTTACAGCCGCCATTTTGAAAATTTATATAGCTTATGTCACTACCACAATTTTGACAAATTCAACGACACCTCACATGGCAAAATCCGTTCAGCCGTTTAGGCTGTAGCGCGTGCCGAAGAAATGGACATACATACATACATATGTTCGAAAAACATAACCCTCCTTCTGACGCAGTCGGGTAATGATGAGCTAAAAGGTTATACTATTACTTGGTCTTTGACTGCAAGGTAATGTTGTAGGAGTCACCGGCCCTTATACATATACGGCCAACTAATAATACCTATCTATAAAAATCCTGTTTCGAAATAAACGAAGGTAACCGGTAATAGGTATTCAGACCTCATCACCGTACCGACGGTGTATCAAGACCAGTAAAGTACCGCAATATTGTAAAAGATTTTTATAGCTCTTGAGAAGGAAAAGCGAAGTTAATTAGTTACTTTAAGCTTACGGTAGCACACGTAGTATTAATGTATTTGTTCACTCTTGACTTGAATGCCCCTATATTTATAGCAGGAAATGGTACCTTAAAACCATCTGTATCTTCGCAATGATAGGCATGAAAGAAAAAGGCAATGATAGGCAAAATATAAAAATAAAACGGAACCCTCTCCACGCGAAACCAACGATTTCTTAAATACGCAATAGAAATAATTTTCTTAAAATTTGTATACCTCTGTTCATATATTTCTGTACGATTTACGAAAACCAAGAACTGACTACCTCATTTACAATTTTCGTGTTTACGTACCTAGCTATTGGGATTTGAATATTTGAATGTGACATAATGTCTGAGAGTATGTGACGACCAAACCTTTGTCAATCAATATAAAATATGAGAATTATATTTAACAGGGTCTCGCGAAGGGTTGCCACAAAGATAACAGTTAACTGAGAACATATCATTTGGATTAAATACAAAAAATAATCTTTACTTCTATTGACAGAGGACTATTGAGAGATTATTTGATCTCAGCTGCATTCTAAAGCTACTATGCAACAAACTATTGTATTGTTATTTTATTTTTTATTTATTCATTACAAGTTAGCCCTTGACTAAAATCTCACCTGATAGTAAGTGATGATGCATCTAACATGGAAGCGGGCTAACTTGGTAGAAGTAGGATGAAATTCAACACCCCTTTCGGTTTCTGTACGATATCGTACCGAAACGCTAAATCGCTTGGCGGTACGTCTTTGGCGGCAGGGTGGTAACTAGCGACGGCCTAAGCGTCCCAGCCAGTCCTCTATAAACTGCTTATAGTTACTACAAGAGTTGACTCATTGCGGCCTGTATAAAATGACGAAAGTGTAATATTCACGGGCTCTTGCTCTATAATATGCGTTCAGCTGAGGTCATAGGTGTGCTGTAATGAATATAACTATAATAGTAAATGGACATTAACATATTACCTATTCATTTAAAGACACACACACACACAAACACGCACACATACACACAAAAACAGGCCCAGATTCATAAATTATTAGTTAATATTACTGAGTTTCTTCATTTTAAAGCTAGAAGCTTAAAACGTATTTTTAGGCAGCTGATTAGATATTAATAAATATTACATTTAATGTTAAGAAAAATTAGACTGCGGTAAACGAATTCCACGCGAACGAAGTCGCGGGGAAAAGCTAGTTTATAATAATTAATGCAAAATCCAATCCTATCAAGTAAAATAATCCGTCAATCGTTTTTGTCTCGTGCACTTGAATGCGGTTAAAAGCGATGACCGGAGAGGAAGGCCACGTCTCAGAGACAGTATCCGTAAATCGTATCGGAGGTCATGGCACCGCACCGTCGGCGCATGATAATGTTCAATATTGAACCTTGAAACTGACTTTATACTTTAGAGAAATCTTTAGGATTCTAAGAAATCATTACGTAACTATCTGCCTGCTAAATAGAACTACTCGGTAATGAACTGACAACATCGGTATTCAACTTCGAGTGTAGATTACTTTTTTTTACTTTTACGCTTTCCTCCATTTAGAAGAGGAGATATGGGGCGTTACCCACCACGTTGCTCCAATGCGTGTTAGCGAGCCTAGTGTGATGTTTCATACATTAACGATCACTATCAGATGTTGACAATAGTGCCCGGGACCGACGGCTTTACCAGCTCCGAGGCACGGGAGTGTAACACCATCAACTTATCTCCGGGCTTGGAATGTACTGAAAATTTAATAGAAAACTGAAAAACTCAGAATTATTCCTGCGACCCGACCCACGATTCGAGCTCAGGACCTCGTGATCGGAGCTACATAGGCTAACCTCTAGAGTCTAGACCAACGAGGCAGTCAGGCAGGCAGACAGGCAACATAAATAAAATATACCTTCAGTAAATAACACCGGTTGCGTTGCTTTGCACTGTCACTGCGCCGATGTGAAAAGAGCCTTACTAATTACTCTACATTTTTATTGGAACGAAGTTCCTTATCGCGCGTTGTGAAAGGGGGCTAGACGGAAAAAATTGGTACGAAAAGTTGTCAGGACACTTTTTGATTAAAGGATCTTGCCGCCGCCTTTGATGTGTGTGCGCGTGAGCGGCGGGGGCGCCCGCGCTGTATGCTGTCTCGCGCTCTCGTGGCGCCCTCTGGTGTTTCGGTGTACAAAAACAAACGCGTGTGTGGTACGCGTTTAAGTTTATATAACATTATATTTGTTAATAATAAAAAAAATATTATTATTACTTAAAAAAAATAAAATTTTATTACAATTCCTTCACTAATTAATCGAAAGGAACTTCGTTCCATCCGGGTGTCCCTTGACACCTCTCAACTTTTATTATGTTAGCCTGTAAGGACTCCTAACCATATTAGTTTTTAAACCAATTAAATTTTACTGACACCAAGTTTCATGAAATTTTGTTACAAATAAGACAAAGTAATATTTACCTTTACATTAGAAGGTACAAAAAAGTTGTTTATGATAGGTAATATAATTCTGGTAAATATAAAATACACAGCTATAACATTTCATTAAGACGTAAAACCAGTTAGGCAATTAAGAAAACGAGAATTTCCCGTATCAGAGGTCGCATTTTTTTAAGCACACAAAGATTAATTATCATTTATTGTTTTTAAATACAGCGAAGGCTAACTTCATATTGCGCGGGTAACAGAACATTAACACTTACTTTTCTTTCATCAAAATTCGTCGTATTATTAAAGGGTGCATAAGACTCAAGATTATTTCACAATAATGGATATATTGTTTAAAACTATATCATGACGAGTTTATGATATTCATCATCATCATAAACTCGTCATGACTTCATCCGACGGCATGTTAATGTTAACAAATATGTAATCAAACACACAGACACGGTTTGGTATATTGTTTTATTTTGGTACTTTATTCGTAGTGTAGCTGCTCACATATTTGTAGGTATGTATATTTACAATAATATCTTCCTACGTGAAACACATGATGCGGAAAAAGCTTTAAATGTCACTTATTAACTTCGTAAAGAATGGAATTTACATACCTGCTCAGAGATCGACACCAAATAATCGTCTTCGTCTTTTTATTTTTCATTCAAATCTTTGTAAGTTAATGATGTAATCTTTTAATTTCAAAGATTTTTTACTTAAACTTAGTATAATTTACAAAAAATTTACTCTACATACGTATATGATAATATACTTTGCATTGCGCGGGTAACAGAACATTAACACTTACTTTTCTTTCATCAAAATTCGTCATCGTATTAGGTAAGGGTGCTTAACACTCAAGATTTATTCACAATAGTGGATATATTGCTTAAAACTAGATATTCATCATTATCATAAACTCGCCATGACTTCATCCGACGGCATGTTAATGTTAACAAATATGTAATCAAACACACAGACACGGTTAGGTATATTATTTTATTTTGGTACTTTATTCGTATTGTAGCTGCTCATATATTTGTAGGTATGTATATTTATAGTAATATCTTCCTACGTGAAACACATGATGCGGAAAAAGCTTTAAATGTCACTTATCTTCGTAAAGAATGGAATTTACATACCTGCTCAGAGATCGACACATACGAAATAATCTTCTACGTCTTTTTTTTTGTCTTGTAATACTTCTATCTTTTTTCATTTAAATCTTTGTTGTAGTTAGTTAGTTTTACAAAGATTTTTACTTATCTTTGTATAATTAACAAAAATTTTACTCTACATATGTATATGATACACGACATTTATGTTTTTCAGGAAAACTATTTAACTTACAAAATAAATAAAGCTTTATTTTCAATCTCTTTTGAATTAATTATAAATGAATAACATTTTGGTTACAGAAAAGTGAGTCAAGACTCAGGACTTTTCTGTTGAATAAATGAATTACGAAATTCACGAGGCGCGATTCTTGTAAATAAATCTATTGATTAACCTTCCATCTTTGATTAATATGATAGAATAAAACTGGTTTGGCGCAAGTTTTATATCAAAAAAATACCGTTATGTTTCTCGTGTTCATTCCTCAGTAGTTAACATTGATTCTGTGTAGTCTGTAACACTTGTTTCTAAAAGGTTACCCACCTACATAATGTTTACAAAATAACAGTGGAAATTTTTGCTGTGTACGTATATCTATTAATATACCGCTTAATTTTTTGTCAATCAACTCATTGTTTAATTTTTTACTCAGTGTGTGCTAAGTAGGAACATTTCTAAAAGTGTTTATCTATTTTAAGAAACCATATCTCTTCTAATAAATATTTTAGAGATGTTATCTCGTAGAGTTTCGAAATATCAATTACTATTAATTACAAATACCTCTTAAAATGCACGATCAATTAATAATTATTATAAAAACAAAAAACCCGACTGTATAGAAGTTATGAACAGAAAAGAGAAAAACAACGATCACTATATCTATATGCAGTTGGGTTTTTTGTTTTTATAATAATAATTTTATGTGAGACTTTTTTGTTTTAGTTTATGGTATAGAAATAACACGGTACACTTTATGCCATTTTTTGTTAAAACGGCGATATAAACATGATATGATATTTATATTATTGAAATGGTCTTTATACGACCTTTTATTTGATATCCATATTGCTAAGATAGAAGAAAGAAATACACACATCCCCCTTTTTTCCCCCATTTACAGCCGCCGTTTTGAAAATTTATATAGCCTTTGTCACTACCACAATTTTTACAAATTCAACGACACCTATGTCAAAATCCGTTCAGTCGTTTAGGCTGTAGCGCGTGCCGAAGAAATGGACATACATACATACATACATACGCTCGAAAAACATAACCCTCCTTCTGACGCAGTCTGGTAATAAAAATACAGGTTTGCGAAATGACATTTTTTTTTATTTTTTTTTATCAACAACAAGTTGACCCTTGACTAGTCGGTACTTACTACTTGTCGGTAGGGTGATAACTAGCCACGGCGTAAGCCTCCCACCAGCCAGACAAATTAAGAAAATCTCAATCTTCACCCCCGGGAATCGAACCCAGGGCCTCCGTCTTATAAATCCACCATATACTACTGCGCTACGGAGGCCCGTCAAAAATCTTGAAAATTATTTCTTTTTGTTTTGCCGGGGTCTTTCCTGCATTTATGTAGGTGCACTTATATTAGCAAAACCTTGTAAATGCATGATCCAAATCGTTAGACTGTTTTCCGAGATGCACAAAATAAAATTCGAAAATTGCTTGTTTTTAATTATGTTTAGATAGATGGATAGGTAGATTAGCTATAATTATGTTACACAACATCTTTTAGTTTTCATTTGAATAAAACAATAGTGTGATTTTTGTGAATCGGTTAATATGCGCTTTTTGTGTTTTTGGTGTCCAAGTTGGGTGCTAACTTTAGTATCATTCTGAAGATAATTTCCTCCAGATTTGTATTTTTTTATAGACTACAAGTGAGCCCTAGACTGCAATCTCACCTTATGGTACATCTAAGATAGAAGCGGGCTGACTTGTAAAATAAAATCCACACTTTTTACGGTTTCTGCTCAACGTCGTATTGGAACGCTAAATCATTTCGCGGCACGTGTTTGCCTTCAGTGTGGTAACTAGCCACCCCATCAGACAGACATGAGCTAATAATCAACTGACAGTTTTAATAACCGGCATTTCTGCCACATATAAATTCATTGCATTACCAATACCGGGAAGAAAAGTTTAAAATTTCGTATACTTAATTTTTAACCGTCGGAAATACCGGAGGAGGTTTTCAATTCGACGCTTATATTTTTTTTATGTAAGATCACTATATATATAAGAAATCTATACACCAAGCAATCTGTAAAAATATGTTAAGATCTGATGATGAAATCATGGAAAAATCGAAGGAACTGTTCAAATGTTATAAGCAGACTTGCAAAGATTTCTGTATTTTAAAATTCTGTAGCTTTTTGGCTTTTAACTGCCGTATGGTACTCTTATCGTACAAGGTTTCCCTATGTAAATAAAACAAATAAACCAACTTAAAAACGCATTAAAAGTAAAAAATAACTCCGAAGATTAATAATAATTCTTTTACCTAATAATTATAAGAAAAAATTAATGACCTTCAAGAGCTTACGCCTTAAATAAATGAGCGTCGATGTTTTTTGAATCTCAACAAACAAGCACACTTACTTACTTGATCTATAAAAATCCCAATCGCAAAAACTACTGAACCAATTCTGATGAAATTTGCAGTATTCCCTAAGTTGAACAATACCTAGTAAAGAAAAAAAGAATGACTTAAATCAGACTTGTATTTCCGGAGATATGCCTCCACAAACATAAATACATACATACATCCATATATACATACATACATACACTTTTGAAATTTGGCACATTTGTTCAGATGCTGATATAGACTAACATATTCGAAAACTGGGCAGTTCTGGAAATATTACATACATACGGGTCGAATTGATAACCTCCTTTTTTGAAGTCGGTTAAAAGGAGTAAGCTAAATTACTAATTGGTATGCTGATATAGCTGATAAGCAATCAAGGGTATGAGATGAATAAAAATGTTTATCCAGGATGCTGTTAATGCAACTGCATCGTCATTTAAAATCCAGTTTGAATGCAGTGGAAAAATACAAATCCTTTGCTCGTGTTATCTGTATAATATTTTTAGCTAAAGCAGAATGGCCTTAACTTAAATTTAAATGCGGTTCTTTTCAACAGCATCACCCAGGGTCAAGTCGAAATATGCTCTATGTTTATTTCGCAGACCTAAAGAGTAAAGACCTCTAACCGTGTAACAGTCTCTAACCTCTATTACAGAACTGTACTTTACTGTTACCCTATAGCAGATATAACCTCCGTCACCTCGTAATTCAAATTCTTTTATGCAACTTTAAATGTCAAGTTTATATGTTTGTCTGTTCTATTATCTATTTGGTAGGCAGATACGAGAGATCAGGCAGAGGCAGATCCTGAGAAGAGCTGGAATTAAGCTCACAAAGGGTCGTACTCTCAATCATGTATTACTTTTAATGTTTTGTTTTGACATTAACGAACCATGAGCTTTAATACAAGATTAATTTACGTTCAGCGCTTTTGTGTCGTTTAAACTATGATCGATACATTAATGCTTTAAGAACTGGCGGTGTTATCCCCATTTTTCTATTAAAATCGTTAATGTTTACAATAAAAATTACCGATTATAGAAATTAATATTGCTTCTATTTCGTTTGTTAAGACAGGAGCCGGTTTAAAATCATCCATGCATTTACGTTATTAGAAATTAATCAATATATTTAGATTGTAATCTCGTAGTACAAAGACTCTTTTACCTTTTCAGCAATCGATAGGGGCTTAGTAGCTCCTACCAGATAATTAACACTATGAGTAACATAATTGAGAAAATCAAAAGTTCTCTCTAAGTACCCATTATCCTTATGTGACTTTTAACAAGTTTAACATTGTTTGGCAATGTAAACAAAAAAAAAAGAAATTGAAAGTCCTATACCAGAGTATCTATATATAGGGTTGCCATCCGTCCGGGTTTCCCCAAATTTGTCCTAATTAAGAGGGCATCCGGGGAGCGTCCGGGGAAGGTTTAATTTGTAGACCGAGTTTTAAAAAATAAATAAATTAAAAAAAATTTGGGCCGCCCGCGAGACATTTACTATGCTCGCACCACACCACAATCAACCGATGAACCAAATATATTCACCGTTCCAAATAAAAAAAGGTGATTTATGACATTTTCAACTATTTTTTATTACATTGAATGTTTAAATGATCTTGTTGACACGTCCGGCTTTCGGACTCTAAAATCCGGGGTTTTCACGCGTCTTGTCCTGTTTTACAAATTTTTGAGATGGCAACCCTATCTATATGTAAAAGGAGATAAAAACGAACGAAACCATAAAATAATTTAAATAGAAATGTATAAAAAAAAATATCCAAGATACATAATAGACTGCCAAAATAATTACCGGATGAAAATATCAACATATAACATATTTGAAGAAAAATATTATGAACTTGTTTTTATTTGTGAACAGGTCCATCCCTATCCCGGACGGCCTGGTTATGGACCCGATGTCGCCCACGGCGCTTGTGGTACCCAACGAACTCATGGACCGCATTGGCAGTGGGCTGAATATACTTAGGGACCACGGCAAGAAAGTTCAAAAGGTTTGTATTTAAAAAATTAACTATGTCCTATAATATGTTAACGTGCGAACTGACTACAGCAGGCGTCTATTCGCTCGCCTCGAAAAGTATTTCATAGCAGTACTTCTGTGGCACGACGCCTGCAATATCTCTTCTAATACTGAATGAGAGATGTTGCAAATCTGCGTACGTGGTAGCGCCTTTTTTGGTCTCTAAGCACCGTCTTGCCGAAACGTTAAACGTCTTTGCTAATTAATCATTAACTAGTTAACTGGCCATTGTTAACCAAACATCTAAGTCGATCTGAAAGTTTAAAATTACTTTATTGACCTAAGCTATATCCCTTGGACGAGTACTAAGCGGTTTGGTTCCTAGTTCTTTATACGCTCTGCTACGATACTACAATTTGGATATCTTTAAGTCAGAGTAAATGGGCATCGTTGCTAACCATCAGACGTGATTGCAGCCAAGCGCTAGCCTATAATATATATAAAAAAGCTTAAAATCTAATCAATATAATATAATAAAATAAATATAATAATCTCTTTGAATAGTTAGTTAGGTTATTTTATGATTATTAGGTAAATGATTAATCTTAAACACTCTTATCAAGTTTTAGTTCCTGGATGACGTGAATCTACAAAAGTAATCAAAACAAGTTAACAAAACATTAGAATCGATCCACACTACTCTTCCTTATAACTCGACCGACTCGTATTTAAAATTTGTAAATTAGATTAAATTAATATTGTAATCGATCATTGGTTGAAAAGAGCAACTGCCGCGTTTCTTGTCAACTTTTTTCTGCAGGAATGTACCTGCCGAGCCGGTGGTAGATTCCGTGCAATCAGTCCAATTTGACGTTTCAAAAGTGCTTCTAAACCTACTTGAAATAAACGAATTTTGATTTAGTTTTTAATCGGTTTACTGTCAAATACCAGTTCACAGTAGTAGGTTTAATTACTGTGTCAAACAATCTTACTTCTTACATAATATTAAAATATCAAAAATTATTCTGTCTTAGGTCTAGATGCCGATGTGTGTATTACCCCAAAATATTCTATTTAGTTAATCAACTTAACAATATCCAAACTACTTGCTAGGCACTTTATTTTGTTAGATACAAAATTTAACTTAATTATCTCATGTTATCATACAAACTACATGGTCATTAATTTTATGGAAACATAAAATAATCATTTCCTTAACTTGAGTAAGCTACTTATGTCATATACCTATAATATTACAAGATATAATTTTCTGACGTGGGTGTCACATGTATACTAATATTATAAAGCTGAAGAGTTTGTTTGTTTGAACGCGCTAATCCCAAGAACTACTGGTTCGAATTAAAAAATTATTTTTGTGTTGAATAGACCATTTATCGAGGAAGGCTTTAGGCTTTATAACATCACACTGCAACTATTAGGAGCAAAGAAATAATGGAAAATGCGAAAAAAAAACGGGATAAATTATACATCCTTGAGGGCTTCTGTTGCGTGCGCTGCGAAAATGGTTCAAGATACCAAAAATATATGTATGAAATATTTATTCCTCTTAAAATGATTTAAAAAAATGTCTACGACAGGATATGTCTATCTTTTGAGATTAATTCACTAGAATCGATTTTATGGTAATCATATTTGGTCGAAATTAATGCATTTGTTAAGAGTTATAAATGTTAATGTTAATGTACTGTAATATATTGTTAATGTTAATGTACTGTAATGTCGTACAATGTTTAACAAAAATGTAGATCTTTAGTAGATACACGGGACGGGACGCAGGATATTCGTTGACGGGAAACTATAACAAAATTAAATTGAGAGGGGTAGCGGGGAAAGAGCACACTTTATATGAAAGTCTGTCTTTAAAATTAAAAGGGTACCTAAGAGGATTTCACGCAGACGAAGTCACGGGCGACTGCTAGTATGAGCATAAATTTTAACGCATTAATTTGATACCTTTTCAACATTTAAATTATTCATCTCAGTTTTGCGAACGACCAGTCCACCTTCGAAGATTTTGGGTGATAATAATGTATCTACTAATCTGGTTTTTAGCATACACTATGTTAGAAGTGTTTTGGTGTTAGTATAGGCACGTTTGTCTCAAGCCGCGAGTTTTCAATACGAATCGCACGCATTTGCGACTTTTCTGTCAAAATCAGTGCGTATCTAATACATTGTCTCATACGCAGTTGACTTATGGGTTAGCGATTTGTTGCTAATTAAACAACCGGTAGTATCAAACCACAAAAAGATTTACTTTGTTGACATATCAAAGTGTTATGTACCTAAAGTGATTTCCTTTGGCCGAAGCACTCCATTGTGGTCAATGCTCGCGCCATAATCGTTTGTTTTTAACCCATTAAATCAAAAACTTTAGTATGTTATTTTAGCCTTAATTAAAAATTACGTTAATATTCATTGAGAAAACATTTTTTACGGAAATACACTTAATTACTACCTCATTTTGAACCTCATTTAGTTGTTTACGCGCAGTGGCGAAGGAAGTGAAGCATAGTGGTAAAATATAGTGTGTTACATCAAAATTAAAATGTGCGATTCCAGTTTTGGTGCTGATATGCATGAAGATTTCGCAGCTATTGTCGCTGTAAGTAAAAAGCGTAGTGTTTTAGAGTTAGTGTAGTAGTTTAAAGATTGTTTGTTGTTTGTTTTTGTCCAGTCCGTAACCTTGTAGTGGCAATGTCCTGAACTTAATTCCCGACGGACTGATGTTACTTATTGAAAATTCATACAGATATAGTTAATTACTATTTGTTATAAACGGTGAGTTGTTATTTATTATTATTTTTTGTTTTTACAAAAAGCTCGTTGAATGTAAGCGTACCCCACGAAAAAACCCTGTACCTATGGTTCATTTAGGAATCAGAGCAACCTCAGGAGAATTTGACTTTATAATGTTGCTCTCTACCTACTCAAGCTTCGCCGAGTGCAATAGCAAAAGAAACAAATTAATAGCCATAAATAAAACTTTCTGTATTTCAATATTTGTTGTTAGATATAGTTCAAAAAATGAGATTCAAACCGAAAAAAAAAATTAATTACACTTTAATTAAGCATCTTGCGAATTATATTGCGATTATGTTGGTATTTTACCGTTTACTAATTGTAACAGGTCCTTGTAATTTACAGTTCCTGAGATAAAAATAAAAAAGCTGTGTTGCTAGCACAAGTATAAATATGTTTACTCAAAACGCTAAAATTAAGTTTAGCATTGATTACTAGGCTAAAAAAGCAAAAGTGTTTTTATTCTTAATTGTTTTAGGTATTTAGAATTTTATGATAATTGGCTAATAGTCTAAGATCCGAACTAAAATCGACCTTCACCGAACTGATAATAGAATGAAATATATTTCATGACAAATTTAGTATATTAGAATATATATTAAAAATAGGTTGCCCAAAAAAATCCTGGGCAAACTATTTTTTATGTTTTTTTTTAAATAATTTTTATACTCTAGTAAACAGTGAGCGTTATTTTGGAGCAACTTATGTCGTGAGTTGTAAAAAAAATAATAAATTCAATTGTCAATATAAATATATATATATAAATTTTGATAAATATTTATTGATTTAGCTGATTTTATATGGTGTCATGTTTTAGTATTATATTTAATATATATGATTTATATTTATTGAATTTATTATTTTTTTACAACTCAGAAATAAGTTGCTTCAAAATAACATTCACTGTTTACTAGAATATAAAAATATTTTTTTAAAAATAATAAAAAATAGTCTGTCCAGGATTTTTTTAGGCAACCTATTTTCAATATATTTTCTAATATATTAAATTTGTCATGAAATATATCTCATCCTATTATCAGTTCGGTGAAGGTCGATCTTAGTTCGGATCTTCTACTATAAGCTAAGTTACGAGTAGAGTAATTTTTTCAATAAAACTCTGGTTTTCAACGTCATGCGAACGTTGCTTTTACGGTTTACCCACGGTCACATAAGCATTAGGATTGATACACGCAAGCAATAATATTCTTTCCGAAGACTCCCTAAGCCGATGTCCTAGTCTCACAGGAGACGCCCTTAGAGAGTTGTTCCGTCTTCTTATCGTCAGCCAGCCTTCGTACCATGTTGTTGCAATCATCTAAGCCTCCCGACTAACCTGACCTGACCTATAAGTATGTAGATATATTAGAACATCAAAGTTTTTGTTCACAATGAGTGTTTTTTGGTGCGGTGGATAAGAGGTGTTGAATAGCTATTAGATATACGTACGAGTACGAGGATATACCTTAAGTAGATACTTGCCTCTAACAGTTTCTATTGGCCAAGATTTTTTGTCGACTTTTTGTATATATACAGGAAAATAAGTCATCTGATATGCAAAAAATACTTAAATTAAATAATTCTTTCAGTTTTGTGCATTTGTTTGCAATGAATAAATGTTTAAAGTTTAATTTTCTTGCACAGTTCGTCAAGGCAATCTATACAAATGTCTATCATAATATGTTTATATAGATAGAATATATATATAATCGTTTTAGCTTAAGCACAGTATACATGATAGTACAAGGTTTAAGCTTAAGTTATGTTTTCATAGACACAACCTGCTTAAAACTTACATTTTAATAATAATTTATGTTGTTTGTAACCATCATCACTTGGTGCCATCCTCAGAAGGAAACTTTTCTATTTTCTATAATTCGCTTCAATTGTGGGTAGTCGAGTCCAGTCCTCTCTATCATGGCGCCCAACCATTTGAACATGTGACCACCAAGTTCTCTTTTGTCCTTAGTAAAGCAAGCTCCTCTTTGTCATCAAAAGGAACTCAGCTTTCTCAGCATGGTGGTGGATATGAGTTCTCCCTGCAGTTAGTCCATTTCCATTTTAGATTGCACCATTAGGTGTGCTTGCAGTGAACCCAGACATTAGGTGTAAAGCTGGTCGAAGAGATCTAAAGCATCCTCCTGTATATCCACATTTCAAATGTTTGTAGCTTTCCTACACTGTCATTTTTTTAAAATTCCAATGATTTACAACCATATAAGAGAATCGACTAACGTCTTCTTACATTCCATAAGATGACTTCTTAGTTTAAGATTTAATTTCGAGTTGCAGAGAGTTATCTTATGAAAAACTCTTAGCTTGACCTATGGCCTATGGCCGAAGTTTTTATTTTTGTTTTGAATAAAAAAAGGAAATACATATAATTTTTATCTTATCTAATTTGCACTGCCTTGCTGTGTAAGTATAAGTACATATTTCCGTTTAATCTAATTTTCATGGTCTACTAAATTCGTACATTTTAAATGAGTCGAGTTATCCATATTTTCGCAAAAAAGGAAACGAGCAAAAAATATTATTTATATTGTCGTTTCGCGGAATCTAATGACATTAAAGAAACAGGTATAGTAAAGTTACATTATTTTTTTATACTTAAGGATTTTTATGTGGGTTTGAGATAACGGCCTTTGGCGGCCTCCGTAGCGCAGTGCGCGATGCATTTATGGCGAATATCCTGGGTTCAATTCCCGGCCAGGCCACTTGAGATTTTTTTATTCTACTCGTAACAAGTTAGCCCGCTTCCGTCTTAGATTGCATCATCACTTACCATAAGATGCGATCAAGGGTTAACCTCAGAAGGAGAATACAAATAAATAAAATTCAGTATCAAAAGATAATCAAAAATCCAGATTAGAGTTCACCTCTACTTTCTTTGACCACCAAGGGGTGTGCACAGAGTTGTCGGCCAGGGTAAGCAATATAACACAAGAAACCACTTACTGACACAAACGGCTGCAACTCATGTCACTTCATGCAACGCGGCGAAAAACAAACTGTTTCACGCCGCGTTGCATGAACAAGCGAGCTCATAACGAAGGACCCTATATGCGTTCGAAACTAGTCGAGCATAATCCAATAACAGTGACGTAAGTTTCAGCCGTTTATATTTTAATAATATGGAAAATACTCCCGTTAGCTTAAATTCTAATACAAAAACAAAAGTTGAGAGGTGTCAAGGGACACCCGGATGGAACGAAGTTCCTTTCGATTAATTAGTGAAGGAATTGTAATAAAATTTAATTTTTTTTAAGTAATAATAATATTTTTTATATTATTAATTATTATATTTTTTTTATTATTAACAAATATAATGTTATATAAACTTAATCAGTAGGCTCAATTTTTTCACACACGCGTTTGTTGTTGTACACCGAAACACCAGAGGGCGCCATGAGAGCGCGAGACAGCATACAGCGCGGGCGCCCCCCGCCGCTCACGCGCACACACATCAAAGGCGGCGGCAAG
The DNA here is from genome assembly GCA_034621355.1 of Mycalesis mineus. NCBI lineage: Eukaryota > Metazoa > Arthropoda > Insecta > Lepidoptera > Nymphalidae > Mycalesis > Mycalesis mineus. The sequence continues at coordinate 8,671,689 of CM067884.1, forward strand.
ATCCTTTGATCAAAAAGTGTCGTGACAACTTTTCGTACGAATTTTTTCCGTCTAGCCCCCTTTCACAACGCGCGATAAGGAACTTCGTTCCAAAAACCCTATCCAAGATATCTAGGTAGTTGACTACAATTTCGTATATATCATCTAATCTGAGACTAGCAATACTTAAGTGATTCACCGACGAAATTAAAGATCGTAATAGGTATAACGACGTTCACTGAACAACATTTTTTGTATGTAAATGTTTTGTCATCTTTTGTTACAGTATCTTCTGAAGAATAGAAAGTTTGAAGTTGCCAAGAAATCATTGACGTCTATTGTGAACATTGTTTTGATCGAAGCCAAAGACCTGCCCGACGCGCCCGCAAATGGATCTAGTGGTCTATATTGCAAATTAAAGTAAGAACTTTACATCTATTAATAAACAATCGTTATATAACCGACTGATCTATCAACGCAGATCAAACTGCTGAACGGATTGCGCAAAAAGACACACATATAGCTATAATGCGCTAAACATTTTCCATAACTCGGGATTTTTCAAAAAAAACTCATGGGCGTCCTCTAGCCAGTTCAGAAACTAGGGCGCAGTTATCACGCTGGCATAGGGCGCAGTTATCACGCTGGCACAGGGCGCAGTTATCACGCTGGCACAGGGCGCAGTTATCATGCTGGCACAGGGCGCAGTTATCACCCTGGCACAGGGCGGAGATATCACGCCGGCACAGGGCGCATAAAAGCTGGTTCCGCTACTGCTTCTAGCTACATTTAAAAATAAAAATCTGAATAATATATTTTTTAACACGATCATTATTTTCTATTCTAAGTCTATGCTTTAAAATAACAGGACAAAAATTCGGATATTGGTTGAACCCAAGACCTTTGACTGAAAAACTTTAAGTTTATCTCCTTAGCTATGAAAGTTCCAGAAAATTCGTCATCATCACTTACGAATGAAAAGGTTTCATTGCAAGCCTTTAAATAAAACGTTGATTATTGATATCCTTTTACAGTTGACGGTACTTTGGCTATTTAAAGTTCGTTCTGAGCCTTTTATTATTTACTTCTTAAAATAGGCTAAAACTAGAACACTTTAAGCCGTCGATCTCGGTTACTATCGACAACATCTGATCGTTAATAAATTAAACTTTATCAGCGTTAACTCACCAACCCGCATTGGAGCAGAGTGCTGAGTCTACTCTCCATATCCCCTCTCTCGTATAAGGAGGTAGACCTGGCCCTTTTATGGGCCGTTAATAGGTTGATAATGATATTAAAGTAGGCTAGTAAAGAATTATTACACGAATATTTTTGTAACTTTTGTAAGCTGACGACCTCCGTGCACAGTGGTATGCGCGGTGGATTTATAAGACGGAGGTCCTGGGTTCGATTCCTGGCGGAGCACATTGAGATTTTACTCAATTTGTCTTGGTCTGGCTGGTGGGAGGCTTTCGCCGTGGCTAGTTACCACCCTACCGACAAAGACGTATCGTTAAGCGATTTAGCGTTCCAGTACGATGTCGTGTAGAAACCGAAGGGGGTGTGGATTTTGGTCCCACTCCTAACACGTTAGCCCGCTTCCATCTTAGACTGCATCATCACTTAACATCAGCTGTGATAGCAGTCAAGGGCCAACTTGTAGTCGATAAAAAAAAGCCTTAACGCCACTCTGCCACAATATATGGTGTTATACTGAGTCTTTGTGGCTAACTGTGCGAGTTGATACTGCCGACTTAGACGACGTATCGAAATGTTTGAATCTATATGAAAACGACGTGTCGTGACTTTACTTATACCATATAAGTTATAAACTTTATATTATTTTGATTGATATTTCATTTTGTTTTTAACAAGAAAAATGTCCCTTACGACAAAAGCTAAGTTGTTAAAACCAAGTACCTAGTAGTTTAGTGTCTAAAAAAATATTCGCTTATTTTAGAAGTTACAGGGGGGGACACATTTTAACACTTTGGAAGTATCTTTCGCGTAAACTACTCAGTTTAGAGAAAAATTATATTAAAAACCTCAATACCATTTTAAAGACGTTTTGTGCAATTTAAGCAAAGCTGTATTCGATATAGTATGTTTATAGATACTCTCAAATTTAAGGGGACATTTATTATTGCAATCAAAAGAGATTCCATATTATACTTATAAAAACTATAGATATTTTATATGTAACGTATAAACAAGATGTTGATATCGATATTTCTTTAATTTGCTTAGTGTCCCATTAGTTCTATATAGAACTAAAGGGACACTAAGCACTAATATGGTGTATCAACAGTTCTATAGAACTAAAACTACTGGGATGCACCGTTCATAGAAATACAACAATAATTACATACAAATCAGTATTGCTACTGCGACATGTTGTCTGCATCTTAAAAACAATTTTTTTCGTCGATTTGTAGTTATAAAACACATGAAAATAAAAATACCACACTTGTAGAAGAAAAAACGACAGCTGTATTGAATAATAGCAGTTTTAATGATTGTTTGTTAAAAAAACAGTTTCAAAGGACCTTGCTTATGAAAAATGATTTCTTTAGGTATAAAAACGACTGATTATTTTTTATCTACATCCATATATTTCCGCGCTGACAATTATTTTTAGCATGGAAACATACAACTACATTTTTATAGTAATGAAGTAGTTTACTGCCTCGTTGGTCTAGTGGTTAGCCTATCCGGCTTCGATCACGAGGTCCTGGGTTCGAATCCTGGGTCGGGTCACGGAATAATTCTAAGTTTTTCATTCTTCTATGAAATTCTCAGTAAATTCTAAGCCTGGAGTCGGGAAGTTCGTCGTGATACACCCCCGTGCCTTGGAGAGCGCGTTAAGCCGTCGATCCCGGTCACTGTCATCAACATCTGATAGTGATCGTTAATAAATGAAACATTATCACCCCAAGCCCGCCAATTTGCATTGGAGCAGCGTGGTGGGTTTACGCTCCATATCCCCTCTCCTATAAGGAGGGTGGCCTGGCCCTGTAGTGGGCCGTTAATAGGCTGATAATGATGATGAATAATGAAGTAGTGTAAAACGAAGTGTTATTATGAGTTCACATAAACCAAACAAGAAGAAAAATATAGCAATTTAATCATCCGATGCATTTCCGTAATTTACAAACGTAATCATTTAATAACTAATCCTCTTATTTTTTAAAGAAATACCTTTTCAGCTTAATATATACATCGCTAAAGTAAATATTCATATTAAGTAGACCCAATGATAGGTAATAATTATCATTGAACAGACCTTGAAATCGTGAATATAATTTATTAAAATTTACAACCAAAACTTATATGAGTATGTGTATAACAAAATTCTTCTACCAATAGTAGAATGAAGAAAGACATTCCACCTGCTCAGTAGTTGCAATTTTGTAACGAAATTTTATACATATAAACCGACAGTTAAGTTTCGAATTCGTCTCTATCTATTTATTGCATGAGAGAGAGAGAGAGAGAGAAACAAATGTGAAATACACTATCAAATTAGAAAAACATCGTTTCAAAATAGTTTCAATGAGCTCTTGCTTGCTCAATGCAGAGCAAAAGAGAAGAGCAAAACTTTTACCTTTATTACCGCACGATTAAAATATGTACGAGTACTTGCCTGTAAAATAATTAATTACTTTTACATAATTATCCAATACACAAATATATTAAATATATTTTAATAAATTATATTCGATCCAATAAATACTAAATTTAGCCATATCCAAACTCAAAGTAAGCTCTTTTCTTTGTTCTCATTTTTTAAATATTTCATCTATACGTATGACTTCTGTTTTTTAGGTTGGGTGGGGAATCCCATAAGTCAAAACAGGTCCATAAAACAAAACCAATATGGCGTGAGAGGTTCAACTTATACCTTTACGACGATAACTCTCTAGAGGTCAACGTATGGCACAAAACGAAGCAGAAAAATTTTATGGGAAGGTAAGTGAAAAAGGTTAAATAAATATTTTTACGTAAATAAGTATCTTTGTGGCTTTATCGGTAGCTTTACAGATGTTTATTTTAATCAATGCCTTACTAATTAATACATATATATACGTAATTGAAGGCCTCCGTAACGCAGTGGATTTATAGCACGGAGGTCCTGGGTTCGATTCCCTGATGGGCCGATTAAGATTTTATAAATTGGTCCAAGTCTAGCGGCTTAACCCGTGGTTTATTACCCTGTCGACAATGGCATACCATCAAGCGAATTGGCGTTCTGGTATGATGTCGTGTAGAAACTAAAAGGTGTGTGGATTTTGTCTTTTTCCTAAAAAGTTAGCCCTCTTCCATCTTAGATTGCATCTACATTTATCATCGGGTGTGATTGTGCAGTCATGGGCTAACTTGTAATCAATAAAAAATACGTATTTTAGGATTAGCATCTCAATCATAGTAGCTTACGACGTTAAGGACAGATCTTTGTGGTTTTTATTATTAATGTCTTCATTATGTAAATGTGTAGGACACGAGTTTTTTGAATTGTTAAATGTATAGAAACTATAATGGTTTTTTGTGTTCATCTTCTACTCGTTTCTATATCTTGATTAGGAATAATCTGTTGTCTGTCTATTGATTGGACTCCATGCATCGCCATAGCGGATCGTGTTCGTGAGTTGATAGGGTCCTAGGATTTGGGGCCTTATTAATTGCTCAAAATAATTAGGTACCTACTTACTTACTAAAAGAACAAGGTTGTTGAATAATCAGACTCATCTCAGTAGGAATGTGCCTTCCAAGTCAGTGGTAGAGTTATTGCAAACAGTCAAACTTAACATTTCAAAAGTAATAAAGCCTTCTTCATCATTTTAATTTTTATTTTTTAATATTAATTCAGAGTGTTAGCGAGTCCTGGGCTTTAGCACAAAAAGCCCTTCAGTAGATCCGTCCATAGACGTATGACTCTATTTCTAATTAAATAGTTGATATAGCAGTTTACAATAGGTGCAGCGTGAGTGATTTCTTCAGTTTTATTTACCTACTCTACATAATATGTAATAAATATATCTCATATATCTATAGTTGCACCATCGAAAGGAAAGAAAACAAATATATCATTTTGAAAAACTGACAACGTAGAAAAATAAACTTCCTATACTAAAGCCAAACTCGATTGAGAATGCTTCTCAACAAACAAATTTATAATGAAGGTAGAAAATGCAACAAATTTTATGCCTAATAAATTTAAAATTATTATTGTTGTTTTAAAAAATCTTATTTAAAAGATATTGTATATATTAATTAGTTTTAAGCTTACTAATCTAATTTATTGTCATGAATTCGTCATTAACTAGTTAATTAAAAAAATAGGTGTAAAATGACTAGTAATTTCTACCTTCATTTTTAATTTGTTTGTTTACAAGCATTCTCAATCGAGTTTGGCTTTAGTATAGGTAGAATCCTGAGGGAGATAGGATAGATAGGACAAGAATTTGCTTAAATCTTCAAGTTGACAACCCTTTTTGTTTATGTTAGTGTGGATTTTTTTTATTTTATACACAGAATTGTGTTCACAAGATCGAAATGTATCGGAATGTATAACACATTTCGATCTTTTGATACCTAGCATATTGTAAATTAAATTTTTGTGATGCAAAACCTAGCCCAATAGCAGCATAATTCGGTAAATAATTGCACATTTGTAATTGCATTGCTTTTAAATCTTATCTCCTACCTCCTCGTCCTCCTTCTATCTCAAGGTATCTGTAGTCTAATTATAGGTAGTTAGTAGTTTACAATAATTAGGCAATTGGAGCTAGGTTTTGTAAAAAAAACATGATAAAACAGGCTCTACAACGTTTGTTTTTCGAGATAACTCACATTTTTGTTTTATCGACTACAAGATGGCCCTTGACTGCTATCACACCTGATGTAAAGTGATGATGCAATCTAAGGTGGAAGCGGGCTAACTTGTTAGGAGTAGTATGGAATCGAATAGAAATCCACACCTCTGTCGGTTTCTACACCACATCGTACCGGAACGCTAAATCGCTTGGCGGTACGTCTTTGTCGGTAGGTTGGCAACTAGCCACGGCGAAAGCCTCCCACCAGCCAGACCAAGACAAATTAAGAAAAATCTCAATCTGCCCCGCCGGGAATCGAACCCAGGACCTCCGTCTTATAAATCCACCGCGCATACCACTGCGCCACGGAGGTTGTCAATCACATGGTTACAATAAAATGTACATAAAACAAAAGAATACATAATTGTACAATATAATACGTAATATTTTTTAGTAATCGAGTAAACAATACTCCTATAACAATAGATACCGTATTATTATTTCCACGTGTAAATAACCGATTAGCTTAAGAAAGATTACGTTGCCAGTTATTATAATAGCACGCTTTAAAGGTCTTTAAAGTAATTTAAGACAATGTTAAAGCTATTGCTATCATCTTTTACAACTACATAATAGCATAAATTACTATCTGATACAATATTTCGTGACAATGTCGTAGCATCTTAAAGATCTCGTACGCGTAAAGCGCGTAAAGGTACTATTAATATTAATAGACATGACGTAGGAGTCAGTCAGTCATATGAAGATAATCAAATTGTTATTGTTTTCCATCGATATTTACTGAAAATGACGAGTCTTACTTCCTTATTATAGCTGTTGAAAAACTAGTCAACTAACTTCGTTCGTTTAGATGATTTGATATTAAGGGATGAATTTAAGGGGTGGGGATATTACCCTACCTCTAGCTAGTTAGCCCGCTTCCATCTCAGATCACCATCACCACTTATTATCACGTGTGATTGCAGTCAGGTGCTAACTTGTAATTAATAAAAAGAAATATTATACTATGTGATTCTTTTGCTTTTCTCAGTCAAGAATACTTAGTAGTAGTTTAGAGATCAAAAGTTAAAGGTACCTATTGCTTTCAAGCAAGTTAGGACATGATCATAATTTAGTGCTTAAAACAAGTGTTTTAAGCTCTTAAAAATTAAACGTTAATTAGTTAACCTCATTACAGCAGAGCAAAATGGTCCCAAACTCACTTTACGATAGTATAAAAGTTAAATAAGAAAGACAAAAATGTTATCTAATATATAAAATTTCCCCGACACAATGTTAGTTACCGTACTCCTCAGAAACGGCTTTACCGATTTTTACCAAATTTTGTATGCATATTCAGCAGGTCTGAGAATCGGCTACTATCTAATTTTCTTTTTAATTTTTAATGCAAAACAACGTTTGCCGGGGCAGCTAATTTCAATTTAATAATATCTAGAAGTAGAGCAAAGTATGTCACGCTGAGAATATGATTAAGTATCTTTTGAAGAGGGAGAGATTCAACAATCAAGAAATTCGTGTAACTTAATTTATGGACAACCCCTTTAGAGACAGGATCTTATGCTATACAAATAGATATGATGATAATCATGGTAGGTTTCATTATCAGGTGTGTCATCGATCTGTCTCAGCTCGAGAGGGAGAAGACACATGACCTGTGGCAAGATCTCGAGTGCGGTTTCGGCTCGGTGCACCTGCTGATCACTCTCAGCGGGTCGGAGAGGTGTATACCTGCTGACAACGTGCTCACACTCACTAACGGCATACACCATGAACCACCTAAAGAAGAAAAGTTCGTAAGTGCATTGATTATATCTTTTTGGCTTTATTTTACCTTTTATCATAAAAAAATATGTTAAGAACGTGCAAAATTGTTATCTATTTTTGTAGGTTTGGCACAATAGGTTATGACAAATTAAACAACCAAACAAACAAACGTGTCGCACTGACATGACCTTAAGTCCCCTAACACCCTTGTCAACTAACTGTGTCAGCGTAAACAGGTTTTTTCCAGTCTGACCGCGTACACGACAAGCGGCTGGTGGTCATTCACACATGCCCAATGTGCTTGTAGTAGTGCAACCGATTCGCGCGGTAGTGTGAAGCTTTGTCTCTGTTCCTTTTATCTACTCATATGCTTATAGCTTCGCTATGTCCACTCGTCCGTCTGTCTGATTGTCAATGGCTTAATGACTATTATTACTCAATATACCTCAATAATATGCATAAATAGTCCACGATTTTAAATATAATATACAAATAAAAAAGGCTTTGTTAGATTGACATCGCAGACTTATAATTAAGTTAAACCAGTGAAAATATCATAATGCAAATAAGCCTATAAACTAAACTAAACTCATGAGGGGAACCCTCAAAATGTATGTAAAAAATTCAAAAAACTTACTTTTTTGTTTTTTATTTTTATCTTTTCCAAATAAAATTTTATTTTTACCATATTTGGTGAAAACTTACCTAATCTAATCAAATAAATTATAGCGTGTTTAGAACATAAAACTTCCAAACACGCTATAATTTATTTGATTTGAAACATATTTTTCACCTTATTTTGAATTAATGTAGAAAAAATACCCATTTCAACTGAAAATTCGGCCGTCAAAATATCAGCTTTTTTCAAAATGTTGATTGGTTCTTTACATATACACATTATTTTTATAATATTCTCCTCCTTTTGCTATGGGTTTCATCCGACTGTGATTTTTTTATACTTTTTATTATTTTTAAAGCTATCTGCACGGGTCTAGAAAGAAAAGCTGTTAATTTGAAATAACAAACAAACACTTCAATTTTATTAATTAGCATAGACATTTTTCAAGCGGCCGTGCGCAAATATTATTACTTAATAATGTATTGTTTCAAGTAAAGATTAAAGGTCAACATAAAAATAAGATATGATAGACAAGTACCCGTCCTAGCTTTAGATGTCAAGTGGTTATGACGCAAACACCGAGATCCTAATCACAATAAATTAACAAGTAATGATTGAATCACAATGTATCCAGTATTTATGAAGTCACAAGAAGTTTATTTATTTAAATATAAAAACAGACACAATTGTTGTAGTGTGTTTAGTCAAATTATACCGCTTAAAACTGGCCAAGGCTTTAGTCTTTTCTAATGACCACCAGTAAGGCCAGTACAAACGCATATTTTAAACAGTTAAAAATAGATTAAGAGTAAGTTGTAGATATTTGGTACTTGTTCTAACATTGATCACATTGAATTGTATTGTGAGGAATGCGTAGGCTTTGTTATCTCAAGGTAAACTATTTTGTGCGACTTTCTTAAAATGTAAGCTTTATCTTTAATTTGAAAATATGTATATTAATGATTATTATCTGGCGGCCTTTGTGGTGCAATGCAACGCATATGCGCGGCGGATTTATAAGACGGAGGTTCTGGGTTCGATTCCCGGCTAGGCAGATTAAGATTTTATAACTGGCCTAGGTCTGACTGTTGAAAGGCCTTGGATGGTTACCGCCTTGCTAGCAATGACATACCTACCGCCATTTGATTAAGCGTTTCGAGATGATGTTGTGTAAGGGATGGTGTTCATCCTACTCCATGTTATGTCGCTTCCATCTTAGATTGCACCATCACTTACCATTAGGTGTCATTGCAGTAAAGGGCTAGAGACCTGTTTATGTTAGAGCTCACATGGCGAAGTTACATTTACTTCTGCCGACAAGTATTGTCGTGGTTAGGTCTGAAAGGTTTTGTCAGGAAAGCCTGAGTTCCATGTGTCTGTAACATGTTGTCATAGGCGATGATTTTGTGGACTACCTTCTCGTTCAATTACCTACTAGTATTACGATAAAATATTGATTAGTAAATAATTTCCAGCAATGGTACAGACTGGACAACTGGAGCGAAGTCGGCCAGCTGTCGGTCACAGTGCACGGTGCGAGGGGGCTGACGGCGCTCAACATCAGTGGCAATGTCAATGCATACTGCGTGCTGGAGCTCGACAACTCGAGGATACAAACACACACTGTCCGCGGTACTTCGGAACATAATTGGAATAAAAATTTCAACTTGTAAGTAATACTAAACAAAGAATTTATTTTTAAACGATTTAAAAATGAGGCGGTTCTTAATTCAACTCCAAAAATCAGTTTAAAACTTAAACTAGTAATTAGAACTGCCTTTTAACTGATGCGTAGACCACATAGAATTGCTTTTCACTTTTTAACCGACGAAAAAAACGGAGGAGGTTCTCAATTCGACACGTATATTTTTTTTTTTTTTTTTTATTTTTTTTTTTATGTATACCACGCATAACTTTTTACAGTGTTGTCCGATTTTGATAATTCTTTTTTTATTAACCGACGAAAAAAAAACGAAAATTCGACACGTATATTTTTTTTTTTTTTTTTTTTTTTTTTTATGTATACCACGCATAACTTTTTACAGTGTTGTCCGATTTTGATAATTCTTTTTTTATTAACCGACGAAAAAAAAACGGAGGAGGTTCTCAATTCGACACGTATATTTTTTTTTTTTTTTATATGTATGACCACGCATAACTTTTTACAGAGTTGTCCGATTTTGATAATTCTTTTTTTATTAGAAAGGGCATACTTCCAAGGTGGTCCCATTGTCACCATGTTAGGATCTGATGATGATGATATCCTGGGGAAATTAAAGGAACTCTTCGAATTTTGGAGGCACGCTTACAGCGATTTCAGTTTTTGTCTCGTTATCGGTAGCTTTTTGACTACTAGTGCCGTATAATATACTATGACAGTATAGTACGAGTACGTTACGTGGCGATTAATCACTAAAAAGTAAGAAATAAAATTTTTTAACAAAAAATAGAACCGACTCAAAACGCACTAAAAAGTAAAAAATAATTGTGTCATTTACTTGCTTTAATTTACTTAAGCATATCAAGGAGTCGGTGCCAGCCAAGGTTTCTAATTTAAGGACGTTACCTAGAACCCACAAACTTCTTTACTACGTAAAATAAATGTTCCTTAAACTTGGCTGGCACCGACTTCATAGATATGCTTAAGTAAATTAAAGCAAGTAAATGACACAATTATTTTTTACTTTTTAGTGCGTTTTGAGTCGGTTCTATTTTTTGTTAAAAAATTTTTTATAAAGGGCATACATCCAAGGTGGTCCCATTGTCCGCTTGTTAGGATCTGCTGATGATATCCTGGGGAAATTGAAGGAACTCTTCAAATTTTGGAGGCACGCTTACAGCGATTTCGGTTTTTGACTCGGTATCGGTAGCTTTTTGGCTACTAGTGCTATATAATATACTATGACAGTATAGTACGAGTACGCTACGTGGCGATAAATCACTAAAAAGTAAGAAATAAAAATTTTTAACAAAAAATAGAACCGACTCCAAACGCACTAAAAAGTAAAAAATAACTGTGTAATTTAGTTGCTTTAATTTACTTAAGCATATCTAGGAGTCGGTGCCAGCCAAGGTTTCTACTTTCAAGGACGTTACCTAGAACCCACAAACTGCTTTACTACGTAAAATAAATGTTCCTTAAACTTGGCTGGCACCGACTTCATAGATATGCTTCAGTAAATTAAAGCAACTAAATTACACAGTTATTTTTTACTTTTTAGTGCGTTTGGAGTCGGTTCTATTTTTTGTTAAAAATTTTTATAGTGTTTTCTTTCACAAATTAATTTTTATTTATTAAAAGAATATTTATCCCTTGGAAGTGACTTAACTTGAGAACTCTACTCAAATAAATTCGCAAAAAAAAATGAGATATTACTGATGACGAAAAAATTTAAATTATTTTGTTTCTTCTTATATACATAATTAGTCTTAACATTAATGATATAATGTGAAGTATTAAGAATACAAATTAATAAATAATACAACTCTGCGTTCAAAAAAATTCTAAGATGACTTTTAAGTTCATCAAGGAAAAAACATCCAAAAAAAGGTTGACGAACAGGAAAAAACGCAATTTTCTTAAAATATCTATATAATAAGTTTATTTAATTTAAACAAGTAATCCTTTAATAATATTCACATCAAATACTTCAGTAAACAAACCGAGGTAACTACTCAGATTTTTGCATTCTCACTATTTATTTTCCAGTTCTGTAAATGACATCACATCAGCGCTAGACATCAAAGTATATGACGAATCAATAATACAGTCAATGAAAGGCGAAACAATAGGAAAAGTCTCAATACCTTTGTTGAGGATAATGAACAATGAGAAACGGTGGTACGCGCTTAAAGACAGGTCGAAAAAACATAGCGCAAGGGGAAACTGCCCTAGATTATTACTGGAAATGTCTCTTGTATGGAATCCGGTAAGATTTATTTTAATTACAGCGAACACCCGCGACTTACTTTAATTTTCACGCATTTCTTATGCGTGAAAATTAAAGTAAGTTTCCTTCCTACAAAACCAAAAAAAAAAATATTTTAACTGTGACGTGTTTTTTTTTCGAAGATTTTTCCGACATTTTAACAAAATATATACCATAATTTTCCTCATGAATCACCTATTGGTTCCTATTGGTTACAACTTAAAAAACGTTGTGCAATTTTTGAGTTTATCGCAGACAAACAGACAGGCGCTACAGAGGGTTCTCTTTATATAGTTATACAGAGGGTTCTCTTTATATATTTTAGAATTAAAAGTTATGCGTTTGCTTTTCAAAAATGTAAAATATAATAAAATAATAAGCCAGCCCAGTCAGACCTACGCTAGGGTTCACGGCAAACGGCTTACTGCACTTTTGGTATCATGTCCCGTTGCAAGAACAAGCTTATGATCAAGTACACCGGAAGCATTTCGTAGATACTTATTTTAGGGTTGATTTCATTGCAATGCAGTGTATACCGGAACATACTTACGTATACACAAACATCACTGCAGCCTGAATGCAGATGTAGACATTTTTTGTGTATAGGTAAGAGTACCTATTATAATTTATATTATAAATATGATAACTATATTATTATAATAGATATTAATTAAAAAAAAAATTTTACATGTATAATTATTGTAATTATATTAATAATTTTTCAAATATTTTTCTTTCAGGTAAAAGCTTCAATGCGTGTGCTAAGCCCAAAGGAAACCAAATACATACAAAAACCACCTAAATTCGACATTCCACTTATTTATAGTAATTTAATATTTATCAAAAACATTTTCAAATTTTTCCAAACTGGAAATGAACATTATAAGTGAGTTGAAATTCATTATTCTATTGTTTAGTAAGTCAAATACGAGTTTATGAATATTTATTACAGAGCGTTCTATATTTACTAAGACTATTGAACTCACCTCATTATTGATACGAGTAGATTATTATGAAATATGGTTTTTAATATTAAAGAATTAATTTATTTTTACAATTGAATAATGTTTTTAACATTATTGTTGTAGGTAAGCCAAAAAATAAAACGTTAAAATATAGCGCTCAGCCTTCGTTGAACTCTTTTTCCTTGAAGTCATATTTTTTTATTATTTTTAAATAGGTATTGCAAAAATAATATTATTTATATTTTATTAATGTGTGTAAGTGTGTTTTTTTACTTTTAGTAACACACTTGTAGCGACTCTATAATTAAGTTCAATATGCAGAGTATTCCTGAATATTTTGATCTTGATTATTTTTGTTTTTCTATATTACTTTTTTGTTACTGCATTGGAATTATACATTTTGTAAAACATACATTTACATATAAAATAGGCAGGTAGATACATATAACTACAATGTTAGCACTATTTAAAAATTCATGGCAAACAATATAAATGACTCACCACAACCTAACGTTATAATTATGAAGTATTTAATACAGGCAATAATTCCTTTTTATAGGAAGTCGTAAGTCTTCACCTTTACTAGTAGCCATTTTCTTACGGTAGATATAGAAACGTGAATAAATTAATAGTTATTTTTTTTATAAAAACTTATAATGAAAAAAACTAGGTATTTTGATTTATTAGAATTCTACGAATACCTATATATATAATTGGTATTGTATTCAAATGAAAGTAAAAATGACGTATTTTTTTCAGGCGAGTGTTTGAATGGGACAATCAAGAAAAATCAATATGTGCGCTACTCGGTTGGCTGATATTTTGGTACTTTTTTAGAATGTGGATGACACCACTTCTGTTAACGTTACCGTTTGCCCACTACTGGCTTACCCAAAGAAGTAAGTATTTACGTACATTCAAAAATATTAATATTTTTTCTATCGTGGAAGAATACGATAAGGAACTTAAGATAACTTATCCTGAGAACTACATATTATATATTATCCCCCAGGAATATTACTTTTTTCTGGATGAAAAATACCCTGTATTTTAATGTTTTCGGCGCTACTCTTATTTAAACTTATATTGACAATTTACATAAAAAATGTAAAGATTACTAATTAGATCGTGAATAAGTTTTTATTGTTGTAATAACGTATACCTGATTGACATTGATGATATAACGAATTATCATAATTGATTTTCAGATAATAATGTTCCCGTCCCATTGTACCAAATAGCAGATGAAGAATATCAAGAGGAGGAACAGGACACCAAGGTAATATACAACCATATTTAGATTACCATGTTTAGTTACCATCATTAATTGGCAATTTGCCAAATTAACGATAGCTATTATGATTATTATTGGCAATCAAAATACGATTGTTCATTAAATTTACAAATTAAAATAAATGCGGTCCAATTTGTTAAATAATAATAAAACTAAGTATGTAGGCTTAGTAGGTACCTTCTTTCATCAGCATTATCAGTCTATTCACGGCCCACTACAGGGCCAGGTCTCTCTCCTTATAGGAGAGGAGATATGGAGCGTACACCCACCACGACAATGACCGAGACCGACGGCTTAACGTGCTCTTCGAGGCACGGGGGAGTAACACCACCAACATCCCGACTCTGAGCTTGGAATGTACTGAAAATTTCATAGAAGAATAAAAAACTCAGAATTATTCCGTGACCCGATCCAGGATTCGAACCCACTCTCGACTCGACTCAACCAGATAGGCTAACCACTATACCAACGAGGCAGTCCCTACCTACCTACTACCTGGGTACTACTACCTTTAGTACACACAAATCACTATTTGTAGTAACATCCTAGAGAATTTGTTTTCTAACTACCTAGTACCTACTACCTACCTGTATCAACTTGTAAGATAATTTTATTTATTTCGGATATCCTTGATATTTACTTATTTAATTGGCGCAATTTTATTATATCCGTCCCATTCGTAGTATTCAAATAAGTAAAGTAAAACGTGGCATGTGTCCTTACTTAAAAAATTCTAAATACCACGTGCAATAATATATAGCAACATTTCCTTGCCACTCTATATTTAAAGGAGAATGCCAGATCCTAACCCAGAAAGAACACAAATTGTAAATATACTAAAAATATCCTATTATTATATAAATGTTTTAAAATCAGCCATTTTTACTGTTGGACATCGGAATAATATTCTGTTAAAAAAAAGTTAACTTTTTCCTTTTAATTTACACTCTTTACGAATTTGTAAATCTTTATTGTTGCACCGGGTTCTAGCCTTTTAAAGCGTTTTTATTCTATTTTCATCAAAAGAGGTCTCTAAAAGGCTATCCAGAGTTGTTAAGCCTGTTTAAAAATGTGTTTAATGAAGCTTTGCGACTGTCACGTCAGTGTGGCAACTATACGGAACAACAATACGGAAATGGACGATAACCAACGTTAGGCTCGTGTCGAATACTCCGAGTTCTAGAGCTTATCAATGTAATTTATGTTAAAGAGTAAAAAATGCAATAAAATGATGCATAATACATTGTCGTACAATATGTTTTTATTAGTGGGTTAAAGTCCTATACATTGTCTGGCATTCTCCTTTGCATCGAAAGGTACATGAATAATAAGCCTATAAATTAATACATAACGTGGGTGAACTTTTGTTTAAAGTTCAATCTCTGTAAAACATGTCCATAATTCCATAATATCATAGTAATTACCAATATAAAATGTGAGTTCCTCATACCCGTCACAAACCAGTTTTACCGGAGCTTAAAGACGCACGGAAGTATCGCGTATAAAAAATTCTCCGTAAAGATTATTTTTTGCAAGCTTTGTCGATTTAACATAAATATTAGTCATCTCCTATTAAATATGAATAATATTATGTCGATGAATTTTTGAAACTCTGAGGCTTGTATCGAAATAAAATATTTTTTTAATTATGCAACTTTAACGAAGCTTTTTACTTTACCTTAAATATCTAGGTGACTAACATAGGTGCTTGAGATTATTTTTTCAAATTCTTAAATTGCCATTATTTTTTATTTATTTTTACTTAACTTGCAACGCCATCTCATGGATTATATAGTAGTCAGTACTCACGCTACCGAAATAAATAATATTGAGATAGAATCTGTGTTAGAGGATACCTTTCAAACCTTATAATCATATCATATAGTTAAGTACGATCATATGGCATTGTAGAAAGGAAATGTTTTTTTCTTGTATAACGCGTTTTCTGAGGAAAAATAAACTTAAATCTTTTCAAACTTCAGATAAACTTGTTAAAATATATTAGATTTTATTTGATCTTAATAAGTCGGTATAACATGAAGTATTTTACTAGAGATATTAAAATCGAAGAAGTACCAGATTTCGTTTTTGAATAATAAATGTTTTTTTCTTGTATGTCTTGTTTTCTGAGGAAAAGTAGACTGATTTTAGAAATAGAAACTGGCAAAATTAAAAAAAACTTATTAAAATATATAAGATTTTATTTGACGCCAATAAATCGGTACAACATGTAGCCTTTCACTAGGTGCAAATGTGAATCATTAGGTACATTGCCGTTAAGTTTACTCGGCCTGGTTTTTTCCGGATGAGTCACTGTATTTACGTCACGCTTTTTATCGAGAAATCTATCCTTTATCCTTAACCACGGATTTTTTCATTGCTGCGAAGTAGTAGGTAAATAATATAATTACACAGATTATGGCTTAACTAAAATAGATTACGTAGTTTAAAGAAAACTAAAAAATCTAGTAGTAATTTTTTATTAACTACTTATTTACTAGGCTTTGACTACTATCACACTTGATGTTAAGTGATGATGCAATCTAAGATGGAAGCGGGCTAACTTGTTAGGAGTAAGATAAAATCCACAACCCCTTTCGGTTTCCAAAAATAAGAAAAATCTCAATAAACAAAAAAAAAGAACAACGTTAAAGAGAAATTAAGAAAAATCTGCCGGGAATCGAACCCAGGACCTCCGTCTCATAAATCCAGTGCGGATACCACTGCGCCACGGAGGTCGTCTTATCGTTTATCGATATATTATAGAACAGATTTTAACAGCTCATTACTTCGACAGAGAATTTATTCAAATACTTATTTATACAAAAGATAAAATATACACAAATATTAAAAGTTAACAAAAAATATCTAAAAAAGTAACCACTAGATCCAACATTGTTTTGATCAGTTTTTATACCTGTCATAATTATACAATACTCGGTAATTGATGGATTAACAAAGAATGGGATGTGGGAAGATATACCTAATTACGAAACGAATGCTAGTACCGGAAAATACAAACACTTTAAATTTAGTTTTAACAGTCAGTGTCTATTTAGAATGCCGATTACCGTCATAGTAGGTAGGTACGTATTGGCAAAATTTAAAACCAGTCTTCGTCACAGAATACAGGTTATACGAACATTAAAGGTGCGTGATGACGCGCGTCTTAAAAGAGGCCCTTAAAGTTACATCCGGGTCTCAAGTCCCTGGACATCTCGGAGATTTTCTCTTAGTGAGACACGATAAACCCGTTACACGTATAGGGAGTCTATGGAATGCTACGAGCCTACGACATTCGTCTCTCTTAGTGCTCAATGAAATAGAATGACTGCCTCGTTGGCCCAGTGGTTAATCTATGTGGCTAGGGATCTTGAGGTACTGGGTTTGCATTTCCCTTCGAGGAATTTTCAGTAGCATCCCGGTGTCGTCGATTCCGATTACTTGTCTTAACAACAATAAAAGTGATCGTTACAGATTGATCGTTTTCACCCAACGCCTATCAACTATTATTAGATCTGCAGGGTTGGTCTAAGCTCTGTATATCTGTATGAAGTGAGGAGTGATCATGATAAATTTTATAAATAACTAAGGATATGATAACACTAACATTTAGTATCCCCTTCTTCGTCGTTTTCTTTATTACTGAAGATCGTGTCCACATTGCAGTGTCCTTGTTACGGTGTTGACAATCTCCTTCCACTCAGTCCGGTCCTCTGCTGTTTTGACGGCTGTTGTATGGGGGAGGCCCGTGAGCGACTTCACCCAGTCTGACCAGCGGCTAGGTGATCGGCTGCGTGGTTTATAGTGTAAAAATACTAATTGATAATATAGGTTCCCGTATGACTGCTAGGGAGGCGTCGATTAATTGCTTGCCTGGAGCACACAAAATTTAACCCGGCTCTGCATTGTTTCCAATAAAATGAATCAATTAAAGTAATTATTTTGTTTGCTTTTATTAAAGGACGACAAGACGATCAAAGCAAGAATCAACGAACTACAAGATCTCACAATAACAATTAAGACTGCGATCGACTATGTAGTGTCCCTTCTTGAAAGGATAAAGAAGTAAGTTGAAAATTATAATATTACGTTACTGATATATAATTTGAATAACAATAGACAATAAATCACGAGACGAGCGCAAAATCGTAGCTATTGAATCAAGAGTCGAATAAAGAATGGCTCTTAATTTTGAGACTATGCGTATTGCGATAAGGATATCCTTACTTTTTGGAGCTCTGACCACAGTCTGCTTTGGCGTTACAGATAGGCAACAAACTGTAATATTTTCAAAAAAAAAATATCTATACTAAAGCCAAACTCGATTGAGAATAATTGTCAACAAACAAATTAAAAATGAAGATAGAAACCACTAGTCATTTTACACCTAATTTCTTAAATTAACTTGTTAATGACGAATTCGTGACAGTAAATAAGATTAAAACTTAAAACTAATTAATATATTCAATATATTAAATAAGATCTTATAAAAAAACAAAACATGATTTTACATTTATTAGGCATAAAATGTCTTGCATTTTCCACCTTCATTTTAAATTTTTTTGTTGACAAGCATTCTCAATCGAGTTTGGCTTTAGTATAGATCGTAGTGTACATAATTTTATAATTAACTAAAATAGCGAATATAATAGAAGGGATGATTAAAGGAACACAACTCAAGTCCTCTGAATTTTTCCAGTTCTGGTTTATGAATGTTTGTTAAATCATAATATGTACTTGATTTCATAATTGCTTCATTATATATTATAATTACAAAATTGTAATGAATTTAATTTTTCTTTCAGCTTAGTAAACTTTAGCGTGCCATACCTGAGCTACCTGGTCATCATAGCTCTGATTGGTTTATCGATAGCTTTCTATCTGATTCCAGTCAATTACTTATTTATGGCTCTCGGTAAGTAACTCTTATGTAATTTTTCCCCTATTTTAATGAAATTTAAATTCCTTATTTGATTAAAAACATGAATTTTCTGGCTTCACCTTATTTTCTATCTTAGATTATTTACATATAGGTAAATGTGTAAATAATACTTCCGCTAAAAGATCAGATCATACAAAATTTCCATTAAAGTTGGAATTTCCAAAAAAATTTTTCTAGTGAGTACAAAAAAAACTAGCATATTTATTTTTTTAATTTCATTATTCTCGCCTAGATGCTGTTTCACTCAGTCAGAAAATCCTTGTTTAGTAACTACATTTTATTTTATTGATCTAATAACTACTTATTTAAATATATTTTTTTTATTCTTAAAATATACCAATAGATTTTCGGTATACAATCTAGTCAAACTAGTTCATATTGACACTAATATTGTGCGAATGGGGACCATATTGCTTACGAGACCATATTTTAATAGATACCTATTAGTGTCAATGTTTTGGATTGTCACTCAAAGCGCAGGCGTGACTAAAAATGTACGTGGAAGCGGCATCCAGCTGCCGTTCGTGCCTTACCGAGCATATAGTGCAGTTGAATATGACACATTGAAATAAAAGGTTCATTTGTTACAGGTACTTATAAGTTTACTCGTAAGTTCTTAAATCCGAGCAGAGTTCCTAACAACGACCTGCTTGATTTTATATCACGTGTCCCTGATGACGAGAAGATGGTAAGTGATCAAATATTCATCGACGAAAATAAGAACCTCCACACAAATTAAGAAGTTAACAATTTAACAGTTTTATTGTATTTAAAAATCCAGAATGAATTATTGTCCAAAGCGCCTCACGCCATCTTGTATTGAATAGTTTGACACTTTATAAAACACCTATATCAATTTTAAAATTCACGAGTTTTTCTGAAAGATGTATGATAAAAGAAAGCTCTTTTTTCTTCTTTTACAAAAAAAAAATATTTGTGAACAAGCAATTTAAAAATTAAAATCAAATTATTACTAAATCTCACGATTGGCCGAGATTTAAATACGTATATCCTAAAATTCTCCATCATTATCATAATGTTTGACTCTTTAACGAACCCTATGTTAATAATAATGAAGCATCTTCAAGGTATAACACCGACAACTTAACTCCATGCTCAGAAAAACACTGAAAAATTGTTAGAAGAAAGAAAATTATCGTGTTACTTTATTTATATTTAATATTATTTTAATTATTAACAAAAAACATTCTTGTTTGACGGCTGAGTGGTTCAGTGGGTAATGACCCTGCTTCTGCGTCCTAGGCTGTGGGTTCGATTCCCACATCTGGAAATATATTTGTGTGATGAGCATGGATGTTTTCAATATACATGCATGGATGTGTACAATATATATACATATATATATTCATCAGTTATCATAGTACCCATAACACAAGCTACCTAAGCTTACTTTGGGGCTGTATAGCGATGTGTGTAATTGTCCTATAATATTTATTTATTTGTTACAGAAACAATGGCGCGAGCTAAAAGTTCCTGAACCGAACTGTAATACGACAGATCCATCAAAAAGCAGATAGTGAAGACTAAAACGAAAACCTCGAGAGAAATTATACTTCTATGGAGTGCCATATCGAGCGAAGCACGGAGTCAAGACGATGGATAATATATTATGGGACGAATATTAGTGTGCAATATCTGAATATTCTGTAATCTATATTAGGAATTCTTGCGGATACGAATAAGTTATTAATAATTGCCAGAATATTTGCTCAAAATGAAGAAATCATGAATGTAGTAGATCTAGTAAATCCTAGAGATTTGATCTGTATTTAAAAAGTACAACCTAAGTAGGTAATAATGATAAAAAAAACCTATAAGTACAGACCGATCTTGTCCACTTATACTGAATTGTAGTACAAATATTAATAATACTTGATTTAAATTAGGATTATGTAACAGCTCAGCTAGCTTTAGATACGAAATGAAATACAACTTTGAAATTTTTCATTTAGTGCATCAAATAATATAAAACTACCTCAAGCTAGGGGTACTGATAGATCTTGATATTTTAAGCGATTCACATTTGTAAGTGGGTTCTGGAACACCTAGCTCCTTCCAATCTTTCTGCAAAGTAACAAAATGATTCAATATTAGTTATAGGAGTATTTACAATTTGCAGCCTTTTTATACCAAGGCTCAAAATAAGTTGGGAAATTTGGAGCTTAGTTAAACCTATCAAACTGCTTCTATGCAAGTTGACAAATGTTGATGACATGTTGTTGACCTTGTGTTATATATGTTGATGACCTTACCTTGTTAGTACCAGCAACTCTAATTCTCCAGACTACAACTAAGAATTTTTTTAAAATAAATATTGTTAGCTTGATCAAGGACTCGGACCTCATGATAATAATAATATCATAATAATAATATAGTAATAATATAATATAATAATAATAATATAGCCTTTATTCAGATCAGTACAACTTTGGACTAAATACATATAATATTGACAAAAATTGCTTAGTCTAGTCCAATATTTATTTTTTGCTAGTTTTTTGCAGATCTGTTTGCCAATCGGCAAAAGCCTCCTCCAACCTCTTCCATTCGATTCTATCCTTGGCTACTCTACTCCATGTCGCGCTAATGTACCACAGTTATTAATAACAGGAACTACGTAATCTCACATAGACAAATATTAAACAAGACGTACATAGAATGATGGAATGATTCATTGAGAGTTTGTAACCACGTTATTGATGGAGTCATATTTATAAAATATTTTGTTATAGCGTTACTTGAACTGTGATTTATCTTGCATTCAGATATAATAAGTACTTAGTAAATAACTGTATGCCTATAATATTAATAGTTAATTTAGTTGTAATATTTATATCTAAGTTATTGTCAAGTTGCGTAAGTGTATCATATAGAGACTGATGTTACCAATATCGCATTGTCCGGTACTCTTGAAAGGAAATCTATTAAACCATTATTTAACACTCTGTCTGGATTTAAATATTTCCTCCCGAATTTGTAGATCCCTGTAAAGAATTGTAATTGAATAAATGATTGCTCAAAAAGTTAAAATATTTCAAAAATTAACGAGGATTTCACTTTCAACGTCATCCTTGTCAAAATGAATATGAGACTAGTCTATCTAGATAGAATAAGGGGGCGTCCATAAATTACGTGAGGTGTTTAAGGGGGGGAGGGGGTCGAGTCAAATCTCATCTAATCTTACGTTGGAGAGAGGGGGGGTCTCGGCAAATATCACGCAATTTTTTTTCTGATTGAAACAAAAAAAATTATACTATTTTGGTCTATTTAATCCAGATTGTACATGCTTAAGATTTAATGTTAAACGTAATCGTAGTACGATTACGATCATTTACTAATACGTTCGAAAGAAAATAATTTTATTCATACTTCGACGTTATACATTTACTGACTGTCAAACCACCATATTTGTTTTATACCAAATAGCTTAATTTAATCTGAATTTACGGTACAGTGTAGTCCGTCCTTTGTTTTCGCGCCACTGTACTTTACGTAAGAAACTCACATTTTGAAAAATCTCACGTGAGATTCGGGGATGGGGGAGGGGGTTGAATAAAATCTCACGACATCTCACCAGGGGGGGAGGGAGGGGCAGAAAATTAAAAAAAACACCTCACGTAATTTATGGACGCCCCCTAAGGTTACAAATCGCAAGGTAAGTGTTATCGTACGTACCTAAACTCATTAGGAAATAATTAAATGGAAGAAAATACAATCCGACAGATGCAGCTAGCAGCATTACCATTGCAACTACACTCAAAAATGGTACTTTGAATGTTAACAAACTGAAACAAGTAAAAATAAATTAATTCTAAATCAACAAAGCTTTGCTGAATTATTTCTGCGTAAAAATCTCACTTATAAAGTCTTTCGGCATACGATCTAATGAAATCAATCCCATTTGTGATCGTTATCGACATCTTTTGTATTTCCTGTATTCTTCCGCTGACTCTCTTCTCGTCCTGAAATTAATATCTAATAAATAAATGATCTATGTGTTGTTGGTAAATGTACCTGAAAATATCTAATCGTAGGTGTAATGATTTATCCATAATTCAACTAAAGTAGCAAAGCGTCTTTAGCCTCAAATGAGACTTAAAATGACTACGATGTTACAGGATAGGTATAAAGATGAGTCATACATTGTTTGCCCCAGAAAAAATTAAATGTTTATGCGTGAAATGAAAAAATCCTATCTAATTTAATAATAAATAGTATATTTGGCCCTGCATAGAGGGGTTATTGCATAAGCAGTACCATAAACTCTTACTAAAATACCTGCCTAAAAGGTTATTTTAGTAAAAAATATTGTAATAAGTAATTTAACGAACACAAAGTGAAATAATTGTTTTATTATGTCATACTTAGTGTTATCTTAACTACCGAAAACAAAAACTTATGAAACGACTCAATAGGAATTAAAAATAATACCTTTTTTTAGGTTTATTTTAAAACTCCGCTAGTTCTAATATTTCTATATATATTTAAAAATTATAATTATAAATCTATTTTATTTCGTTCATTTTGTTAGGTCTTAAGGTGTTTTTCATATAAATTCACAGGCAGTTTTTGGGACATCTCCTTTAATTTGATTTTAAAATGAAAATGCCGAGTATGAGATTTTACCGAACCGTTGCGCCAAAACATAACGTCAATTTTAATTGCTTTAAAACAATGCCATCTATATAAAACGTGCGAAAACACTGAATTTCCATACAAATCGACGTTGCGTTTTTACGCTGTGACTCGGTAAAAAGCTCACACTCGCCATTCAAAATACAAAATATATTCTACTTAGATGTTATCTAAGCCAGTGTCCAATATTAATTTAGGTTAGTAATAACTGCAACTCAAATTAAAGATCAACCTTTGTAAGAATGGAATGAAAATTTTACAGCGATTTTTGGAGCTCAACGTTTCAAATAGAAAGCGCGCGGATAAAATTCAATTATTGGACTTCGACGGACAGGGGGACGTAATGCAATTAGCGACGCTTGGGATACGGTAATATTGTTTTCGTATCCAACCAAATCAAGTTTGCTTCTCTCCCATAGTATAGTTATGTGTGTATAGGTTTTTGAACAATATTAAAAATATCATTTACTATCAATTACCTACTCATTCTCTCAGACTTGAATCAGTAGAAAGGCAATTTGTCAAATACCTAGCATTTAAGGACTTCAAGCAATTTATTAACTACGGAGAAGCCTGTGAACATTATAAATTAGACTCCCTAGAACATAGAAGAAACCAAAGTGACATTATTTTGCTTCAATCAGTACTGACGGGCCGTACCGATTATCCTAGCTTACTATCAGCTCTATCATTAAATGCATCGTCATTTAGACCCAGGAAAACTCGCCTTTTAATAGTACCTAAAACCAATACATTTTATGGCCAGAACTCTGTCTTGATACGATTAGCACGGAGCTAAAACATAAATTACGCACAATTAGACCTCTTTCACCTTACAAAAGCGCAGTTGAGAAAAGAAATTGCTGCTCACCATTCCAATTTGAAACCTACAAGCAGAAGCAGGCACTAAGCACACATGCACACACACACAGACACACACACACACACACACACACACACCCTTATTTTTAAGACCAACATCTGTACCCTTTCTATTAGAAACTAAAAAACCTATTGTTATAAACACCACCATGTTATAATGGCAACTGGCAAAATCAAATAAATCACGTGTATTTCTAGCCTGATCAGAAAAATATAAAACCTGAATTGGGGGCGCCACTCTTAGTTACGACTAAAAGTAGCCTAGTAGAAGTATCTTTTTGAGGAGGGTATTTTCATTTTTCTGAATATTTGGAATAAATGAATTTTTATTGTTAAAACTTTGAATATCTATGTTCTATAGAGATCGGGCTTAGTATGATATCTCAATCTATAAATCAGTCTGATTTTGGTTTACAATCATTAAACTAAGTAACGAACTTGACCCACCTACCTTATTTTCATCATCGTTTACACAATCTTGTACAATACGCACGTTATCTGTAAAAAAAATAAGTCATTGACAAAGTTCTCGAAGTAAGATTACAGCTTGATAAAAATAATATGCGTATCTAAACAGTAATTTATTAAAAAGATCTAATTAATAAAATGTACATAACAAAGTATCCATATTTAAGGGTGCCGATTCATAACCGACAGCAGACGACGTGTCGCACTGACACTGTTAATTTATGTGTACCTATTTTATAAAAGACGTGTCATGAAAATTCTTTCATAGAAATGCGTACAACCCCGTAGTATCGAGTTGACTCGTCGCCTGTAGTTTTCGTCTGCAGTCAGCTACGAATTTGCAGACTTTTGATAAATTAACGGAAGTAAGAAATAATGAAAAGTAAGTAATAAAACTATACATATATAATACCTCGATTCCTACAAAATATCAATTGGTAAAGGAAAGGCAGTAGGAGCAGCAGTGGCATGATCCATAACCTTAGATAATAGCAGAAAACCAACCATCCCACTAGAGTACAAAATGAATACTCTCTGTCATCCCACTCGAATACTCGTCTGTTAATAAAGAAAACGAAGATAAAGATTAGTTCAGAAAGAAACATACATAATAATAAAAAAGGTTTAATTAAGATTAAGAAGTTAAAATAAAAAAAACCCAGACATAATGGGAAAACATACAATGGATCTCCTTCGTATGTAGATAGCTAAGAACAATTTCGCGGTCAGCTTTCGAAAATTAGAACGAAAAACGAATTAGAACGTCTGACGACCTCCGTGGCGCAGTGGTATGCGCGGTGGATTTATAAGACGGAGGTCCTGGGTTCGATTCCCGGCGGGACAGATTGAGATTTTTCTTAATTTGTCTTGGTCTGGCTGGTGGGAGGCTTTCGCCGTGGCTAGTTACCGCCCTACCGACAAAGACGTACTGCCAAGCGAATTAGCGTTCCGGTACGATGTCGTGTAGAAACCGAAAACAGTGTGGATTTCATCCTACTCCTAACAAGTTAGCCCGCTTCCATCTTAGATTGCATCATCACTTAACATCAGGTGTGATAGCAGTCAAGGGCTAACTTGTAGTCGATAAAAAAAAAAGAAAACGGCACTATAATCGGCCTATTTATTTAGAAGCCTCGTAGCGACAGAGCCCTATTTTACCTTCGAAGTTAAAAATAAGCGTATGTCTATGTAAGTAGATATATAAAATTAAAAGTAATGAACTGATTTTGTCCTCCGTGACGTGTCCGGCAAAGGCGTTACTTTGGCTCTAATGTCAGGAGTGGGCACGGAGCTGACTGACGAATCAAAACTTAATTTTGAAAATCCGGTTGCACGACTCGCAGAACAACTTTTTAGGAGTAGGATGAAATCCACACTCTTTTCGGTTTCCACACAACATTGTATCGTTTCGCCTTCGCAGGAACACTCACATTCTTTCCCTTCTGTACAATGTCCTGTTCAATCCTACTGCTCCAATATACCTAAAAGAGCGATTTCACTTCCTCCATTCCACTCACTGTCGCTCTCTTAGATCCGAAGATAACCTAGTCCTAAAAATTCCCTCTCACAACACTTCCTTCTACTCTAAATCCTTCTCTGTGAAAGCTGCTCGGCTATGGAATTCCTTGCCTCTCGAAATTCGGCGTGCACAATCGTTAGCTTCATTTAAACGGCTGGTGAATGTGCACTTCTATCCCCCATAACCTCGTTATGATACCACTATATTATTACACATTAATTTATCTTTTTATACCAAATTTTAACTAATTTGTTACCGTCTCCCTTGAATATCGTCTAGATTTTATTTGTTCTCTGTCTATAATTTTCCTTTATTTATTAATTTGTTTTTTTATGTGAATTCGTATAGGTACTTTTATATGTATGTATGTATGTATGTATGTTATGTATGTATTTATGATATGTATGTATGTATGTAAATATGTATGTATATGTTTGCATTCAGTATTTTATTTAGGGCATAAGTATTTTATGTAAGTATATTTTTATTTGATACTATAGTTCCTTTAATTGTGTGTACGTACACCCGAACCTTCTCTAATGGATGCACTTTTCCTCTCCAATATTGGTTGTCTGGAAGAGATCGCTCATTAGCGATAAGACCGCCAATTGTACATTGTTTTTATTTTTAATGTATTTTCTATTTTGTAAGCTCTTTTCTTTGGTGTACAATAAAGAATATTTCATTCATTCATTCATTCATTCATCGTACCGGAACGCTAAATCGCTTGGCGGTACGTCTTTTTCGGTAGGGTGGTAACTAGCCACGGCGAAAGCCTCCCACCAGCCACTGACCACTACTACTACGTACTGATAGGAGATAAAATCAATTTGGCCTGGTCTTCCGAAGATGCCGTTTTGGGTCAAGGTCATGAAGTTACGAGATGGTACTTACTTGTAATATTCATTGAGTTCTTCAGTTAAACTCAAAAGGTCTGATATGTGTTTGGTGTTGTTATAGATTAATGCAAGATCTACTTTTGGTGGTTTCTTTATATGTTTTACTTCCTTAGCTTGGAATAACTTTACGGTTGCTTTTACCTGCGATTAAATTGTTTTATTTTACTAGCTTATAGAGAGTAGATGTAATTCTATATATTTCAGTTTTTATTTTGTTGCTTGTCGGTAGGTTTTGTACAGTATATTACCTACCCTACATTTCTTCGACCCAATCGTTTTGGTTCTTCAATCCTGATTCGCACTGGGAAGATATAAAATACCCTTACAGCCGTCGTCTTCCCTATCATACAGAAGAATTTGGGCATCTTCAAATCAAGGTTGAACAGAAACCTTACATATAAGCACGTTCCATCGTAAGGTGCATCTTTGACCTTGACTTTGACCGTTACGATTGATAGCCAAGCGATCTCCAATACATTATAATAAAAAAAAAGTACTTCCACCGACACTCTACCTTTTTAGGTAACATCGTAACTAAACTGCTGAGATTGTTGATACAGAGTGTTTCTGCATACGTGATCAGGTTTCTATGTGTTTGTATCTATCGCTAGCCACGAAAGGTTTTCATATGAAATAAGATTATATAGTAAATTACATATGAAAAGTGTACTTACAGGATTCCAAGCTAAAGTCATTTGTAGTTGTATCCTCGGGCAGTTTCCCTCCGCGTTGTTTCGTTTCCTTTTATCTTTTAAGGCATACGATCGGACCACGCCATTGCTAATTCTAAGTAACGGTATCGACACCTTTCCTATAGATTCGTTTAGTAAGGCATTCTTTAATGAACTATCGTAGACTTTTATATCAAGAGTTGATGTTATGTCGTATATGTTACTGGAAATGTTGAAATTTTTATAGGCATTTGACAAAATTAAAAACTATAGTAACTTTATTATATGAGATATACTATCTTTGCATTATTTGCACTTTGTTATAGATTTAAGACTTGACTTATACTCGACTCAGAATACAGAAAACAAGTTAGAAATAAATACTTAATCGGCCATGCCTTTAACAAAAATAGGAGTAAAGAAGCACTTAATGAACTTAACATGAAAACAGTAAAAAAATAGTAGACATGTTTATTTATTCATAGTAGGTTATCATAACCAACGGTTAATAGAAGCTAACCGTCGGTTACTATAAATTTACTGTTCACGACAATCCGTACGCCTGTTAAGGACGTAAACCGGGCGGTTGTCTTAACCGAGCTTACATCCTTAACCGGCGTACGGGTTGCCATGAACATTAAATTTATAATAACGGACGGTTAGCTTATGTTAACCGTTGGTTATAATAACCGAAATCTTGGTGCACACAGGCCTTAGTGTAGCCTCAGGACCTTCATTACTTACAAATCGTAACATTTGTTCCACACGGGTTCTGCACTTGTACCAGCGCGATTAGTTTCTACTCTCTCATTATCTATTTCCAAGGTGCAATATGCATTTGGCTTACTGGTCAAACCTTTGGCTCCGATAACAATCACGTTTAAGATTCCAACTACGGCCCATTCGCAGGGATTAGTTAGTATTTTCTGAAATATAAAAATCTTAAAGGTCTGTTTTTTTTTCATAAAAAGTATTTGAACAATGAAGGTGGTATTTTACGCTCAATGTCAGTTTTGGGTTTTTAATATTATTTCATTTCAATAAAAGATAATTTAAAGTTTTTTTTATTCTGCCAATAATTTGTTCTTTACCATATTAGGTAGGTATTATTCACGGAAACGTAATGGATGAGGTCATTGAGTCAGAGACCATAATTCTAAAATGAATTCTTCTTTTATAAAGTTACAAAAAATAAATTTAAAACGAACGGTCTGATGCTCTCGGAGAAAAAATACTGGCGAAGCGAGGCTATTACATACTTACATGGCTCTTAACACATTCACGTAAGTCCATCAAGCAGTTGTTCGTAGTGTCTGGCGATCGTATCGCACACATGGTGACTGAAATGTGGACTGTACCATATCCATCGTCTAGTGGTTGCCAAATCTCGTGAGTGCGCTCCTTGTCGTACTCAGACAGATCTAAAATACAACTTCAATAGAGGAATTATTAATTAGAACCTGCGCAGACAGACTCCAAGAGGACATTTACGCGTTCTAAGTTCTGCGTTGCGGTCTCTATGATGCACGCCGCAGATCGCGGTTTTTCTGCCTGATTTCTGCACGGTGTTCTAAAGTTACGAACGTAACGTAGAACTCAGAACGTTAACGTTAACATTATTCTTACGTAAAGCCTTACTAGGAAAATGAAATATCTGAGATGGGGGAACCAAAAGTACCTTTTAGCATTCTGAGCAGTAATGTAAAGAAATTAGTTCCAATTTAATTCGCAATATGCTGAGGTTTTTATTTTTCTGGTCAGGCTATAATAATATATATTAAAAACGGCTGGCTCAGACTTCGTTTCTGAATTTGAATTCTTTTATTTTTTTATCCATAAAATGTGTGTCTGTGATAATATTATAGAGCTCGTTATAGGCAATGTCAGATTTTGAAACTTATGTAAGAAATCATTGCTATCTAACTATATTATATTAGCAATTTTTTGACTCGTAGATATGGATGGATGGATCGATGTTGGCTTTTTTGTGATTTTTACAAAAAGTACTGAACGGATTTAGGTGCTAATTTTGCTAATCACGATTGATATAATTTAAAATAGGTTTGTCTTTGTCTGAAAAATGTCTGTTCATCATAAACTATAAATAAAATGAAAGTGGCTGTCTAATAATTTCAGAATAACCGAACCGAAAGAATGATATCAAGTTAATTACCTACCTGCCCATAAAGTTTTTCATTTTTCCTTTATCCGTTAAAGTTATCTTTAATACACTATTTTGGTAGAGATGAAATCGAAATCTTTGATTCCATTTTGGATTTTGACTACTCGGTACAGTTTTGGATTTAAAAGTTTCTGTTCCCAGCCTAAAATATAAAAAACACGTTAATTATAATTCGAATTAACTATAACGATTTCCATTTATTTTCAGTTTTTAGGGTTTCATTACGTAAAAGATACCCTTCAAGGAGTAATTACACAGAAACGCGTGGTGCTCGGTGTTTTTTTATATATTATGAGCTAGCGTTTGACTGCAGTCACGTAAGCGAAGATGCAGCCTACGGTAGAACGCGCTTGCCTAAAAGATGCCCAATTCATTCTCGCCTTGAAGATACCCAAATTAGACGTGGAAAGGAAGATGCCTATTCACTCTCGGATTCAAGATACCCAAATTGTAGATGATAGGGAAACGAAAACTGGAAAGGCATTTAATATCTTAGCAGAGCGAAATTTGTTGCTATTTGTCCGTACCTCGGAGATCAGTCCCGACCAATATCAATAACATCTGATTGTTACAGAATCTGACTTGTTTTTTTTTATTGTATATCCTTTGTCTAATATCATAAGGTAGGTACATACCGAAATTTACAGTACAGATTATGCGATATTCCATCATTGGGTACTGGCGGGAGACATTTAGCTTCCACTAATACTAAAATTACGATGGTATCCCATTTTCGGTCAAGCTTTTTAACCTGCAATAAAAATATCTAATAGATACCACTTATAAAAAAATGTATACAAATAAATAAAATTGAAGTGACTGTTTGTAATTTCAGCTTTTCACCTACATAACAAAATAATTTGTTTTGTCTATCTGTTTGTTTTGGCTAATCTCTGAAACTAAACGCGAAATCTCGGTACGCGCTCGATATGCAAGACAGCCTCGGCTGTGCCGCAGTGACGAAACTAAATGGAAACGCAAAGTAGGCAAATGTAACAAGATGCTAGAGGCGACAGCCCTAGCATGTTTATGTACCGCGCGGCTGTATGTATTTAAATTCAAAGATAGGCCGAGTTAAAATACTGTACACATTACTTTTATTATTAATATTACCGTGGCTAAAATTTCCTGCACCCAAAATTCAAAAAAGACTTTTTTCTTACCTTATCTTTTATTTTGGAAACAGTTGTATCGACTATAGAATTGCTACGTACACTTCCATTTCTCTTATCTAAACTAATTAAAGAACTCGGGCGCCACCTGTTAGTAAAAGTAAGAACATGATAATAAGACAGAACCTGCCTTCCGGTGATAGAGTTACTACAAATCGTGAATTTGAAATTGAAACTTGACGTTATAAAAAAGTGATTTTATATAAGGCCTACTAGAAATAAATTAATTTGAATTCAACGGTACCTACGTCACATATTATTTTGAAAAATATTTACTACAGGATTTCATCAATAATAATGTATAAGTATAAGTAAAAATACTATATATAGATTTCTACTTTCTTCTACATAACTGCTGATACAAAATTACAAAACTATTGTAACTTTACTTCAATAGATAAACATCAAATGATATAACTAAACACAAATAAATCAAAACAGTAAACAAAATAATTAATTTGATTAAAATTACATACAAGCTTGTGTTTCTCGGTGCCTGCCATTCCGTCGCAGTGTTTGTAAGCATGGCCTCCATTTCAGTACATTACTATAATTTTAAATAAAAAAAAAGGCCTAATAAAAGGCCTGCTAAATTAAAAAATTATTTTATCAAATGATATGCACTCAATTAATCGCATCTACTTAGTAAATGAACTACTATCGATACTGCGATTAGGTATTCCGTAATTTCTTTACCAACACTAATAATATCAGCTTATCAATGTAAATTAATGATAAAAGTGTTTAATCCGTGATTTAATTGATGAGATGTAGGTACCTCTGTCCCAATGAGCGATAAGCTGAGGCCGTTCACTGTGGCTGCACTGTCGCAAGCAGCCTCGCACCTCCCACGTCCCAAATATATCCACATACCGTGCGTAAGGGGCATATTAACGGAAACTTAAACCAGAGCTTCAGTTTATGACTCTGAGCCGATTAGTGTTAGAATTTACACACAGCATGGAATCACCCATGTAGTTAATCTCGTTACGATCTTAAATTAAAAACAAATAAAATAGGATTTTTAACATAAACTAGCAATGTAAAAGTAATTACAATAAAATTATTACCATAAAAACAAAAAACCCGACTGCTTAGAAGTTATGAACTGAAAAGAGAAAAACAAGGATCACTATATCTGTATAAAATTATAAATACTTTATGGTGCTGCAAACAGGGACAAAATACTTTAACCTGCGGGGAAAGTAAGATCTACCAAAACTACGTTTGTCCCCGCCTGCAGCACTATAAAGTATTTAGAATTTTATACAGATGTAGTGATCCTTGTTTTCTCTTTTCAGTTCATAACTTCTAAGCAGTCGGGTTTTTTGTTTTTATACTAATAATTTTATTTGAGACTTTTTAGTTTTAGTTTATGGTATAGAAATGAGACGGTGCCCTTAGTACACTTTTTGCCATTTTTTGTTAAAAAAGTAATATGAACATGATATGATATTCAGATTTTTGAAATGGTCTTTTTGCGACCTTTTAATTGGTACCCATATTGCTAAGATAAGAGAAAAAAATACACACATCCCCCCTTTTTCCCCAATTAGTGCCGCCATTTTGAAAATTTATATAGCCTATGTCACTACCACAATTTTGAAAAATTCAACGACACCTCAAATGTCAAAATCCGTTCAGCAGAAGAAATGGACATACATACATATATACATACATACATACATACATACATACATACATACATACATACATACATACATACATACATACATACATACATACATACATACATACATACGCTCGAAAAACATAACCCTCTTTTGGACGCAGTCGGGTAAAAAGCACGTCGTAATCAGCTGCTCAGAGTCCAACGGTACGCGCTGCGCGGCTACGTCGCCCGTAATAGTTATTATAGGTACATTGCGTGCCCAAAATTATCAAAATCAGTGACCCCTTCATTTCCGACGCATGTGGTAGGTACTCGTTATATTAGTAATGCCCTATCGACCGTTAGACCAATCTTACTTTTATTTCTTTTTCTTTTACTTTTTCATGAATAGCGACACCTACTGACCTTTTGCACTCTGTAGCGCGGTAGAGGTATGCAAATGTCCGTGTCAGAAACAGCCAGCGGCGAAACTGGAGTAAGTGGAATGGATACTGATTACAACAGCGGAATAAAAATATTTCTAGAACCAGTAACAAAAAATTTAAAAATTACCTGCAAAATGTTTACGCACTTAGGACATTTTACATACCACCATCCATGGCATTCATAAATTAATTACAAGATACCGAACGAACGTATGTCTTAAACATTCGATTACTACCAAATAAAATACGGAAAGAAAAGCTAAACCGCCAAAATCTCCCACTAGACCAGACCTGAACTAATAAAAAATAATAACAATCGGCTGTCAGAAATCGAAAACGGAACCTTCGAAGGACTAAATAGGTAGATATGTCCACACCTGCACACTTTAGAACTGATAAAAAATAAATAACTGAAGAACGAAATAAACTTTTAAAAAATAACTTAAAATTGAATCAGCTGATATCTGTGCCAAGTTCAATAAACTTTCCTGTTAAATTACCTACTGTAAAACGCGGGCGGCAAGTGTTTAAATGTGCGTGTTTGTCGGCATCCCTTGTTGCGGTAGCGTTCAGAAAGAGCGGTGCCGTTGTCGGTCTTTTAAAAGGCCGACAATCGCACCGCGCCTGTTTTTACGCTCGCTGCCGGCGGTGTCGGCATTTCAAACTAATTTGTAATCTATTAATGGAAAGTGCATTGACCTTGGTCGTCGATCAGCTGTTACGTTTGTTATTTTAATGAATTCTAGTGCGTAAGTAGGTACATAACTGCCTTGGGGTTAATGGCTGGCTGGCTTTAGGGTAATTTATGGATGTATTGGATGGCGTTATGCGTACTGTAGTAAGTGAGCAGATATTTCGTAATGCTTTATAATTTTTTAGTTATTGGTTCTGGAAACAATTTTTATTTTCTATTGTAATCTGTAGGCATATGACTTGCTCCAGTTTCGCCGCTGGCTAATAATTCAAACTCACCTTATATATACTAAAGCCAAACTCGATTGAGAATGCTTGTCAACAAACAAATTAAAAATGGAAATAGAAATCACTAGTCATTTTACACCTAATTTTTTAGTTAACTTGTTTCATGTTGTTATTCATGACAATAAATTCGATTAATAAGCTTAAAACTAATTAATATATTCAATATCTTTAAATAAGATTTTATAAAAAAAAAAACAAAATATAATTTTAAATTTATTAGACATAAAATGTGTTGCATTTTCTACCTTCATTTTAAATTTGTCTGTTGACAAGCGTTCTCAATCGAGTTTGGCTTTAATATAGGTACCAACTAATCCTAATACATCAAACGTAAACTATATAAAGGAGTGATATATTGTGGAGGTACCAAACTGTTAGCGGGTTACTTGGCAATTTGTCCTCAAATCAGAAGAAAACAATAATATGAACGTTGCTCAGCAACTCGCAAGTACTTAATTTGAACCTATCTAATTATTGCATAATTATTGTGTTGTATTGAGAATTACACTATACTAAAGCCAAACTCAATTGAGAATGCTTGTCAACAAACAAATTAAAAATGAAGGTAGAAACCACTAGTCATTTTACACCTAATTTTTCAAGTTAACATGTTAATGACGAATTCATGACAATAAATTAGATTAGTAAGCTTAAAACTAATTAATATATTCAATATCTTTTAAATAAGATTTTATAAAAAAACAAAACATAATTTTGAATTTATTAGGCATAAAATGTGTTGCATTTTCTACCTTCACTTTAAATTTGTTTGTTGACAAGCATTCTCAATCGAGTTTGGCTTTAGTATAGGTAGCACACTTTTATGCCAATAATATTTAGGAAATATAAATCTTATATCTTAAAGTAGAATATTTTTTTAGCATTTTAGTTATTTTAAAGTGCCACTCTCTCTAAACTAAAACCTCTAAAACTATACTATGCACTCGATTTACTTGAAATTTAATGTAATTACCTAATTGGGTAATCATTTTGCGATTTGACCGTTCACTAAGAACGGATTTCTCGGTATTCCAAATGGAACGGGTTCTACGCGGGAGAAACTGCAGGGTACAGCTAGTTAACTACTATAGTGCTACAAATTTATCTGGCCCGGTGAGGGTGTCGCTGTGGTCGCTATTTCTATTTTATCTAAGACAAACCAAAAATGTTACAGCTGCGACGATAGTTCTTGTCTTGGCCGCCGGATTAAATTAGTTTGTAGCACTGTACAACTCTTCCTACTACTTACGCCATCTATTGTCAACATAAATAATTAAAGGCAAAACATTAGCGTTCATTGCTGCGAGTTCCAGTTAAAGGCGTCGTTTTGAAAAAACACTTAACAATACTAAAATACGAAAAAATGCGTTGCCACAAACCACCAAGTAATCCAACATGAATGATTTAACTTTTTAAGATCATAGACTATTCTATAACCACTATGCGCGTCAAGCCTTATTTTCTGCCATCTAGTGTTGTTTTTAGACAGCTTAAAATGAGTTTTAACACCATCGATGCTAGATGTCGCTAGTTTATTTGTAAATATATAATCAGTACGTCTGTTTCACTCTCATGCTGTAGACCTTTACATAACTATGCGAGAAGCAGTTAGAATTTTGCAGCAATAACTCCACAACGATCGAGCTTGTACGAGGACTCCACAAACAATTATACAAAGAAACAAACTCTCCCGTTTTACAATTTTGGTATAGATATAATTATATTTTTATTTATCGCCACATATAAGAACACAAATGTTAAATTTGAAAATCCATTTAAATACTTATAAGAAATACAAACTTTCAAACTGCATAATATCTTAAATTAAAATGTATGAAATAGTAAAAAATTCGATATTTTTTTGCTTTATCTAGGCTAAACATTAATTATTGTATCCATTATATCAAGCTTGTATGTCTTCTAATTAAGTAAGTAATTTTGATCATCTGTCAATGAATGGGCTGAATGTAGACTTCGAGAAAATGTTGTATGTACGACTTGGTGGGGGAAACTGTTGAGCCCCCTGAATTTTTGCGTATGAAATGAAAAATTATTTATCTATTTTTACTTTTTCATATTCTGTGACGTTTTGTTGTGTCTACTCCCCGCTAGGCGCTACTGCGGCGCTAGTGGCCTAAGCGTCGGTTGTGTCCTCAAACAGAAAACAATTTAATGATGGCGCTTTAGTCAATAGTGGCGCTAATGTCACTTTCTAGTTTCCTTCTACTTCTAGCGTCCAATTTGTGCTACGTTTTTCGATAGTGCAGTGTTATTAATTAGAGGTTATGTAGAAAAATATTTATATTTGCAGTGCTGTGTTTCTTGTATATTGTTTTGCTTAAATTATAAAAATGGAAAGCAGAAAGGAGACTTTGGGTGCTGTGAAAATATGTCGGTTTTGCTTAGTGCAAAACAGACCTTTAGGGAGTTTGTACGATAAAACCAAATCCAAAAATACAGTGACACTTCCATTAAAAATCTTAACAAACGTATCAATTGAGGTATGTTAATAATTTACACGTTATTCTACTTACAATAATAATTTAGAATGGACGCCACCTATAACTATCTCTGCCATCGCGATGTCTTACAACGTAATGGCGCCGTAAACTGTATGTGGCATTATATAGCTACTATTGACAAGCGTACAATACTATTCTATCTGAAATAAAGTTTGTCTGCTTTATTGATTACGTTTCTAAATGTTAACATATGTAGCGCCATCTAGTGGTTAAGGAAATAAAAAGATATTTTTAAAATATTTTTAATTTCTACAGGTACTTCCATCTGATAAAAAACCAACTTTCATATGTGACCGCTGCAAGTTCTTCATGAACATGTTCTATGAATATAAGCACATAGTCCGTCAAGCTGATGAGACTATCCATCATTATTTGCAAAGTGGTACTCCTCTTGCGGCTGTCTCTTGGCCTTCTTCCCTGTCTAAAGTAAGTGGCTTACTATTTTCGTATAGACATAGAACACAATTTTCATATAGAGGTAGTTTCTTATACAGTTCAAAGTTTCATACCTAATCATTTACAGCTATATTATGGTGTATGATAAAGTGATTTTTAGTCAACAATATAATA
The DNA here is from genome assembly GCA_034621355.1 of Mycalesis mineus. Classification (NCBI taxonomy): domain Eukaryota; kingdom Metazoa; phylum Arthropoda; class Insecta; order Lepidoptera; family Nymphalidae; genus Mycalesis; species Mycalesis mineus. Next base: position 8,709,598 of record CM067884.1, read on the forward strand.
TGACTAATTTCCCTCTATTTGTCTTGTAAAGAACTCTATTATGAGAACAATATATTTTATGTAAAATTTGAACAAATACCATTTTTGTGTCAGATTTAACTTAGGATAGACTTCCTTCACAAATGTTAAATGTGGAACGACTTATTATGCATTTATAGAATAGAAAGAAATTCTAGTTATATCTTACAAGAACAGCAGATCTAATTTTTATACAAGATGTGACCGCGGTTTCACCCACATAGTACCTGTCGAATGGAAATATTATGGTAAAACTTCCATGTTTACTCCACAGTATAGTCTATCTCCATACTCAATTTTAAATATATTGGTCCAATAGTTGTGACGTAAAGGAATAACTAATATAAACATTCAGACACAAACTTATATTGGTTTGACTATATGAATCAAAACGTTCACATCGTGTGTCGATGAAGATTACTCAGACTTTTAGCAATGTCAGGTATGGAATTTTGGGTAGACAATCGTGATGTAATCAATATAGAGCAAGGCAGGTTTGTGAGCTTGGAGTATATAGTCAAATAGGTTGCTTAGGAGAACACTATATGTAGCTTGGTATGTTAGTTTGACAAATATACATTGCATTAGTACATAAATATATATTTATTACATACTTGTTTTTAGATATTCCGTAGCATAAGTGAGCCAGAGACTGTTAAAACGGTAGTGGAGGGTGGTGCGACTATTCAAGTCACATCTAACGTCACTTCTGATAGCGATGAAGAAGATGGGAATGTATATAATGTCAAGGTAAAGTGGCTTTAACACTTGTTTTCTGAAAAACTGTGTGTGCAGTATAATGTCAATAAGATGGCAGGAAGTTGGAGGACATTAGGAAATTTTCAGCTGTATTCTTTCTGTAACCAACTAGCAGATTTTGATATAGGGTTTGTTAAGGAATATACATACATATACCATCATACCTCATTCCCATAGAGGTGGGCCGAGACCATGTCCTTCTCTCTCTCACTTTTTCCAATTTCGACTAACCTTTCATATATTATCGGTTTAGGTTACTTTTGACCTGGCCTATAGTTACAATGTCTTGGATTTGATCCAGAAGCATTCACCTTGGATTATTGTTTGATTGATGTAAATAGAAAAAACAGTATATTAATTGGATTCTAAAATTCTTTATTTTTTATAATATAATAATTATTTATATTTATAATATTTATTAATATAATATTATTATATAATAATATTTATATATAATATTTATTTATATAATATTATTATATCTTTACATGAAGGATAATTTTCATCACTTGAGTCACATATTTTGCTATATAAACACTGCACAACAAATGAATGTGTCAGGGTCTCAATAGCTATTTTAAGTGGATATGAGCATAGTCAAGAATTTTATTATAAACAAATATTTATTTCAGATTGGTGACGATGACAATACGAAAGCTTGTATAAAAGTAGTAACAAGTAAAGATGTCAAAACTAAAGAGAACTCAAGGGGTAAAGGTAATTAAGTGTGCGCTACTTGGATCTATATTTTTATTTTTCTTTTCTTTGTCTAAGTTGCAGTTGCATTCCCAAACTTTATTTAGTTGATGCGTGTGTTCATAGCTATGTCCTTTTTTTATATGTATGAATAATTTGTTACTACTTCTTTGATTCAAATTATAGTGTGGTAATTTGATTTTAATCTGTCCCAGTATACTTGGGGATTATTTCTTTTTAATTACTAATGTATTTTTAATTAACATGAACCACAGATATACTATAATTTGAGTCAGTTTTTACTGTATTTATGCATGATGATTTTTTAGTGTATTTCAGTGCATATGTAAGTAATTTTGCATGACTCGTGAGTATGCATATGCAGACATCAACATCTGTATTCTTTATTCAAATAATTCTGTCAATTATCATTGTGTGTGTGACATTCCAATCAGTGTGTCGGTTTTCGAAGTAGTCTCATGATTGGAGGGTTCAAGATGCAGACCAATAGATGATGTTGATATGTTGGTAGTTGGTTCTATATTTTCTTATGCAATTTTATATTTTTTTTATTTAGGTATGTTATCTTTTGCTACCTACTGATAATGTAGAAATATTAATATTTGTAGCATATTTTTGACCAGTTAGGCTTTTACATTAGTACTTTTAGTAATGAATTTAGATACATTATGGTTTAGATTTTATATTTCCTTATCAAAATCTAATTTTAATGATAAAAACCACCGTTACCTATCACAAACAGGTAGTTGGTACCCAAGGTAATAGTAGCATTTATGATTGAATCACAAATGTTATAGTTACCTAAGTTTATCAGGTATTAATCATAAATGCTACCATTTTCTAAGTTCATCAGATTGCAATCATAAATGCTACTGTCATCTAAATTAATCAGATTTCAATCATAAATGCTACTGTTACCTAAGTTTATCAGATATTAATCATAAATGCTGCCATTTTCTAAGTTCATCAGATTGCAATCATAAATGCTACTATCATCTAAATTCATTAGATTTCTATAATAAATGCTACTGTTATCTAAGTTTATCAGATATTAATCATAAATGCTACCATTTTCTAAGTTCATCAGATTGCAATCATAAATGCTACTGTCATCTAAATTAATCAGATTTCAGTCATAAATGCTACTGTTACCTAAGTTTATCAGATATTAATCATAAATGCTGCCATTTTCTAAGTTCATCAGATTGCAATCATAAATGCTACTTCATCATCTAAAATCATCAGATTTCAATAATAAATGCTACTGTTACCTAAGTTTATCAGATATTAATCATAAATGCTACCATTTTCTAAGTTTATCAAATTTCAATCATAAATGCTTCAATTACTTAGGTTCATCAGATTTCAATCATAAATGCTAACGTAACTTACTTGTTACAACAGCTGAAAACAACCATAATTTTCTATCATTTATATAGAAACGATGCATCACTTAAAATGTTATTTCATAGAAATTCATACAAATCCGTAGTGTTGTTACTGCGACCCCTCGTCCGTGGTCGGCTACGGACCGGCACCCTGCAAGCCGCTGTTACCTGTATATTAGATTGTTCTGTTCAGATACGATAAATGTCGAGGATAGTCAGGAATTAGAGAAGATAGAAGAGGGCTGCTTCCCTTGCGACGAGTGCAACTGCACGTACCCGCTGCAGCAGCTGCTGAACTTGCACAAAATGCAGAAGCACAGGACGCGGGACGTCGCCTGTAACCAGTGTGACGCGTAAGTTCAAAGTCAAAGTCAGAATCAAATCTGTTTGTGGTGACTCGGAACTATCGGTTCGGAAGGCCATCTGCAGAGAAAAACCGGCAAGACACTCAACAGTTGCTCTTGTCATAGTTTACGTTTAAGGCTAACTTTAATGAATAAAAAAAAATGTTTACAACTTATATGGGATCATCGTTTTCATTTGTTTGTTATGTACCCAGTCAGAGAATTACAATCAACTTAAATATTACCACTAATTTGTAAAAAAATATACACGTCGAATTGAGAATCTCCTCCGTTTTTTTTCGTCGGTTTAAAATATTGTGTCTATAATCAAGTCATGATGATACGAGTAAGATATGAATATCATCAAAATCATTTTAGTACGTTTTCTAGTATATTCTAGAAAAATATCATCACAGGAAATTTTTATGTACAGCAATTGCTAGTATAGTAACAACAAAAACTGGTTGTCCGAACTTTGCTCGATATTTTACTGTTAGTAAATTATGTTTCCTAAAAATGAAACGAAGGTAGTTTAATTAATCGCCTCCGGAGCCCCCTGCATACAAAATTTCATCAAAATCATTGGAGCTGTTTCCGAGATTCAAATTACAGTTGCTCGTATAAAGTTATTCGATTAGATGTAGTTATTAAGGACTATAATTTTTGTTTTCAGTAAATTCTTCACAAAATACGATTTAGCGGCACACAAGGTTCGACATTCCGGAGAAATGCCATTCCAATGCGTTGCGTGCGGTAAAAAGTTCAAGCGATTGATTCTACTGAAACGACACGAGAAGGTAAGTATTGATATACTAGTAATACACGAGGTCATTAATACTACAGAACCAGGCCTTTTTAGCCTAGATCTTAGACCCATTACGCTGTACCATTGCTAGTAGACTATGGGCTCTGCTCCTGATTGGACTATATTAATGTACACGTATGAAAAGCACTATAAAATCCCGGAAGACTTAGCTATTTCGACATCTAGACCGGACATATTTTTTTTTCCAAACAAATCAAACGTATAGTACTTGTTGAGCTTACAGTGCCGTGGAAAAGAAACATCCCTAAAGACCATGTATTCAAATAAAAATATATGAATAAATATTATGACCTTACTAATGAACTAACCAAAAATGGCTATGTGGTTAGTTTATACGCGGTAGAAGTGGGTGCGAGGGGTATACCAGCTAAGTCTCTCTACAACCTGCTAAAAGACCTTGGCCTTACTAGAAGTGCAGTAAGCTCCATATTGGAACGAGTGTCCAAAGCTGCTCTAGTAGGGTCCTTCCGAATATGGTTGGGCAGGGAGAATAACTTGAACAGAGGAGGTGAGTGTTGACGCGCGTCACTAAGGGTACCCTTAAACCTACACCCGTGTCACAAGTCTCGGGCTCTGTTCGGAGTTTTTCTCTCAGCCACGCGATGGACCCGGCACCCGCACGGTGAATCCATGGAATGCTAAGATATTTAATAAACTGGACATTCTTTATCCAGCCTCCTCCTCCTTTAGACGGCCTCCGTGGCACAGTGGTAAGCGGTAGATTTATAAACGGAGGTCCTGGGTTCGATTCCCGACGGGTCAGTTTGAGATTTTTATTAATTTGTCTTGGTCTGGCTGGTGGGAGGTTTTCGCCGTGGCTAGTTACCACCCTACCGACAAAGACGTACCGCCAAGCGACTTAGCGTTCCGGTACGATGTCGTGTAGAAACCGGTGTGGATTTCATCTTACTCGTTACTCCTAACAAGTTAGTCCGCTTCCAACTAAGATTGCGTCGTCACTTAACATCAGGTGTGATAGCAGTCAAGGGCCAAGACATAGCTTACAACTAGAACATCAAGATAAGTGAAGTAGGATATCAACCTATTATGTGTATATATGTGTCTTTTGATAATTCTGGGGTTCCGTACCTCGAAAAAAAAAATGGAACTTTTATTTTAGTGTCGACAGTAACCTTTTATGTACTGACGTTTTAAATTTTTACCCAACTGTGTCAGAAGGAGGGTAATGTTTCTCATGCGTATATATGTATGTATGTTCATTTCTATGGCACGCGCTACAGCCTAAACAGACGGATTTAGACATGTGGTGTTGTTGAATTTGTCAGAATTGTGGTCACTACCATATAGGTTATAAAAATTTTCAAAATAGCGGCTGAAAAAAGGAAGGATGTGTATATTTTTTAATTTTATTTTTGTTTCATCATCCCTTCATCGTATTTCAGATGATACACCCCGATATACCACAGCTGCTGTGTCCCAACTGTCCGGCCACGTTCCTCTCCACCGAAGAGTTGGAAGTGCACGAAAAGAAACACGTCCGCATACAAAAGACGCACGTTTGCCCGCAGTGTGACAAAAAGTAAGCAGTCAGAGAGACATTTCTTTTAAATCGGCGTTTTTTACACAAAAATGAATTGGTTGTTAGTTGTTACTCCACGAAATTGGACAATTTTTTCTCCGATTTTCGTTTACTCAAATCTTTTTACCAATTAAAAAAATTGTGTAAGTTATAAAGATCATTTTATGGATGTTCGTTACACAATCACAGCTGAACAGACCGCAATAAAATTTGGCATAGAGATAGATTGTAATCTGGTATAGCACACGGGTTCATTATACTGGTATTCCCATAGGAATACGCGGATGAGACCACTAGGCAATAGGCCCCAACATATCTGTCCCCTTATAAATCACAAAAATTACTCTATTTCAGGTTCCACGAAAAATCGGCACTGCAAAGACACATAGATGTGATCCACAACAAAGAAGCAACACTGTGCTGTGAATACTGCCCCGAGCGTGAGTCCGCGATTGAAACCAAACCCTCCCATAAAATATATGCTATGCGTGACACCCCCCACCCCTTCAATACAAAATAAGCTATGAACATACGCAACTCACTAACATAAACTATTCACAGTACATTTCGCTGCAATATGTAACTCATGGGAATTTGTACTGTGGTTGTAAGTGTGTGTGTTTGAACAAAACTGATTTGGTTTAACTTTGTAGGCTTTGGATCGATCACTAAGCTAGCGCGACACGTGAGGTCGCACGTCGGTGAAAGGCCCTACCCGTGCAAGTATTGTGAGAAGAGCTTCTTGAAATCTCATCATTACACCAGGTAACTTGCATTCCATCTATTATTTGACGGCCGAGTGGCGCAGTGGGTAGTGACCCTGCTTCTGCGTCCTAGGCTGTGGGTTCGATTCCCACATCTGGAAAATGTTTACGTGATGAGCATGGATGTTTTACAGTGTCTGGGTGTTTATCTATATATTATAAGTATTTATGTATAATATATATAAAAAAATTGAGAGGTGTCAAGGGACACCCGGATGGAATGAAGTTCCTTTCGATTAATTAGTGAAGGAATTGTAATAACATTTTATTTGTTGTTGTACACCGAAACACCAGAGGGCGCCACGAGAGCGCGAGACAGCATACAGCGCGGGCGCCCCCCGCCGCTCACGATCAAAGGCGGCGGCAAGATCCTTTGATCAAAAAGTGTCGTGACAACTTTTCGTACGAATTTTTTCCGTCTAGCCCCCTTTCACAACGCGCGATAAGGAACTTCGTTCCAAAAAAAATATTCATCAGTTATCATAGCACCCATAACACAAGCTACTTACAAGTACACTTACTTTGGGGCTATATAGCGATGTGTGTAATTGTCCTATAATATTTATTTATTATTATATTAATTTTTCCTAGGTTTGTAAACCTGGGCCGGGTCACGGAATAATTCTGAGTTTTTCATTCTTCTATGAAATTTTCAGTACATTTAAAGCCCGCAGTCGGGAAGTTAGTGGTGTTACACCACAGTGCCTCGCAGTCCCGGTCACTATCATCGACATCTGATAATGATCATTAATAAATGTAACATGTCACTCTAAACCCTCATTGTAGCAACGTGGTGGGTCTACTCTCCATATCTCCTCTCCTATAAGGAAGGAGGCCTGTCCCTGTTTAGGGGTACCGTTAATGGGCTGACAATGATGATGTATTGATAGGAGTTTTTAAAACTCAAGTGTAAGTTTTGTTTGACAGACACTACTAGAGATTAACCAATATAATTGCAATTCTGATTATATTATAGTCCAAACCATATAGATTGGCAATAAAGGGCGATAAACTATCGAAAGTTGCTAAGAGCAAAGGAGTAGACATAATACTTTCTCTCTCTTTTACCTATGTATTTGCATTCCACTGCGTGAGTCATTCCTACAAGATACTATAATCTGACAGACTGTTGAAAATATTTGTCACATTATTATGCCTTAATAGTGAACGCACTTAGATATTTTAATATTCGATGCGTTCGAGCGTTCGATGTAATGACAATAAGTCAGTAAGACGTCATAAGCAGCCGTATAGTAGGGACTGATAATGAGGCTTATTTATAACATTGACAGACACTTCCGTCTAAAGCATCGAGAGCAGGTCCGCTCAGGAGCGCACGGACCTCAGGAGCAGTACCGCTGCGAGCAGTGCGAGGACGTGTTCGACTCGCAGGACGACCTCATATACCACTCGGCGATACACGCCACGCAGAACCTCACGTGCCCGCTCTGCCAGGAGAAGTTCGACGATGTGGAGGCCGTCACTGCACACATCAAGTCGCATGTTAACGGTACGTAAACAGTGCGAGGACGTGTTCGACTCGCAGGACGACCTCATATACCACTCGGCGATACACGCCACGCAGAACCTCACGTGCCCGCTCTGCCAGGAGAAGTTCGACGACGTGGAGGCCGTCACTGCACACATCAAGTCGCATGTTAACGGTACGTAAACAGTGCGAGGACGTGTTCGACTCGCAGCACGACCTCATATACCACTCGGCGATACACGCCACGCAGAACCTCACGTGCCCGCTCTGCCAGGAGAAGTTCGACGACGTGGAGGCCGTCACTGCACACATCAAGTCGCATGTTAACGGTACGTAAACAGTGCGAGGACGTGTTCGACTCGCAGCACGACCTCATATACCACTCGGCGATACACGCCACGCAGAACCTCACGTGCCCGCTCTGCCAGGAGAAGTTCGACGATGTGGAGGCCGTCACTGCACACATCAAGTCGCATGTTAACGGTACGTAAACAGTGCGAGGACGTGTTCGACTCGCAGCACGACCTCATATACCACTCGGCGATACACGCCACGCAGAACCTCACGTGCCCGCTCTGCCAGGAGAAGTTCGACGACGTGGAGGCCGTCACTGCACACATCAAGTCGCATGTTAACGGTACGTAAACAGTGCGAGGACGTGTTCGACTCGCAGCACGACCTCATATACCACTCGGCGATACACGCCACGCAGAACCTCACGTGCCCGCTCTGCCAGGAGAAGTTCGACGATGTGGAGGCCGTCACTGCACACATCAAGTCGCATGTTAACGGTACGTAAACAGTGCGAGGACGTGTTCGACTCGCAGCACGACCTCATATACCACTCGGCGATACACGCCACGCAGAACCTCACGTGCCCGCTCTGCCAGGAGAAGTTCGACGATGTGGAGGCCGTCACTGCACACATCAAGTCACATGTTAACGGTGAGTGAACTGTCATTTTATAAATAGTTATTAAATTGTAGTAGATAACGATGTGTGATAGCCATTAAGTAATTATAATATATTTAGGAATTAATCGAAAAACTAGCATTGACATTTTACATAACTCATTTTAATTACACAACATCACTTATAATAATAATCGTAAAATGTGAAAATACTTTAAGCCGCGCAAGCGCTGCCATCCTATGTCAATGTCAATTCTACAGACAAGGTGGCGTGTGGCATGCCTAATTATATTGCCTAATGGCAATTTATGTCTTTCTAAATTTATTTAATCTGTTATTTTTTTTCAGGTGTCGAGTTTATGTGCGACTATTGTGAGCTCATTTTTACTACGCAAGAAAAGCTTGATGGCCACTTGACGACGGTGCATGAAGATGAACTTCAAAACGTGAGTATATAAAAATTATCCTATATAAGCTGTAAAATAAACCAAGCACCAAAACCAAGAGAAATAAGCCCATTTGTTGTACAAGGTTATGTTTAGTAGCAGTAGTAGTTTTCAGCATCAAATCTTGTAATTTAAATATAACCCGGTTACCAATTGAGATGAAGTTTTTCATGCATATGATCATCGCGTGACAATGCAATTTGTTTGTTGAAGGGGTGGCCATAGGACCTCCGCAATCACATAACTCCATCGAGTTTGGGCTTGATGAGTACTTATAATAAAGCTTGTTTTTCAAAAAAATATTTTTTTCTTAACAGGATTTAGAAGAAGAGTCATCACTGGATATGGATGAAATCGAGGACGACGATAATGGATTAAACGGTAACAAACATATAATAAAAATAATTTTATATTACTTAAAGTTTCACAGCCCCGAGGGGTCCCCTGGCAACCGTCAGGCAAATAATGACAGCTGTCATTATAGCTCCGTCGCTACCCGGGTAGCCGCGGGCCTCAAAGAAGGTTTGAATGTCAGGCCCACAGGGGTTAAAAGAGATAATCCAGAATTGTATAAAGACCTGTAGGGCTATTATGTATAAGTTTTATTGTCATTTGAAGTGTACGTTTCAAATTTGCCTAAGTCTCTCTCTATCTATGGTATCTTGCTAGTTAGAGACAATTTTGAAAAGTACGCTGACGAGTATCATTAAAATTATACATAATATCCCTACTAGACAGGTCATTATATTTATATTGTACCTACGTTGAAATAAAATAACATAAAAGATTAAACTATTCCTGTTTATGCAAACCTTCCAATTCAGTTTTAATTTAGTCAAAATATATATTCTCTCCAAGAAATGCAACACTAGTACGTGTAATAATGGCGCGTGAGCAGTTTTTGACTTTTGCTGTCAAATGTCAAGTGTCATAAGGTTATTGATCCATTGCACTTTATTAAGATAATATTTTGAATTCTGAATTCTAATATAATCAGATTGATAATATTTTGAAATAATATGGTCCGAGCGAAATAAACGGTAGAAGTCACTTGTCAAAAATAACATTTGACATTAATTGTTATCGCGTTTCAATTTGCTATTAGGCGCCATCTTGTAACATAACACATATTACAAGATGGCGCCTAATGATTTATGCACTTATTTTATTTATTTATTTTAATTTTAAAGGTAAATGTTACAATAATAGGCAAGAAATGATCCATCAATTTTCATTTAAATTTTCTCTATAATGTCTAAATATAAAAAAAAAAACTAGATACATTGGGTTATAATTTTAAGTTAGTTCTTTTACTTCATAAAACTGATAAAACTCTTTTTGTTTTTGCAGTAAAAGAAGAAGGTGATGAAATGATAATTGAAATTAAGAAACCAGACAATTACCTCGTAAGTTTGTGAAATGTTTTATAAATTAATTTAAAATTTATATGTAAAGCAAATAAAATATATTAATTTTCAGGTTAACGAAAGTAAAGATGATACTGAGGAGAAAATGGATATCACAAACTCTGAAGGTATGTTTGTTTATTCTACAAGAGAGAGTTCAAATTGAACATATATAGAATAAAATTATGATTAATTTAGATGAGGCGATAAAAGATACTCTTCTGTAGCTCTATAGATACATACTCTTTAAGTCTGCACACTGCTATTTATCGGACTGCAATCACCTCTAATGGTGAGTGATGGCGCACTCTTAAGTTGAAAGCGGGCTAACTTGTTAGAAGTAGGATGAAATCCATGCCCCTTGCGGTTTCTACACGACATCGTACTGGAACGCTAAAGCTCTTGATGGTACGTACGTCTTTGTCGGTAAATACCTACGACCAAAGCCTCCCTATTTAAAAAATCTTAATCGAACCCACGACCTCCGTGTTATAAATCCACTGCATACCACTGCGCCACAGAGGGCATCAAATATGATGATAATGATCTTGTGTTGTAGAAAGCGAGAGTGAAACCACTTACTCGGAACTGAAGTCGGTGGACACGCTTGCGACCATATCCAAGAATGTGCCGCCGAAGCAGCAGGAGAAGGCGCCGCCTAAACCCGCCGTCAGCGCCGCCGCTGCTGAAGTCAAAATTGTTAACAAACCCGCCGACACTCAGGTAAACACTATTTCACAGTACAGCAAGGATAATTATTTCACTACACGTTTTTTTATATTTTATGAATAAACTAGCTTTTGCCCGCGACTTCGTCCGCGTGGAATTAGTTATTACGGCAGCCTAATTTTTCTAAGCTTTGAATGTCATATTTATTAATATTTAATCAACTGCCTAAGAAATAGGTCTTAAGCTTTCAAAATGACGATACTTTCATACAATATTTCATCCCCCCTTTAACCCCTTACAACCCTTTTTTCGCAATTAAAAGTAGCCTATGTCCTTTTTCAGGCTCTAGACTTACTGTGTACCAAATTTCATTCAAATCGGTTCAGTAGTTGTAGAGTGAAAGCAAGACAGGCAGACAGACAGAGTTACTTTCGCATTTATAATATTAGTTAGGATGAATTTTAAGAATAGCGTATTTTTTCCGTTTTTTCAACTAAACAAAATGAAATTATCATTCACTAAAGTTCATTTAGCACACAAACAAACGTGTCGGCGTCGTACAAATGTGCGGTCCGCTCAGTGAACTAAGGCCTGTGTGCACCAAGATTTCGGTTATCATAACCAACGGTTAACGTAAGCTAACTATAAATTTACTGTTCACGACAACCCGTACGCCGGTTAAGGACGTAAACTCGGTTAAGATAACCGCCCGGTTTATGTCTTGAACAGTAAATTTATAGTTAGCTTATGTTAACCGTTGGTTATGATAACCGAAATCTTGGTGCACACAGGCCTTAAGCGCAATTTGATAATAATGTGTCCATCAATTAGTTATTTTTGTGTTAGAAATCGATATTTATTTCATAAAATTTTAGTGGATTTTCTATGTTATATAGAATAAATATAGAATATCCACACTTAAATAATTATCATCCTTTATACGTACTTCATCAAAAACTTACGCCCAGGATATGCAACCACAACAAACAACGTCTCGCAATTTTTTGGGTTAATTGAAAGTTTTACTACAATATATACTTCTACATTTGTTAATCTTTTATTTTGTTTACAGACGGCAAATATACTAAGAAAAGCCGAGGAAATAAAACGCAAGACATCGCAAACTCCGGAAATTGCCGGCGAAGCAGGTAAATCTCTTCAGCTCATCTGTTTCTCTCTTATCCAATTATTTATGGTTGTTACTTTAGCTATGTCTTAATATGTTGTAAGCTTTGGTTTAAGTAGTATTGTCATTGTATAGTAGTAGGCCTTATCTTAAATACGATTAAATATCCGAAACAGAAAATAAATAAATAACTAATATTTGTACCCTGCACTGCACAAAATAGTTCTAAGCGCCGCAATGACCCCTCCGTAGTTCGGCGTTTTGCAACTTCAGGGGAGACTAAAAGTTTGACACGACACTTAATGAATTAAAAGAATCCAACATATTATTTTTAAATATTAATTTAATTTTATTAATTTCCAGTTATAATAAGAAAAACGAAACCTATCACAAAAGTGGAGAGTAGCAACAGTGGCGGCGCCAGCGACAAGTCTCTGCGCCTGCTGGAAAAGGAACTGCAAGATCTTAAAAGAGTATGAAATTTTTGTTTTCTGTTGATAGGCAATATAGAATATGTTGACGGCCTCCGGCGCTGTGGTATGCGCGGTGGGTTTATAAGACTGAGGTGCTGTGTTCGATTCCCAGCAGGGCTTATTGAGGGTTTTTAAATTGGTCCGGTTTTGGCTGGTGGGAGGCTTTAGCCGTGGCTAGCCTACCAACATGGACGCACCTCAAAGCAATTTAGCGTTTCGGTACGATGTCGTGTAGAAACTGAAGGGGTGTAGAAATCATCTTGACAACAAGTTAATCTGATTCCATCTTCAATTGCATTATCATTTACCGCCAGGTGTGGAGTCATGAGTTAACTTGTGGTAAATAAAAAAGGCATAAAAATATTGATAGTAACTTTACTATAGCTTCTATACTAATTAATATTGTTTTAATTTTTCAGACAAACAGCCGTAATACGGAAACAAATAAAACACCAATCAAAGTTCTAGAATCGTTAAAAAGCAAACGGCCGCAGTTCCAAACCTCTACGCCTAAATTAAGGTCAGTTTGTTGATTTCATACATAATTATTCTTTTTCTTCTTTTATACAAAAAAAATAATATTTATTACTATGTATTTATTACTGGTCATGTCGCGATATATTGATACTCCTTGATATATTTCGAATTCCTTTACAATCTTAATCCACAATATAATATTCTTACCATTGTGATTAAGAAGTTTGCCATTAAATCCATTTATCATTATCATCATCATTATCAGCCTATTAACGGCCCACTACAGGACCAGGCCTCTCTCCTTACAAAAAAGAGGATATGGAGCGTACACCCACCACGCTGCTCCTATGCGGGTTAGCGGGCGAAAATCCATTACCTTTTTTATGACAAAGAATAAACTTTAATGTCTTTAAACTTTTAGTTATTATTAATATTAGTAATTCTGTTAAAATTTAAAATATATAATTTACAGAAGCGCCGAAGATAGGAAAGTTTTAATAAACAGATCTCTCCCTATAGAGAAACGGCAATTAGAGAAACGCATTGTAACCAAAGAGAACAAAGAGCCAAAAGAAACTAAGGAAATTAAAAATAACGGCAATTCTAAAGAGGAGAAAGAGAAAGAAAAGGAGAAGGAAAAAGATAATAATGAAAAAGATATCAAAGAAAAGGAAAAAGAGAAAGGAGGAGAAAAAGTTATTGAAAAAGATAAAGGAAAGGAAACTCCAAAGGTTGGTATTGGCTTTCATATCAAAATCAAAATTCAATCATTAATTTTGTTTTACTTAAATCTGACCTCATCTCTTAATTTGTGTCTTTGCAATTTTTTCGAAATTTTGAGGTACTGAGTTAGGTTATAGAACAATATTTTTATAATTTTTTAAGACTTTTGTTCTTATATAGTTCATTCGTGTTAAGAATGCAGTGAGCGCCACCCTAGCCGCGCACCCTAGCCAATCGTGTCTGTTCAGGGCCTACGCTAAAACTGACGCGGTTGCACGCTCGCGGTCGCCCGCGGCAGGCGACCGCCGCGGGCCACAAAACCGCGCGCGGGCACCCGTCGCGTGCGCCCGTCTCAGTTAGCGCTGCTAGTATAATTTTATTCAATAAAATCAACAAATATTTATTTGACCGTAGCATCTAGCGGCGCTCGACTGATTTGTAGAAAGAAACACGCTCGCGTGTGCCCGTCGTGGGCGCCCGCGCCGTGTAACCGCCGCCCGCCGCGCGGTTGTGAATCCGCCACCCGCGCCCGCGCTCCGTCGCGCTGTCCATACTATTTTTCATTATACAACCGCGAGCGTGCAACCGCGCCAGTTTTAGCGTTAGCCCTCAAATTACAAAGTTAAGTTCACAGTGAGCAGTTGAAGGCATAGCTTCGAACGGAACGCGTGTTTTTATTGGTGGGCGGGGTTGTCCGGCGAACAATGATGACGCACTGCATTCTTAACGCAAACTTACGACGACCTCCGTGGCGCAGTGGTATGTGCGGTGGATTTATAAGACGGAGGTCCCGGGTTCAATTCCCGGCGGGGCAGATTGAGATTTTTCTTAATTTGTCTTGGTCTGGCTGGTGGGAGGCTTTCGCCGTGGCTAGTTACCACCCTACCGACAAAGACGTATCGCCAAGCGATTTAGCGTTCCGGTACGATGTTGTGTAGAAACCGAAAGGGGTGTGGATTTTCGTCCCACTCCTAACAAGTCAAGCCCGCTTCCATCTTAGACTGCATCATCACTTAACATCAGGTGTAATAGCAGTCAAGGGCCAACTTGTAGTCGATAAAAAAAAAAAACTATACTTTAATATCACTTTTTAAAGACTACTGCACCTCATTTTACACAATATAATAATGCGTTTAGGATGTTGTTGGGGCTGCCTCGATCCTGCAGCGCATCAGGGATGTTCGCCGACGCTCGCGTAGATTGTTTTTACACGACTATGCGGAAGCGGTGTACGTCCCTGTTGAGTAGGGTCCGGGCTAGCTCTAACGGTATTCTGAATTACATTTTCTGATAAGTTAGATAGCCAGTATTTGAATCACTGTTCTATGATTCATGTGCTGGCAAATTGGTCCTGTCGTAGGTTAGGTAAGCTTGGATTATAAGATATTTTGTTACTAATACTAGATTTTTAAGTTATTCGTTACTAACACATAATATCAGCCATTGGTGGTCGAAATAAAGAATTTATTATTTATTTAATGTAAACCAGAGTGATAATGATGTTGAAGTAAACTGTGCACAATATTCTTTATGAATAAGTATAACAGAATATTATTGTAAATTTTGTAGAGTATTGTGAAAAATGGTACAGCAACAACTGAACGAGCCAGCCCAGATGAACCAGTTCGTCGTTCAACGAGACCATCCAAAATCAAGGATTACGCTAAGATGATTCGTGAGCGAACGCAAGAGTTTACTGATGATGACGAGACCACCGAGGACGATGAGGACTACTGCGAACCTGATAAGAGCACTGAGGTAAGCTAAATAAAAAACTACAAAGATGATACGCATAGGAACTCAAGAGTTGACGGACGATGACGGAACAACTGATGACTACTGCAAACGTGATAAAAGCACATAGGTTAGCTATTATCAAAGACTACGCTAAGATGATACGCGAGCGAACGCAAGAGTTTATTGATGATGACGAAATCACTGACAACGATGAGGATTACTGCGATCCTGATAAGAGCACAGAGGTATACTTTTGCTGAACTTAAGCCAACCAGTTCGTGCTTGTTTATTTTATACGAAATCAATTTTTACGCTACTCAGGAATTGTATGTAGAGCGAATAGAAGTTTTGGCAAAAATAAAAAACAAACTCTTTGTCTGTGCGTGTTTGTAAATGGTTCAAGTTGAACTTGATTTTTTTTATCTACTACAAGTTGGCCATTGCACATTAACTTAACCTGATGTTAAGTTAATATGCAATCTAAGATGGAAGCGGGCTAACTCGTTAGGAGTCGGATGAAATCCACACCCCTTTCGGTTTCTGCACGACATCCTACCGGAACGCTAATTACTATCTATGAAATTGTCTTGTAGAGTCGTAGAGGACGTCGACCAAGTCAGCCGGTGAAGGTAGTCCCGGCTAAACCACCGCCCGCTCCCGCTACTCCAGCCACGCCCGCCAATCCACCGCGGAAACGTGGCCGACCGCGGAAAGAGAACAAAGAAGGGTAAGTATTGTGTAGTAAGACTATCGCAATATTGTCAAAACTAGAGCAGCGCCGAAAGCTCAACAGAAGTACGACAAAACCCGCATTGGCACAATGTTCTGGGTCTTACGCCTCATTCTCACTTTTCAATTGTCGGACTTGGACGTGGCGGGACGTGCGTGCATTCATGCGTGTGCGTGCGTGTGTACGTGCTTGCGTGCCTTCATGCGTGTGCGTGCGTATGTACGTGCGTGCGTGCCTTCATGCGTGTGTGTGTTCGTGCGTGTATGTTTGTGTGTTTCTGAGGCATCGCAGCAAATCATAGATCAGTTGGTTTATATAAAGATTTTTCTGAAATGAAGAAGGTAATCTCAAAAAGTTAAAGGATGTGGGAAGAAGCTGTTACATACAAACTAGTAACTGTAGTAACTTTTACAAAGTTGACCTGTGTTGCGCAGTGTGGTCAACAGTCAATTATTCGAAGTTAAACATTTTCTCTCAAAAATTCAACCAT
Organism: Mycalesis mineus; assembly: GCA_034621355.1. Lineage (NCBI taxonomy): Eukaryota > Metazoa > Arthropoda > Insecta > Lepidoptera > Nymphalidae > Mycalesis > Mycalesis mineus. The sequence goes on from CM067884.1 coordinate 8,726,631, forward strand.
TCCCTAGAGTCCCTAAAGTTTCGAATTAACGAGGATTGACTATATGTCGATTTTACAAAATATGTGCTACAAATATAGGTGTCTTTTCTTTAGGCCGCCTCCGAAAGTTAAGAAAGATGAACCGGAAGAAACTTTGGTAGTGAAGAAAACGAACAATGACATTCAAGTGAAGGAAGAAATCGAAAGCCTTAACGATACAAGTAGCGCTACTGACGTCGAACAGGTAAAACAATATAAAAAATATAGTTACACGATTTTTTATTTGCTCATATCTCATATTTTATTTTAGGTTACCATAAATTACAAAAAATTAAATTATTTTGCAACTAGCACAATGAATACATAAAGTTTATTTTGTTTCGAATTTTTTATTACAATAACTAATAAATAAAAAAATATTGAGTTTTTCCACTGTCACATAATGCAATCTAAAATGAAAGCGGGCTAACTTGTCAGGAGTAATAAAATATAAAATCCACACCTATTTCGGTTTCAGCACGACATCGTACCGAAACGCTAAATCGCTTGGCGGTACGTCTTTATCGGTGGGGTGGTAACTAACCACAGCTGAATCCTCCCACCAGACAGACCTGGACCAATTTAGAAAATTTTAATCAGTCCACCTGGAATCGAACCCAGGACCTCTGTCTCATAAAGCCTCTGAACTACGGAGGCCCTCAAAAATATATGCCGTCAAATATGTTCTATGGCACAGTTAGGTTCAAACACTAATTCAATATGATGTTCTATGGCACACATATAGCACTCTCTCTCAACGCTCGCGTCTCTGTTATAATGAAATACATTCTAGTTAAAAAAAAAAACCTAAATGGCAACCATTTCTACTATTACGTTATTTTACTAAATAATTATAATGTAACATTTTATTTTGATAATTTTAGAGTATAAACAAGACGCCGGAACCAACCAACACGACCCCCACTAATGTACTAGCATCACCAACAGTACAAACTTTAAAAAAGGTTAGTAAATGATTTGCCAACTCATGGGACATGCTCCTTATGCGTAAGCACAAGAAAACCAACAGCGCAAGAAGGACGGTAATGTTTAAATGGCTAGACGGATTTTGACTAATAAATAAAATAACTATTTAAAATGTAATAATTTTCAAGTTATGTGCATGTTGAATGGAAGCACATGTTTATTTTTTACAGATTCCCGTAAAATCGTTACCGCCAGGAGTAAAAGCGATGCCCCTACCGACCCATGCGAGACGTGAGATTTATTCTATAACATTAAATATATTTCAATACCTATACTAAAGCTAAACTCGATGGAGAATGCTTATTAATAAACAAATTTAAAATGAAGGTAGAAAATGCAACATGCTTTATGCCTAATAAATATAAAATTATGTTTTTTTTATAAAATGTTATTTAAAAGATATTAAATATATTAATTAGTTTTAAGCTTACTAATCCTAGTGACAGTGACAATTAAAAATAAAGGTAAAAAATATCCTACATTTTTAATTTGTTTGTTGATAAGCATCCTCCATCGAGTTTGGCTTTAGTATAGAGAAGTTGACTCAAAAAATTTCCATTACTTTATTATAAACTAGAATAAAAGTAATGAGATACGATAAAAATAAAATTAAAATTCGACAGAGATACCTAAAGATATAGGCGCTTAAATCTTGAAATTGAGGCCAAAAGGACAAAACCTTTTGTAGTAAAATGAAAATTTGTAGTGATTTAGCGTCACAAATTATGACGTCATAGTAGTGTACGGCTACTTGTTAATATTTAAAGTATTATAACTTTGTCATTATATGATCATTTTAATTAGTTTTTCATAATTTTATTTGTTAATAGAGGTCGTCCGCGATTTAACCCGCGTAGTAACAATTTCGGTATAAAAAGTAGCTTGTTATTCTGATGTACAAGCTGTATTATTGTAAAGTTTTATTTAAATCCATGCAGTAGTTTTTGCGTGAAACCGTAAGAAACATCCATCCATATATACAAACATTCATTTTTATGATTTTAGCAAGGATTATTATTATAATTTTTAGTCTTTTAACTTTGTATTATTTGGTTAATGTTTCATAATTTTACTTTTTATTATATTAAATCCATAATTATATAGATCACTAATATTTTGATATCAGTTATTTTTCCTATTTACATATAGCTTGAATAGTAAGTTAAGCTGCTGTATTAATATTTTTAGCGATGTCAGGAGAACTCTGCGAGATGCAAATAGGCAAAAAAGTAGTGAAGGTGCAGAAAATAGTCATGACCAAAGCGGAAGTCGAGGCGATGGCTAAGAAAGGTCTAGTTGAAATGAAGGTATGTAACTTATTCCTTCTTCCTAACCATATAGATTGGCAATAAAGGACGCTGAACCCTCGAGCAAAATAGTAGAGCAGAGGAGTAGATAAAGAACTGTCTATCTCTCTCTCTTACCTAGGTATTTGCAATCCACTGCGAGAGTCTCACTCCCAAAAAAACTTATTGTTTGCACAAAATTTAACTTTGGCAACATCGGCAATATTGCCGATTAACCGACGAAAATTATTATTTGAACATAAGTTAATATTGGCAATATTGCCAACCGACTAAACTTATTATTTGGTCGAAACTTATATTGGCAAGACAGACTATCACAAAAATATTTATATATTTGAAATAAAACGAAATGTATGTTTGTTTCAGGGCGGTACGATGGTGTTGAAGCAAGGCATCAAGTTATCAACGTCTGACGCAGCTGGAGTCAAATCATCTGTCACAGGCGACGGAGGTAACCAACTTTTATGTACGTGTTGTCTTCTTTTATTTTGTTCTATGTAGTTATGTTGGCTGCCCCGTCGCTCTCGTAGTTAGGTTATAGACATATGTACAAAGTCGTCCTTATGAGATTCTGGGTTAGGTAATTCTGAGTATTTCTTTCTTCTAAAAAAGTGTTTTGTCCGTCATGCCTCCGTAGCGCAATGGTACAACACGGAGGTTCTGGGTTCGATTCTCGGCAAGGCCGATTAAGATTTTTTGGATTAGTCCGGGTCTAGCTGATAGGAGGCATCGCTCTAGGCCTGGCTTTGTAGCGGGTCGTTAATAGGCTAATGATAACGATGACTGATGAATGGGATAAGCAAAATTTAGTTTTATTTCTTTTATTTTATGCACACTCGTACATGCATCTTTCTTACAAACTAGTTTCCTTTATTTGATTGTTACTTTAGAGAATGTTCCAATATCTTTTACTTCTTTTGCTATGAGGCTAATATTGATATGAAGTTTGTATTTTTCAGAATCGGTCAAAAGAGAAAAAGCTGCTCCAACTCGCTGCGAGATTGGCGACGACTCATAATATTAATTATAGTTACATTTTTGGACTAAGCTGAAATTATTTTAAAAATATACTTTAAGGAGTTCTCACTACTAAGGGACATCCTTACCTCGGACTCGGACGGCTGTGGTCCACTCCCGGCGCAGTGGATTAATAAGACCTGGGTTCGATTCCCGGCTGGATCGATTACAATTTTCTAAATTTCATAATCACTTTCCATCAGGTGCGGTTGCGGTCAAGGGCTAACTTGTAATGAATAAAAAGATATTTTTGGAATGTTAGCTTTCCCTGTCTAATAGTGATTGTTACAAATGTCAAAGCATCACGCTAGGCTGACAATGGTGTACTACACAGTAGGATCAAGTGCGATAGGATTGAATACGCGTTAGGTAAGACCGGAGTTGTTCTAAGCGCTTACTTTTTCTTTAAACGGGTGCATCCCAGTAGTACCCCATACCGTAGTTCTATAGAACTGTTGGGATATTTTCCGTGCTGTCAAATTATGTCTCTATAGTTCTATATAGTACTGTAGTATAGTTTTTGCTCTTTACTTTACTTATACCATATAAATTATAAAATTTATATTATTTTAATTGACATTTAATTTTTTTTTCTGAACAAAAAAACGTCCCTTGCGACAAAAGCTAAGATGCTAAAACCAAGTAGTAGTTGTGTCTAAAAAAAATATTCTCTTATTTTAGAAGTTACAGCGGGACACAAATTTTACCACTTTGGAAGTATCTTTCGCGCAAACTATTCAGTTTTAAAACAATATATATTAAAAACGTTAATACCATTTTAAAGACGTTTTGTGCAATTTAAGCAAAGTTTTACTCAATATAGTATGTTTATAGATACTCTCAAATTACTTAAATTTGAGAGTATTTAGTACATTTATTATTGCAATCAAAAGAGATTCCATATTATACTTATAAAAACTATACATATTTTATATGTAACGTGCAAACAAGGAATTGATATTGATATTTCTTTAATTTTGTCCCATTAGTTCTATATAGAACTAATGGGACACTAAGCACTAATATAGTGTATCAACAGTTCTATAGAACTAAAATTAGGGGGTACTACTGGGATGCACCCCTTTAAACGCACGGATTTTACCGTTTCGTCATACAGCGGCGGGGTAGTAAGGCGACACGACGACGTGTTTACTGATTGACCGATATATATATACATATTTAAGATTTTAAGCCCCCGAAAGCCCCACAAATTTGCATGAAAATCGTAAAAGCCGTTTTCGAGACTTAAATCGTTTAAGGGTACAATAAATTTAACTAATCGATCCAGACACAATCTGAAATCAATAATTTGTAAAATCAATATCAAATAAATTACGCGCACGTTTAACGTTAAGCTACCGGAGCCGTGGCGGTAAATATTATTTTCCGCTCCGACTCGGTCTTGTTGATGAAATCGCACCTTTAATATATATAATTTATTTTACACAAAGATTAGAGGATTCCACTATGTTTGTTTGTGTTACTTTATATAAGCACTATAGATCTTTATCACTGTAATTTTATGTATATCTTTAGTATATATAGGAGTGTAATGTGACCCTTTTACACGACATGGTATTTTTTTTTTGTTATGAAATATACCGAATAAATTTTACTTTTTGTATACATTTACATTATGAGCAGAAATAATAATAGCTATAAGATATTAGCGAGCTTAGTTTGCTCTTGCATGTTAAACAAATTGTGCTTTTTATTTTATAGTGTATTAATAGCTAGAAAATCTAGTTATACAATATTTTAAATGGTTATATTTTTGTCGTGAAATTAAGTTAAGATGGTTTAAAATAAAATAAGTTAAGAAGATTGATTATTATGATATACATAATAAAATTAATATAAACAATATTATTGTTTTTCATTCCATATTAAACCCTCCTTACAGAAACCTTTTCACTTTAAGTCCCACACGCTCGGGCTACCATCACTATTTTTTACTATTTTTAGTTCCAAAATGAAATATTTAGTTACTTACTACTACTGCTTAACCTTTTTTAGTCTAACTTGAGTTAAGTTGTTAAGTTAGTAATATGTGTACAAATCATGAAATAATCGTAATATGAATACAAATCATGAAATAAGTTCTATGTTAGAAATCTTAAATCTATTCAACGATAGATGGCGCTTTTCGTTTAGTACCAAAAAGTTGACCCGGCGTAAAATAGATGGCACCACAAGTCATTCTCGAAGTTTAATTACCATGTTTCCCGCCAACAAATCTCCACAGCAAGGGCGGCGCGGCGCGTTCAAATTAAACAATCAAACGACATCAAAATCGCGTACCAGCCGGGTGTGAGTGAATAAATCCGAAATTAAATCGAAATAATAAAACAAAACAAACTTTACAACTTTTTCAGTGTAAAAAGTGTTAACCATAAAGTTATAAATTATTAAAATAATATTCAAATTCATCTATCGGGTGAGTTTTAAGTTTTTTTTTTAATAATTTAACTTTTTTAATACTACAAATTAATTAAAGATGTTTATTGTCTACATGCTTTATTTTTCAAATATTTTTTTTATAAAATTGCGCCAAAGTCCAAGTTTAATTATGTACCTAAGTGGATTTATTTGATATTATAGTCAATACGAACGCACAAGTTTTTACATTAACTTTACAATAAACGTTAAATTATAATATTTTTCGTATATCGTTTAAGGAATTTCAAAGAGCAGGTTTTATTATGGTTTGCTTAGATAGTTGCATTAGGGTCATAAGATTTGCTAAAACAATTGATAAAGATAAGATTAGATAACTAATTCAATACGTAACCGCGGAGTGTATCGTGACTTTCGTTAACTAGCGCAAAGGGCTTATAGTGGACTAATTTAGACTTGACATTCAACAATTGAAAAATATTTTAAAACCCGTTTCTTAAACCATATTTATGGCTATTTTGGTAACAGAGAATCATAGAAGTAGGGGTTTCTATTGCACACGAGTGCACTACTTATTCCACCTTTTTTAGTTCCCATCGGAGTGCAAGGTAGGTTCCGGGCTCTTCTAGGAACTTCCTTTTGTTTATTCATTGCAAATAGCCCTTGACTGCAATCTATAATGGAAGCGGGCTATCTTCTTTGGAGTAGGATAAATCCGCAGCCCTTCTGGTCTCAACACGACATCGTACCGGAACGCATTATCGGTAGGATTGTTACTAGCCACGGCCGAAGCCTCCTACCAGCCAGATCTAAACCAATTTACAAAATCTTAATCGGCCCTTCCGGGAATCGAACCCAGGACCTCTGTCTTATAAATCCACCGCGCAAACCACTGCGCCACAGAGGCCGTCAAAAAAGTCGCTTACCCTACCCTACTGCAAGCAGCTAAGTATCTACTCGATATGCATTCGAGAAAATAGTCGCTTGCAGTAGGCAAACACAGAAAACAACATTAGAGATTCATTCCCCTCTTTTCTCTTCATCTAGCCTTTGGGCACCTTCTGGTGATGCTTTTCTGTTCGCACAAACCCCCCGTAAATGCCGCTGAGCTCCCGCATGTAACCTGAGGCACTTAATCTAAACAAAAATCTTTATATATCTACTAGATCGTAGATGCCTGTGTAACATATTAACATTGAGACATGTAAATGAGAAGTACATATAAAGTAAATTAAATATAAGTCATACGCTGTGTTAAATATCAATTCACATGAGTGTGATAAACACAAAATGTCCCAAACCAACTCGCTAATAAGACAAGCACCATTACCGGAAATAATTTCACGCCATTTGAGGTATCACAAAAACTTTATTAGGCCTTATATAACTTTATTCTTAGTAAATAGGTAGGAAATGGGAATAGGTATGGAGGTTCTATGTTCGGCTGTAGGTTGGTACGTTTTATTTCTATTAAAAAAAATTTATATAGGTAATATAAAATGATTTCAAACTACAAATCTTTAATCCTTATGGATTTACTAAGTCTGTTTTAACCCGTGAAATCATCTAAATTTATCCCGCTAGGTTATTTATTTATTTATTTATTATGTTCGCTTACAATTACTTACACTAAAACATGATATCTTAAACTTATTCCTTAATTTATACTAAGTGTAGTAATTATCTACTTACAAGCAAACACAGCATGCCCAATATAGTAGATAATAAAGTTAACTTAAATAATACAAAACTTAACCGACAATTCAAATAGGTGCTACTTAATAATTAATAAAAAAAGGTAAACAAAAAAATGTGAGAAAATCATACTAATATAGTTAAAATCTTAATAATCGAACTGGCAGAACATAATTACTATTTATCTCCATGAGGAGATGATCTTATTCCGAAACATATCTATGGAGTCTAAATAGATATCCAATACAGTGCTGAGGTTATTTAGGGTTTTACATAATCTCGGAACAGAGGAGTTAGCGGCAAGGACAGTTCTACGCAGAGGAGGATATAAAGGAGTGATAGGTTTACGTGGATAGTTAAAGGGAACCTTAAATCTAAAGCTAGACAATTGAGTACAGTCAATCCCAGCATTCAAAATTTTATACAGGAACAGTAAAAGTAAGTTATTCGCCAACTAAGTGTTCGTCTTGACTTATTTGATTTTAGTATAGAGCACTTGGTAGGGTTGAGTTTATTTTCTATGTATGTAGATCTTAAAGCAGCTTACGACAGTCAAAGTTCTTAATAAAAAGAACTATGACCCACGTTTATCTTTATGCAGTGTTTAGAAGAAATAATAATTTGTAAATTAATTGATGCTTTAAATTCTGCGAATTCCGGAATAAAATATTTACTCTAAATCCAATATGGCGACATCCTCTTGAAACGGGTATCAAATAAATCGACATTAAGACAACAAAATCAATACAATTCACAAATTGTTGATTCTCTAAATTTTCACGTGAGATAACTTTTAATAAAACCAGGCTTTATCATTCGGGATATTGCTCTTATTGATATGGCTTGTGGCAAAACAAAAACATGTTATCAGTAGTGCAGCAATATGACGTTTACGTGTACCTAGACTACGTATCACCTAATTCATTACCTTTAGGAATGTGTATAACAGACAGGCGTATTTCGTCTTTGATAAGACATGGATTACCTACTGAAAATCTTATTGGAAATACCAAGTTGGCATTTTACATCATCATAATTATCAGCCAATTGACGGCCCACGGGCTAGGCCTCCCTCCGTGTAGTATACTAAAGCCATACTCGAATGAAAATGCTTGTCAACAAACAAATTAAAAATGAAGGTAGAAATATCTAGTTATTTTATACCTATTTTTTTTAGTTAACTTGTTAATGACGAATTCATGACAATAAATTAGATTAGTAAGCTTAAAACTGATTAATATATTCAAATATATTTTAAATAAGATTTTATAAAAAAACAAAACATAATTTTGAATTTATTAGGCATGAAATGTGTTGAATTTTCTACCTTCATTTCAAATTTGTTTGTTGACAAGCATTCTCAATCGAGTTTGGCTTTAGTATAGGTTGTTTCAATGCGTGATAGTGGGCGTAAAGCGATAGATTCGTTCTATGCAACACCACTAACTTCCTAATTCCGGGCTTAGAGTTTACTGAAAATGTCTAAGAAGTAAGAAAAACTTACATCAGGACGTCGTAATCGAAGCCACATATGGTAACTAACGAAGCAGTCAGTTAACATACGATGATTTGACTGATTTAAATTAATAAAACTAATAATGAACTAATTTGATTTAATGTGGAGTCGACGATTATTGTTCCTATAGTCGTTTCAGTTAATGGTCTTATTGCGAAAAGCTTCGACCAACATCTTAAGAAGCTTTCGCTTGACTGTTGGATAAAGGAGGAGTATTGCGAGGAGGTTCCTCACTCTGGAGTCCTGACCACCGGTTGCTTGAGCCCTCAAAAGGCCCCGCAAGTAGAGGAGCAAATTTTTTTTATATAAATTTTTAATAGTGTTTATATGTTTTTGTATTACATTGTTAAAAATTAAAAAAAATGTAAATTAATAAGAAAAAGAAACTAATTTTAATAAATACAAAAATGTACTGAATTAAAAAGAACAAAGAATAACATCATACCAATGAACCTATTGATTGGTTTCAAATCATAGTTACAGAATACGGGGCTGGGCTGATTTAGAATATCTTAATCAACCCAGCCGTGAATTGAACCCAGTACCTCCGCCTTATAAATCCACCTCGCTTACCGCTGCACCGGCGGCGTCATCAAACTTCTTCTCTAGTAGTCATCATACTAAGAAATTGGGACATTAAGATAATGAAAACCATGGATCCCGTCAACACAGGCTCTACGTTTTCTCTTTATAAGATTATTATTTTTTATATCTAAGATTATCATCCTTTTATTTAGATTTATTCATAGGTACGTACTGATAATAGTATTGTGTGCGTGCGTGTTTGCTCGTCGTACTGAGTGGTACTTAAAATCTAAGCAGGTACTTACCTACTTCGATAAAAAGGCGTGCGTTGAGTTTTTGCAAGCTATAGATGCTCTTATCTTAAATGGATAATTATAGTTCTTTGATAAGTGCAGTACATAACAGCCACACTTCTTATAAATAAGTAGAAACGTGTATGGCTTTTATTTTATTTATCACAATTTGGCCCTTGACTGCAATCACATTCGGTGAGTGATTATGCAACCTAAGATGAACGCGGTCTTACTTGTTAGAAGTAGGATGAACTCCATAACCCTTTGATTTTTACACGACTTCGTACCAGAACGATAAATCGCGTGGCAGGGTGCCACCAGCCAGACCTGAACCAATTCAGGAAATCTTTATCAACCCAGCCGGGAGTCGAACACAAGACTTTCGTCTTATAAATCCATCGCATATCGCTGCGCTACGGAGGGCGTCAAATATAACCGGAGGCGTATAGTAATAGGTTTAGAATAAAAGTAGTCACGAGATATACCCCAGTGCAATTAACCTTAAAAATAACAAAAAGTACAAGAAAATCGCAGTAGAATGAAACCCATCAGTAAATGAGGAGAAAGCACAACAATTTTTTGGAAAAAAAAATATTTTAGCGGACAATTTTTCGGTTGAAAATTAGGTTATTTTTTCGATATTCATTCAAAATAAGGTTTCATTCAAAATAATTTTTCGGTTGAAAATTAGGTTATTTTACGATATGCATTCAAAATAAGGTGTAAAAATAAATATTTCAAATCAAATAAATTATAGCGTGTTTGGGACATAAGAAGGCAAGTTTTCACCAAATTTTATGAAAATAAAACTGTATTTGTAAAAGATAAAAATAAAAAACCAAAAACTTGGTTTTTGTATTTTTCACACAAAGTTTGAGGTTATGTGAAAAAAGTGTAGAAACAAAAGTTTTAGATCTTTTTATTATCTACAACTTTGCCATTCAAGTCTTTTCCATAGGACTTTTAGTTTTGCCCGAAATCGAGAAAATCCGTGTTTTACCCCTAAACCCTCAACCCCTACCTCTTCCCGACCTCAGATCGCCCGTAATTTATTTTTCCTTTCATTTTTATGATATTCTCCTCATTTTCTGATGGGTTTCATTCTACTGCGATTTTATTTGGTTTCAAAAATTAAATGCACTGATCTAATACTAATGATTGTCATTACTAAGTAACCAAAGGAACATTGACATTTACCGGACATTCCGGATGTCTGATTATTTGTGTATAAACCCGTACGATTTATTTTTCTCGTACAACTAGATTTGCCGGCTGTTACCGGCAATAACGGAATTCAATTGATCATTGATCAGCTTGTGAAAACCCAAGTTGAATCCATTTTGAATGTACAATTGAATGAACAGGCATGGACTCAAGCTACACTACCGATAAGGTATGGTGGCTTGGGTACTCGCAAAATTTCCAGTGTTGCTCTTCCGTCATTCCTGGCCTCAGTTCATACCACTTCCGATCTCGTAGGTAAAATCCTGAAAGCCTCCCCGGCTACAAACTACGAGATTGCATGCTTGGATGAGGCCAGGAATGCCTGGCTAGCTGGACCGATTCAAAATTTCCCGACCCAACCAAAGCTACAAAAGGCTTGGGACACCATAATGTCAGAGTCTCCCCTTAAGTCTCTTATAGACAGTGCGACAGGTAGAGACCGGGCGAGACTTCTGGCAACCTCTAGGCCAGAGTCAGGTTACTGGCTCCACGCCTATCCCTCATCCAACACTGGTACCCTGATAGACCCGGAGTCCCTACGTATTGCCGCTGCTCTCCGGCTCGGAACTGCGCTGTGCATTGAGCACGACTGTTGCTCTTGTGGTGCCCGCGTAGATAGCTTCGGCCACCACGGACTAGCTTGCTCATCGGGCGTCGCCCGGTTTTCCCGCCATTCCGCACTTAATGACATCCTGAGAAGGGCACTCGTCAGTGCTAATGTTCCCGCCGTTCTGGAGCCCCAGATAATGCGTGACGATGTCAAGCGCCCTGACGGGATGTCATTGATTCCCTGGAGTATGGAGCGTGCGCTGGTATGGGACGCGACATGTGCCGATACCTTAGCGGCGTCCTATGTTCATTCGAAGAAATTAAAATACAGTTGTCTCGGCACTCAGTATGAGTTCTTTCCATTTGGAGTCGAGACACTGGGTCCATGGGGCAGAAGCGCTCAGGTGCTTTATAGGGAATTAGGTAGGCGCCTCAGGGAGGCAACAGGCGACCCTCGGGCAGGCAGCTTTCTCGCGCAACGAATATCTATCGCAATTCAGCGCGGAAATGCTGCCTGCGTGATGGGCACCCTACCAAAAGGGCAAAATTTAGAATTATGCTTATAGTTAAGTTAATTAGTTAGTTATTATAATTATTCTGGTTTAGGTTATTGTAGTGTTTAAGTTTTTTTTTACAATATATTTATGTATTTTTAATCTATGTGAAACCAATAGAACTCGTATATATTAAAAACCTCAATACCATTTTTACACAAATTGATCATTATTAATTTTCATATATTTTACTACCAACTTAGGAAAAATTTAAAAAATTTAAAACATTTCGTACACGTGAGCAGTTTACATCCCCCGCTAAGTGCTCTTTCCTCCCTTCGCCTCCTTGTTAATTTTTATTTTTTACTAAGTTGTCCTTCCTAATATTGGCATAAATTAACAATTTGCTATATCTTATTACATGTATTTACCAACCGTGGTTAGTATCTGATTCTTAGCATTTACCAAACTCTAATGATGATAAAGTCTCAAACGAAGTCTCCTACACTTGTCAAATTGTAAATACCTGTCATTTAGCACCTTTACTTCGGTAAATCGTAATATTTACTAGTAAAAAACCAAAAGAAGAAAAACAAATGATATGCTGTATAAATTTTAAATTAGAATTCCTAACCAAAGAGGAGATATTTGAGATCAAAGTGTCCAAAACGACAAAAAGGGAAAAAAATCATAGGTAAAGACCTAATATAATAGTAGCTCATCCATCCAAGTCCATATGCACTATATGGACATAGTTATCTTTGTTGTATTACCACCGAAGTATTACAACGGTACGGTGTCCGCCCACCGCATCATAGCATTATTTATTATGACCCATTCAAATAAACCCGTTCTTGAAGACATAAAAAACCATTTCGCGATTTAGCGCACAAGTAGATACGACGATACTCTATTGTCATCACGAGGGCCCTGGTGTGACAAGTGTGTCGGACTCACAATGGTGGCACCGTGAGCTTGAATGCTGAAGCCTGAATGTCACAGTGTTGCCGACGGAACGGAACGAATCGTCTCACGCGCTCGATTACCGCACTGATTAGACCTATTATTAAGTAAAACTTAACGATATACAAATTGGACGTGAATACTCAACGTAAATATTTATTGTGTTCTTTTAAATTCCAAATAATTTCAATTTCCAATAATTTTTCACTATTCTTGCTCAAAAACGCTGTATTTTATCGTTCTACAGCGTTGCTAAAATATCATTTCTTTAGTTTTGGCAATTTATTTTTAGTTTTGTACAACAACAAAAATATCCCACTATAAAACGAAAAAGGTTTAATTAGTAAATTAAACAATCTTACTTAAATAAACAAGGATGATTGTGTGATAAAAATTGGAAAATGGAACTAAAAATGGCGTTCTTGTTATTAGGATGCCTGCGTTTTTTGCTGCGCGTACAGAAATAATTAATAATATCAATTACCGCGATTTTTTTTTACTATCGTAGTAAAAAGTAGAGTATGACACATGGGGCTAAAACCCATTTTAACTTGAGTACTGTTTGGGTTTGACTGCCTCGTTGGTCTAGTGGTTAGCCAATCTAGCTTCGCCCACGAGGCCCTGGGTTCGAATCCTGGGTCGGATCACGGGATAATACTGACTTTTTCATTCTTCTATGAAATTTTCAGGATGTTTGGAGTCGGGAGTAGTGTTACAACCCCCGGGCCTCGGAGAGCACGTTAAGCCGTCGGTCCCGGTCACTGTCATCAACATCTGATAGTGATCGTTAATAAATGAAACATTATCACCCTAAGCCCGCCAACCTGCATTGGAGCAGCGTGGTGGGTCTACGCTCCATATCCTCTCTCCTATTAGGAGGGAGGCCTGGCCCTGTAGTGGGCCGTTAATAGGATGGTATTGATGAAGATGATGACTTGGGTTCTATTTAGCGCCCTCACCTAAAGGCTTGGGACTAAAATCATCAACATCACAACCGACAGACGTCCATAGCTGGACTACTATCATTGTTCGAAATACATATCATATTCTCACTTCTCTTCTCTATTTTAAACATTTCGTGAGATGTTTAAAGAGAATTTTTATTACATATTTTTTGCTAATAGGTAATGATGATTCAATTTGCAAGAAGATTAAATTACCTAGTAATAATTAACGATTAATTAAGACACAAATAAATAAGTATTTAAATATAATCACTATTGATACATACCTAACCTACCTAACTAATAAACGCTTTTTCCTTGAATCTGTAATCCCTATGTTTGTAAAATTTATGTCAGTTTCTTATGGGACTGGACATATTAAAATATTTGTTTAACATTACGGACAATGTACAGTATATATGTACATAGCTTGTAATACATAAACACGCGGTAGATATGCCATGTGAAATATCAATCAACGTAAACACCTTGAAAATGTGTGACACCACTAATTCCGTTATGATGAAAATATTTGATAACATTTATCTTTATAGCAAACGATAGCTGCAAAATTTTCTTACAAATTTACGATTGCTTGAATCACATTTTTATAGTATTAAAATTCATATAAATTTTTATTAAATTTTATGATGGATCTATATCAACTATTGATTAAATTAGGCACTTCCTGTTGAGTCGTTTTTTCTACCTATATTGTATTTATGTGGAATTAAATATTAATTAAATATTATAAATTAAATAATATAAATTAAATATACTCACCGCGCATACCACTGCACCACGGAGGTCGTCAAATTATCTTTCCGTTTATCGGGAATAAAATAATATTTGTATTAGAGATAAAATATAATAACCACTACTCTCTTTTTATCTATAATATCGCGTATGGTCAACGGTTTAACTTGCTCTCTGAGACATGAGCAGTAACCACCAACATCCGATCTCTGTACTTAGAAATTACTGAAAATTTCTTAGAAGAAAACCTCAGTACTATTCCATAACCCAACTCAGGATTCGAACCCCTGGGGAGGATATTGTGATCCGAAGTCACATAGACTAATAACTAGAATAACGAGACAGTTACTACGCGCTTGACCTACGTAACGTAAAAGAAAAATACTTTGCTAAGTGAATAGATGTCTAATAATAAATTAAAGCATTAGAGCACGGCAAAGCGCCGCCCTGAGCCGTGATAGGGAAATGCGGTCGGATTTCCGCTGATATACTACCACCATTAATGTTATACCCCCTGTCACCTTGAACCTTTTTGCATGAGCTGGAAAATGGCGTAGGGAAAAAAATGCGTTGTATTTATACATAAATGAATTTCAAACAGGCACGTAATATCGACCTCATTAGCAGAATTACGGTAAATCGCTTTATTTTAAAACTAGCTTTTTCCTACTGCGTCTCTCATGTTGTTTAGGATTCTTCAATTATTACGGTAGTCTATGTAGCTCCTCGGTTAAGGGGGTAGGTTCAAATCAGCAAAGTCTAGCTCTAGCATTATATCCTCATTCTCAATCATTAGATACTCTTTATTAAAATAGACTAAGCGACTTTCTTACAATTATTCGGCTTGGCCGGTTGGCCGACTAGTCGGATAGTCGGCTTTTGTCATAGTCTAAATCTTTTATCATTAAGTTATTATAAGCCAAAATAAATACTTAGTAAAAATATAAAAATATCATTTAGTTGTAAAATAGATAAGATATAACTACAAAAATATTAATTTTCATTGATATTGCGGAAATTCAAAATCAATCTTATCTCTCAGACGTGAATTACCTGCAGTAAACATTTAACTGCACATACAATGCTTTGATAAATGACTACGAAGTAATAAAGCACCTTCCTATACGAAGATCATAGCAAATTACCTTAGTTGCGCGGCGTTACACGGAAACTAACGTGCTGTATTATTATAAAATTATCTTACGCGACCTCTCTACCTATAACAATACGATCTTACTTATCCAATTGTTGTTGTAATATTTGCGTGGTTAACAGCTAGGGCGACCGTTTTTACTCAAGAGGTTCGATTTTCGTTTCGAGGGTATTCATCCCTGAAATCTTGAGGCTGACTTTAACTGTGACAAGATAACTTAGCTACCGATGTTTGATGGATCACATTTGAGTAGGTATCTCCAAGTTTTTTAAAAATTAGACGTAGTATGATTTAATAAGCTCACAGTTAGATCATTTTTACTATTTACTTATGTGGTATACGAGTAATTCTATAATATTGTATGAGGAGGTCCGCAGAAGTACCAAAGTTACCAACACAGCTCAGCGAGCAAACTGAAGTGGCAATGGGCCGGGCACGTGGTTCGAACAGCTGTTTCGACACATAGTCGTTGGGGGAAGATTGCTTAGAATCTAACTAAAGTTAGTGCTAATAACTTAAATAATACATACTACTCGTATGAATATAGGTAGGCACTACTGGTTATTGTAGTAATGATTCCCTTCTATAATTCCGACTAATTATCTCCATTCAAGGAAATGTTTCCAATTAAAGACGATGACTAAAATGGACTATTATGGTTAATACAGGTAGTAAAATGCCTCAAGGTATAAAGTTTCGTCTCTTTACATCACTTTACATGACGACCTCCGTCGCGCAGTGGTGTGCGCGGTGGATTTATAAGACGGAGGTCCTGGGTTAAATTCCCGGCGTGGCCGATTGAGATTTTTCTTAATTTGTCTTGGTCTAGCTGGTGGGAGGTTTTCGCCGTGGCTAGTTACCACCCTACCGACAAAGACGTATCTCCAAGCAATTTAGCGTTCCGGTACGATGTCGTGTAGAAACCGAAAGGGGTGTGGATTTTCGTCCCACTCCTATCAAGTTAGCCCGCTTCCTTCTTAGACTGCATCATCACTTAACATCAGGTGTGATAGCAGTCAAGGGCTAACTTGTAGTCGCTAAAAAAATAACCTTATAGTTTAATACTTTAAGGTTACTTATAGTATACTATATTTTGGAGTAACAGGTCTGTAAAAGTCTCTAGAACTTCATTATCAAATGTTTCCACTGCGGTAAAATATAGACCAACAAAAAATTTTGTAGCGATAGATCAGCCAATTTTGTAAGTCGAATTCAAACAGTTTTTTAGACTTTTTATAACGAACTACTACTGCTACTGACCGGTACAAGTTTTATAGAATAAAAAATACTATCAAAGGCAAGTACTTTACTTAGTTAAGGTACGTAAGATAAACAGTATGTAAATCGATCTTACATACAAAATAGGTATAGTCTGTGCCTGTCAAGCCAATGCGTCACGTAAACTTGAGAAAAGCTCGTTGAAATCTAATACTTATAACCACAATTAAGTGATCAATGTCACGGATTTTTGCCTTAGTCAGCCACGGAAGTTGAAACATTCTATAGTCATTATATTTTAAGAAATGGAAAATATTCCACGGTTTTTTTCATACTATATGAGGAAACGTTCGTGCTTTCAAAGAAATATGCATATAATTAATTATGTAGGTGTAGGTTAATGTATGACGTATTTTTTTCGGAGCAAATGTGTAAGCGTGGTATAAATAAATTATTGTTAATGATGCTTTTTTAATCTATACAAATATTATAAATGCGATAGTAAAGCTGTCTGTTTGTTACTTAATCTCGCCTAAACTACTGAAACGATTTAAATGAAATTTGGACAAGATCTAACCTGTAAAAGGACATAGGCTATTTTATGTCGAACTATCACAAAACAGATTTTTCGCGGACGGAGTCGCGGGCGTCCGCTAATAAATATAGTTTATACTATTTATTTATTTAAAGTACTTTCATTTTATATTCAATCAGTTGTTTTTACAAGCTTTTAGTTATTTGTGATTACTTATAAATTGATATTTTACAGACTCGTAGTATTTAACCTACTTTGAAAACAAGGCTTTTTGCCGCGCTCGGAAACGAAACCACTAACTTTGATTTTCAAACGAGTAAATTCAAACGAATTGTCTTATTATCAAAATAATTGTTCACAATTAGTTATCATTTTTCGTAGGATCCATGAAACTAGTTTTAGAGAAAATCCAGGCAGCTGAGCAATCTAGCCAACTTTTACTGCACATTTTTATTTACTATAAAACTTAACTTAACATGTGCTATTCATTTTACAGAACAGTAGGTATGTTTAACATTAACTAGGTATAGTTCAATAACGGGAAGTGGAAGATTTATTATGTAGTTTGATAGGATATAGTATTTCAATAGCATTAACATAAAACCTTTAGTGTTACAGTTATCCTTGACACAGGAAAAGGAACCTGTTCTGATTGTACCTATCTGCTGCTAAAAACAGACGTGTAATACAAACTGTCTGAATCATGAATCAATTTATTACGCATACGCTGTGATCCTAAACTTAATTTGCATTTTATAACAGAATATTTATGTTTAATATATTTAACTGATGGCCGAGTGGCGCAGTGGGTAGTGACCCTGCTTCTGCGTCCTAGGCTGTGGGTTCGATTCCCACCTCTGGAAAATGTTTGTGTGATGAGCATGGATGTTTTTCAGTGTCTGGGTGTTTATCTATATATTATAAGTATTTATGTATTATATATATTAAAATATTCATCAGTTATCATAGTACCCATAACACAAGCTGCCTAAGCTTACTTTGGGGCTATATAGCGATGTGTGTAATTGTCCTATAATATTTATTTATTATTTAACTTAGTTCAAAAGTGAAGGTTACTACGTTTGAACATATTCGTGTATCTCAGCACAAAAAATACTGATCCGATTTGGACAGAGCTCTCAATATTCATATGCATATTTTTCAGGGAAGATTTAAAAGAAGATGATTAAAAGGCTATTCGTGTCGTCATTCCATTAAAAGGTTCGTTTTTTGGATGATCTCAATATTCGGATGCATACTTTTAAGGGGGATTTTTTTATGATTAAAAGGCATTTCGTTTCTTTTTATCATAAAAATAATTCAATGTCAACGAATTTTTTCGAATAGTAATCAATTCAATTAA
Source organism: Mycalesis mineus (assembly GCA_034621355.1). Classification (NCBI taxonomy): domain Eukaryota; kingdom Metazoa; phylum Arthropoda; class Insecta; order Lepidoptera; family Nymphalidae; genus Mycalesis; species Mycalesis mineus. Next base: position 8,745,585 of record CM067884.1, read on the forward strand.
AAATACGTTTAAAAATTCGTATTATTAAGTGCTTATACAGCCTTTTCTCACATTAATTTATTTTCTATTTTACTAATCTTGTGAGTAGATTGAAATCATTGCACACAACTTTTTGCATAGTAGATACGAGTTACGTCATGGCAATCTGTCATTTCTTTTTTTACATCTTAACTTGTTGTGTTACACTCAGTTTTAATGAACTAGTACTTAAATATATAAAAAATTCTTTGAGCAGGTAGTTACCTACTTGCCGAATTTAACTTACTTGAAACTAAAGTACTACCTACACTTTAGTTTGAGTTGCTTAACATTAAATGTTGCTCATTATTGCTTTCCTTCATTAGTTAAGATATCTTCATTAGCTCGTTTTGCATAAAAATCCTAAAAATATTGACTGCTACCACCAAACATAACAAGACCTGTATATGTATCTACAAAAGATCTTTGTGTTGATTAATTTTACTTAAAATTTATTTCTTCGATACGCCGCATACAAACGTAGTTTATAAATAAAATTATATTTAATTCTTTCCCTTGCCCCTATTTTATAAAAAGAGAGTATTAGGTACATGATGTATTTTATAGAAATATTTATTAAATCTTTTTTCCTTTGCCTCCGTAGAGTAGGATACCAACAAATAGATATATTAGGTATATCCTACTCTCTTTTTATAGGACGAAGGCAAAAGAAAAGTAGGTAGAAGTTAATCTATATTTGCATGCGTCGTCATAAGACTGAAAGTAAGACGCTACATAAATTACTATCTAAAGTAATGAAGTAAATCCAACAATGCGTGTGACTACTGGTAGAATGTAGAAAAGTATCTTATCTGTGTACCACAGACAAACACTCAGATATGTCATGATAACCCGCTTAGTGCAATTATTTGTCTTTATTAGATACACATAGAGAGATAAAAAGTACAGATCCAAAGGCTGAATAGTATAAGTACTTGAAAGGATCTGTTCAGAAATAACAAGGTCAGGGTTGTACGATCTCCCTGTTCTGACAATTTTGTATTCATTACAACGACGTAATAATGTAAATGGTTCATTAACACCTTTAAATTCAATTTAAAGGTTTTTGAATGACAATATACCTACCTATAATGGATTATAGAGCAAAGCCTATACCTTGGTAATTTTTCAAAAGTTAAAAATTCAGCCCATGTTCCTACCATAACTTCGCTAGCCGACTAAAGAGTTTAAATTGTAATTATATATTATATATATAAAGGATTATGGAGTGCTAACTTGTGAGTGCCAGACCTCCGTTTTTTAAAAATGCTAAAAATTTACTCCATACTCCTACCATTGATAGGTTGGTACGTAAGTAATCACGTTAGACAACTATATAGAGTTCCGACCATGGCTGCTTTGGAACGCAGCGGGTAAAAATGGTCCAGATAATCTATCTTTGAAGTATTAAGAGTATTTTATTTATTTATATTTTCAACAAATTACCCTCTAGAAACGTCACTAATGTCAAGTGAGATCGCAAGTCCAATTTTTCCCTAAGTTAATTTATATCTAAATTTAAATAAATTTTCCCTGTAACGTAATATGTATTGTAAACTATTGTACCAGCATGTATCTACCAGGTTATTCCGCTCTTGAACCAATTACATAATAATGGTTCATTTTTTACGCGCCCACTAGATAGGACTGTAATTGGAGTGTATTATTATAGTGGGTGCCACGTTAAAAGAGTGATGATAGTCTATGTTTCAGTACATAATTGCGTCATCAGCCTAAATAATATAAACATTTCTACTACACCAATCTAGATTAGCAGAACAAAATGACATGAACTGGTATGGTGATTTTTTACTCTGTTCCGACGGTAAATATGTATGTCGCTATCTAAAATACGGCATAATAATTTATATAAAATTGCTGACAGTCACAAACTGTCGCATTTATTTTGTTAAATAAAACAAATCCATGAAACCAATGAAACTTATAAAGCATCTGTTAACTCAGCTCTCTGTTTACATGACGCCTACAACACAATTCGGCAATGCGCTTACCAAAAAAAAAAGTAAAAACCATTAAAGGTACAATAGCCCTTCTCTTTCCAACATCTATTATTAGAGCAGGAGATATAAAAGGTTTTTTTTGGCCATCAAATCACCTCGTCATGCGGACCCGTGTAGCGTAACCCTATCTGTAGGTACCTTCTCAATTCTCGGTAGACAATTACGTTTCACGTCAAACCACTCGCGATGTGAGACTAATACCCGCTTGGTCCACAATTACGACCAAAAAATGGAGATAATTACACAGTGCCTTGGTTTTTTCCCCCGAGCAACATTCGACGCTTCGTGGACCATTGTTCCGAGTACAGTCCTAACTCCCACAAGAATGTATCATGATACTTATTTAGTAATCAGTTATATCATTTTTATTATTTTAAACACGCATATCTTACTAATATTATAATGCTCTAGAATTTGTTTAATTGACGGCGCTAATCTTAGGATTACTGGTCCCAAATGATAAATTCTTTCAGTTTTGTATAATCCTTTGACAGTATTCACAATACTATTAGTAACAACATTTACTTACCTGAAATACTTGTACTAAGGTACTTATGAATACTGACTAAGAAGTAACTTATACCTTCCTATCTATATAGTGAAAAGTAAACATATCTTGGAAAGAAATACTATATTGTTTATCTAATATCCTAATTCCTCATGATAGAGGCAATCTCACGTTTTAGACATTTTAATCTTCTGAAAATTGAATTATATAGGTATCTTCTTCTAATTTAAACATAGTAGGTACCTATTGTACTTACAAAGTCGCATCCTGACAACCAGGTCTTTAGATACATAGGACAAACTACGCTTGGTTGTCGGATTTTAATGCGGTTTTCAGAATCATATAGTAAATCAAGGACCGCTTTTAAACCGCTATAGGTACGAATACAATAAAGAATTTCATAGTTTAGATTTTCCAGGTGTACGAAGTCGCATCCCCTAGTTTAATATAAAATACCTTTTTAAATATTATTTAGTCCCAAATAGTAATTATAATATTCGAAGAAACAAGGATACCTACCTAATAAAACTACATTTGATATGGTCTTGAAACAATCTTCGTAGGTTTTTAGGTAATAGGTGCAAGACCTAACCTTCACCGAAATAGAGGGCACAAATGATGCATGTCGAAAAATATAGGTAGGTACGTAGCTACTTGCCAAACTGATTAAATTAATTACAAGTTTTGTGACATCTTAAATAGATAATAAGTTTAACGATTTATTCGACTTTCGGCTTTAAAAATTACATCTTATCAGCTTTAATAATTGCATTTATTAACAAGTAGATATATCAATTCCAGTTCGTAGAGCAATTATTGTGTAGAAAACATAGATAAAACAATTTTCAATTTTTTACGAAAATTTCATGAATTTTCGTTCCATAAAGACCTTTATACAAATGATCTATTGGATAATATTACAAAAACAGTTAATTAATTCTTAAAATTATGGCATGAAAAAAGCCAAGGTATAACCATGAGTAACGCGTAGTCTCATGGCTTAAAAAAACACATATTGTTGTATCCAAGGTATTGCTACATTACATTAATAGGTCAACACGCTTCAGTGTTGCGACTTCCGTTAACAATGAACATCAAATACATCTACTTAATTACTGCCATCAAAAAAACTTTGATCTAACATTTCTCAGATGTGATGTGCGTGTCGGAAGGCTTGGAGACATTTCGTGTCATGACGTACCAGTTCCCTGTTGACATAACGGGGACAAACTTTAATAAAGCAATTTCTCAAATCGTTTGGCAAAATAGTTAATCGTGAAACTGGTCAGCGGTATCTTTGCGAACCATAAAACCTCAATCAAAGTATTATGAGTCATGAAAAAAAATATTAATGACATAAATTCACATCAACGCGTAATACACCGCCAGCCCCTCCTACAGGGACGAAGGCCTGGCCCTGTAGGCCGTTAATAGGCTGATAATGATGGTAATTAAATTAAACACTTAACAAAGTAGAGTATATAAAAAACTATTCAACAAAATTCAAAACTGAAATTAGCGATAAAAAAGCACAATACGCTCGAGTTTTAAAGACCCTTATTATGCAACCGTTTCATAATCTACTAATACCACACGTAATACTTACATAGCTTACATATTTTTGCATACCGTTATTTCATGTAGGGTGCCAAGTGGTAACCTTGGCTTGAATAAATTCCTTCGAGCAAGTATTTAATTTGACGGGGTTAATTTAAAGCAAAAACGATTTAATGGATTGAGTATATACCCACATGTATAATTTTGAACTTGTATTTCTATTGCATTAAAGATACTTATAAAGACATTTTTGTAATATTATAAAATTATGTCTTAAATATCTCTAAAAAATTAGCCATCATAAAACATTTCATTTATTAACCAGAATAGTACGTTAATATTTTTTAATTAGCCCTTCAACCCACAATCGAGAAGAAGAGAGAAGAATAGTCTAAGCTCCAAATTCCCCTCACTACTAAAAATGATGATGTCACTATTCCATTAGCATTCCAATATTTCAAGTTAATTAAAAGTCTGTTGAAGTGGGTGTGTCGAAGCAGCTATTAAGGACACTCCCATGATATTTATCATCTACGTGGAATCGAAAAGAACATTAGAAATGCAATATGTCATGCTATACTTGTCGCGGCGCACCTTCCCGAGGGAAGCCGTCTATTACCTCATTGCCACTCGTGTCCATCACTTACTGGCCCGAATAGAGTTGCAAATTGCTGCGAATTGCTAAATGGCTGACACGTATGATCCTGTGCTCTTGATCTCACTACGATACCTATTTTACTATGCCTTGCAACGTTCGCTGTTGTTCGCAACTCTAAGTTTTGGCCCATTTTTATGCACGTTTCATCTTACAAGAGACCACATTTCACAAGAGCGCTTACCATCAGATAAGACGGTGGTAAACCCATATGGCTATTTAAAAATTATTTGTATAATTCTTTACCCCTTAAAGAACCTACGTATCTAAGTAGGTTCATCATTTCCCTAAACATCTAAGATAAAAACTTGACTATTTCCTTAAAGGAGCAAGAAATGCGAATAAAAAGCCTTAACAATATTTCTGGAAAATAACGTACAATGACAGGCGACAACGGCACGCGATAATTATTTATTATAAATGGAAAATGTTTCTAGAGGCTTTGCCATGCCTCCATGCAAATATAGGTGTAGGGTAATTATAATACCAACTGCTAAGCTGGAAACGTGACGTGATTTTACTACATATTTGTCGGCTTTAATGCCGATAGTTATATATCCTTCAATTTATTAGTAGTTATAGTCGACATTAGTCACAATTTATATCGTCATTACAATCCTTATACCAGGCCACCCTGCTTGTTGTACACTGCGATGCTCCAATAAGGTTGGTGTGCTTAGGGTGATAATTTTGGACTCATTAACTATCGCTATCAGATGTTGATAATGACCGCAACCGAGGGCTTTTGGTGCTCTTCGACGTACGGGGATATACCACCATCAATTTCCTAATTTTAACCTTGAGAGTTTACTAAAAAATTCTTAGAAGAAAGAACAAATAAGTATTATTTTATAACCCGGCCCAACTCAAACGCCAACCGCTGAACCTCGCGTTCTAAAGCCACATAGGCTAGCTGCTGTACTAACAAGGATAGTTGCAGTATGTAATATATTGTACATATATTAGATATACATACTGTACAATGCTACCATACATACATACCTAGCGCTTTGGCTTTACACTCTGTGGTTGTATAGTATCTATGAAGAGAAAGACGACGTCGTACCTACTGAAAAGTTATTTGAAAAGCGACTCTGAAACTTACTCGTCAAACTTTAAATTATTAACAGTAACTCACTAAACTTTAAAGGAATTCAATGGCCTTAATCTTATCATTTTGTGAATGCTGAACAAGCTCCAGAGCCATGATGATCCAAACTTCATAATTGCTTTCATACTTACATAGCATAGGTAGGAGCGCGGCCTCACACATTTCAGTTTTTATACGTCCACGTTTACTTACAAGAGCTTACGATGTGCTACCTAATAATAAAACTGGCCGTGACATTGAAAAGAAAAATCTACTCGTAATTGTTTTAGCCTAAGTACTCGTATGATTTTACTATGTTTACATGCATGCACTTAATTATACTTCAATTATATCCATTATTTATTATTTATGTACGTACTAGAGCCTTGTTTGTTCAATGGATAAGTAACGTATGGGGCTTGGGATCATGAGCACTTGATTTCTAGCGCTGGGTTAGGCTATAAAATTTCGTTTTCTTTCAAACATTCTCAGTGAAAATTCTTAGCATGAAAATTTAAAGTGGTATACATCCTCGTGCCTCAGTCATGCTGAGTCGAGAGGCACTCGCAGGTCATTTTCAGTACCATTATCCACGCCTGTTGTCTGAGGGACTAACTATTTTGGTTGTCGTTCTATTGCAGTAGACCATTCTTATCGATCATTAGATCTCTACAATTGATACCAAATGTTGCATTATTTTTTATAACTAACTAGCGGTCGCCCGCGATTTTACCCGCGAAATCCCCGTTCCTGTGGGAATATCACAGCCTATGTCACTCCTCATGAGGCTGGATCATGAGGAATAACATATGACTATCATATACAAAAAGAATTGTTAGAATCCGACTGGTAGTTTTAGAGATTAGCCGGAACAAACAGACAGACAGACAGACAAAAATTGTAAAATATGTTATTTTGGTGTATGTACCGTAGAATTATAAATTCTTATGCAGTAAATACGGTAATTTCAATATTACAAACAGACACTCCAATTTTATTTATATGTATAGCGCTAAACCTTGTACTGTTATAATTATATTCTGTGGCTAAACTCAAATTCCAGATGCTTAAATAGATGATGATTATAATGAAATAGGTTATCCAAATGGCAGTTAGTCTATATTCCTACAGATTATTATTATCGGGCGAGCGATCAAATTTACTAACGCATACTAACACTGTAATTTATATTATCTATAGCTTTTCTTATCACGATAAAAATGTTATCTCAAAGAAAATTGTTTAGTGAAAAGTTAAATTTATAATCTCTTTGAAGTAGTGCGCGGTGGCGTCACGGCGTCTTTTGTCGTTACACAAATATGTGCGGATTAATTTTAACTGATAAAGATTTGTTTTATAACTTGTGTTGGCTCGCGACTTCTTGCGCATAAATCATAGAACATGCATTATTTTCAATTAAATTCAAATATTCATTTTCAATTTTACACCCGTCACTGGCGTAGAAAATAGTTAGAAATAATATTTTTTTAATTATAAAATCCGATCAGTACTTTAGTAAGTGTGAAATGAAATTAAAAAATAACTTTTATTTATGTCACTCTTTTTTTCGATTCCTCTCAGAATGAGAATCTACTAGAACGCGAAGGGGCAGAACCTTTGAACCAATGATAGAGGCACTACAAATAGTCAACCTGACGTTTCAAAAGCGACTATAAACTAAGCCTACTTGAAACAAACGAATTTGAATTCAAAAATGTCGTAATTACTTACTTCTACTCGGTTTTTACTTTTATATTTTTGTTATAGACTGATCACAGATAGATAGTTGAGATTACCTTTATCACATTCTCTGTCACAGATAATTCTTCTTGTACGTAAACAAAAGCGCTGTTTCTTGACAAATCCCTTTAAATATATATATATAAATATAATAAATGAGTCAGTATCATATTTCAAAACATAGTCATTAATTTTCTAATCACGTTAGCTAATAAGGCAAGTGCACGCAACTCTCTAAAGGAATGATGAATGAATGAAATCCGCCCTTAGGGACAAATGTATAAATTTTCCACAACCTTCGTCACTCTATAATGAGCATGATGACCTTATTTGCAAGCACGGATTATGAGAAAACGATTGCAAAATCATTATAGTATCACACCTTATTTAAACAAAAAATGTTGTTCTCAGAAACAGCGATGAATTTTTCCTTGTTATTAAAATTTTCAAAAACACTTATTGTTTTATAATATTCGCTGAACTTCGTGTACTCGTAGTATTCATACAGCAATTTAAACTAATCTTATGTACATATAAGCGTGTAGGATATGGTTAAAAATAAAAAGCTTCACACGGAAGTGCTTGTTGCGGTACAATAATATGTAAATAAGTAGAAAGTTATTATTTTTATAGTTTGTATAATTTATCTACACGGGCTTAGTATTTAAAAAATCCTGAAAATATTATATTACAGATGTTTTTTTTTTACAAGTGACCCCTTGACAGGAATCACACCCTATGTTAAGTGATGATGCAATCTAAGATGAAAGCGGGCTAACTTGTTAGGAGTAGGATGAAATCCACAACCCTTTCAGTTTCTACACGACATCGTACCGGAACGTTAAATCGCTTAGCAGTACGTGTTTGTCGGTAGGGTGGTAACTAGCCACGGCGACCTGCGACCAAGACAAATTAAGAAAATCTCAATCTGCCCCGCCCGGAATCGAACCTCCGTCTTATAAATCCACCGCGCATACCACTGCACCACGAAGGCCCTTCCTCAGAAATCATTGAAATTATCTATTGATGACAACCGCATGGAAATCCGTCTTTGAGTTTATCGCGAACAGACAGACAGACACGGCGAGGGAATATTATATCATCAGCCTATTAACGGTCCTCTACAGGGCCCGGCCTTATAAGAAAGGGAATATAATACTTAGTGATTAGTATTGGGACACTTAATTAACATGCAAAAAGGCGTGGTTTTGCACATGGGCTATAATAGACATGACGAGCGAGTTGGCACGACAGCTAAATATTTCCACGTTACGGTTACGACCGGCCCAAGCGCGCAAACGCTGCAGCGGTACACAAACACACGGCTCGTAAATGCACGCTAATGCGGTCGTAACCTGTGTTTGATGCCACTGCCATTATTGTAGTGATGGGACAAAATCCCTGCGCAAAAAAACTGAAAGCTCTTTAATATGTACCATGCTGTTATGTAAATGCTTTAATAGCATTAGCTTCTTTGGCAAGGTAAATAAATAAATAGAATAAGACAATCACACACATCGCTATATAGCCCCAAAGTAAGCTTAGGTAGCTTGTGTTATGGGTACTACAATAACTGATGAATATTTTTATATATATTATACATAAATACTTATAATATATAAATAAACACCCAGACACTGGAAAACATCTATGCTCATCACACAAACATTTTCTAGATGTGGGAATCGAACCCACAGCCTAGGATGCAGAAGCAGGGTTACTACCCACTGCACTACTTGGCCGTCCAAATGGGTCTAACCTCGATGGATTTGACTTTTTCTGATGCTACCGCCTTCTGGCTCCACTATCAGACCAAGGACCAAATAAAATTAAGACGGTCAGATCATCATTATCAACGTATTAACGTCCTACTGCAGGGCCAGGACTTCTTCGTTATACAATAGAGTATATAGATCTTAGTTATCTCCAATATATAATAATAATTAACGATCACTGTTGTTGGTGATAATGACCGGGACCGAGCTATGCTCTCCGAGGCACAGTTATAAAAAATTAGAAAAAGATAGCAGAAATCCATACAGCTATATTAAAAACACAATGCAGACATTATATAAATTAAATAATCTTAAGTAAACCTCCTACGAATGGCGAAGTATGTCCAGCTATGATAATATATAAAGGATGTCTAGCTAGTTTATTGCTTCCTCTGAATATTCTTTAGCTTTTGTCCATTCAGTGAAGTCTCTCAATCCATCGCGTGTGTAAGTAGCAATACTTATTGCTAATGCGTAATATCGAACTGAAGAAGACAATAGCCTATTTTACATCACTAACGTCGTTACATCAGACTTTATCTTAACACACGCAGATGCTATACAATATAAGTAAATTACTATCTTTGCGTGTATTAATCGCTGACGTCCATCATTGTGCAAACAAGATGTTACTATAGCATTTATGATACTGCGTACAATTTTCACAAAATTCATACGCGATGGAAGAGCGCAAGCCTTAAAGATATTCGTACTTCTCACACTTAAATATTCCAAGTTCAATGCTTTATTTTGTTAGAGGTTTGTTTACTTACATCTGAATTTATTACAGTATTTTTGTTTTTGTTACCGACAATTAGGTATTTTATTATCACTTCTTTTTAGTTACTGTTTTGTTTATTTAACTGAAATACAGTCAATGCCTAGTTACTTATATCTACCTAAGCTGCAGAAGTAACTGTTTTGTCATCACGGCCGTAAACCTTTTTAAAACTGTAATTTCGTTATTATCAAACAATATAACATCCATACAACCATAAAAAACCAATCAAATAGTATCTATTCAAAAAGCATTAATAAAATTACTATCCGGATATCCATAACGTTCCACGAATATGTAAAACAAAAGTGCTTTTGTCATACCTAAATCGAAAGATTCGTCATATTTTACAGACCATTCTAATGTCTGTATCGTACAAGCTACCACCGATAATCTAAATAAGGACCTACAGTCAAGCTAAGAGTTTATACACTATTAAATTTCTAGGCAAACGCCTCATCTTAGACCTCATCACTCCTACTATACTAAAGCCAAACTCGATTGAGAATGCTTGTCAACAAACAAATTAAATGAAGGTAATCATTTTACACCTAATTTTTTTAAATTAATTTGTTAATGACGATTTCATGACAATACATTAGATTAGTAAGCTTGAACTAATTAATATATTCAATATATTTTAAATAAGATTTTAGAAAAAACAAAACATAATTTTAAATTTATTAGGCATAAAATGTGGTGCACTTTCTACTTTAATTTTAAATTTGTTTGTTGACAAGCATTCTCAATTGAGTTTGGCTTTAGTATAGGTATGAGTGAAGTGAAGCGCAAGTGATTAGCCATTACTAAAATTTTTAAAATAAAAAGAATGGATACCTGCCTAACTTATAGAAAACTTTTTTATTATAAACTGACAATTGCTTTAATACATATTTTGTTTTTAATATCTAAAATATGAGAGTATCTTCTAAATAAATCCGCGATTTAAACGATAATTTCCACTTTCCAGAAAAGTAATTTAGTAAGTGGTTAATTGTAAGCTTCATACCTTCCCAGTATTTTTAATAAAGCTTTGGATATTTTCCTGGTAATTTTGACTAAAATCATTAGTGTGCCATTCGATTTATTCGTTTTCAATCGGCTCATAGAGGACGTGAACAACTGTTTAAAATTTCAATCAAGCCTCCATTAGTAAATAGCGATTTGGTAATCACGGGTGTTACATTCAATATATCCCTCGGGTATTTTGTATGCGTATTTGACCGTGAGGTGAATTTAATTTGTTCATATTGTTATAGCATTGGCCTCATATATTAACAGGAAAGTATACTTTAGAAGTACATTTTTTTTGTGTCCAAAGCTTTGTGTATGTTTAATTGAACCGATTATAAAGTCTCTACGCAATGATAGACTTGACTATTCATTAGTACTTGTACAGCCTATTTGAAATAAATTAAATTGATTAACGTATTGATTTGGACTAAGTCAGATTGGAAGCAAAGCGAAGCGTTAAATTCGAATACGCTTGACTACATTTTTGTGCAACTTTAGTGATGGGGAAATAAAGATAAATTAACTTATGGCAAAAATGACGCGTCGCTTCGATTCGGCTCTACGCCAGTCTGTGATAAGTCTTATAGTTTTACGCTAGATAAATACCATTTAAGCGCATCATTGGATCTCAGAACCCCCTTTATAATATATTATGAAGATTTCAAAAATTAATCACATCAACCTGCTAAGCAACTAAAAATACGAGCCTGTTTTTATTTAATTAGATGAATGGTTTTAATCTTTATCTTCGATGTTAATGTTTGATTGACATGCCATTTCCGCTGAGCGGGGAGTATCGACTTTGATTAAAAATGTGATGCATTTTTATTTACCAGTAGATACCGCGTGAGAAAATATTTTATTTTATTTTAGGCGTAGAGATCCTACCCCTATGCTAATGTTACTTAGATTTACCTAATATATTCCTAAGGTTTTACTATGTTGTTCTATTTATGGATATAATATGTTTATTTATATGTACTTATTTGTTCGCTATTATCAGATGCCCTTACCTTGAACTCTTCTAATGACAAATAATTATTACTTAATGCCACCATGATTTTAATAGAATAGTAAGAATAATCCTATCTATTTAGCAAGTCATACAGACTTACTTTCGTCTCACAGAGTAATCAGGCTTTAAAAGTTTTATAATATATAAGTTTTTTGGGGCCATGGGGACCAGAGGCTCGCGCTCTTTTGGACGATATCTCAAAAGAGTTATCGAGTCTATGAGTGACCAAAGAGCTGGCAACTACATTGGCCAACGGATTAGTTTGGCCATCCAAAGAGGAAATGCTGCCAGTATCCTGGGCACTATACCTCATTGCAGTTGAATCGAGGAGGTTTTAGATTTAATTTGATTTAGTTTTAATTTTGTTCTAATTATTTTAGCGTATTTTATATTGGTTTTGTTTTACTTTTAATAAAAATTTTGTCTGCTATACGTACAATGAAATGAGATATAAAAATAAAATTATTATATAAACAAAATTAATTTTTTCCAAAGTTAGGTCATTTTTTTAAATACCTATTAGTATTAATTATGCTTAATTAGAACTTAAAAATAAATATTAGAAGAAAATACTTTCATAATTAAAATAAAAACTATCTGATTTTTCAAACCAAACGATATTTAAGGATCTGTCCCTTTTTTGCCTATATTAATGGCCACTATCTAAATAGACACAACTAACACGTCAAGCCATCGTTATAATAACAAGTTTTCACGCGGTATTTTTCAGGTGGTACATGCTTTTTTACTAAAGGTTCTGAATTTTTTATAAGTATAATCCATTAGCGCTGTCTCTACGTACTGCCATACTATTAAGTGATTTACAATTACCCGTAAAACCTTTTGCGTTTTGACCTTACATTAATAGGTGTTTTATACGGCTTGTACAGCCTGTTTAAAACCACAGACCTCAATAAAAACACACTTCATGATATTTCCATTCATTGTGCTGAGAACTTTTAGTACCAAAACCAAAGTAATAAATTTAGTACCTTTCATTCCAATCTGCACAGGAGCAAATTCGTGTCTAATTTTAACTCTAATATTTTGTGTCTAATGTTTAAGCTCCTAATGCGATTGAACTATCTTATCGTCATACTAAGCGGGCGGCCAGAATCTGTAAAAGGCCGTTAAAATAGCCTGATGAAGGATAAATGATCATTTTACAGGCAATCATACCGTCGAATAGAAGCATAGCGCCGCTTTTGTTGACAGAAATAAATGTGGCGGTAATTTCCTTGACATCATTCACATTTTATTTTGAAATATAATTGTAATTTTCCGAAAAATTAAAACCATGAAAGTAATATTTCTCATATGTAAATAGGGTATTGCCCTAAACTTATACGCATGAGAAAATACCAATAAAACAACTTGACAATCATTTAAGATACCGCATTACATACAAACAGAAGTAACTACTCTCGAATTCTCTATTTGAAGTCATTCAAAAGCAAAAATAATAAAACCATTTTATAAGATTTCAAACGTAATATTGCACACCAGTCGCTGTCGTGAAATGCCTTCACGTATCGTCCTTTGTTGTTCGAAGTTATTAACATTACCAAGTGTAACTACATCTAAATCAAACGCAAATAGCGTCAATGTGGAACTACCTTTCTGACCAAGGTGTTGTTATTGATCACGTAATCATATTGCACTAGAAATATACTAAGTACTATAAACACAGAAAATACTTTACACAGGCACATTTAAAAGTATTGGTTACTCACCGGCATATTTAGCGGAACATAAAAAGGTCCATAATTAAAAAAATATGGTTTTATTTTAAAATCTATGTAAAGTTATTTAAAGTTTCATTTGTTTTACTTAAAATTAGATCTCATTAAGAACAGATTTCGCGAGTAGACTATTTGTGAAAAATGGTAAATTTTTGAAAGTGAAAATTAATATTAAAATAACAATTAATGAAATTAGAAAAATGGTGATTAATATGGCGTATTTCCTCCACGTGCTTTTATTAAAGTTTCTACCCGTCTAGGCATACTGAGAATGATGTTATCGATGGTGTCCTGGGATAGTCTCCGCCATTCCTCAACTACGGCGATTCGCAGTTCACCCACGTAGGCAGGAGCTGGAATTCTGGACTTAACTTTTCTTTTCAGCAAGTCCCAAATGCTCTATTGGATTCATATCCGGTGATCTCGCCGGCCACTCCATAACAGTGATATTCATATCATTAAGATAAGCTTGACTTACCCGAGCGGTATGCGGCCGAGCATTATCCTGCATAGCAACAAAATCGTCACTGATGGGGCAAACGGTACGACATTTTCTTCTAAAACTTCTCTGATATCGCGGTCTGCAGTCAGACTCTTTCTGTCAAACACTACCAAGTCTGTGCGAACTCCCAAACAAATGCTCGCCCAAACCATTATTGATCCACCACCGTATGCAACTGTAGTTTCAAAATTTGTCTGAATGTATCGTTCTCCTTTGCGTCTGTATATTCTTTGCCTGCCGTCAATTTGATTTAGGAGAATTCTGCATTCATCACTAAACAATACCTTACTCCATTGGTCCGCGTTCCTAAGTCGTTAGTCGATGTTCCTGAGCAAAAGTTAACCTGTTTCTACGATGATTTACCTCGAGCCTTGGAGCCTTGGCGGAAACAAATGAACCCAAACCAGCTTCTTCGAACCTTCTTCGTACCGTAGGCTCACTTACTGTTACACCCCGCACAGCTTCTAACTCATGTCGAGCTTGGACGGCCGACAAACGGGAGGGCTGCTTACACGAAGCCGAATGCAACGATCCCTTTTTTATTCATTTTTTTGATTTTATTTCGAAATAACTTGCTTTTTATACCTAGTAATAGTCGACAAAAAATTCCGACGAATTGAGAATCTCCTACTTTTTAAAGTCTGTTAAAAGAGCTAATGGCTAATCTAAGTTGTAAGCCATCGCATATTACAGAACATTTCAAAGGACATGTATTCCATTCTTTACGAACTGCTCCCTATGCCTATAAACCTGAGGTATAAGTACGTGTCAAGCCTTTAATTTCACTGTCTTGAGATTATGAACACAGCTTGCTATGCTTTTTGGCGGTAAACAATGTGTACTTACTACTATACGTGTACAGGAAAAGCTCTCTCAATTTTAAGCTGTCGATTGAGTGATGAGTCAATTAGATGTTGCTCCAAAATCAATAACTATCTAATAATAGAGAGTATCTAATAGTGGATAGATAGTAAGAATAAAAAAAAACCCCTATATTAGAAAAGTACATAACTGCAATTACTTATTTGTCTAGCCTTATCTACTTTGGTATACTCGTAATAGTCACTGTGCTTTATGTAAATAATATCAATGCAGTAACAAAATTACATGTATACATTTTAATAAACATTATTGAATGTTGTGGTATAGCATTGAAACATAGATTAAAGACTAATAGATAGAGCCCATAGCGTGTCCACTCGTGAGACAGCAAATCAGCCTTATTGACATGACATGTCAACATTTAAAGTACATCATAAAACGTTATGTTTTAAAATATCGTAAAATACGAAATATTACTTTATATAATATAGTTTAGTAAATGCATAATACATGAAATTTGCTAAAAAATAACATATCTAAGCTTTAAATCATCAATCAATGAAGTTTATGCCTACTTACGTATGAAACGTAATTCCTTCGATTTTCTGTTCGCTGCGACTGTTGCAGCCGAAAATATTACAACCCACCATAGCACGATAACGTTTAAATTAATATCGTAACCGCAAAGTTGTATTATTTATCAGCAAATTTAATAAAAAGCTACTAATTACTCAGATATGTCCTTTGCTTGTCACCAACTTCATTCTTGACAAATAATAAAAACGAACACGCTGAAAGGGACAAAAAATAATCTTGTATCACTTTCTAATAAAGGCTGAATGAAATAAGTCTGTCACGCTCTTGAACCTACAGCCGCGTTATGACTCCATCTATTAGTCTTTAATCTATGCATTGAAAAGTGCTTGACATTTAGTCATTTGATCAATGCTATTAATTTTTTAAAGCAGACCGGAACGGACAACCCTATATAAATGCAATACGTAATATGTACCAATTTCCTTAAATATATGATTCAGATATTATTAAAATTTTTAATACTGTATATGTAAATATAGCTATCTTTGCCTGTTTGTCTTTCGTTTTCTTCAATTTTTAATCGAAATTTTATTGACAAGTTTTGAAATAACTGCAGAACAAGCATAGACTAGACTACAGTCCTGCTTTGCTCTACGAAGCTTCTCGGTTAGATTAAACCCTAGAAAGACAGGTAATTATTGCTAGACAAGTAGAATTTGAAGAAAGAAAAGAGATAAAATGCTTATATAGAGAACTAATAAGGTATTTCTGAAACTATGGACATGAAATTTTAATAAAAAAAATATTATTGATACCATTTCACATTTAATAAAAAAATTTTATAACAATAGAAACGTTACACAAACTAAATAAATGTCCGGCGAACCCTGTAGTGTGTGTATATAAGTATGTTTTGATTTCGTCCCTAGATAGCGAGAGAGTGAGAGAGATAGACGAATTCGAAACACACTATCGACGTCAAATTAATCAAATAGCGTTACAGAATCTGGCTATAAAACTGTATAGGTACATATGCATGAGGAAAAACTTTTTTAAATATACAAAAAGGTCATTGATAATAATTAGCACTCGGGAAAGGTGCTGTAACTTCGTTTATGGTCAATGGTGTAGGTCAGCCAAGGCCCGGTCAGGGTGAACCGCGAAAGCCTTGCGATGTGCATAAGTGTAGGCACTAACTGAACACACTTGGTGCATACAGTCAAATATGGACCGCTGCCAAGCTATCCACCTGCATTCATTCTCATTCAGAGCATAGCCGTTCGATGTTTTTATTTTAAACTTGCGAACTTTGTTGTCGTGATTTCTGATTTCTTTTGATATTAAAAGCTCAATTAACTATGAATGACGGACATATATTAAATCCATCATACATCGTCATTGTCTTGGTCTGGCTGGTGGCAGGCTTTCGCCGTGGCTAGTTACCACCCTGCCGGCAAAGGCGTACCGCCAAGCGATTTAGCGTTCCAGTTAGATGTCGTGTAGAAACCGAAAGAGGTGTGGATTTCATCCTACTTCTAACAAGTTAGCCCGCTTCTATCTTAGATTGCATTATCACTTAACATTGTCTCGGAGGTCTCTGAGTATGAAGCTAGGTAGGTACGAAGGAGTAGGTATATAATGTTATACCTACTCTATGTAATAGGAGATGGTTTCCCATTTAAGATACATCGGACCTTAATTACAACCGTCAACTAGTACAAAACGATTCCCTTCAGCCCATATGATTACAAAATCCGGAATCACGCTAAATGAGTAATTGTGGTGGGTAAAAGAGGCGGATGGGTCGCGCGGATGCAGGCTGCGGGAACTAAGTGGCATTTTTCAACTATTCCCTTGCGTTACTTTCTATTTTGTATAATTTACTTCCGCTTCAAATGCTGGCTCATTTCCCTACACTAAATAATTATACAGTCGGTTCACAGTTGTATTTACATAAACCGTAACTATTTGTTCTACTATTTACAAAATGCATTACCATTGTACTACCTACGTCCTACAGTCCAATGCAGGGCCACCTCTGATATGGACATTAGATCCAAAAATTAAAAAAAAATTATAATCATTTATTTAAAGTAGGTAGACTGTTTTACAAGCACTTTTGAAACGTCAAGTCTGTCAGTACGTAGTGACTCTACCACTCCGGCGACTCCAATTCGGGTAATAATGATTTATAGCATGGACTAAATACTTACTACCCGATTACTTCCCCATGTTAATAACATTTACAATGACCGTGACCGCACTAGGGTGTAAAACCTGCAATTTCCCAACTCCCGACTAAGAATATACTGAGAACTTCTGAAAAATTAAAAGCTTAATAATTCAAAGCTTGACCTATGACTAAATCAAGACTTCGTAGTCCGTAGCCGTCCGCATAATTTGCTGTTTTTTCCCTGACTAGGTACAATGATTTATTATATTATATATTCAATAATTTAATGCTGCGTGTCCTTAAGTAATGTTTTTTTATGCAGTAGCCCTTTTTAGTATAGCTATTGTGAAAGCGGCAGTTCCGTGAAAAAATGTTAATAGGCGAAACCATGTTATCAGATTTACCGAAGCAGCGACCCGCATCGTTGGCGAGATTTGAATACCTGTCATTAAACGGCGTTAATTATGGACTACCCTCACTGTAATAGCACACTAATTATTAAAAATTTTGTTTGAATAGATACCACTGTACTGAAAATAAATTTTTATTTAATATTCTGCTATTGAAAATAAATTTTTATTTAACTTTTTTTAATTATTTATACGTATTTTGATTAATTGTTTATGTATTAGTGTGTATGTATTTTATACGAATTATGCATTCTCGTGTCCCAATTTTTTTGTAAACCTAAGGTTGCCTGGAAGAAATCGCTCTTAAGCGATAAAGCCGCCTTTTGTACCAGCTCTAATTACTGTATATGTGTCTCTGTTTTATGTTTTTCTTCGTTATGATGTACATATAAATAATAAATTAGTTTAAAAATTCACCAATTCATTTCATTTTTAAGATTAATTGTTGTTTTCAATTCTTTATTTGTCAATGTCCATTGTTGTACCTCCCTTTATAAACTCAAAAATCGATAAGGTGATTTAATAAATAGGAGCTCGACAGAGCAGCCAACGCATTTCATTAACTAATTGAATTAAACAAAGCTGCTGGAAAAGTATTGAAGTTAACGTTTCCTGCTTATATAGGCGGACCTTAACTAGCTAAGAGTCGTAGGATGTAGTAATACGGTGAACAGGCATCTTCTGAACCAGAGTGCATTCCATCTAAGATTGTATTATACCACTTTTCAAGTGTCACGTATAGCATAGTCACTTATCATTTGGGTAGGACGCATTAAAGGCAAGACTGCTTCGTCATTTTAGATCAAGTTGGATTGTAGTCGAAGAGATATTAACTACATTTCATAACATATTGAGTATCTTTTTTTTTGTTTTTTTTTTAACTTATACATGTTGGCCCCTGACTGCTATCACACCTGATGTTAAATGATGTTGCAATCTAAGACGGAAGCAGGCTAACTTGTTAGGAGTAGGATGAAATCCACACTCCTTTCGGTTTTTCCACGACATCGTACCAGATCGCTAAATCGCTTGGCGGTACGTCTTTGTCGGTGGGGTGGTAACTAGCCACGGCGAAAGCCTCCCACCAGCCAGACCAAAACAAACAAACAAATTAAGAAAATCCACAATCGCCCCGCCGGGAATCGAAACCAGGACCTCCGTATCTATGCTGTATCTACTTCTTATTGTTCATGCGTAGATACATGAAATACAATGAATTTTTTTTATCTCAATGCAAACTGGTACAAACAAGTTACCTATTTACAAAACTGAAAAGTTCTTTAGTTTAGATTTTTAAGTACCAACTCTAAGTATTTATAATATATGTATTAAGTGCTTATTGACCTTTTTAACAAAGTAGGGCAAACTAAATATAAAGAAATAAAGATATTGCCGACAGCAGACCTTATACAATAAAAACAGTTATTTAAATTTACAGTTATTTAATATTTTGGTCATGTTGTACAAAATGCACATTATTCAAACTGGTTCTTTAAAGTTGACCGCTAAAATATTACATTAACACCGCAGTAGATATATTCAGAGCAGTTTAAGGATTCTGTGTGTCTCGTGTGATAAATCGCTGTTTATAAATGATAAGGTATAAAAACGTCAAGGCACGTAAACTAAAAGGAAGCTTTTTAATTATTCCAAAGGCGTCGAAACGCAATTTTTTCACGTCTTGCAAAGTATTTAAATATAATATTTGTATGTTTTTTTTTTATTGACTACAAGTTGGCCCTTGACTACTATCACACCTGTTGTTAAGTGATGATGCAATCTTAGATGGAAGCGGGCTAACTTGTTAGGAGCAGGACGAAATCCACACTCCTATCGGTTTCTACACGACATCGTACCGGAACGCTAAATCGCTTAGCGGTACGTCTTTGTCGATAAGGTGGTAACTAGCCACGGCGAAAGCCTCCCACCAGCCAGACCAAGGCAAATTAAGAAAAATCTCAATCTGCCCCACCGGGAATCGAACCCAGGACCTCTGTGTTATAAATCCACCGCGCATACCACTGCGCTATGGAGGTCGTAAAAATTAAATCACGCATTCTAATTTACATATAAAAAGTTAGTTATTGATGATGTAATCTAAGATGGAAGAGGGCTAACTTGTAAGGAGTAGGGTGAAATCTACACCCCTTCGGTTTATACACAACATCGCACTGGAACGTTAAATCACTTGGCGGTACGTCTTTGATGGTAAGGTAACCAGACCTGGGCCAATTTTGAAAATCTAAATCGGCCCAGTCGGTATCGAAACCAGGACCTCCATCTTATATATCCACTGCGCATACTACTGCGCCACGGAGCCTGACAAAATATGTAACGTTTCATATAATATACGCTACACAAAATACGACGAATGAACTTTACAGGAAGTTATTTCAGTTAAAGTTGTTTGTGTGAATTGTATATAAACTTTGGGAGGGAATAATACTAAATATTATTCTTTTGTTTCAGAACCAT
Source organism: Mycalesis mineus (assembly GCA_034621355.1). Classification (NCBI taxonomy): domain Eukaryota; kingdom Metazoa; phylum Arthropoda; class Insecta; order Lepidoptera; family Nymphalidae; genus Mycalesis; species Mycalesis mineus. The sequence continues at coordinate 8,766,417 of CM067884.1, forward strand.
GGGTGAGCTGGGCAACAAACTTGGCTTAGACGAGCTGTCTGGAGGAGCAGCAGGAATCAGCAAAGCTCTGCTTGCTGAGTTTATAGGTAAACTAAAAATTATATTACAACTATACGTAAAAATACATGCACAAGGTCTCCAACATCGTGTTATTGGTAGAATCGATTATAGTAGAAAGGAGAAAAAGCTTTCGGGTTCTAAAATAAAACAAAAATATGACGAGAACGGTGTCGCCCTTTCATGGTGTATATTCTCACATAAAACCTTTTTTTAAGAATGAAAATTAAGTAATTATAAATAAATGAAGTTCAAATTATAATTATCTATGTTCTTCACACTATAAGAAGCTTATCATTATGAAAAATTCACTAATGACATAGAAATCATACGTTATTCTAGTAAAAATACTGTACATAATATAAACTATATATACTGTATATAATATAATAAACCGGAATAGTTTTAAAAACTGTAATTGAATAAAGAAATATATAATAACATTTGTATATAATTAATAACATTAAGTTTAAATAATGAATCATATACATTAAATATTATCCTTTTGCCCACGTCTTAGTCATTTTAGTTATAAAAACAAATGACTTACATTTTATTTTAATAAATCTAACCGCTAAATATTAACATTAAACCATAATAATTAATAATAATTATCCTTAAGTATATACTTAGTGCTATGTAAAACCTAGCCATTGTAAACAATGAATAGGTAATATTGTTAATCAATAATTCTAGGACATTAGATTCGTCATTATTCTCTATAAGTTAGAGCTTGTACTCTTAGATCAATTTAATTATTGGTTTCCACAACTTTACCTAGAATTAGATCAATCATCTTGAGCTTAATCGTTAATTCATTTAATGTCTTACTCTACAGGACCAAGGAAATCTTTTACGGAATATGAAGCTTGTATCCACCGCTCGCATCGCTCAAAGTGCGGATTGGCGGGCTAATGATGATGATGTTTAATTATTCAATTATCACCATCAGATGTTGATGCGGTTACTATCATCAACATCTGATGGTTTAAAGTTCTCTGAGACACGGGGGTGTAACACCACCAAGTAAAGTAAAGTAAAGTTCAGTATTCTGTCTGGAATCAGGAAGATTCCAGACAGAATACTGAACTTATTTTACAAGAAATAGGCATCTATTATATTACGTATATCATACAAGTCCATCAGCACAGTTTGTTGTAATTCAGGTAACCTGCTCCTGAATCTGTTCGGCTGCGGCGCCTGCATCAACATCTCGCAAGGCCTGGACGCACCTGCTGACATTGTACTCATTGCGCTCGCTTTCGGCCTCTCTGTCTTCGCCATCGTCTCTGTAAGTATTCTCCATATATATGTACATACATCTATTTACAGTAATCTAGTAATAAGTCAATCGACCATGGCCTATAAATAGAGCAAAACTGCGCAAGGCATGCAAGTAACACGTCCTACCATTAGTACCTTACGCATTTTTTGCATTAACTATATAGCCAGTAAATCGAAATGGACTTTTCTAAAAAAAAATATTACGAAAGCAATTTTTGTAATTATGTCGAGCGTTTATTGTAAACGTTTATCAAGCAACAGCGTACGCAAGTAAAGGGCTCTGCGACTACAACATTATGTCGCATATTGGTTACGCTTCTGCATTAGATACAGACACAAAAGGCGGCTTTATCTTTTATACATCGACAGTCTTGGAAGTAGAATAAATTAAATTACTATACAATTCGGCAATTTCCAAAAGTTACCTAATTCAGAGCAATTTTACGGTAGGTACCTAGATACCGAATGGCAAGAAATTAATAGGTATTGGTACTTTTAAACCACGCTATTTTATCAAGGAAGATATATAATAGATCAAACTGATCTTAATTTTGGTAAATTTTTGGCTAAATATATGCCTACCACAATTTCATATACAGGAAAAATTTATTGCATAATTGTTATCAAAAGACAGGATAATGAAGATTAACTATTATCACCTCTATGCTATTGTCTCTTTACACTAGTGGCAATGGAGTTACTTTAATAGATGATATTGTTATCACAGTGAATTTATTACTGGTAATCAGCATACTTTAGATGAGCTACTGCCGTTTTAATAACGGCAATGATACAGGCAGTATTACCACTTGTTCATGGTATCGACCGAGGCGGCTTTTGTGCTTTCCGAGGCATATACCTAAACCTAGTTGTAAACCAAATTTTTCATAATATTTTATCGTGATCTCTACACTAATTTAATAAATAGCTTTTGGTAGGTTATTCAACTCATGCCTCGAACAAATAGTAGGTACTAAACAGAATATCGGTAGGTTAGTAAGTGGCTCCGTCCATAAATCTACAAGACCTGAGCCAAGACTACCTACTTACCTAAAAGGTATTCCTAATTTAGCCCGAACTATTACTTAATCGGATCTAGGTCATTTTATGAATAGGTTGATACATAATTAATTATTTTCTCATATTTGCATACCGACCGTTATACTTATTCCCAATATTTATTACATAAAGAGAATGAGCGTTGCGATGAAAAGCTTTTATTTTTTTTGCTTTGAAAAAGGAACTTTTCAAAATATTTAGGACTTTTAGAGCAACATACTCGTACCTATTTATTTTCCGTAATCATCGTCATATAATTATATTAACTGTAACGTTTAACAATAGCACAGACAACTTTATATACGCTTTAAAATTATTAATAATTAAATAAACAAATAATAATAATTAACAATGATATTTTCTTATGAAATCCGGGACTTAACCACGGGTACAACCGACATCATATCACCAAAACCACAATAATATTATTTGTAAAATACAACTATCTTTTAAGTTCAATGTTGAGTTCATACGAGGAATTCGTTCAGTCAAGGATATAACGATCTTATTTAGAAGGAGCTACCCACAATTATTATAATTATTATTTTTTCCTTATGCAGTTTGACCTCCCTGAAGCTGAAAATGCGGTTTTGAGTAACAATAGCGATAAAAACAATAAACCTTGATGATGGCTCATAAAACAAAATAATTATTAAATTAATTTATAATAAACAACCTAAATTACCTACACGTTATTTTAGTAAATTAGGTACAGTTTACAATATTTATACTTAAGTCGGGTTATTTAAAATATTTTTTATTATATTCAATTGTAAATACGTTACTCAGAGACAATAACAATTACACAAGTTGATAAAATAATATGCTTGCTTATTGTAATTAAAATTAGGAGACTGGAATAGCATTCAAGCAAACATGAGCTTTAATTATTATTACTGTAAGCCCGTCAACCCGCATTGGAGCAGCGTGGTGGGTGTACGCTCCATATCCCCTCTCCTATAAGGAGGGAGGCCTGGCCCTGTAGTGGGCCGTTAATAGGCTGATAATGATGACGATGACTATAAAGTGATAACTATCCTTATCGTTATCATCAACCAAAGAAAGCTAATTGTTGGTGGTTAGCGACTTTTTGTAATACGCTGAGTCCGTCCATTCTACTTTCCGGTGCAGTCGCCATTCTAGTACCATGGAATCCCAATGTCCATCGACTCCTGGAACCACTAAATGACAATAACTTTTTAACCTAAAGTTAGGAGCATATACAAACTATGTATTTTACTATTGCAGGCAATTGGACACGTGTCAGGTGGTCACGTCAACCCAGCGGTCACGGCTGGTATGGCTGCAACTGGTAAAGTGAAGCCAGCTAGAGCGATCCTCTACGTGATAGCCCAGTGCGCAGGCGCAGCCGCCGGCTCCGGTCTCTTGAAGGCTTTCACTCCCGACTCAGTGGCCGGGAAACTTGGAGTAACGGGATTGGGCAAGAGTGTAACTGCGTTACAAGGCTTCGGCATCGAGTTCTTCCTTGGATTCGTGCTCGTTTTCGTCGTTTGTGGGGTAAGTCCAATAAACACATTACAACTATATGTAATTTAAAATTTCGATGATGAGAGCATATTGTGATTTACATATTTCCGCGACTCTACAATTCAGAATTCTCTTCTGAGCTGGTACTCTGACTGTAAAAAATGTTTAGTGGTCCTAATTAAGAAATGTTTTACTACAAGATTCTGTTTTATATGCAAAAAAATATTAGAGGCTTTTAGCAATTCAGATTAGACCAGCGTGATTTTAGCAATCCAGATTGTAATCGTAATTAGTAACAAAACATGTCCGATTGTACTCTATTATAGGGTGATACCTAGTGTGATATTAGATTCTGGATCTAGTTTGTAGTTAATTGTATGAGGCGATTTGATTGGTTCTGGCAATTTTTTTCGGACTGGGTATCAACAAATTCGTACCTTATTTGCATTTTGTAGTTCGTTTCACTGTTTAAAAGGTCAATTCTACGTATTGAGATCATTTTAGCAGGATTAACTCTAAAAACACGAGCCACATATAGGTAGCTGGTATCCTTATTTTTTAATTTTCTGAGATGCAGACCAGTTAAGTTTTTGTTTGCGGCTACATAGTGGAACTTGTAAGATTTCGGTGTCGATTTACTTCCTCGAAGCTGCTCTCATTTTTTACAGATCCAACGATAAGTATTTATAGCTAAGTATCACTGTGACTCGATTTTTGTAAATAAACCGGTTCCCATTGTGCCACAGTTCCACAGAGTATCACGTCATTCTAGATGAATAAACTTGACGGACTTGGCGCAAAAAGCATTATATTCTAATGAATTTCTTGCTAAAGTCAAATTGCCGTTCGTAGCTGTAATTTGAGGCCAGTATGGAATCTTGCCAACATTTCTAGACGATTTACAGTTTTAATGTTTTGTTTGGATTAGTACTAACAAGCTCTAAGCCATCGGCATAATATACACAGAGTAAACCAATTGCATTAAGAGCGCCAAGAAATAGGTTCCTAAACTATGTAACCTTAAATATATATAGAAGGTAACAAGTTTATAATCTACGAATTACATCGTCAAATGAAGATAGATAGATATCTGAGTCACGATATTGGCTACCTATTCTCTGCGTGTTCCCTCGGATTAACCTGTGCTTTGAAAACACCACTAAGGGCTATTGCATACTAAAGCAACGCACGTCACCATGCCAACCAAGCCCGCGATACATTTTTGGCAAAATGAACTTGTTTCGTAATCAATCTTGCCATTTTTATTTTTATTTCTATTATAAAAAATAAAGCCTACAAATTTGAATGTAAGCTTTGCATTTGGTATTCTTCTTTGAATTAATAGCAAACTATTAGTTAAATTTTTTAATATTTTAATCGGTAAGCATTTCGGTTGTTTGAGCTAATAAAAATCGAGGTTTATATCTAAAATAAAATGGCATGCATACACATTTTAAAATATGATGATCTAATTGATCTATCGTCTAGGCTGACCATAATGACAAGACGTATTGGATACATACGTCTTTATTAAAACCTAATGCATAAACAATACGTCTTTGCCTGTCGCAGAATAGTAATAAAACATTAGCTTCCGTGATGACTGTCATTACTATAGTGATTCGAGTTAATCCAGGCATCTACGCTAATTTGTGCACGTTGAAATATTTAAATCGTTGTTAGGTAGAAACTCGATATGCAAGCGGTTTTTCCTTCACGGCATTTAAGTGCAAAACAAAAACAAAACAAACCAATTTGTTTTAAAGAACGTATTCTAAGAAATTAATTAAATGGTCAGAAATAATTACATTCTATAGTTAACTTTAGAACAATTCACTGAGTACTTACTTATTTAGATAAATTTAAATTTATTTGCCTACCTACGGGACTATGGATACCACATGCTGCAGTCGTCATTTCCTAAACTAAAAACTATATACTACTTTCTATATAAAATATTTCTATTTTAATTGTTCTTCTATAATTTAGTGTACAAATAAAGCATAAATAAATAAAATTAATAAAATAAAATGTCTGGCGGGCTAACGAAATATTAACTATTTATCAAATTCGCCAACATAACATTTTTTAAATTAAAAAATACACTATATTAAATGCTAGCAGTTTTCAGCCTCTCGCCTCTTGTAAGTTGGAACTATCAACCTACCAAAAACGCGGAGAAAAATAATGAAATAAATGCAATTCTCCACTGACTGTAATAGACAAAACTTGTATCTAGCAACGGTTTTTCACCCAAAATTCGCATTGTGCTTTGCGTGACGTTGTTATGGCATTCGACATGAACTGCTAGACGGGATTAAATAGTTTAACGCAAACCTTTGAATCAATAACTTGGCCACAACGAAGTATAGGTAATAAAATTATCTAATAGATAACAATTATTACTTGTTATAATTTAAAAATGCTCCAAAATAGATTATTTTGTCGCTTGTTAACGACTATGAAAATTATTATTATAAAAACAAAAAGCCCGACTGCTTAGAAGTTATGAACTGAAAAGAGAAAAACAAGGATCACTATATCTGTATAATATTCTAAATACTTTATGGTGCTGCAGGCGGGGACAAACGTAGTTCTGGTAGATCTTTCTTTCCCCGCAGGTTAAAGTATTTTATCCCCGTTTGCAGTCGGGATTTTTCGTTTTTATAATGATAATTTTATTTGAGACTTTTTAGTTTTAGTTTATGGTATAGAAATGAGACGGTACACTTGGTACACTTTTTGGCATTTTTTGGTTAAAACAGTAATATGAACATGATATGATATTTATATTTTTGAAATGGTCTTTTTACGACCTTTCAATTGGTACCTTGTACCTTTCAATTGCTATGATAAGAGGTACAATTGGACCTTTCAATTGATATGATAAGAGAAAAACATTACCCTCCTTCTGAAGCAGTCGGGTAAATATACAAATAAAAATTGTGACATCGTAGACACGTATATTCCTTTTCCTTTCTGGTTCGATAAACTATTGGATTGAAACAGACGTTAAAATAAAGATCCGATAAGCCAATCCGAAGACAGAAGCGTTTTTATGAGGATGAAATGAAAGTCGTTATTCTGCCTTAATTCGTGACTGTCAGGGCATTGTATATTTTTTAACTCTAAGTTCGTGATTTCACAGGTGTGTGACCCGAACAAACCTGACAGCAAATCAACTGCCCCCCTCGCCATCGGTCTGACCGTGACGCTGGGCCACCTTCTGGCGGTGGACTACACCGGCTCAGCCATGAACCCCGCCCGCTCCTTTGGATCCGCTCTCGTTGCTAGCGAATGGAGTGATCACTGGGTAAGTCATTATTATTTACATCTATATTGAATCAGATCTCGAGCTGCACCCGGATGACGTTTTCATTTGCCTTTTACTGACGCATAAAGTCTATATTTCCAATTTAGGGATATTATCCAACAAGTTTTTCTAGGTATTTTAAAATAAATATTTTACATAATTGTTTACTATTGACCTCAAAAGAAGGCTAAGAGTCACTCAGCAGGCGATGGATCGAGCTACGTATGTACACCGGCGTGATAGAATCATAAATACGGAGATCTGTAGAAGAACTAAAGTAACATAAATCCAAAGCTGAAGTGGCAGTAAGCGAAAATAGAGCGTAGACAGATAAACATTGGGGTCCCAAGGCGATAGAATGGTGAACCTGCACGAGAAAACGCAGAGTTGTGGTCCACTCCATACTAGCTTGTTTGACGATATTCGTTTACGTTCAGCAGTGGACCGCGAGTGCGCGAGAAAAGAAGTGATTTCTAGAAGTGGAGGCCCATCAACTGATAAGATGATGATGATGATGATGATGATGATGATGATGATGATGACGATGATGACGATGATGATTAATTTCACTAACTTGTATAAAAACAATTCATATATTACGTATCGATTTTAGGCAGTTTGTAGGTCCACCCCAAAACTCTTTTTCCGCTACGTGAAAAAATGCAAAACGAATAACCGAAACTTAGCCATTCATAAAAAAAAGGCTTCATATTTATAATTTAGTAGTCAACACACATTGCGATATTATTGTAGGCTATATTAAAATGAATGATTTATTAAAATGATCCCATAGGCCCTAATATAGCCATGATTGATTGTGATTGTACATGAGATTGAACATAGCGTGAGGTCATCAATGATCACGAAACGAAACTGTATCTAACTACATCCAAGAAGTCAATATAGGTACGTTGCTTAGGTATATACCTACTCGTACATCATAATATGATAAAAAATGAATTCTATGGAAGATCCATCTTGGGTAAAAATGTAAATGGTATGCGCAAAACAACACCTGTTAAATACGTCAATTACCTCGGCCAATCACAATTATGGTATTTAGTGATTGTCTAGTTTTTATTGATTACTTCAATACCTAGATAACTTCTCGGCATGATTTCTATTGACATATCAATCTGATACGTGTTCATTTGTACACGACATTGGACCATTATCAAATTAGGCAGGGCCCGTAGTTTTGATAAGCCGATGAAAGTTTGAGTCCCAAAGCGCCTCAAATGTTTAAAAGCACAGTTGACAAACCACTAGGAGGAACGATAACATTAATAGGGTTACAAAAAGTCACTGAATGCAGGCCTTTTAAGACCCTCAGAAACATCCTGCAGTGGACATGCATATGCTGACAATTTATAGTAATGATGATGATGATGCTGACAGCATCATGTTAGGCCTCACTTTTTAAAAGAGAGAAGACCTGTGCCTACATAATACCTAGGATGCTAGACAAGAAATATCTATATTATATCCCTATCGAAGAATAGGAATATAATATAAATATTAAAAAATTGGGCATGATACGAAAAAAGACAATATTGCATTGTTGTTGGCATTTTATCTAAGTTGTATAAAATCGATATTATAACCTTGGCCCCGTGAGATACTACTGTTTTATGAGATGCCCTAGCCCCTAATTCTGATAACGCTACCGTAATATACAATTATTTAGACAGACTACCGGTATCTTGTCCGTTTCGGTGTAGAATTCTCAAAAGGTGGAAAATAAGCGCAACTGAAGTTTACTATCGAAGCCCAGAGGAATTGACAAAGTAGCCAGCAATTCATGCGCCCTGTGCCAGTATGCGTAACTGCGCCCTACAGACTTGTAACTGACTCTAAATAAAGTATTGTTTATATATGGTCTGGTAATTTCTGCGCCCCTTCAGAGTCTGCGCCCTGTGCCTGGGCACCGCTGGCGCTGCCCTAGTTACGGCACTGAATAAAAGTAACAATTACATACTTATGTTAGAACTATCGTTACTGTTTTCTATTGAAATAGAAAAACGGCAGATTAATAACATTATTTTTCTTTCTTAACATTCTTTGATAACATTATCTATAGGCAATCCAAGCAAAGACACAGCGACTAGTTAGTGAACCAATAAATGGCCCATACACCGATATGACAAAGATAAACGATAATATCAGAATTAATAATAAATCTTAAACTTTATTAAGAATTCGTCGGCGATTCCATTGTAGATAACATCTATTGTACCGAATACCTGGGTACCTATTCAAGTATTTGCTTAACTGATAATTTTAACGGATTAGTCGAACAAGGGCAATCATTTGACGATTTAGGTAACTTATTTTTTTTATCGAGAAAGTGTACAATAAGGAACTTAAGCTTACTTATATTAACAAGTATACAAATCATGCCCAAGTGGAATGGTGGCAAGAATACTGGCTGCATTTCCGCGTCGGATAGCCAGGCTAATCCTTTGCGCGAGCCAGCCCTTCTGTCACCAGTTAAGGCAATTAGGTAACTTAATATCTACATCTCATTGAAACATACCTCACACACCTACTTACCTTAAGTACTATCGACAGCGGAATGGCAACGTGACGCGGGCTCGAGTTATTAAGTTGTAATGTATTTGAATTTGAAGAATACGCGACACAGAGTTGTAATGCTTGGCGTAACATTCTGTGTGACGTGTTGACAACAACGTTAATGTGCCAGCCTCCAACGGGCCAACTCCGTCCGTTTTTGACGTGAAAACGTCTTATAATTCGATAGAGCCGGCTGCACGCACGAAAAAACATGACTCATGCCGCGTTACCTCGCTTTGAGGCGTTCCATGTAAGGCTTGAAGTGCAAGCGAGAGCGCGGAACGAGCGACAAAGAAGCACAATCGGCCTTTGCGTTCTGCAGCGTTCGACATCCGTCTATTAAATATAATTATTAAATATAATTTAAATTTTAAATTAAAAATTAATATATTTATTATAAATTTAAAATATAAATTTGTAAAATCAAAATCAATTATTTTATTAATTTAAATTAATATTTATAAAAATATACTTAAATTAAAAATTTTAATAACCAATTAAATGCTACCATTCCATCAGTATTTTCTTGAGACGTTGTCACGTTCAACTATCGTCAGTAAATCGACTTTACAGACAACCAATTTTTTGGTCAAATTTAACGGGCGTTAGTTAAACATGTGAGGCGTCCTTGGCGATTTCTCATACCAGATACTAAACCCAAAACACAAAACACACACAGATACAGAATAAATTCAATAAAAAGGCGGAACAAAATGTAATATTTGTGGTGGCGACCATTCTTTACGACTCAAACGAGCCCAACGACCATCGGTCGTTCGACAGACATGACCAGCCCGAGTCTGCTTCCGGAAGGGTATGTGGGACTCCCCGGCTATGCCAAAATACTCACTAAAACCCAGCGTACACGTCTGCGTCATTAGAGATGACCAGCCCACTGCCACTACGAAATACTAGCCGGTTATATGTCTATAATACAAAATATGTCGGTTATTTAGTGAATTACTTCGTAATAGCGAATTACTAGCGAACTTTATCCCTGAAAGAGATTCCAAACATAGCTCTCTTCATAGCATGTTGTTGTGGTCTAGCCTCGCTGTCAGTGTCCATGGTCTCGGCACTGTAATGATGACATGAAATCATCGGGGGAAAAATTCTTCCAATAATCCGGTTTAAAGATCAAATTCTCAAATGGTATTGTTTGTCAGGTGTACTGGGCGGGCCCGGTGGCAGGCGGCGTGGCGGCTGCGTTGTTGTACGTGCACGGCTTCTCGGCGCCTCCGCCCGACAACACGCTCGCACCGCGCTACCGACCCGTGGCCGGCGATGAGAAAGAGGTAATATAGTTATTTTTTTTATTTATTACGAGTTAGCACATAACTTTAATGACATGTAGTAATAAGTGTGATAATGCAATCTAAGATGGAAGCGGCCTAACTTGCTAGGATGAAATTCAGTCGGTCAAGCTTGGCTGTACGTCTTCGCCGGTAGGGGAGTAATTAGCAACGGCCGAATCCTACCAGCCCGACCTAGGCCAATTAAGAAACTCTCAATACACTGCGCATACCAGTGCACCACGGAAGCAGTCAAAAAAATAATAAATGATTACTATGCTAGGACGGTCCAGCACTAGGTGTGCAAGAAGTACGAAATTGTACCAAAAATAAAAATTTTGAAGTCGAGTACAGCCGACTTCGAAGTTATATTTCACTTTTTATTATAAAACTCTCAAATATAAAAGTTTAATTTATTTAAAAAATAACGTGCCCGCACACCAAATTAATTATATTAAAATCATTTTTAGTAATAGTTTTTTGTGAATTTTACAGTTATAATTATTAAGCTATGTATAGTTCATTATGTTAATTGACTTTTTACAAGCGTTCTGGACGTCTGGCTCCCACTGCATGGACTGTTGAACAAAGTGTGAGCTCGTTTTTCTTCTACATAACTATTATGAAACACGGCAGGCAATATACAATTAAATGTACTAGAAAAACTGAAAAATATCTGTTCGGATAATCACCTAAACCGAAATTACGGACGAAAAGGCGTACAAGTTGCTAATTTTAGCCGACTTTGAAAAAGGAAGAGGTTATAATTATGTTTGACTGTTTCTTTTAAAGTAACATATCGAAAAGTTGTTAAACAGCGAAGTACTTTATTTAACCATTATTTACCAAGACATACAAACAAGGCTTAATAACAAAAATTGACAGCCGAAATTGACAGCAAAAATTGACAGCCGAAACCTGCTACATCCAAAGCCGTGGATTCGATACCCATTTCTGGACAATGATGAGCATGGATGCCTTCTAATGTCTGGGTGTTTATCTAAGTATTTATGTTAAGTATACGTTATTTATCAGTTACCTTAGTACACAAGCTTTGCTTACTTTGGAGTCTGATAGCGATGTCTTACAATTAATTTAATTTACGGATTTTCTTTAATGTTCTAGTTGAAGCGGTTGGACGGCAAAGGCGAGGACATGGCCTGAAGGCGATTGCAGCGCGGCCTGCCGCGACCCCCCTCGCCGATCTCCGTCCCCAGCGACACCCGCCCGCACCGCTCCACCCGCCCTGACAACTTCCACCCTTACCTGTAACTCATTACCTGAAGATTTGCGACTATGATATACAGACATACCTGTAGTATGCGCAATCATACATACGACCTTACTTGCAAGTTGTGCGAACATAATTATTATACAATCTTACCTGGAACTTGCGCAATAATCAGTATACTACCTTACCTGTAAGTTGTGCTATCGTAATTATACAATTTACCGGTAAGGCGATAATACAATATAATTACCTTACCTGTCACTTTGCAATCACAAATTATTCAATCTTATCTGAAACTTTTTTTATTTTTACTTCTTTCTATTTAAAACTTGCGCAAGCATGAATATCTATCTTACCTGTAAGTTGGGAGATCATAACTATACGAACTTACCTGTAAGTTTGGCTATCATAAATACACTTACTTACGTCCAGGTAACTTAAATACATTCGCATTCCTGTGTACCTAACCAAATCCCTCCCGATTTTCCGTCCTAAAGTACGCGTGCCTTTTTATCTACCTATATCAAGTTGACATTAAAAACCTATTATTTAATTACATTTATATGTCTAAATAATAGATTTTTAATAACTAAACAAAGTACAAACGACATTATCACAATATAAATTTACACATATTACCTATATTAAAAAATGAATTATTCTCTACTTATGCAAAATAACAAGAAAATAGTACAATTTATAAATAACTTATATAAGATGTAAGTTAACAAAAAAATGCACACTTGATAAATTTCATATTTTTATTAATTTTAAAAACTAAGAAATCTCTTGTACGTAAACAATATTATACACAAATTGGAGTTGTTTATAACTAATATTTTTATTTTTATACAATAAATATATTTCTAATCCAGTTATAAAATTACTGTTGTATTCAATAAATTGGATCTTTACTGCCATTTCTTATTAATTAAGTTATTGTTACTGAAACATACTTATATAAATATTGTAGATACTTCTTTTGTCTTATTCACCTATTTAACATCATTACAAAAACCACATTTGAAAATATTTCCTTCTTCATTTTATAAATAATATAACTTATAAGATTTTTTCTACTATAGTAAATATTACAAAGTAGGTAATAAGGATTTAAATTAATATTATTATTGACACAAATAAAAATTGATTTTATTAAAAAAAATTGTTTATGTATTAATATAACAAAATATAAAGCATGTGTTCTTAAAAATCTGGAATTTATATTTACCATTTTACCTTTTTATAATCTACATGAGATTTTTAATATATAAAAATTAAATTATAACTTTTGTTCGCTCTAATTTAGCCTATTTTAAGCGAAAAAAGCTTTCGAATTACTAAGTAATAGAAAATAATCTAATAGTAATAGAAAAAGATGAGATCCATGTAGAACAATTGTTGCGAAAAAAGTATACTATACAAGCAAAATTACTGTAATTCTGTACTTTATATTTATTAATTGTTTAATTCACATGGTAACATTACACTTCGTATTTCTTAGTTATACAAATATTGTAATACGTTTAAAATATAAAGTTGTATGTGTCAATGATGTGTGTTAGACTAAGTTCAATACATATATTTTATTACTCAATATCTTGTTTTTTATTTGAGCCCACCACCTACTACTACTACCTAGTGATAATATTAAAAAAGTAAAGACTTATATTTGAAAAAAAAAACAATATCAAAAATTGCGGTATTGTAATTGTAACATACTAAGATGGCATTACAAATATTATACCTGGGTATACCACGAGGCAGGGCATACTGGCAGGGCAATTATGTAATGACGTGTGTATAATGCGGTTTAAATAACAATAGGAATGAAATTGGCGCCATCTTGGGCCAACTTCATACTAAAAACAGCGTAAAAGTAGCGTTAGCATAAACACATAACACTAAAAGTTACGATAAAATAATAAAATAAAACTTTATTATTTTAACATAACTTAAATAATATAACTACTTGTTAATTGATTTTTAAATATGAGCAAATAATCATAGTCTGATAAGATGCCGCTGCTCCTATCGCAAACTATATAAAAGCTCTTAAAGATTACGTGATGGACAATTTATTAGAAGCAGGATATTTTAAATGTTTGAACCAAAATTTGACCTTAACCTATGAAGTATTTGATACCTCAAGAAAAGGAGAGTTGCAGATAAGATGTAAGCCACCTAGAAAGTGGAATTGAAAATTGACCTTAGAAGCGTCAAAGCATTACTTATAAGGAATTGTAGCAAAAGTCCATCATTTAAAAGAATAATAATATGTGCTGGACTTGAGAGAAATATAATGTTACTTTTAGCTTCAAGCTACTACGGATACGCGTTCTGTGTTCGCGTATTGGGAAACACTGTCCACGCGTACATGGATACGCGTACAGCTACAGCACGGACCGCCGCGAACCGTTCACGGGTCAATCGATCAAGAGCGTCGGCGAGCCCCAGACATTCGCCAGGACTCCGACAAACTTAGCGGTTGCGAGCACCACCACTGCTGCGGCGTTAGTCATTATTCAACACATTTTCAATAATAAAACGAGATACAAATGGAAATCTTAATGGTGGATGAAAAAATTGTATCGTGAAAGATTACAGTGTGGAAATAGGCTAATGGAAAATAAAAATATAAAACGTGGGGACAAAAATTATGTGAGAATTAATTTGAAGACACTGAAATAATTCTTGAAAAGGTTGATCCTATTATCAATATTAAATCTATAATATTTTCATGTATTGAACCTCAAGAAACGGTGTTTATTCATTTGAGTCCAAATATAGGTAGCCAGCCGAGTGAATTAAACATTGACATTCGAACCAAAACTGACGACGTTGGCGGCACGAAGTCGCGCGGTACGTGTAAAAGACAGAACAAGTAGCTGCTTGGACTGGCGTCCGGATGACGACAATGGCCCTTTTAGCTTCACAATAAAATATGCTTTTTGTATTTTTTTCTTACTTCTACAATACGTAATAGTGTGGGTACTTAAATACTTCTAATAGTAGGTAACTCCTTTTTTTACAGATACTCGTACTTATTTACATAATATTTAGATCTTTCTGATAGTGATTACTCAATTCACAAGAGAGTGAAGATGAAAATGTATTATAAAAATATTTTTTTTTGTTTTTTTTTCACATCATTATACAGTCTGAAGTTGTCAACCAATGCAGTCCAAGATGGCGCTAGCTTTTTTCCTATTGTTATTTGAATCGCATAATTCGTTTCAAATCTGTCTCAGTCTCTATCTATAAAATCTTTTTAGATAGCGAGAGTCATACGAATTTGAATCGCACACTGTCGAGTGTCATTAAAGTTGATACATGATATGGCCTCAGACCGGATACTACGGTGCCGACTGGCACCGACTTACCGTACTGTACCGAGCTCTAAGGCGCTCTGGCCCAGACAGCCAAAGAGACTCTGGTTTGAATTACGTCGGTTTCGCAATTTTTGGTATTGCTTATTTTCAAATAGAAATTATCCCACTATTCAATAAAAATAAAAAGAATAGAAAGACTTTTTGTTATTTGGTCAGAAAAAAAATGCTAAAAAATATGATTTATGTTTGTAAATGTCCTAATTCAAATTATTCCCGATAGTTTCCTAGATAGGTAGACTAATCATCGAATTAAGGGTAATTATGAATAAACTACCTTAAAGCTCAGACGAACCCAGTGAGCTCGACAGGCGCGCAGTTGCCATTCGATTCGTGTAAAGTCGAGTCCCTAGCTAAAGTACAATTTCACATTCGTGATTCGCTAAAGGGATGTCCTGCGTAAGCAACAAACGCGATGCGATGCGACACACAGGTGCCCGTTACGACGCGTCCCGCTGCAGACTGCTACATACGCCACAAGTATGGAATGCAATTGAGTATTTGACTCAATTTATTTTATTGATTTATTATAAACTAGGATAAAACTAACGTACGCTGCAAAAATAATAAAAATCCGATAAATATCTGCAAAGTTACAGGTTACTTAAATGTTTAGAGTAGGGGTCTTCTGTCCTTTTCTCGCAAGACGAATATTTGTACTAAGCCACTATGACGGATACTGTGGTGTGACGTCACATCACAGTATGGCTGTCTCCGTCTAATCAGAAATATTCAAATGCTTATAATTTTTTATTTATTTGATCAATTTAATTAGATAAATAATTTATCATATTTTGTTTGTAATAGAATCAAGTTTCAAAAAATAAATTTAAACTCTTTTATTTGATTTTACTTACAGGTGTCCTCCAATACGATTCTAAACAGCAAAAACACTTTTGGGGATACTATATATAAGGGGTCTTAAATTAAAAAAAAAACACATTTACTATTCCATTCTATATTTCTATAAATCAACAAAATAAAAATATATACAAGTTACACAAAGTCAAAAGACAAGTAATGTACAAAACATCTTTGGAAACTTATGGGCACGTAATAGTTATCATTAAATTTATAAAAAAAAATACCTGAACTTAATAAAATTGTTAGTCAGTCTTAGAAAACACTAGACTTATTCTTAAAAAAATCTTAAATCCTAATACAAAACCTATATCAAAAGATAATTTACAAAACCAATATACCTTATTTACAAGATATCGTCGTTCTAAATCAAACAATTCGGGGGTTTTAGATCTAAGAATCAAATTAGCTTTTATTAAAAAGCTGGACTATTAGATATTGGTTAGACCCAATAAAAATATGAAGAAACAGATATTAATGTAATGTTTTTTGTTCTTCTCCCCCCTTATCCGCACCCCATGCTACATACCTGTGATTCACAAATATATTGCATAGACCTAAAAACAGCTGCCAAAGGAATAAATGACAGGCTAAAGGCGAGAATCATTATTTTTCGCATGCTGACGAGCGAAAACGAATGGCAGAAGTAATTCCATACACTAAGAACCACAATGGAAGGAAGAGGAGAAAAGAATTTAGGGAGAGATAATACCAGAAATGTCACAGAAAGTAATATATGTCAGCTCTGAGTGTTCCCAATACATTTTCGTTCCGAATGGTCAAAATACCTAGAAGGTTTTTGTTACTTTGAAACAGAAAGTAATGTTTATTGCTACTGTCTAAGCAGATAGGGTTATTTTAGTCCGTGCGAGCCGAACACACTTCAAATTATATTTATTAACTTCGCCCGAAATAGTTTGATGTCAGGGAAACTTTCTAATTTATTAAAATTTAAATACTCTACATTTCCACCACTGAGAGGAAAAGGAGGAGCAAAGTGACAACTTATACATTGAAATTCGCCAAACTGTTTGTGACAATTACTTATCCTTTCATACATATGATAAAAACAAAGTCCCCCCCAGCCGCATCTGTTCGCGATATACCCAAACGCTACTGAACGGACTCTCATGCGGTCATCAATAGATAGAGTGATTCCTGAGAAAGGGTATAATTTGTTAAGATTTTATGTAAATTTTATAAATGAAATTTGACAATAATTGTTAAAAAACTAAACACCATTCGCCTCTGCAGTACAGCGGACGTTGTCTTGCATGTCGAGCGCATATCGAGATCGAGGCGCGTAGGTATAGCTCGCGCTTAGTCCGCATGTATGAAGTTACATAATATTACAATGGCGATGGCAAATATCTATCTTTTGAGAGTAATTTGCTTTATCCATTTTTCTTTAAAAAGGGGTCTCTATTTTTTCTGGGAGGTTGCACTATTTACTACGCGGGCGACGTCGCGGGCATCTGCTAGTAACTATATATAGCATAACTATGTCCACTAACCATATAAAACACATCTGAGCACACAATATATAAAAAAAACTTAAGTGTTTTTTTTTTAATTTAATGAGACAATACTGAGATTACTCTATCCTAAGCACGTAGTATTTAACTTTAAACTATCTAGAAAGCTGTTCAGTGTTCTATTATGTACCATATGTATGTTTGTATGTATATATTTTACAGAGTTTACACTAAGGTAATGCAACATAAAATAAAATAATAGCAAAAAAATAACTAAAAATTATTATGTATAATGTTGATACTTTTAGCACTGTTTTCTAAATTAAGCTACATACCCAAAAGCCTCCCATTATTTTCAGTCTATTTTAAGATTAATGATATTATTTTTTTCAACATTAATTAATGTTTTCAATAAAAACCTTAATAAACGAAATTTTTAATCTTAAAAAAAATTGAAGTACACAGCAAAATTATTTCACAAACTTTTGAATAAGTAGCATTAACTCCCTTGACATTACATTCAATAATAAAATACATCTAACTTATTATAAGTCCGTGGCAAACTCTATAGATATTTTTAAGTTTCCTTGAGAATTTTTACATATACTCGAATTTTCAATTCCGTGGAATTCTGACGTTCATCTGACTTTTTTTGTTTCTCAATGTTTCCATTATAGTCCGACCGAAACTGGTTTTCCGGCCAAAACCGTTTCCATAGACAAAACAGTTCCCACAAAAAAAATAACTTATTGGATTGGAACTAAAAATTCGAGTATATAATTGCGACAAAACGAAATATAATTTTTTTGTCAATTTCAGTAAGAGATTACGTGTTTGGTCACACTATACTAAACAATGTATGTATTCAAATGCCAGGTAAAATTTGTGCACTTGTCATAAAAGTTGACAACTTTAATTATGTTGTCTAACTATTTATTTATTATGTTTTCTAACAAATGCTATCGTCTATCAATTTCATGTACTTTACTGTAAATAATTATGTACAGTGATACTTATTATAGTTTATTTATTATATAAATTTAAAACACTTTTGTTTGTCGTGAGGTATTCTCGTTTTGAACAGTACCGAATCGGCGCGATACTGCGTTGATAATAAGGGCGTATAACCCATTACCTGTTGCGAAAAAAACCAGATATACATTAGATTAGATAAGACTCGTAATATACATTTTTTTATCGTCTATAAATTAGCCCTTGACTGCAATCACACTTGATGTTAAATGATGATGCAATCTAAGATGGAAACGGGCTTACTTGTTAGGAGTAGGATGAAACCCATACCCCTTTCGGTTTGTACACAACATCGCACCGGAGCGCTAAATCGATTGGCAGAACGTCTTTGTCGGTAGGGTGGTAACAAGCCACGGCGAAAGCCTCCCACCAGCCAGACCAAGACAAACTAAGAAAATCTCAATCTGCCTCACCGGGAATCGAACCCAGGACTTCCGTCTTATAAATCCACCGCGTATACCACTGCGCTACGGAGGTCGTCAAAAAGTATATTGCGTATATGTACGCATTTAAACGTTTTACTAATTAATGCAAGACAGCGGATTTAGAGTGAATACTCTTTAACGATCACATTATTACTGATAAGTAAGAATTAAATATTATTATTCCCTTGGTTTAAAAGGTAAGATGTTCAGCTCACTTTTTAACACTGCAAAGATATTACTGAACATTCTTAAAACCCTCAAAACTCGATCCGCATCTAACCAACAATATAAGATATAAAAAAGGAGAAAAAAATATTTTCATGTATTTTATTTCTGAGGCAGTCGAGTCTGGCTACTGAATTAAGTTGAAACTGAAATCGCCAGACAAAAAAAAACGCGAGTATAAAAACCTACCTGTATAAAAAAGTAAACTGCAAGTATGAAACTAATTTATGTTTTTTTTTATTTATTTTGTACCAAAAAAATTTAATGTTACAAATTACAAGAAAGAAACAAAATTAAATTGGACAAGGAAACACTTATCTCTTTAAGAGATCTCTACCAGTGACCCTTATCAGTGGGAGAAGATTATAGATTACTAACGCTATACTACTAATAAAATAATTAATACATAAATACTAATATTGGTAAAATAATATAAATAAAAAAAAATATTTATGATTGTAATGAAAGGTAATATTTATGAAGACGATTTTTAAAACGAATGACAGAAGGGTTATTTTCAAAAATGTTGTCTGTGAGCGAGTTCCATAGGCGCACTGCCATCACCGAAAACGATTTAGCATAAAAGATAGTGTTATATGGAGGCACAGATAGGGAATTTAAATGGACACACGAACGCACTGGTCTCAGGCGACGCGGAGCTTCCTGAAAGCGCTCGCGGAGGTAGAAAGGAGAGCAAAGAGAGAGAGAGAGAGCATTTAAAATTTTAAAAAGTGTCGTGAGTATGTGAATATTCCGGCATATGTTCAATATGTATGAGTCCAATGTTTGCATCTATAATAGGAATACCCTCAGATTTTTTATAATAAAACGGACGCTCTACTTTCATAAGCCAAACTGAAATCATACAATTAGGAGATTCACGACGGAACTGAATGGATATATTTGATTGAGCCACAGTAATAACAGTGAGTTCAGAAATAGGATAACTAGCAAATGTTACCTGTGAGAAGAACTGTATACATTTATGTCTCTCGTGGAAATGTGTCTCGTCGGCCGACAGCGTGACCGGGCAGCCCGGACATCGGAACGTCCAACGAGACGTCACCTGAAACGTTATAAAAGCCTTCGGTTAAAATATTAAATTTAAATTTTTAAAACTGCCGACTGAGTTGTGATTCGCTATTTTTTCGTAGCGACCATTTTGGATTGGAAAAGGAGACTGACCATTTTGGGCCCAACACGTTACAACAATAAAATGTATTTTCAAAAATTCTTTATTTTTTTTATAAATCAAAATCACTAAAAATAATTAGTATTCACAATTGCAAACACATTTAAAAACATGTTGTAGATTTTAGGTTTTTTTTGCAAATAATGACATAATAGTAAATCCGGCATAATTGAAACTGGCAACACTGGTAATCGTTCCATTTCTTAATGTCAATATCATGTCATCAATTTAATTGAAAGCTTATGGCTTTCAATTGAATTGAATCAATTCAATTTGACTAATAAATTATCTTTAAATCTCTATTCTGGGATTATTATATAATTAAAACGTATTGAAATTCAATTATTCGTCAGATTCTGACTAAAAATAGGTTGATAATTGCAAAGTCGTACATATATTATGTCAAATAACCCACATAACCTAACTCGTGTATTTGTGCTCATATCTTGATTATGCAATTGTCTATTAAACTGAAACTAAAATTGCTTAAAATTTAAATTATTATTTACCGAATGACACTTATTTGGACATTGTAACGGTTTATCAAATTTTGTGCCCAGCGATGTATGAAAAATGGTCAGTGTCCTTTTCATTGTTAATAGTATGCTAATCGTCAAACCCTGATTTTTGGATACTTATACTGAGGGAGTTGTGAAAAATATATAATCCGCCATTTTGTAGCGGCGGCCATTTTGGACCAATTCTCATCTAACATAGTAAGAACCACGGCCAAGAAACTGGTTTTAAAATTAAAAACCGCATGGGTCATCCGTTTGGCCGCTACGATGCCACACGCACACGCACACACACGCGCGAACGCATACGCTCACGCTCACACCCTTCTTTTAATTAATGAAGTTTGGAATGTTTAGAATACGTCATTCAAATAAATCGTTGAGGTATTAAAATACTAATGAATGCAGTCGAGAATATCGCTTTTTCATTGCATTGGGGCGCCTTTGCCACTAACAAACTTTTCTCTACACGAGATATCTTTTTATGCGCGCATAATAGGTATACACGAATGACAACAACGCCGGAGCGCTCTTACTTGTGACAGTATGACACTAACGAGTTGGAACATCCGGCCACGTCAGGTCTACTTCAAACAAGAATATTCCCAGCTCTGAGGCATTCAGATTTTGTATAGACATGACAGGTTATCGGCGTAACCCATCCGCCCGAGGTAGACGACGACGGCAGATCCCTTCTGGAATTTCTAAAGATAAGGTAGTAGCGGTGCACGAACACACACATTACCTTGACGGGCGGCTTGCGCGTGAGGTGCGCGACGAGGAAGTTCATGGCGATGTCCTCGCAGTTCATATACTCGTCCACGTAGTCGCGCACGGCGGCCGGCAGCGCGCGCCAGTACGCCCACAGGTAGTAGCGGTGCACGAACACACACATTACCTTGACGGGCGGCTTGCGCGTGAGGTGCGCGACGAGGAAGTTCATGGCGATGTCCTCGCAGTTCATATACTCGTCCACGTAGTCGCGCACGGCGGCCGGCAGCGCGCGCCAGTACGCCCACAGGTAGTAGCGGTGCACGAACACACACATTACCTTGACGGGCGGCTTGCGCGTGAGGTGCGCGACGAGGAAGTTCATGGCGATGTCCTCGCAGTTCATATACTCGTCCACGTAGTCGCGCACGGCGGCCGGCAGCGCGCGCCAGTACGCCCACAGGTAGTAGCGGTGCACGAACACACACATTACCTTGACGGGCGGCTTGCGCGTGAGGTGCGCGACGAGGAAGTTCATGGCGATGTCCTCGCAGTTCATATACTCGTCCACGTAGTCGCGCACGGCGGCCGGCAGCGCGCGCCAGTACGCCCACAGGTAGTAGCGGTGCACGAACACACACATTACCTTGACGGGCGGCTTGCGCGTGAGGTGCGCGACGAGGAAGTTCATGGCGATGTCCTCGCAGTTCATATACTCGTCCACGTAGTCGCGCACGGCGGCCGGCAACGCGCGCCAGTACGCCCACAGGTAGTAGCGGTGCACGAACACACACATTACCTTGACGGGCGGCTTGCGCGTGAGGTGCGCGACGAGGAAGTTCATGGCGATGTCCTCGCAGTTCATATACTCGTCCACGTAGTCGCGCACGGCGGCCGGCAGCGCGCGCCAGTACGCCCACAGGTAGTAGCGGTGCACGAACACACACATTACCTTGACGGGCGGCTTGCGCGTGAGGTGCGCGACGAGGAAGTTCATGGCGATGTCCTCGCAGTTCATATACTCGTCCACGTAGTCGCGCACGGCGGCCGGCAGCGCGCGCCAGTACGCCCACAGGTAGTAGCGGTGCACGAACACACACATTACCTTGACGGGCGGCTTGCGCGTGAGGTGCGCGACGAGGAAGTTCATGGCGATGTCCTCGCAGTTCATATACTCGTCCACGTAGTCGCGCACGGCGGCCGGCAGCGCGCGCCAGTACGCCCACAGGTAGTAGCGGTGCACGAACACACACATTACCTTGACGGGCGGCTTGCGCGTGAGGTGCGCGACGAGGAAGTTCATGGCGATGTCCTCGCAGTTCATATACTCGTCCACGTAGTCGCGCACGGCGGCCGGCAGCGCGCGCCAGTACGCCCACAGGTAGTAGCGGTGCACGAACACACACATTACCTTGACGAGCGGCTTGCGCGTGAGGTGCGCGACGAGGAAGTTCATGGCGATGTCCTCGCAGTTCATATACTCGTCCACGTAGTCGCGCACGGCGGCCGGCAGCGCGCGCCAGTACGCTCACAGGTAGTAGCGGTGCACGAACACACACATTACCTTGACGGGCGGCTTGCGCGTGAGGTGCGCGACGAGGAAGTTCATGGCGATGTCCTCGCAGTTCATATACTCGTCCACGTAGTCGCGCACGGCGGCCGGCAGCGCGCGCCAGTACGCCCACAGGTAGTAGCGGTGCACGAACACACACATTACCTTGACGGGCGGCTTGCGCGTGAGGTGCGCGACGAGGAAGTTCATGGCGATGTCCTCGCAGTTCATATACTCGTCCACGTAGTCGCGCACGGCGGCCGGCAGCGCGCGCCAGTACGCCCACAGGTAGTAATAATAATAATAATAATAATAAAGCCTTTTTATTTCCAATATCCAATTTTTACAAGTGTTGTTAGTAGGATTACAAAACTTAATATCTAGTGTTAGTTAAATTTAGATTAGGTAATATTTTAAATTAGGTAGTTTTAACTTAGGTATTTTGGATATGGACCCCATATTGGGTATAGGCCTCCCCCAAAGATTTCCATGTTTTTCTGTCTTTGCCTAGATTGAGCCAGTCTTTCCCCACCACTTGCACAATATCATCTTCCCATCGCTGCTTTGGCCTACCGGATTTTCTTTTGCCTGCAGGCCCCTTCCATTTAGTGGTCTCTATTGTCCACCGTCTATCTGAGCAGCGTGCGACGTGACCGGCCCATTGCCACTTCAGTGTTAGAGCGTGTCTCAGTACATCTGTAACCTTTGTTCTTTTCCTTATCTCTTCGCTTCGTACTTTGTGTATTTTTCTAATTCGTAATATGCTTCTTTCCATTGCTTTTTGTGTATTCGCAATTTTTTCCTTGATTGTTTTTGTGTATACCCAAGTTTGACAGGCATATAAGAGACATGGCATAATACAGGTATCCATCACCGTTTTTTTCATGTGTAAGCTATAGTTGCCTTTTAATATTTCTTTTAACGACCAAAATTTTTTCCAAGTTAAGTTTATTCTTCGTGTTACTTCCTGTACGTTACTGTTTGTATTAAGCGAAACTTGTTTTCCTAAATAAACATAATTTTCAACATATTGTATTATGTGTCCGTTTACATGTATAGGTCTTTTGTGATTATTGGTCATTATTTTTGTCTTATTTGTGTTCATGTCAAGTCCGACCTTTCTACTTTCTTGATCCAGTATCGTTATCATTTCCTCTATGTCTTTAGGTGTTTCAGCCAGTATTGCAATGTCGTCTGCAAATCTCAAATGACTAAGATACTTACCGTTTATCAGAATGCCTTTATGTGTCCAATTTGTTTTTCTGAAAATCTCTTGAAGAACAGCTATAAAAAGTTTTGGCGACAGCGGATCACCCTGTTTTACACCTCGTTCTATTTTGAAGGGTTCTCCACTATTCTCAAGCTTTACTTTACTTGTACTGTTGGCATATATGTTTTTTATTATGTTAATATACTTTTGGTCGATTTTTAGTGAGCTAAGTGCATTCCAGATGGCGCAGTGACTGATGCTGTCAAAAGCTTTACTATAATCTATAAAGGCCACATAGAGGGATCTATTGAATTCTTTGTATTTTTCTATTATTTGCTCGAGTGACTGTATGTGATCGATAGTACTGAAACCTGAACGAAAACCTGCTTGTTCAATAGGTTGAGAGTTATCAATTTGTACAGTTATTCGTTTGAGTACTATTGAAGTAAATAGTTTATAAGTACTTGATAGTAGACTAATCGGCCGATAATTTCCTATGTCTAGTGGATCTCCTTTTTTAAAAAGTAGAATGATGTCCGACGAGCACCATTTTTTGGGGACTGTTTCTGTGTCCAATATCATATTAAATAACTGAGTCAGGTAACGTAATAAGACTGGCGCGCCCGTTTTGATCGCTTCATTGCTGATTCCATCTGGGCCAGGACTTTTTTCGTTTTTTAATTGTCTTATGTGTGTGTACACCTCCCTCTCGTCGATTGGTAGAACAGTGCCACGTTTTATTTCGTTACTTGATTGGTTTTCACTATGAACATTGTCCTTTCTTTTATACAGATTTCTGTAAAAAATTGTAGCTCGTTCGATCACATTTTTCCTTGACATTGTTTCCGATGGTGTATGGTTAAGGTTATGTATCCATTTTTTATGTGTGGTTAAGTCTCTAAATGCTCTTTTTGTACTCCTAAATTTTTCAAGATTTTTAGTTATGATTTTGTGCCTGTAGTTAGCGTAGTCTTTTCTTATTGATTTATTTGTTGTTTTGTACAATCTGCTAAGTTCAGTTTTCATTGCCTTATTCTTGTTTTTTGTTTTTATTAATTCAGTGCGTCTTTTAATCAATAATTCTGTATCTTTGCTGAATACTTTATGTGTTTTTTCTCCTGGTAACATTTGTATTTTTAAGCTATCGAGTATAATCTTCTCAAGTTGATTGTAATAAGTATGTACATCGGTAGGCATGCTTAGTTTATCTGTAGTTTCCATAATCACTTGAAGATTTTTCAAATATGTGTCGATTTCTTCGCTTGTTTTGGGTTTACTTGTCATTTTTTTAAAGTTATTCCGAGATCTTTTTGGTTGTGTTAGTATAAGAGTTGCTCTTACAAGTCTATGATCAGAAGGAAATTTTAAATTGCTAATAACCTCAACATTTGATATAATTCTTGGAACATTCGTCATTATGAAGTCAATTTCATTGGTAGTTTTCTTATCTGGAGATATCCAAGTCCATTTCCTATTGTTTTTCTTTTTAAAAAAGGTATTCATTACTGCTAATCTGTATTCAGAGGCATATTCTAAAAGTTTTTCACCTCGTTCATTTCTTTCACCGTAACTGTATGGGCCTATGATTTGATTATTGTCAGTTTGTAGGTAGCCTATTTTTGCATTGAAATCGCCAATAACCAAGACTCTATCATCTATTAGAGAATGGGCTTGATATAGGTCATTGTAAAATTGGCAGATTTCATCTTCATTTGCTCGTTCTGTTGGTGCATAAACTTGTATCAAAGAGAACGCAAAGTTTTCAAATTCAAGTTGTAATAGTGCAACTCTTTCTGAAATACCTTTAAATTTAATTATTTTGTTTTTGTGCTCTTTTTTAATGAGGAATCCTACTCCGTGTAATCCTTTTGTTTGTCCCATATAACACAAGATGTAGTCCTGGTATTCCTCGATATTACAGCCTACTCGTCTGACTTCTGACAGACCTATTATGTCGCAGTTGATATTTTTAAGAGCGTAGGTTAATTCAAGATATCTCTCAAATGATGACAGCGATCGTACATTGTACGTGCAAATTTTTAGTGTATTTCGATTTGACCTTTTGTTGGTATTATTTTTATTTGGAGGGTAGCGGTCTTCTTCCCCCACGGTGACCAACCGGATTGGGGTGCTGATTCTTTTTTTGATAGTCTGTTTGATTGTTGTAATGTTTTTGTTCCGGTTGTCACGATATGTCAGTTTTTTGAATCTGAATGAGATGAGAAAGATGATGATCGTCCTCGGGTTACATAATCAGATATGTTCTTTGTGTTTGTTTTCTTAGGAGCTGGTCTGGTTGAGCTTGTTTTGTCGTTAGGGGACTCTTTCAAGTCTCGTTTCCTTTTGTTTAGGTTTGTTGGTTCTTTAATTACCAGCTTATCTTTCTTTAAGTACGCAATCTTGCCTTTCTCTCTTTCTTGTAATAGTTGAGGCATAAGTTCTTTCCTTTTTAGTAATACCTCTTTAGAGAAATCTTCCTTAATTGTGATGTTTGATTTCGTTTGATTTTCTTTTTTGTTTTTATTTTTAAGGACTAAGTTTCTTTTCCATATTGAGGTAAAACTAACTAATAATGGGCGTATTCCTTTTCCTTTGGCCCCTAATCTTCGTACTGTATTTATTTCATTAGGTTGTATAATTGTCTTCGTTTCCTTTTCAATCATTGTTTGAGTGTAGTCAATTATGGAACCCTCTTGCTCCGTTTCACTTACTCCGAAGAATATTAAGTTGTGTCTTTTTTTGTTATCTTCCAGGGTATCAATCTTGTGCTGTAAAGTCTCAATTTTATTTTGCAAAAGCTTATTTTCTTCCATAACTGATGCAAATTTCTTATTCATGCTTTCCAACACAGATTTAGTTACATATTCAGTAATTTCCTTTGTTTGTATTGACATTTGTGCTTTTATTTTGTCCAGAAGTAAATCCATTTGATGTTCCATTGTTAGTAGTAAAAGTTTACCAAAGATTACGGTATATTTAAGCTAGCAACACTGAGTATGTATGTCAGTTGACAGATGGCAGTTTGTAATCAGTTTGACATTAGTAGAAGTTCGTACGTTTCGACCATAGAGTTACGTAGTTTTATGTTATTATGTTGGTACTCACTCAGTTGTTGCTAACTTCCCTTCAAACTTTGACACACGTTTTAATTTACGTCAATATCGTGTTTTGGTTTTGAGATTTTTCTTCACTTCTTTTCAGTTTTTCTTGATGAATATTATCCGAGAGTATCTTCATTTGTTACCTTTAGCCGTTAAACGTGGCCTCGTTGACGTAATGATGGATTTTACACTTTATCGATAAATATTTTTTAGGAGCACAAACAGTGAGTGTTTCTTGTGACAGAGCCACAGGTAGTAGCGGTGCACGAACACACACATTACCTTGACGGGCGGCTTGCGCGTGAGGTGCGCGACGAGGAAGTTCATGGCGATGTCCTCGCAGTTCATATACTCGTCCACGTAGTCGCGCACGGCGGCCGGCAGCGCGCGCCAGTACGCCCACAGGTAGTAGCGGTGCACGAACACACACATTACCTTGACGGGCGGCTTGCGCGTGAGGTGCGCGACGAGGAAGTTCATGGCGATGTCCTCGCAGTTCATATACTCGTCCACGTAGTCGCGCACGGCGGCCGGCAGCGCGCGCCAGTACGCCCACAGGTAGTAGCGGTGCACGAACGCAGCGCCCGTCAGCACCATACTCAGCTCGCAGCTGTACATTACATACACACAAACACACTTACTAAATGATGTATAGAACTAAGCAACAACAACAAACACAGAACTTTCACACAAAACCGCAAACCCTAAATCAGACCTCAGGAACTGTACCCTGTGACACTAGTAGAGACATGTTGGAATTGTAGACAGAAAACACCCTTCAACATTCCAACGCCGAGACTGCTCACTTAACTCGTCGAATTTTTTCAAGATGTTGCTACAGAGGTAGATTAACCCGAAAGTTGATTCTACCTCTGAATTTATTCAATTGGATCAAAAAAAAAAAATTTAATCGATTTAGTGTCCCGGGATAGAACGGCAAATCTGCTGAAGTTACAAGTGTTATACCCTATTATGTCAAAATAATACGAGCTAATACTGTAGATACGTTTATTATCACTTTATTAGAATTTAAAGTATCGCGAGTATTTTGAAGTATTTCGAGTAGTATGTCCGACTAGTGCCTCGAAAAGCAGGTAAAGTCGTCTGTCCCGGTCTTCAACATATTTTAGTGATCTTAAAAGAATCACACGTTATCACCCTAAGCGCCTGCCAATCCGTATTCCCATAAGGAGGGATGGCTGATAATAACTATTAATAGAGAAATATATTTTATTTACCTGTAATTAGAATTATAAAGGAAGCCATTGTTAAAATTGAGGTCCCACGCGTGATACCTGCCAGGAAACCCGACGATCCGATCGCGATGTTCGCGCCACACTCTGAAAAATATTTTTATTGAATTGACCGCACGATCTAATTTCATTTTCATGGGCCTCCCAATTCCATTGATATTGGCCACCGGAAGACGATTTTATATATGATTTTGGGGGTCGATCGGGACCACTTTTGAAAGATGTACCGGGGGGTAGTGTGAGCTTTTACTGAGTCACCGTGCAAAGGACAACGACTCATAATTTTTTAAAATATATATGGCATTACAGGCACCGGTTGTAAAAAATCAAACGTGATGCATAATGTCGGAGCTAGCGGTATAGGATACGTGGTTCAGTTGGTAGAACGCTCTGGCTGCGACAGCCAAAGAGATGTGGCCGAATCCCGCCGGCTCCGCAATTTGTGATATCACGTTTAATTTTTTCAATAATTATAATAACCTTAAAGTGTGGTTAACACTTTCCAATAAAAATTAAAAAGAACGGCTCATAATATCAATTTCTATGGAAAATTGCAGCGTTTTCTCACATTATACAAAGATAGCGCTGCTTTAACACCAGTACCTGGTTGACTGAGCTTTTTCTGTATTTTTTTTGGAAATTATATGTTTTCTAAAAATGAAACCTAGTTATATTCTTGTGTAAGAATTGTTCGTTTAAAGGTATAAGATTGTCGTAATTGACGTTACGTTTTTTACACTGACACGGCAAAAGCTCACACTAGGCATCCAGTATATAATAAAAGAAAAGTAATGAACGATATAACGATATATGTGCAATAGTGAAAATATCATCGTACCTAAACGCAAAGACGATCTCGTCGTGTCTCAGATGCGCGTCGTCGTCCACGCACAGCACGGCCTCGGTGTCGATCACGTTGTAGGGCAGGAAGCGGTTGTTGAGCGAGTTGCGCGCCGCGCGCACCACCGCCACCGGCGCGCCCGACTCCGGCCACGCTTGCGTCGCCGCGGGAGCAGTCACGCCGTTCCATACCACTACCACCTGTTAAACAGTGTTATAAGTATTTTAAAACCTTCGATATTTATTAAAATGATTACATTTTGACCCGATATTATATTCTTATAAACAATGATGAACGCTACATTTATTAAGAAATATTTAAATTTTTACAACTTTTTAAATGGCAAATTTATTGTACCGTAAGTGTATTGTAAGTTATTACCTTCCAAGTAATATGTAAAAATCAATATATGTAGTAGTATTCCCTAACCTTGTTCAGATACGGTAACCCTCGTAGTCGCGCCAAAGCCGCCGCCAGCACCGCTTCCCTTTCGTATGTCAATATAACGATAGTGAACTGTTCCCTGGGCCGGTCGCCGCCGAGCGCTTCACTGAACTCCTTTCCAGAGCCGCCTGCGCCTGCGCCTATGGGTCGGAAGCCCGCCGCCGAGCCCAGGAACCGCGCCTCGGACGTCACGGGCGGGTCCCACGGCAGCTGCGGGTACAGCGCGAAAGGTTCCCCCCACTCGTTCCACAACTCGTATCCATGCAATAGCGCCAAAGAGTAGTTCCTGCGGTACGCCGGACTGGGGTACGGAGCTTCCGACGGCCCGAGAGTTTCCTCGGGCTCCGTGTCGACTGCCGGCGGCTCCAATTTCGGCGGATAGTAAGAGTCGTTGAAAGCGGGCGCCCCGAGCGTCGCGAGGGCGGGCCGGGCCGGTATGTTCAGCCGCGTGCGTATAGTCGCGAGCAGCGAGTCCATGCTGGCCTGCACCGAGCTCAAGTAGCGCTCCCACAAAACGCGGCCCTGCCGCCGAAACGCGAGCAGGTCGGCATCCGACATCGCTCGCAGCAAAAAGTGCAACTCCGTCACCCGAGCTTTGGGCAGAGACAGAGTCGCTCGTCGCCAGTCGAGCACTTCTTCGAAGGGCAGGCGGATTCGATCGCCGCCTAATATTACGGGTATAGACCCAGAGCGCAACGCTTCGTACAACCGAGCTTGTAAAAGGGCCGTCGTGGCATAACAGTTATCGGCTGGCGCTAGTATCAAAACAAACGTGGAATCTCGCAGAATAGAACGTCGCGAGCGGT
The DNA here is from genome assembly GCA_034621355.1 of Mycalesis mineus. NCBI lineage: Eukaryota > Metazoa > Arthropoda > Insecta > Lepidoptera > Nymphalidae > Mycalesis > Mycalesis mineus. The sequence goes on from CM067884.1 coordinate 8,797,747, forward strand.
CGGTGCCGCACAGCGCCCAGTCGCCGTTCGGGACGACGGCTCGCCTCTCAATTGGCGGATCGCACTCGAATTGCAAGAAGAACACATCAGATAAAGGAGCCGCGCTCGCAGCTTTTCTGAGCGTTTCGATGAGGAACTTGTCGTTGTCTACGCTCGGTCCTGCCGTTAGTGGTGTTTGCGAACCCTGAAAACTAAATTTTGCTTATAAATGCATACTAAAATTCAATTTTGAGGTTCGTTCTGCAGCTGTATACCTACCTAAGTATGTACTTCCGGCGCGCGGGTGCTATAGGAGCACAATCGGCCCACACGTCGCCACCCGGAGGTCCGAGCGCGGGCGGGGTTACCAGATCGAAACCGGGCCGAAACTGCTGCATGGTGAATGTAGACTGAGCAATCATGGCTCTGCCTGTGGACGCGGTGTGGAACGCGTCCCCGGACCCCACCGACAGCTCGCGACGCGCCAAGTTCAGCAGCACGTGGTTTCGACCGTCGCCGCCCCAGTACGGCAACCTTTTGATAGCACTCTCATTCAACGACAACTTGTATGTATCTGTAGTTGAACTGAAAAATAAAATAACCATTACCTACCTACTCTATATAAGGTAAACGTCCCAATAGTCGTCAGTTTCTGAACTTCGCTACCTTTGCAGCCTTGCCAGATTACTAATAGTCATAGTAGAGAAAAACTAATTACATGACAAGAGAGCAAATTTAATTAATTTTTTAGAAATATAATTTTGGTATAAATTAGTTAATATAATATAGCTAAATATTAAAAAAAATTTCAAAATGAGCGATTTGTACCAGTATCCGTCAGGTTTGGCCTAATTATCGTCAAAATGTCCCATAAATCGTCAATTTTTAAAAAGAATTTGAACTTTATTGACTTAGACATAAAGTTCATTTTATTCATTATTTTTTTTAGTTCAATACATATGATATGATTGTTTTGATATTAGCACTCCAGCTTTGAAAATCTGTAGTCATAATGGGGGAATAGTATGCAGTCGATCTGGTGGTACTTGTTAATGGTTAATTTCCGAGCACCGTGTCTTGCCAATCGATCGAACTATAACCAAATCCTACAGAGATTTTGCAATGTGACTTACTAGTTATGGGAAGAGACAACATAATAAAAGAAAATCAAACATAATAAGATTGACTGTGAGTTGTTATGTTTCATCGAGTTCGATGCTAATTTGTTTGTGAAGAATTTGTTATAGGCAACATTATTTGGTCTCGTTACCATCCGTTCAGAACGCACAATAAGAAACTGCCCTCCGAAACAAAGTTATTAAACTAAAATCAGCGACTGACTCGAACCTAAACGTGAACATGTGTGACCAAGCGTGGAACACGGCATGTAACAAAAAGATCCAAATGCAGGACACTTGAAGAAAACTTTTGACGCAGCCTCCAAATCCTACAAAAGTACTATTGCCAGGGCAAAGTGCAAGTTCATCAACGAATTAGTCAGAGGTTGCTTAAAATGCCACCTGGATCTCGTGCTTTTTGGTCTCTTTCCAAAGGCATTCAAGGCAACTTCTGCCGTTCTTCTTTTCCATCACTCTGCAAATTAGACGATACACTGGCCTATTCTGCTAAAGAGAAAGCAGAAATTCTTGGTACTCTCTTTGACAATAATTCTACGCTTGATCATCGGGGAAATACACCGCCTACCATCCCGCGGTGTAATAGCTCTTTGCGTGACATACTTTTCACCCAGCGTGAAGTGCACAAAGCGCTTTTGTCCCTAGACATCAACAAGGCAAGCGGGCCGGATGGTATCCCAGCGGTTGTGTTGAGAACTTGTGCACCAGAGCAGACTCCAATCCTGACACGTCTGTTTCAACTATCCTTCTCCTCCAGTACTGTTTCGACCACTTGGAAGACTGCCTTGGTACACCCAGTACCCAAAAAAGGCGTTGATTCCATCCAACTATAGGCCTATTTCTATAAACTCCATGCACTCCAAAGTGATGGAACAAATTATCAATTCTTGGGTACCTAGAAGAACGTCAACTCCTCAGCGATTCTCAATATGGCTTTCGCCATGGCCGATCAGCTGGCGACCTCCTAGTTTACCTCACTCACCGTTGGGCACAAGCTTTAGAGAGTAAAGGAGAAACTCGCGCGGCGAGCTTAGATATTGCGAAGAAGTTTGATCGAGTATGGCATAAGGCACTTCTGCCCAAACTACCTTCTTATGGACCCCCGGAGAAGCTATGCGATTGGATCGCCAGCTTTCTATATGAACGGAGCATTAAATTCGTAGTCGACGGTTTGTGCTCCCTTCCCAAATCAATTAACACTGATGTTCCACAAGGTTCTGTGCTGTCGCCCACGTTATTTATACTGCACATAAATGACATGATTTCCAGCAACAACATGCGTTGCTATACGAATGATAGCAGGGGCGACGCCTTTTACAATGATCGCGTACAGCTTTCTCTTAAACAGCTGGAGGAGTGTAGGTCCAGACTTGTGTCTGAAATTGAGACTTCCCTGAATCATCGTTAGTTTCAGCCTCAACATAGGCTACTGCCGTATAAAGCCCAAGTACGTCTGCACATGGAGTACTGCTCACATCTATGGGCTGGAGCACCTTAATACCAACTTCTTCCACTTGATCGCATTCAAAGGCGGGCAGTTCGCTTTGTTGACAATTCTAAACTCAACAGCAAGTTGGAGACCTTAGAACACCGTAGAGACGTTAGCTCTCTATGTGTGTTCTATCGTCTTTATTATGGCGAGTGCTCTCAGGAGCTGTTCGAAATTATACTACCCTCTGTCTTCTCTCAGCGGAACTTGCGGCGTAGAAACCTGTTTCACTTACACCATCTGGATGGCTGGCTATCTACAACCTCTAGATTTTCTAGATCGTTTCTGCCGCGCATATGCAGACTCTGGAACCAACTTCCTGCTGCGGAATTTTCTGACAATTATATCATAGGGGTATTTAAGGGGCAATCCAATCAATCAATTCCTCAAAGGCTGGCAACGCATTACCAGCACCTCTAGTGTTGCAAATGTACATAGGCGACCCGCAGGTGAGCTGGTTTGCCCGCTTTAATAGCGATGAAAAAATACATATCTAACGATATGTTTAAACAAAGCAGCATAACGATACTGACTAGTAAAGCTGATATTTATATATAACACGTTAACCTAAAATCATATCAACACGTTAACCATAAGTCAAAATTGAAGTTAAATAAACTTCAATTTTGACTTATGTTAAAAATGAAGGCATTGTAACTATCAAGCGGATATATTATCATCTTAACATTTAAAGCTAAGTTATAGACTTAACACTACCAGGCCGTGCCTAATGCAACTTTCACCCTTATCCCCACGCAATAAAGCTGAAACTAGAAACAGTGTCAGATTTACGTTCATTTGCTGTGTATGTCCCAGTGGTCGTCAAAATTTTGACGAGTTCTGGTTCAAGTTGGGAATTCAAAGTACGAGTAGACGTCACACGCCCAAAATAAAAATTAAAAGAAATATAACATGGTTTTTTTAATTATTTCGGTAGAAAATTAAATTGACTCTTCTATAAAAGAATTGGATATATCAAAAGTTGACAAGAAATGTTACAAAAGTTACATCGTATACAAGCATGGCGAGCTGCGATTCAGTGCCTAAACTTGTAAAAAAATACAAATATTCAAAAACGCAAACTTTCGTTTATTGTTTCTCAAACACCAATAAAGTGCTGATTAAAACTTTGCATACAAATTATCGTGTATAATACCACAAATATGTTAGAATAAATAAATTTTACTTAGTTATTATAAGAAATAAATAACAGGCCTTTTTCCATATTATGACGGCTATTGGGACACTGTCGACTTTACCAGCGTTTACCTTATACAAGATTGAAATGACGATAGCAGTAAGCTCATATTGCTGCAAGGTATACATGAAACTCTAATAATATGTACATTGTATGGTTTCTGGAAAAGAAGTTTTTCCAATCAAACTTGTGATGAGTTGAATTTTTAATAACGACTAGTAAATGATGCACAAGACCAGTTTCAGCAAATTAACAGCGATAATAGTTCAAAAGCCTATAAATCAATATAACATAGAACAAAAACTTACGAAGGGCTTTTATCCAGAGGAAATCCTTCACCGACCAGAATTAGATAAACGCACGCTTCATTAGGATTGTGTGTCAAATGGGAATTATAACTTAACGTTTGTCGCAATGTCGTCTTGAGGAAGCCGTCCACTTCGGCACCAGCGAGGGGGGAATATTTCTCGGGATCGTAGAAATATATTGGAAATCCCGAGGTAAGAGAGCAACGGGAATGGTCAAAGCAAGAGTGCATACGACAATGCACTTCGGAGGTAGAGCTAATAGGAGGGAGGATGGAAGGGGGTTGTGAAGGGAGGATTTGTGCAGGCGGAGCTAGCTCGGGAGAGTCTCGTCGGATGGCCTCGAGCTGCGCAAGGCGAGCCTGGTCGGCGGACACGCGCAGTCTCTGCAGTTCTGCTGTAGCTCTAGCGTACTCCGCTTTCACACTGTCTGACTTGGCACTCGCGGCTGCTGCCTCTCTTTGTAATTTGCCGCGCCTTTCTTCTAATTCACGCAATTCTGTTGACACTGACGCCTGGAAAAGAAGAAAACATCCATATTTTCTATTTATTTAGCTGCATTTGCAGACAAAATAATTTTCTTCAAGTATTTATTCATATGATAAGCTTTCATTTTTACTAATATGTATTATAAATGCGAAAGTAACCCCACCCCGTCTGTTTGTTACTCAATCACTCCTAAACTACTGAAATGATTTTAATGAAATTTAGTAATTTATACTAAAGCCAAACTCCATTGAGAATGCTTGTCAACAAACAAATTTAAAATGAAGGTAGAAAATGCAACACATTTTATGTCTAATAAATTTAGAATTACGTTTTGTTTTTTTATAAAATCTTGTTTAAAAGATATAGAATATATCAATTAGCTTTAAGCTTACTAATCTAATTTATTATCATAAATTCGTCATTAACAAGTTAACTAAAAAAATTAGTTGTAAAATGACTAGTGATTTCTACCTTCATTTTTAATTTGTTTGTTGACAAGCATTCTCAATCGAATTTGGCTTTAGTATAGTTGGTATAGTTTGGAACCTGAGAATAAACATAGGCTTTCAAACTATTACAAAACAAAATTTCTCTCAGGTGGAATCAAGACTATATGAAAATATTGTCTAATAAAAATATTAATCAAAGAAAGTAATGTATAGATTTTTATGTAGTTTTCAGCAACAAAAAGGATTATTTGTGAAAACATACTATTTAAAACATCCCCTGTTCAAATGATACTATCAACTAATTATAATTACTACTAAATATACTATTATAATGGTAATCGCAATTAAAACTTGAAAGTTTATTGGTTACTAAAGATAAAATATTCATAACATTTTATTAATAATATTATTAATAATAATAATTAATGTAATACAATAAACAAAGATAGAAACCTTAATGCGAAGCATCTCCTCAATTCTAAGTTTTAGATCAACCACATTCATTGTAGACAGATCACCCAGTGCTTCCAGAGTGTGACGCATGTTGTTACCGCCTAGTGTCATGGATGTAGCTTCATACTGTGGGAACAATGTAGTTAGTTTAAAATGTAAGTCATTCTTCATCAGCCCACTAGAGGGCTAAGTCTTGGTGGAGGAGCCTATAGTCCAAAACCATATAAATTGGCAATATGCTGAATCCTCAATAGTAAAGGAGTAAACAGCAATATTAAACTCTACATGTGTATCATCAGTATCACTGACATGAGTCTTAGCATGCCATGGATTCACTGTGCGGGTGCCGGCTCCATCGCATGGCTGAGAGAAAAACTCCAAACAGAGCCAGAGACTTGTAGGTTTAAAAGAAATCTCTTAATGATAGCCGTCAACACTCACCTCCTCTGTTCAAGTTATTCTCCCTACCCAGCCAAATTCAGAAATAAAATAATTAAATAATCATTCTCAAAAAACTGACACCATATTTAATTATAAGAGATAAGGACGGAAAAAACTTGTCCTCTATCACACATGGCTCCTTTGTTAACATTTATTCTATTGATGCCTGGGCCACACATATAGACTTTGCTTATGCATAACATTCAAACTGCAAAACTACAAAAAGTATCATCTTTCCAATTTTATATACATATTGATAGAAATATGTTATTAAGAGAACACTGAATAATCTAAAATACAAACTTGTGTGTTTATTTTATTTATTTGGACTAACAACAAAATCATATGAACACAAACTTAAAATATTTTACAAATTAGGGTAACACATATGATTTAAAATATAATTTCACTTACAGGTAGCCACAGCATGCAAAAGCAATAGGTTATATTAATAATTAAATATGGATAATTAAAAAAAAGAATACATAAATTTACATTAGTTTGATATATATGTATGGTCTTAATATAGGTTGTAGCTGTTTTTACCCCCTAGGTGGTAAGGCTGCCACTCTTCAGGTAAGGAGTCTGTTTAAATAATTCAAGCAGGAGACGAATATCTTAGCATTCCATGGATTCACCGTGCGGGTGCCGGGTCCATCGCGTGGCTGAGAGAAAAGCTCCGAACAGAGCCCGAGACTTGTGACTCGGGTGTAGGTTTAAGGGTACTCTTAGTGACGCGCGTCAACACTCACCTCCTCTGTTCAAGTTATTCTCCCTGCCCAGCCAAATTCGGAAGGACCCTACTAGAGCAGCTTTAGACACTCGTTCCAATGTGGAGCTTACTGCACTTCTAGTAAGGCCAAGGTCTTTTAGCAGGTTGTAGAGAGACTTCGCTGGTATACCCCTCGCACCCACTTCTACCGCGTATAAACTAACCACATAGCCATTTTTGGTTAGTTCATTAGTAAGGTCATAATATTTATTCACTTTGAATACATGGTCTTTAGGGATGTTTGTTTCCCACGGCACTGTAAGCTCAACAAGTACTTCACGTTTGATTTGTTTGGAAAAAAGAAATATGTCCAGTCTAGATGTCATAATAGCTAAGTCTTCCGGGATTTTATAGTGCTTTTCACATGTGTCCATTAATATAGTCCAATCAGGAGCAGAGCCCAGAATTGAATAAGGCTTGCTGGTGGAATTTGTGCTTGAGCCTGCTTTAACGAAGTTAGTTTGTCTTTTATTCGTCGTCAACCCTTTTTGGGCTCTAGCTACTGAAAGGCTTATAACTTCACGTATGATTTCCAGTACTCTGTCGTGGCGGCGTGAGAATTTATAGATCATAGAGGCGAAAATTTAATTAAACTTCAAGTAGATATGAAATAACACAATATGCAGGTGAAAACAAATTGCAACTTAATTGAAATGAAACTCTAACATTCCAATAATTATAAATGCACAATTAGCAAGCATTTATACACAACATGCATCTAATATGCACTTCAGAGTTTTCTTCTTCTGGGTGTCTTGAAATTCTAGTATTACTCAAAAGTTATAAATATTAAATAATAAGTAATCCACGAGTCCAGTTTATATTAAAAGTCTATATCTACACCGATGGCTAAAAAAGCTATTGCTAGCAACTGTAGAGTTGAGTTCTAATTATTTATACTCTAAGAATATTGATATGAATGAAGTACCTTACATAGCATCGCGAAACTATATATGCTACTTACCTTCGATAAATAATAATGTGTAACGAGCGGCACTACAAACAATATCACGAATACCATCAGAATAACACGGGACAATTTCAAATGCCCGAGCCATTGGCAAATACGTTCGTGAAGGTACATTTTCACTTCTTTAAAACAATTTTTTTTATAAAACCATAATTTTGTTTCCACAAATTTCAAAGAAGGAAGTACATCTTTCTTTTTCGTTAGTTTTCATAAATTATGTTTTACAATTACATGTCTTCACCAGCAAGGGAATAGAAAATCCGAAATCGGATTCGTATGATGTATCTCAATAATAAAAAAATTGACAAACTGTCAAGTGTCAAACTATCACTGACAGTGACAACCATGTGAATTTAAAGGCCTGGAATCAAGTCTTTTACACCCATATGACAACTGACAGAATCAAAGAAGATATAATAATTCGACGACTCAATTCAAAATTTTTTTCAAATCCTTCGTTCGCAAAAATAGCACAAGCCTTAATAAAAAAGGCGTGCATTACACTGAATGAGGGAGGAGCCAACTACCGCTGCCGTATGCGCGAGGGAAAGGACAGCCTGACAGCCTGGCGTCGTACAGCGTTACTTAACGAAGTGGACATTTACAAGATAAATAAGACTTGTTAGTAAAAGGTTTTTTTTTACCTTTATAAGTATTTGTATTGTAAAATATTACCTCGTTTTGTTCTCTGTAGCAAAATTAAATAGCTACATATTTAACCTAATGTTTAGAACATAGACCAAGTAATATTGTGTGTAAATTATAAAAAACCGATTTATGGTCACGGTGAGGATGTATGCTCATATATAGAAAACAAAGATCTTTCATTTATCAATAAATATACTTCTCGAAACAAACATAACAATAAAAAAGGTACAGACAAAATAAAGTACTACAGAAAGTACAATACATTGCTTACAAGATTAATACATTCCGATAAATAAAGTAAAAGAAGTTCGTAGAACTTGGATTCGTAAACTCAAAAATTAGCGCAAGCGTAACGTAATCGCAATTGTAAACTATTAAATAAAAAATTCCTTCAAATATAAATCCTCCTTTTTTGCAACTGTTAAAAAAGAAAAAATTTATGCTGCGCCTGCGCAATGCTATCTCAGTGCTCATTTACGCTACGTTCGCGCTCCACAGTCTAGACTGCCATCCGAGTTGCGCTTGTTTAACAAATACCTAATTACATAGGCTGATTATATGGAGTTTTAATTCATTTAAAAAATTATCCCAAAAAATGTGGGCAACCTGTAGGTATATATACCTACTTTTAAACAAAGTACCTACACTGTACCATTTTTGATTGTAAAATATTTAAAAAAAAACGATTGAACTTCCAAAATGTAATCAATTCGTTGCGAAAGGTCAACTATTAAAAATCACACCTTATTTTAGGATTAAGACCAAAAACAATTGGCAATATTGCAAATGCATTCTGATGTCACTAAAATAATTAAAATCATTTCATCTTAGGCAATTTTAAAGTAATAGATGCTTCTCACTTTTCTTACTTGAAGCATAAGCAATTTATTACGCTAATTAGCTTAATGCCCAAAAAACACTAATATTATCAACAAAGTTAGTGAGACATACACTATTAAAAGTGGAGTGTGTGCTACACAAAGAATACGCTATGAAAACATTTGTCCAAATAAAAACGATGTGATGGTATACACTTTAATTCCACTAATTCGCAGTCAAGGGCTAACTTGTAATCAATAAACAAAAATATTTCATTTCTTATACTACCTAATAATTTACAAATGGTTCTCAAATAACCTACGGAAATCTCACAAGTGTGCACTCATCATCCTCAATATCAATATTATCAGCCGATAGACGTCAACTACTGGATATAGGCCACTCGCATGGACTCTCAAACACTACAGACTTGAGATGCCTGTAACCAACGGCTCCCTACAATCCGCTTGATATCTTTGGTCCACTAATAAAAAAAAGAAGTTCTTCAATACAATAGAATACAATCCACAAATAGACCTTAGCTCCTACTACCCTAGGCACTTGTATGATACTGCACATCTCGTATTTAACTTTAAATATAACGAATTTATTTTACTTAACTTAAATAAAACTTTATACAACTAACTTTCTACTATTTTGAATTTATAGACAGTATTTTTATCTCCATGGTGTTCTAGTAAATGCTTAAATAGAACATCTGATTTGAAATTTAGGCGGCATTTGGAACAGGTCTGAATTCCTTTACTCTTAGGAGTGCATTTTTTGATTTGTGATTGATGTTCATGTAGTGCTGATAGTTGCATATAATGTAAACCACAATGACATTTATATAAATTCGCTATTTTTGAAATCACTTCTGGCTGTTTTGGTGGTGTTCTCGTTTTAACATGTTTACGATTCGTAAACGGTTTTACCAGTATTGTTTCTCTTGTAAAATCTGGGTCTGTGTCGTGCAATTTTAGATGACCTTTTAGCTTTCCTTCATCGAAAATTAAATCACATTTCATACATCGAGCTTTAGCTGCATCAATTAGACAAAAATGATTAACAGTATTCCTGGCATCCCTAATGCATACCTCACAATCCATACATTTATAAAATGTGTAATCACACACAATGCCATTAAAAGTTGGTATTAAGTCATTATTCTTCTGCGAAATATTGCTTTCCTCGGGTCGGCTGCCAAGCAAAACGACTTTAATATTACTTTCATTGAAACTCGGAATTTGTTTATGTTTTAAAATGTGATCATTAAAGTTATCTTCACTTAATATTAAACCACAAACGTTACATTTTTTATAATTTTTACGAAAACATACATGGATATTATAATTATATATGTCCACAAGCATGTGGCAGTATCTACATTGATATACAACATAGCATTTTTTTAAGTTGGATATATTATAGTTAGTGTTGTGATCTTGTTCTCGATTGAAAATAACTATTTTATAGGATTCCATGGTAATATTAGTTGTCGCGTGGAGTTTTTCATGATTATCTCTAGTAATACTGCACGCAAAAGACAAATTACAGAAAGTACAATCGCTGAGTTCAGAATTTGGACAACAAATCGCTATATGACTGTGGATAAAATTAGGAACTACAATACATTGACATTTTTCACATTTGTATATTATTAAATTAGATGCACCTTCTTGTATAACTGCCATTTTTATTCTAGTTTCATATTTGTAAATTGAATCCTCAATAAGCGAATCCACTTTATATTTGGGTTGAGACTTGAAAATATGTTTAATCCATTTATCAGTTCCGAAATACATCACATCAAAGGAAAAATGGGAAAATTTAATGTTTGCCGAATCTTCATGTGATTGTAAATGATTACTAAAACAAGAGTTGGCAAATTTTAGCTGGCACACTGTGCATACGACAGCATTCACTTCTACTTTATTAAGGTTTGTATGTAAATGACAGTGTTCTATAACTTCATCGTACGTGGTTATAGATAAATCACAATTTTTACACGTATAAATAGTTCGCATTTTGTAATTTTTGGGTACAATATTTTCATTTGTTTCATTTTGATCGTTATTTAAGTTAAGTTCATAAGATTTATTTAATTTTATTCTTTTGCTTTTTGATTTTTTATAGCTATGAAAGGGCATATGTATTTTATAAGCGGTTTCAGAAAATTTTGTATTACATATAGGACAAATTATATGATCATGTAAATCACAAAGATGTCCTTTAACCTCGACTTTTGAAATAAAATGTTTTTCACATACTTCGCATTTCGGAAATTCTGGTATTAGAGGTTTTATTTTTTCATTAGTATGCAAGTTATAAAATGTAAAGTCTTGAAGTTTTAAATTTTTATGGTTTATATGCAATCTTTCATGCGCATTTATAAATTTATTGGAAAACATTAGCCCACAGAATTTACAAATATATCTTACTATGTTGACGCAAAGTGACTTGAGATGAACATCTGTTTTATGAACTGTACATATGTTACATTTACACACATTACAATAATTATAACTAAGATGTTTCTTTGCAAAAAGACTTTTTGATATTTTAATAACATTCCTATGTTTATTACTAATATTTCCTTTATTGTGTCGACTAGCAGAGATATTTTTCTTATGTTCCTTACTGAAATTTTTTAGAAGAGGTGATTCTATACCAATAATTTCAAAGTTATTGGGACTGTAATTTCTTAATTTATGATCATCGTCGTGATTAGGCTTGATGCTAGATTCTATGAAAATGTTGCAAATTTTGCAATAAAATGAGTCAGAAGATCTAGATTGATCTAATTTGCAAACATGGTCAGCGTTTGTTTTGTCACCAAAATGGATTGCACACATGGAACATTTATACAAGATTCTAGGCTTAACTTCGGTAAATACTTTTACTACTTTAAAAAAGTTTGAGCAACTATGTTGTTTCTGATGAAGTATAGCATCCTTATCCTTGAAATTTCTGTGACATATTGAACATATCCAATTTTCATGAAACATATCATGCTCAAAATGTTTCAACGCAGTTCCATAAGTCAAAAAATTAATATTACATTCTGAACAGTTGTAAAGTATTATTTTTGATAAGAAAACTTTAATTTCAGAAATAGGCTTCCCATTATCTAGCTGACTCAACTTTTCATGTTTGGAATAAATGTTATCAACAGTGCTACCATCAGGTAAAACTTTTACTATTTCATTTTGATGGATTTCGCGCAAATGTGTATTATATGACAATATGTTATCATGTTTTAAATTACAAAACTTACAAACGGGATTAAAGGCCAATGCATTTATTTGAATGTCTTTTTTTATGTTATGTGTAACCATACAATGACTTCTACAAAAACTTTTTTCTTCAAAATAAAGAGAACAAATTGGACAACTGTAAATGCTTTTGGATTCAATTACATTTCTTGTCTTTTCTATTTGTATGTTGTTACTGATGATGCCATTTTGGTTTACAATTGCATTAATTTTGACAATTTCCTTGTCTTCTGTTATTTCTTTTTCTGTTTTTTCTGGCGAAACCTGCGCTTTTTTAGCATATAAAATACTATACAAATGATCTATAAGGTCTTGTTGATTTGAAAAAAAATTTTGACAATGAAAGCAAGGTTTATGAAAGTTAGTGGCGATATTTGTTTGCAGATCACAAATATCGGCTTCAATATTATTTTCTTTTAACTTTTGCTTCACTGTATTCTCTCTGTTAATATGATCTATCGAATTAACAGTGGTTTTATGTTGCTTTATTCGATTTTGACTATTAAATGCACTCTGACTTAGAGTACGCTTACGTTTGTTTAAGCTTTTACATATATCTTTTTCTGGTACCCTTTTTAAAGTAGTATGAACATTTAATTTATGATTGTTTAGAGACAATGCGTCAGGATAAAGTATTAAACATACATTGCAAAATCTCTTGGTTCTTGTTAAATATGGTTTTATATTTTGTAACATAATTTTCACCTCTTTTTCTAACACAAATTTTAAATTCTCTGTTCTTGCTGATTTTGAACCAAGAATAATTTTGGTACGAACACAGTTTGTTACATTTGACCTATGAGTACTTCCACTTAATTTGTTTAAATTACCAGAAGCAGTATCATTTTCAACTTTTAAATTTGTGCCAATCCCTATATTTACTGGCACATCTGGAACATTTGACTGAGTACTTCCATCTAAGATGTTTAAACTACCAGTAGAAGTGTCTAATTTCTCTTTTAAATTTGTATCAATTCTTGTATTTGGCATACCTGGAATAAACAGTAAATTTAAGGCTCATGAAGGAATGAAACGGCAGTCTGATTTTGCTTTCACATACATTTCAGTCAGGCAAGAAGTATATCAAAATATCTTTATAATTAACTAGCAGTCGCCCGCGACTTCCTCCGCGTGCTAACCTCTTAGGTACTCTTCTAATTTGAAAGACAGACTTTCATATAAGTGTGCTCATACCCCGCAATATAATTTTTTTATACTTTCCCGGCAAGCAATGTCTTCCATCCTGTCCGCGTCGTATAGCCTGCGAATGTGATTATTTGTTTTAACTTTTTATTATCTCCTAAAGTTCGCGTCCTAATAAATTGTTTCAAAGGGAAAAGTATATCTTTGTAAACTTTTGTACGTAAATTAAACTATTCCTTCGAAATTTTTACGGTTCACTTTACACTTCCTTTTACAATTTTTAGGGTTCCGTACCTCGAAAAAAAAATAGAATCCTTTCAACAATGGTTTACTTATTACTTACTTGTTGTTCGTCCGTCTGTCTGTCAAAACCCTTTTTCTTAGGAACGCGTAGAGGTATCAAGCTGAAATATATATCAAATACTAAGGTCTACTGTCGCTTGGAGCTGTAAAAAAAACCAAATTATAAGCCAATGCAATCAAAAGATACAGCCGTTTATGAAGTAAATTTTTAAAACTCGCTAAGGAATCAAAGCACTTCACTTAAACTCAGAATCTCGAAAGGTACTTAGCAACGTTTCGTAGCACAGATGAAAGACAAATTGCAAAAACCTTGAATTTTTAGTAACATAATATAATAAAAATATTTTTAATAATTTTACTAACTCCTGAACGCATAAGATATCAAATTCACATCAAATACTCTGGTCTATAAAATACTTTCAAGCTGTAACAAAATCAAATACACCTACAGGTCTGTGCGGAACTTTCGGTGAGCGAGATTCGCACTTGGCCGGCTTTTAATTTTCAGTTCTTTTTTGACAAATGTTATCTATATAATGATGGATAGTATCTAATGTGGACTTGTTGTAACTGTAGTAAAGATCTACATAATTTTTAAAATAGTACGATATTGCAGTACATTACATTGACGTAACAATAACGATTATTCTGGAGTAAATTATTCATTCTTGAGACTTGCATTCGTAATAAAGAAAAATAATTACACAATCCGTCACGCCCTTTAAACAAATGAACAAACTCTTCCGCTTTATATTATTATTAGTATTGACATAGTCTGCTATGCTAACTAAATTGAACAAAGATCGAATTCTTATAATATAAAACCACTTAATTGGCCGTCACCGTATTTAGAAATATAATATTATTTCATAAACTATACAACTAATTAACTTACCGTAAAAGGCAAATCTTATCTCCATACTACTCTTGTGATTGTTAAATAACTTATTTTGATAAGGATTTAAGTTTAGATGTATATAATGACGTCAACGTAAGCTTATGAATTAAATGACGTTATAAAACACAATTAGTTCTATATCTACCAAAATACAAAAGATAGATGCTATGGCGGACTTTTTTGGAGTAAAAAGTTTTCAACTATATCCAATAGTTAAGGTGGCGCATGCACCATAAAGCCGATTTAATAAATTTCTCGGTCCGACTTGCGCGACAATAACTCTGATAACTCGGCTGATATATATAATACAAATATAAAATATAGTCTATGACACTTTGATAATGTAGCATTCTACTGGTGAAAGGATTTTTTTAAGCCAAATCAGTAGTTCCGAAGATTAACCCCAACAGATCCATTTACAAACTTACAAACTTTACCTCTTCATAATATTAGCATAGAAGAATAGATCCACATTTGGTTTGGTATTAGTAAAACATATTTGTTACTAAAAACTGTGACTATGTTAAATAGTATGTAGTATAAATACCAAAATCAAAATCCATTATTTCTTGTTTAATTACTGATAAATCTGGAAACATTCTTTTTATGATTGGATTTTCTAAGAGGTCATGTTCTTCTATATCCATCTCTTCATGTTCTTCAAAGTCTTCAGCCATTTTGAACCTACAAACAAACATAAGATAACAATTTAATTATTTTAAAAATATTCAACTAATACCAGATAAAATTGAAATAGAGCATATTATTATACTCGTATATTGCCTATATAGCCCAGTGCAGATAGCTTTTGAAACCAAAAAAATCAAAGTAGGATGAAACCCATTGGAAAAGGAGGAAAGTGTTATAAAAATGAAAGGAAAAATAAATTGCGGGCGATCTGAGGTCGGGAAGGGGTAGGGGGTGAGGTTTTAGGGTAGAAAGCGGTTCTTCTCAATTTCCGGCAAAACTAAGTCGTATGGAAAAGAGTTGAGTGACAAAGTTGTAGGTAATAAAAAGATCTAAAACTTTTGTATTTACACTTTTTTCACATAACCTCAAAATTTATGTGAAAAATTCAAAAACCATGTTTTTCGTTTTTTATTTTAATCTTTTACAAATAAAATTTTATTTTCACAAAATTTGGTGAAAACATGCCTTTTTATGTCCCAAACACGCTATAATTTATTTGATTTAAATTATTCATTTTTGCACCTTATTTTGAATGAATATCGAAAAAATAACCTAATTTTCAACCGAAAAATTGGCCTCGATATACAGCCGATTTTTTATATAGGTTTGTCACCGCCACCTAGAACTCCACAAAATAATTAAAGTACTTATATAATTAATAATTATTTTAGTAGTACCTATATTAACAACTTAAATCATATTACACTTATAATATGTACATAAAAATATACAACGAGCACTAAACACAGACATTAACAAACATTCAACATTTATAGGGCGAGGGAATTAAGCAGTAATAAAATCATATAGGGGATGGAGAGCAGGAGAAAAAGATATGGGAAATGGTACCTTCTTCTAAGCCACATTCGCTCAAAAAGTGATCTCTTACTCGGATTTTGTTTAGATGCACAGGTGCACAGACATGCCCAATTCTTAAGCGAGAGATAGTGGAAGTGACCCATCTGTCAGCGTTTCTGTGATAAGAAAACCACGTTCGTCTACGTATGTCAGGCTGAATCGAGGCATAATACTTACCTTTGAGAGTTTTGAACTTATCCCAAATTTTTTTCCAAGAAAATAAATTAAAAAGGAAATACTTCGGAGAGCCAAGTATTTTTTACCTGGGGCACTAAGATCATGTGAGGTGTTTCTAAAATGATCTAATGATCCAAGCTGTACAGCTGTTTTAGCTCAAGAGTCCGCGGTTTCATTACCAGGGATGCCAGAATATCCAGGTATCCATGCCAGTATTGCTGACAAACCGATTTGATGGCAAGAGAGGAAAGCTTCCCTAATCTGTAGCACAACAGGATATTTGAACTTACTTTTTAAAAGGATTTTCCATGATAAAATATAAGCAACTAAGGGAGTTCATAAAAATAACAGTTTGTTGTATGTGATGGGACCGGGTAAACAGGATTGTGATCACAGGAGAATAGCCTGTGATCACCGACATTTTTGGAAGACACTTAAATTGTAATACTATTTTATGTTTGGGGACCAGTAAGCTGCATCAACACAACTTTCATGCAAAATTTTGAAGCATCTGTACATATGGACAAGTGATTAGACAATTTTGATAAATAATTTCTTTGAACTTTGTGTTAGTGTCAGGTCCTACCTTGATTAGACAAAGATTTGTGACCACTGGAGGATTATAAACAAGAGCTTTATAGGATGTAGAATATAAGGAATTTATTGTTGTTGATAATAATGGGTGAGTAAGATTGGAGAACTTTTGGAAACTGTTTAGTGGGCTAGAAGATGGGTTACTTGGTTTAAGGACTTGACTGAGGTAATTTAGGCCATAGGGGGTTAGGTAGGAGCTAGAACTATGATATAAGACTATATCATCAGCATACTGCAGTATATTGCAAAAATTGTTTACAGACAATTCTAGGTCATGAGTATGAAATGTGTCATCCTTGGAGGTACATTTAGCTGGTGCAATTTTTGCCGGAGTGACGGAAAAATTACATTATCATATGCAGAAGCAATATCTAGGAATATACTCACAAGGTCTGTCTGTAATGAGTATGCTGATACTGTCTGCAGTTCTGAAACCCTTCCTAAATCAAACCTGTGAAAATAACAGTACTCTGCTTTCCATTAGCCACTCAGATCTATTTCAGAGTAAGTTCTCCTTAACATTAACCAAAGTAGATGGTAGCGCAATAGATCTGTAAGAATTTGCATCTGATGGATTTTTGCCAGGTTTGAGAATAGGGATTAGGGTCTTCCAGGAATCTGGCATATACCCTTTTTCATAAAATATATTAATAATATTAAACAACATTAAAATAAATAATATTAAAAACAATGTTTTACTTTGTCATTTAATTTAACCAAAAACAAGAAGGGTACACCATCTTCTCTAGGGACTTAATCTTTTGAACTGCTGAGGGCTATTTGAAGTTCTGAAAAGGAAAAGGAGGCATCCATTTCATCCATTGTTGAAGTTAATATAGGCTTTGGGAAATTTTCCATAGTCTGAATAAAACAGGGTGAAATTTTATCAGCAAAATCACTAAGTCATTCTGTTGCGTTATTGGCAATAGGATCAGAGTGATTTCTAGATCTACGGAATCTCCTCATGTTATTCCAGATTAATAGAGAAGGGGGATCTAGTACTTAGTGACTCACAAAATGATGTCCAATGAAATCTTTTCTTTTTGGGAATTAATCTTTTAATTTTGGCATTTACCCATTGGAATTTTATAAAGTTTTAGATACACATTCTGTATATTTGTCTTCTACACATACGTACGTAATAGTACATTCTTCTTCCCACCAGGTGGAGAAGGCAAATTATTTCTGGAAAAATCAGCTGAAGATATAAGAACACATATAAAAAAGAAGATATTAAGGGTTGTCACAGCAACAGCATTAATCTGATCACTGTGAGCAGGAAGAGAGGTAGCAGAGTAAGGAATGTTGTGCCGAAGAAAGATTACACTGCCTGCATAAGTCACTCTTGTCATCTCGCAAACAGAAGAAATGGGCATCAGGCCTCAGCCATTTCTCCGAGATAGTATAAAATACATTAAGGTTTTGTATAAGTTAAAAATAAAATAGTTGAACGTGACAATGTCTTAAGAAAATACTGACGGAATGGTAGCATTTAATTGGTTATTAAAATTTTTAATTTAAGTATATTTTTATAAATATTAATTTAAATTAATAAAATAATTGATTTTGATTTTATAAATTTATATTTTAAAGTTATAAGAAATATATTATTTTTATATAATTTAATAATTATATTTAATAGACTATGCTTATCCTTTATCAAAAAAAACGGTCTTTAATTTTGTATTTGGTGTTCTTAGGTGTTTGCAATATACTTTATTGGCCGCGAGCGAAAACCATGGCGTCTGATAGTTTAATATAAACATGAGCTTTCTAAAGTTGGGCTGAAAATTAAAATAGTAATAAGAGGCATAGTAGTACTTACGAGCTTTAATTAAATTGGAATATGGAAAAATCAACACAAATATAATTCAATTATATAAAATATGTTGATATTTGTAAATATTTTTGAAAATAACTGCCTGGTTTCAAAGCTCCTATGGCAAAATAAATGTTTTTATATATTTAGCACAGATCATACGATAGTGTAATAGTTATCACAGATCTATTTATAATGGTTGTAATAGTGACAGTAGTCTATGGATTGCTTCTAGCGATGGCTATCGTCATAGATTAAAGACTAGTCTTTAATCTATGGCTATCGTGATTCGTGACTATAATGGTTTTTATTAGATACGATGGCCGCGTTGACGAAGGGTGGCTACTATATTATACCGCCACAGACGCTTCACGTATCACGAAAGACTTTGCTTTGTAGTGCTGCCCTTTTAGGGTTTTTAAAACCATCCTCAAAGAAAGACAAGGCATGATGAAAGATTTTTATTTTTATCAGAGTCTTGTTTGGCTGATTACCATGTCAGTCAAACAATACTTCTTTGAAGAAATCAAAACTGTGTGACATTCTTGTTTTTATCGCGAAATTCGTATTTGTGAAATTAAAACTATTTTGTGCAATAGCTGTAATCATATTGGTATTTGTCACAGTTATATATGTGGTGCAATGCAGTATTTTATATTCTATCTTCTGATTGTGAAAATATAACCTAACATTTGTCGTAATAATCACAAAAAATAAGAAGACGTGACAAAAGACTAAATATGGCTACTTTTTTATGCACACAAAATTTAGTCAGATTACTATATTCCAACTCTTTATTTTGTCAGTAGTTAGTCTATGATACTTACTCTGGACAGGTTGCAAGTCTTAGTATTAGGTCTGTGCTCTGGATAGTCTGGATGAATTTTCTACGTTAGCAACCCTCGGTCACCCCCCTTCACTCTACCTCACCGCACAGCTGATCAAATGTCAATTGTCAAGAAAATGGAGTTTTGTTACGCATAATAAATTATAGATAAAAGTTCCAATATGAAATCAAATAAAATAAACTTTTCCAACTGCCGGGGTTAGAATGGATAATACGACTCCATTTCAACCTTGGGCAGCTGATGATATTGCTAAAAATGTTAAAACTGAGCGAGAATTAGTGGATGACGCGAAACTTCATCGGGAAAATGTCAATCATCCAAAACATAGGCAAACTGCGTCTTACGATAAAGAAATCGTCGACGCGCCAAGTGCTGTTCCTGGACCCTCAAGTGCCACGGGTTCCGGCGTCAGTCCCGTTGGCGGAAAAGACTCCAAGATGGACTCAAGCAAAGTAGCTTCCATGCAACAAATTGTTGAGAATACTCTCAGGTACTAAATGTTTATGTCCATCTCCCATTGGAACTTTCATATCTCCTGCTCATAACATATACGGATACAATCCGTACTATAATCATTTGTATGTGATGAAGAGAACTTGGATCAAAATTTCAAAATTTTCTCAGACCATAATTCACCCATATATTTTCATGTATGTAACACAATAAGTATCAATATTACTCCATATGTCAACACCTTATATTGTTTTAAGTTGTTACTTTAAATGTGATTTTTTATTGTCAAAATAAACTCAAGCAATGCTTTGTATATTTCATAAACAAGTATATTATGAATAGTATAGATCTTGATCAACTACTTTATCACACATTTGCAATTTAAAACAGTGTTTTGATTACTGCTTATAGGCTAAAACTGTTTATTTTTATTGTAAATCAAGTTTAAAAGGATAGTAATTACTTAAATACATTTTGTGGAATAGTAAATACGCGGAGAACTTGTATGCCTTTATTTTCATTCTAAAAATTAGAACAATTCACTCTATTTTTAGTTACATTATTGACCTTTACAAATGAATTGTTTTTAAATAAGAGTTTTTTACTGCCACATAAAAATGTTTAATTCTTTTACAATAATTTTGATATTCAGTTTTAATGGCTAGGTGGCACATTGGCTTATGACTCTGGTTTCTGCATCTAAGACAGTAGGTTCATTCCGCACAACTGAAAAACTGAGGGTTGATTTATATATTATATGTTTATGTATATTATGTTATTGATTAGTTAGTGTAGTGATTATTTTAGTACCCATAAAACTCAACGTTTATTTATTGTTTCTCTCATTTATTTATATTTACATTATTTTGAACTATATTACAATATAATATATATTGCATAGGTATGTAGCCAACTGCTAGATAGTCTATTCAGGAGAATAGATATATATATAGGGAGCATAAGGAGGACCTTATGAGACTATAATTTAGAAAAAAAAATTTTTACTACAACTCCAAATCTATTTGAATCCTAAATTACTACCATATACACAACTTTTCTGATATATAACTAAATATGTAAATGATATGGGCCCAGAGCTACAGGTGTCAGGTGTATGGCCCGAGGAACAATTTTACATGTTTTATTAAACTTTCACTAATTCCCATGTCTCCAACTCAGCCATAGCAACTGCTAGAAGTCTATACCCACTCATTAGGCATATCTCTTTCGCTTCTTCCAATTTCATTAAACTTTTCATACAATATGTCGGTTTTGAGACTTGGACATCAATCAGAATGTCCTGGATTTGGTCCAAGAATATTCACCTTGGTGTTCCCCATCCAACATTCGCCATATAAATCCCTTTTGTTAGTCTCCTTTAATTAATTTTCCCTACATACCATTTAAGTCTTTTATACCCATCACGTTTCACACCTACCAATCCATTAAAATCTCCAAACATAATTGACAAGTTTTAATTAATTACAGTCAAGAAGGGCGCCAAAGAGTATCACAAATATTGGAGGCAGTGGAGGCTCTGAGTGGAGCAGAGAGACTGTTACTGTATCTCCGACTACCGACTGGTGTACCTCCACATGACCCCCTCAAACAGCCTCTTAACCCGTTAGGGTCCAGGTACTTGTGTTATATATTTAAAAAGTTGAGTATAACCTACAAACTTCAAATCTAATTATCTTATTAGATCTGTGGAGCCTGATCAGCAATGCCTCACCTGGAGCTGTTACTATTTGATACATGAATGGGCATAAGCTCAGTACATTATCTTAAAAGCTTCTCTTGCTTATGCGATCAACACTTGTTGTCCATTCTTTGCTCACAAGCTGCCTTGGATTTTCCACGACCTAGACGGAACGGACCCAGGAGCGGTTCTTATAATACTCTATTTACCTTTTTAACTTTAGTGTTAGTGGTCAAAGGAACAATTAAAAACTAAATTTGAATATTCAGAGTTGATCACTCATCCAGCAGCCATATTGATTATTTTAATATTGTTTGTAACTGAGTAATCAATTAATAAGCTCGGTTAATAACAGATTTTCATGCCTTTTGTGCTAGTTTCTTTCTCAATTTTCTCTTAGAACCTGTTCAAAGACTAACTTTGATAAGACTTTAGAGCCTTAAACAAAGCATTAAAAATGTTATTATTACACAAAAATTTAATATTTTCAGGGCTGAACTCCAGCAAACTGTAACATGGATACAAACACATTTGGAAGTAGACCCTGATGTTTCATTGCCAAAGCAGGATGTTTATGATGAATATATGTAAGTTCATATTTTAAGAATAAGGGTGCAAGTTCATAGCTGACCGCAAATGACATGTAGCATCGACACTACTGGCTTCTCTGTATTTATATGGAAGCTGTGTGTCGCTAGCCACAAAAGGTATTTCATTGAATACAATATTAACAAATCAGTAGTGTTGTTATGCCATATGCCACCTGTCATCTGCAGTTGTCTATGCACTTGGACTTTAACAAAAAGCAAGTATCTTACTAGCTTTTATTTAACTTCACCTGCCCCAGTCTCTGTAATGAAATCTTGCTTCTTACATTGAAACCACTTCCCAGTGTCCAACAAAACTTTTACATACAATGCAGGAGTTGGATTTGGTTCTGTGTTTGATGTAGGAGCTGGAAGGTGACCATAGGTAGTGTGACCATAGGTTTGGGCAATTTCACTCAATTCATATTTTAATAGCTATGCTCGTGCGTGAACGGCACCGCACAACTCGTTCGCGCCACAGTTGGACCAAACATTATATTTTATTTCATAAAATTATACATACATCATAAGCGCATATTCTGGATCAAGAACTTACACCAGTGATTTACCATGAGCTCCAGGTCACTGTCTCCAGCAGCAGCTAATAAAGTGAAAACAGCCCTAATACTTGTTTAACCTCCGAAAAATGGTACTAGAAGAAGAGAAGATACATACATATATTACAATTATTAATATTACTGTTCGAATGACTCATCTTGTTGATGGAATAACCAGCCCCATGGACTAAAAATAACCCTGGACTAAATGATACATTTTAGATTAGACTGCCTGTTCTCTTTTAACTTTGTAATTACTATGTTTAAAAAGTTTTGACAAAAAATCAAACCGACTTCAAAATGCACTAGAAAGTAAAAAAATAATAGCATCACTTAGTTGCTTTAATGTACAAGCATATCTATGAAGTTGGTGCCATCCAAGTTTATAGAACGTTTATACGACGGAAGTAGCACTTAATGGGTTCTAGGTAACATCCTTAAGGTGGAAACCTTGGTTTGGTTGAGTTTTTGTTGCACCGTTTCTAACAAGTTTTTAATATTGTATTAAAGTGTATATTTTTCTTAAATAAATAAATACACTTTTGAAATTTGAGACATTTGTTCAGACGTTGATATATTTTACGTTGACGCGAATTGATAACCTTCTTTTTTTGAAGTCAGTTAAAAACTGCCTCTCCAGCTTAAACCCAGCTTTCCCCTTCTTGATTAAGTTCTACATACAGACTCACGATTTCTATTCTTTCATACCATATGTACTCATATAATGTCGTTATAACTCATTATTACGACATTATCAACATTATTATCTGTCTCATTTTTTCTTGACAGATTAGACAACAATGATATTTTTATAGGACGCTTACAAAATTGATATTCGATGAGTTATTTTTAAATTACGCGTGTCGCGTTTAACTGGTCACTGTGATCTTGACCTTGAAATTTCAAAAGATTTAATATGTCAGAGGGTGGGGTTCGGCCGGTGAACAATGATAAGTTACTGCACTCTTAGTACGAACGAACTATTTAAAAATGTTTTACTGTTCTGCTGACGTTCCTTAAGTTTACAGTCACAAACGCATTTCCACTGTTATCTTAGTACTGCATCCAAAGCTAAATCGACTTCCTGAAATATAATAACTATTGATCATTTCATAAAGTCAATATTTTGGTAATCAGATAACAAGAGAGAAATATATGCAAAGTGCTTCAATTCACACTATTTCGATCTCACTGGTAGATCGAAATACTGTGGTTTGACGACCTCCGTGGCGCAGTGGTATGCGTGGTGGATTTATAAGACGGAGGTCCTGGGTTCGATTCCCGGCGGGGCAGATTGAGATTTTTCTTAATTTGTCTTGGTCTGGCTGGCGGGAGGCATTCGTCGTGGCTAGTTACCACCCTACCGACAAAGACGTATCCCCAAGCGATTTAGCGTTCCGGTACGATGCCGTGTAGAAACCGAAAGGGGGGTGGATTTTCGTCTCACTCCTAACAAGTTAGCCCGCTTCCATCTTAGACTGCATCATCACTTAACATCAGGTGTGATAGCAGTCAAGGGCCAACATGTAGTCGATAAAAAAAAAGATATATGTATGTGTATAACTTATCTATACTTTTTATATTAGATATCATCGTCATTTACAATCAAAGTTCAATGTTAACGACCCATATTTATTAAAACACGCGAAAATAACGTAAAAGTTACATAACAATCAATGTTGGAGTAAATTGCTATCATTGTCATTTTTGTTATGTTTTTATCAACGAATGTATGATTGTATGCAATCTCATTTAACCCAATGTCATCACGCTGCCTTTATCACTTATTTTATCACGCGTATTAAGGGCTAAGCCATCAACGATACTACGAAAATCAGACACGTTATCCTAATTAATTGGTATATAAAGTGAGTTTGAATTATCTGCCAGCTTTGAAACTGGAGTAAGTTCAATGCATATTGATTACAACAGCGGAATAAAATTATTTCTACAACCAGTAAAAAAAAAAAAAAATTACCTACAAAAATATCAACATAATACATTTTTCACAACACCATCCATTGCATAGATTAACCGCAGTCACCCGAGGTACCGAACGAAGGTAGTTCAAAAACTGCTCGTATATGTTAAACATTCAATTGCTGCCAAATTGAATATGGAAAGGAAAGCCAAACGGCCAAAATCTCCCACGAGACCAGACCTGAGCTAATAAAAAGTAAATAACCCGCTGTCAGAAATCGAACACGGACCCTTCGAAGGACTAAGTATTCAGTTAGGTCCCCTACGTACACATTTTAGATTGAAAAAAAATAAAATAAATGAAGAACAAAATAAGCTTTTAAATAAGCACTTAGAACTAAATCAGTTGATATCTGTGCCAAGTTCAATAAACTTCTTATAACTCCTTCCCGATAAAAATTTCTGTGTAGTAAAAATTAAAAAAAATAAATAAGACTAGAAAGTTGCGTCTTATTTTTTTAAAACCTCTGTATTATATAGTAATATAGATTAATTATTTGCAGTCGCCCGCGACTTCGTCCGCGTAAAATCCACTTGCCCTTCTAATTTTCTACTATAGACTTTCATATAAATTTTCCTCACCTATTCCTCTATCTATGTCTGCTTCTGACAACACTTCTGGATTCACTCAATTTTTCCGGCAAGACGTTTCGTTTGACACAGTCTCATGAGCCACAGTTCTTTGTGATGAATACTTTTTTAGCGCAACGCACGCGATATTTTGATTGGCAAGACGTATTTATGATGGCGACTGCGGTTTGTTTGAATGGCGACTACGGTTTGTTTGTCAGTGTTATTAGAAATTAACGAAATTCTCCTTTATCCGAATTTTACGGATATATGTTGTCGACTCAAAATCATTATTTTTTTTCGTTTAGTTATTCATATAAGGTTTCGAACGAGTCAACCGTACTCCTTGAAATTAATAATATTAATTTCTATTATTCAATAGATTCTGTTTGTAAATTAAAAAAAAATTGTAAAATATCCAGGATATTTAAAGAAAAGATCAAGATTGCACTTCACGATTATTCTTCTTTTATTTGTGTTGGGCAATTATAAATAATTTGATGCGCTAATCAAAAACAATTAAGTACTTATTGTAATAATCAGTCACGGAACACGTTTCTGCACCTAATACCTACCTACTGCAGTTACATATGTTAGTAACTAATTGAGAGTTTACCTGCTATTGTTTTTATTATTATTTCACATGGTCGCGACTTACGTAGACGTTAGGTAGACTGTTTAAGAGTTTTATTTTTAGCTATTTTTTTTTATCAAATAGAACCTTGAGGTCTTCTCTGAACCAGTTAATAATGCATTTGGTTCCACAGAGGGGACCTTGATATTCAGATATAAACCTATAAGTCCTAATATTCTCTAAATTGGTACAGCTCTAGTCAGAAGATGGGGTTTCTTGTGATCTTTAAATATTTTGTTACACCCAAGCGTTTGGGTTGAATAAAGTAATACATAACTTTACTATAAATTTACTATTTATAATAAACCCGTACGCCGGTTAAGGACGTAAACCGGGCGGTTATCTTAACCGAGCTTACGTCCTAACCGGTGTACGGGTTGTCGTGAACAGTAATTTTCACGTTTAGCTTATGTTAACCGTTGGTTATGATAACCGAAATCTTGGTGCACACAGGCCTAAATTCACTCAGGTTACTTTAATTGATCAATTCACTAAGCGTGAGCCCTGATTTCGCGAAACCTTTGGAGGTTTAGGTTTTAGGTTTTTCTAGGTATGGCAGTTTCCAGAAAGACTAACGAAATCTGGATGTGACATTATTTTATAACATTCTTGATTTATTTTTTATATCAGCAAGATCAGAGATCCAAATTCAAAAACGCCTTTAGGCCCCAGACAATTACACAACTTGTCATCAAATCTCTCCTACTGCTTTATTAAGAGAGTATCAACTAAGTATTTGTAAATAATTTCCGCAAGTCACAGACTCCACTTCACGATAATCTGTGAAACTAAACGGATTAAGATTAAATGTTCAAGCCAGTCTAAAAGCATCGAGCATAGAAGAGCGTGTAGATTACGTAGTACAAACGCATCTGTGTGCGTTAAACACGTACTCGCTCTGTGTGTGTGCGTTCATGCTCGAACTCTCTGAGCAATATCTCTCCGGATAAATTTATGTTATATCATATTGAGCATAGTTATGTACACGTGCGAGTCGGTATCTTATCGATAATGAACCGGTTGCAACTGGTGACTCACGTGTAGTGTCAAGCTCGTCTGATTTGTATTGTTTAATTTAAATTTTCTATAAGTTTGTCGATATAGTTTTATTATCAACACAAATACATCGCTACAAGTTACTAATGCCGTAAAGTTCTCGCACGCACTCGAAATTAATGACAGTCATATTATTCATCCATTACTGACAGTAATTATGTGAGACTCTTAAATGTACCTTCAAGACAATTGACGACAGGCATCTTCCTGGCAAACGCGCCCATATCTAGACCTTTCTTCTTTCCATCATACATGATTGTACTTACTTAATCACAAACCAACCACCAAACCTAATTAACCGACATAGCACAGCGAGTCGCAGAACTGAAGTGGCAATGAACGGGGCACGTGGTTCGAACAGCTGATGGACGTTGGACGTTGGCCAGGGTGCTAGATTGGCGACCCCGCACCGCAAAGCGCAGTGTTGGTCGACCTCCCACCAGGTGGACTGACGACATCAAACGTGTAGCAGGGAGCCGCTGGGCACATGCGACTCAAGATCGTTGTGTTTGGAAGTCCCTAAAAAGGCCTATGTCCAGCAGTGGACGACCACCGGCTGATAATGATGAATCACAAACGAATCATCATGCGATTAGTACTTAATTTTCTTATCTATCATTTATTTATTTACATTTCTTTTTAAATTTACAACAATCCTTATAAAACAATTATAAAAACACTATTAAAAATTTATAAAAAAATCCATTCCGCCTGCTGCAGGGCCCGGGGGTCCAAGCAACCGGTGGTCAGGGCTCCAGAGTGAGGAACCTCACAATACGCGCCGTTTCAAGAATTACTGCCTTCTTTATCCGACCCTTGATCCAACAATTAAGCGAAAGCTTTTTAAGATGTTCGTCAAAGCTTTTCGCTATAAGACCGTTGACTGAAACGACTATAGGAACAATCATTGTTAAATCAACATTCCACATGACGGTAATCTCATGAGCAAGGTCCAAGTATTTTGATACTTTTTCCTGTTCAGCTTTCACCAGATTATCATCATGTGGAACAGTAATCTACAATCATTGCACGGCGCGTTAATCGATCAATTATCACTATATCAGGTCTATTGGCTACAATATACCTATCAGTGATAATTGTTCGATCCCAGTAGAGCAACGCCCTGCTATTTTCAACAACAGACGCTGGGTCGTACCTATAGTAAGGCACCTCAAAATAATTATTACATATAGTTAATATATGTATTTACCGAATTTCGTGCGAACGTAATATCGTGTGGTTAGTAGTTATAATATTACCGATTTTCTTATATTTTCAGAGCTCATTGTATGAGCAGCAATATGAAACCTCTATCAACGGCAGACTTCGGCAAAGTAATGAAGCAGGTGTACCCGAGTGTGCGGCCGCGGCGTCTGGGCACGAGGGGGAATTCCAGGTCATTAATTTATTTATTCCCCTATTTAAATATAAAATTTAAAAAAAAGAAATTTTTGTACACTTTCATCCCCTGTTTCACGTTATAACATATTACAGACCAATATTCGTGAATATAATTTGATGAATAACTGATTTTCATAAACTGTTTTAACCCCTGTTAAATACCATGGGGATAAAAATTTTAAACTTCCTTGACTATTTTTTCATATATCAATAGACCATGTGCCAATTTTCATAAACATAACTTAAAGATAAATAAACAAAGCAAACTTCCAACCACTGTTCCATCCCCTTCTATTTTTATTTTCACGACTAAAAGTTGCTCTGCTCTAAGGTTCTGTTTATTCGAAATTAATTTCAATCTGTTTAAGTTCTTTTACCCGTGAAAAGGTAACAGACTGACAAACTTTCGCATTAGTAATATAAAGATAAATAAATAATGATATCGCGTTTTTCTTGACAGGTATTGTTATGCAGGCCTACGCAAAAAGGTTAAACTCGAAGTACCGCAGCTGCCTGATTTGGGTGAAAGTTCCAAGGTAAACTTACTCTATGATATATATTTACCTTACTCAAATAAGGCTGTTAAAAGTTCCAAGTTCATAGCAATAACTTTTCGTTTTTACTTTTTGCATAATATTTAATTATTATTTTTATTTTCAGGAACCTACTGTTATGAAAGAAAGCGAAAGAATTGTATGTGAATGGGCCGAAAGTAAATTTGGTAAGTATACTATGATACTATAGGTTGTACTCTTATTTTTTTTATTTATTAATTACAAGTTAGCCATTGACTGCAATCACATCTGTTGGTAAGTGGTAATACAACCTAAGATGGAAGTGGGCTAACTAGGTAGGAACAGGATGAATCAGTTTCGGTATCTACACGACATCGTACCGAAACGCTAAACTCGCTTAACGGCACGTCTTTGTAGGTAGGGTGGTAACTAACCAAGGCTGAAGAACACAAATGTTACCTATCTATACTAAAGCCAAACTCGATTGAGAATGCTTGTCAACAAACAAATTAAAAATGAAGGTAGAAATCACTAGTCATTTTACACCTATTTATTTTAATTAACTAGTTAATGACGAATTCATGATAATAAATTAGATCAGTAAGCTTAAAACTAATTAATATATTCAATAGCGTTTAAATAAGATTTTTTAAAATAACAAAAACGTAATTTCAAATTTATTAGGCATAAAACATGTTGAATTTTCGGTTCGTTGCCACTAGTTCCATTAAAAGTTCCATCATGGAACTAGTGATAATTTTTGTTATCACTAGTTCCATTTTAAAAGGAATACGAAGACAATGGAACTAGTGTTGATTTATTTTATGGTTCGTTGCCATTAGTACCATTAACAGTTCCATAATGGAACTAGTGATGATTTTTTTAGTCACTAGTTCCACATTATTATCTTAAGCACTTTAGGCACTTGCGAAATTTTTCAAGGGTGTAAAAACACTATAGTTATAAACACTTAGGTTTTATTATAATTTTATTTAATAAAATCAACAAATATTTATTTTTTCTTACTTTAATTAGTTTTACTATAGTACACTGGCTAAACACTACGAATATATATATATATATATATATATATATATATATATATATATATATATATATATATATAAATCGCAGACGTTTTCGTGCATCTTTTCATATTCGATACTTATTGCGTCCCCCACTTCTAGTGCGATTTGAATATGTCTAAGAGTGAATATTATTATTTTAATTGCATAATAAGGACTTGGTCGTAAGGATATTGCGATTAAACATGGTATGCTGATATTCAATTTTGAACAATTCTCGGTCATTTTGAACGTCCACTTACACTGGTACTCATGTGGCACACTGTATATTGTCGTATGTATTTCGTGCATTACTATATCTTAGTACGTCCATTCACACTGGTAACCAAGTGGTGCGCGTATACTGTCGTATATATCTCGTGCGTTGTGGTTTCATTGCACGTCCGTTTTTAACAATAATCATGTGGCACGCTGTATATTTACGTCGATATATCCCATAATTACTGCCTTTCTTTAGACGTCCGTTTATAACAATACTCTTGTGACACACTGTATATTATTCTTGTGCATTGTACTAACTTTTAACGTCCATTTCCTTTTTAACTTGAACATATTTATTCTCGTTTTATTTACCAAATACCAAAGCACCATGGACACTTCAAATGAACTTTTCTACTCGTCAAAAATAAAATTAGATTTAAACTAGTGCTACTAGCTTTTCGTATAAGTAGATACCGTGTGAGTGACAGAACATTGATGTAAGTACAGTAGGCACATGTAAGTAGTTATAGTCGAGAGCTTGTTTTTTTAATATATTCTAGGAGGAGCGGCACGAAATGACAGTAAGTACATGTAGATAGCTGTAGTATCTAGAGATTACTTTTTGAATATGTTCTAGGAGGAGCGGCACGAAATGACAGTAAGTACATGTAGATAGCTGTAGTATCTAGAGATTTCTTTTTGAATAGGTTCAAGGAGGAGCGGCACGAAATGACAGTAAGTACATGTAGATAGCTGTAGTATCTAGAGATTACTTTTTGAATATGTTCTAGGAGGAGCCGCACGAAATGACAGTAAGTACATGTAGATAGCTGTAGTATCTAGAGATTTCTTTTTGAATAGGTTCAAGGAGGAGCGGCACGAAATGACAGTAAGTACATGTAGATAGCTGTAGTATCTAGAGATTACTTTTTGAATATGTTCTAGGAGGAGCCGCACGAAATGACAGTAAGTACATGTAGATAGCTGTAGTATCTAGAAATTACTTTTTGAATAGGTTCGAAGAGGAGCGGCACGAAATGACAGTAAGTACATGTAGATAGCTGTAGTATCTAGAGATTGCTTTTTGAATAGGTTCGAGGGGAGCGGCACGAAATGACAGTAGGTACATGTAGATAGCTGTAGTATCTAGAGATTACTTTTTGAATATGTTCTAGGAGAAACGGCACGAAATGACAGTATGTAGGGTAAAAGCCGGGTAGTTGCCACGATTTGAAATAAAAGTTAGTTAATATTATATTAGTAAAAGTAATACGTAAATGTTTTAGAAAAACTAACTCCATCTTCACAGCCAGCAATATATATATTGAAGAGGGAAAGGTTATATTATTATAGATATATATTTATAGTAAATAAAACGTCAATATCTAAATATTTAGTATTTTATTATTCTTTTTCAAATTAAAATGAACGACAAAAACACACACAAAATAATAATCATCTTGTTACGCTGATATATAATTTGTCTTTGCGATGTGCACAACTAAAGTAGTATGTATATCCTACCTATTTCTTCGAATATACATTCTGCACAAAAACTTTTATTTTAAGCCAATCTTTGTTCATTAAAAGTTCTGGGTTCTGATTCTTTAATTCTTCGCATTCATTTCGTTTCGGTGGCTGTTTATTTTTAATATGACTTTTGAAGAATGTTGTAACTTCTTTCTTTTGGGCATCAGTCCATGGTACTAAAGTTCTCTTTTTTCCTTTTTTAATAATTACTGGTTCTGCTGATGGAACTTGGCAGTCAGTCTGATCCTGGGTTCTGGATGATCCTGGCCACAGCCAGGCTTCATCATGTAGAGATTGTCTTGAAACTGACGAGTCTGGTAATTCATAATCTAATACATCTTCGTTTTCAACGTTATCTCCTTTCAATTCTTCATTTAAGTCCAATTCTATGTCGTTAAGATTTTTTCCCTTGTACAAATCAGCTTTTCCGTCTTCCATTAGAAGTAAAAGTTTCGATATTTTTGCAGTTTGATAAACATCATCTGGTAGCCTATATGATTTTCTATGCACCTCATTGGTGTGGCCCATGAACGTAGCCAGCTGCTCCATATCATTTTCTGTCATGCTAAATACTTGTGACAATGTAGCCAAATGTTTCCTCAGCCTCGTGGATGAAATAGCCTTTGGGTTTTTTGCCCCAGATTGCTTCGCTAATCGTTCCAAGACCTTATATCCATAGATGGAATTTTCGAAGCCGGGGTTTCCGAAAAGAAGTTTGTTAGATGTTGAAACAAACTTGTCCCTTACGGAAAGCAAGGTTTTGATGTCATTTTGAACCTCTTCAGTGAACAGTACGGGAACTCCACGGCCACGCTTTCCTCTTATCACAACTCTTTTAAATTTTTTGACAAGTATCCGTTCTGAAACCGTGAGAGCCCGGTCGAATTCTTCATACTTTTCGTTATTTAGCATAGTATCATTTTCCAAGTAGTCATGCAGGTATAACCTTTGTAACTCCCCTGGCCGACGTCGATTCAGTAACAAAACTCTACAATATACTGTTTCCAATAGCTCTATGTATGTTGCAACGGTATATGATCCTTCATTAATTTTTTTAGCAGATTGCTCAGATTTTTTTCGTAGATATGCTTTCAATAATTTCAAGTCATTTGCCAACGGTATTATAGTGATTTTGTTCCATTTCTTTTTGTTTAAATCTGTCGCAGCTTGGCTGGAAATATCAAATTTCCAATTGGAGTCTATAAGCTGAATTAATGTTTTTAGGCCTGCTTCTATTTCACCTGTGCGGACTTCGGTATAGGGGCCTTGCTTCTTCAATGCCATCATTATTGCCAGATTACAGCACTGCTTAATACTGGTTGCTATATTCATGGCAAATGTTGGTTAGTCAAATCTGTCTTTCTCCGCGTCAAATTTACCAACAATTTTAGTAGCTGCCACGAAATCATCATAGTGTTCCGGCTTGAGAGCGTCGAAGAAATTATTGATTGTTGGTTTACTTTTCTTTAGTTCAATCAATAGCTTTGCCATTTCTCGCATTTTTCGTGATACGACGCTCACAAAGTGCTGTTCTCTGTGAGTTTTTAAGTATTGCAAGGCATATTCACAGATAAGTACGTCAGACTTCGCAACAAGCGATATCTTGTCAGCTCTCATTCTAGGAAATACTGTCGTTTTCAGTTTTTCATCTACTTTTAAATGTCGTAGCAACAAATTTTGTGCTTCCGATTGGACGTTTTTATTGGGCTTTCCACTGCATTTTTTCTTATGTTTCCATAACAATTTTTTTGAGTAGAAGCCTAAGCAATCGGTGCAAGGTAAATATTCTGTATATTTTTGTTTTCTCATCGGTTTTGTAACATTTACCGCATTTTGAATGTAGTTACATCTTTTTTCGGAGTTCTGTAATTTTGGATTTTCTTTTGATGCTGTTTTTGGGGTAAGAAATAATTCTTTGTACCTCTGGTTCGTACATGTGTTGTCTTAGCAAATGTCTAGCAAAATTCAGAACTAAGTTCTCACAAAAAAAACAAAAATCTCTGCCTCGAATTACTTTTTTTGGTTTTAAGTTTTCTTTTTTGGTCTGGGTAGTGTTAGAGTTTTCCCCACAATAACTGTCTATTGCTACATTGTGTACTGAAGAAACAGTACAGATCTCATTTTCAGGTACTGAAGGTACAACATCAATCTCTTTTTCAGGGACTGAAAGTACCAATCTCATTGTCAGGTATTGAAGGAATTGCATATATCACATTTTCAGATCCAGGTTTAATTAAATTCTGTGGAATGGGGATAATTTCTTGACAGGGAGAGTTGCTTACATAGCTGAGGTCATCTTCTGTATTGTTTTGCAAAAGAAAATTAATTGAGGAATCCTGAATGCGTTTGTCCAATAGTTTTGGTGGTGAATACTCCCTGTAGTCTGACAGGAATGACAAATCATCCACTAGGTCGGCTGGTTCACGGCAGTCCATGGAATGATCATCTTCCGAACTGGTCTGCAAAAAAATAAACAATTGTCAAAAAAAAGAGAAAACATAATTTCCAGTTTTAAAGTTTTAAAAAAGCTTTAACTTTTTTACTTAAGATCTAGAAATGCTCTATCCGTGAAAACCGTGCCTACTCTAGCTACTCGGCAGCATTTTTATAACATATAGCAACTGTAAGGGAACGTGAGAGTAAGTACATAGATTTGAAGAAGCTTTGGCAATTGGTTTTTTTAATAGGTTCTAAGAGCGGCACGAAATGACAGTAAGTACATGTAGATAGCTGCAGTATCTAGAGATTACTTTTTGAATAGGTTCGAGGAGGAGCGGCACGAAATAACAGTAAGTACATGTAGATAGCTGTAGTATCTAGAGATTACTTTTTCAATATGTTCTAGGAGGAGCGGCACGAAATGACAGTAAGTACATGTAGATAGCTGTAGTATCTAGAGATTACTTTTTGAATAGGTTCGAGGAGGAGCGGCACGAAATGACAGTAAGTACATGTAGATAGTTGTAGTATCTAAAGATTACTTTTTGAATATGTTCTAGGAGGAGCGGCACGAAATGACAGTAAGTACATGTAGATAGCTGTAGTATCTAGAGATTACTTTTTGAATAGGTTCGAGGAGGAGCGGCACGAAATGACAGTGAGTACATATATAGGTATACTTTTTGTATAGGTGTTGGTACTGAGTGGACCAAGTTACCAGACTAAGTACAAAATGTGTGTATAATGTGTGTGTATGCATTACTTACAACGTCATATGGAGGTGGAGTGTAGTTCGATTCTGTTCCAGAAAAGTCTTCACTTAAATCAGATTTATCCTGTAAAAAATTATAATAGTGATGGACCTTTTTTTGTGTTCTCACGTAGAAATAATCAGAACAAAAATACCTCCAACACACCGACAATCTAAATAGGTAGCTATAATGTTACAAAAAGCAATGCAGTTTTCTAGAGGATTGTTTTTTTCCAGGTTGTAGAAGAAATGCAATTTAAATTGATGACTGGGTATATTAGTAGCTCCTTTAAAACTAGTTTTCTACTATAAAGAACGTAACAGTCCCAGAAATGTTTAGTTACATTTTAGGGTTTTGTTAACACAAGTATATTTTTCACTTCTCACGTTTTGTGTCAAGCGATCAACGATCAGCTGATTTGCTGATGCAATCATACAAACATAAATACCTAATTACAAAACTTATTTCCGTATATCTAATAATGGATTCCACTAATGTCCTATCTAAGGGACATCTAAGGCCTTTGTATAATCGCCTAATTGGTACCTACTTATATAAAAAATTTTATAATAATATTTAGGTAAAACAATGTGTAATATCCTTACCTGTGGGTCCAGGTCCAGGGTAGAATTATTGCAAGTATCGTTTTTTTGTTCTGTAAATAAAGCAAATAATATGATTAACAATACATATTATGTTCAGTCTCAGACGGAGTGCTTAACAGACCTCCTGCCTTTAAGACGAATCATTTCACGAGTAGGTAGGTATCTACCTACCTACAATAACTGCGTGTCATACCCGCGTGATTAGGTACCTACCCAGTTACCTATTTACGCAAGTATACTAAAATGCGATCCAAATATGAATACCTAGCTTTCGATAAATCAATCCGGCAAATCGAACTTTACCATCTAAGTAAAAACAAAAAAAAGTGTACTTACTTTTTGCCAATTGTAAAATCCTATCGCTTCTCTTCATTTTCACCAAATCCAGGAAGAACGTATCACAAACTTAAGTAGAACAAATATTTTACTGCGGTATCGTTACGGCGTCCGGTCGGCGAATGAGTAGATAAATATCCAAAATAGACAAAATCTATCGTCAACCGTCAACCACGTGCATCCCGACCCCTCACCCCGCGCATCGGTCACGACCTTGACCCGTGCCTCTCTGCTGATTTGTGTCTTATAATTTAAATTATTGGACGCAATTAAATCCGTCCTTTGTATTGATAAAAACTTTAAAAATATTTGCGATATACGGTATCAAATTACGCGGTGAAATGCTTGGTGAAAAAAATTATGTATACGGGCGAGACGATATACGCCGCTCACAGCGCCCTCGCGGTGCGTGCAGCAACTCGCGGAACTAAATTATTCGCCGGATTTTAGTTTCAAGTCAAAATTACGTCCATACCAAAATTTTACCCACGCGCTTTTATGATAATATGGCATCTACAGTAAAAAAATCGAGGTTGGTCAATCTTGCGTCCGTATACAGGACGCAATAAGTCAGTCGGACGCAGAATGGTCGGTAAAAGCAGTCATGTTTGACGCAGGATAGTTAGTGAGGTGTAAATATATATATATATATATATATATATATATATATATATATACATATATACCGATCGATGCCGTATACAGCAGCGGTCTGGAGAGTCGAGGCTGATTCTCTTCGTGGCGTTCACTACGACCACATCTCTCAGTCGTGACTCAGATCACGCCAAATTAATTGATCATTGTTATTAAAAGCTCAATTAGTGAATATTTTATTTAATTGGTTGTTATTGGTCATCATTGTGATTATTCCTTAGTTAATTTGTTGGATCAAATGTAATAAACAAACATCCCTAAATTTGGCTGGGCAGGGAGAATAACTTGAACAGAGGAGGTTAATGTTGACGCGCGTCACTAAGAGATCTCTTTTAAACCTACACCCGTGACACAAGTTTCGGGCTCTGTTCGGAGTTTTTCTCTCAGCCACGCGATGGACCCGGCACCCGCACGATGAATCCTTTAAACTCTAAGATATTAGTCTCTCTCAATTTACATATGATTCCATTTTTTGTCGAAAAGATGTCGCCGCCATCCGACAACGCGTATATTCGCGGACTTCTTTGTTGTTTGATATATATCGTAGTGTTTAGCCAGTGTACTATAGTAAAATTAATTAAAGTAAGAAAAAATAAATATTTGTTGATTTTATTAAATAAAATTATAATAAAACCTAAGTGTTGCTAACTATAGTGGTTTTACACCCTTAAAAAATTTCGCAAGTGCCTAAAGTGCTTAAGATAATAATGTGGAACTAGTGACTAAAAAAATCATCACTAGTTCCATTATGGAACTGTTAATGGTACTAGTGGCAACGAACCATAAAATAAATCAACACTAGTTCCATTGTCTTCGTATTCCTTTTAAAATGGAACTAGTGATAACAAAAATTATCACTAGTTCCATGATGGAACTTTTAATGGAGCTAGTGGCAACGAACCGAATTCTACCTTCATTTTAAATTTGTTTGTTGACAAACATTCTCCATCGAGTTTGGGTTATAGTTGCTCCACAAAGTGTGGGTGTAACAACTTTATCCAAAGCCAAACTAATTTTTTTGAAACCGAATAATTACTGATGTACAACTTTCAGGTATGAAGTTCATAAATATAACGGAGCTGTCACGACACCTGGTGTCCCCTCTGGGCCCCGCCTCCGCCCCCTCGCCGCCGCACACCGCTCATGGTATTTTTTTTATTTACAAATTTCTGATTGAATTTTAGGGTTGTAAGTATTTTTAAATGCCATCACCGCAGATCATAAAAAACATACGTACAAGTTCATCGGTTTAGTTACATTATCCTGCTTGTCCTGAAATAAAAAAAATGCCAAGTCCTGAATTAAAAAAATAAACTTCCCAATAATTAAAAAATCTGATATAACCTACTTAACCCCTAGGAATGTATAAAAAAGCAGATACGCAAAAAATTGATCGAAAATCGTTTCGGTCTTCGATGACAAACACTGTAATACGAGATTTTGAAACATTGGACTTGGCTGATGGTGTAATTTACCTAACATTTTATATCTCCTTAAAAATACTTGAAAAATTACAGACTTTCACTAAAATCTATTCAATATCTTCAGATATCAGACGTAAATACGGCTGTTTTACCGACGACGGAACAAACAAAATATAAATACAAAATGTGTATATAAATATAAAAATGAACAAAATATATAAAATTTAAATACCGTATTATAATAAACGTACATTTATTTTGCATTTAAAAAATTAGTATAAGTAAAAAAGGTTACACATCGCTGCATAAGCAAATGACCTTGCAGTCGGTTTGTTTACGTCTGGTCTCGCTTCTCCTTGAACGGACTACACAACTTTATTAAACCCATATTTAACCCTAGTATTTTATATTTCACTGCTATTATGTTTATCTATATACCAATTGTAAATACGTATTACCTACCTAACTTGAAAACTTATGTTTTATAATTTACTAAAATTGGTCTTGTCTTAATTTTTTTTAATCTTATATTCTATGAGGCTTAATAAGTTAAAGTTAAATGACATGAACAATATTTAGGTCCTCCGGAAGAGATATCGGGCGCTCAAATAATGAAGCAGCAGTTGAAGCGAAAGATACAGGTGAGATTTTACGTTACAATTTTAAACACACTGAGAACGGTAATCTAGTATCTTCATAATTAAAAATCTTTTAACGAGTTTTATGTATATGAATTGTTTGTGATTTTGCTTCAGTATACACATTTCGCTTCTAAAACAGCTGATTTTTAAATGTGCTTATAAAAATCTGTCAATTGTATATGTTTAGTGTAATTTATTATACAATTTTCAAGTTTTCTGCCTAAACTTATTATTTATAAGAATATAATCGGTCACCAGACGCAGGGTCTACCGGGACGACCTAAGAAAAACAAGGGACAAGAGGTCGCCGGCGAATCGCCGCCCTCCGCCTCGTACGTGGGCCTGCACCCCGCGGTGAAGCACGAGAGCGAGCTGGCCGAGCCGACCTACGCGTACCAGCCCGCCTACGGGCCCATGTACGACGTGCGCCAGCCCTTCGCGTACGCGCCGCCGCCGCGCGCGCACCCCCCGCACCCCGCGCCCGCGCCGCACCCCGCGCTGCCCGTGCACGAGTACCGCCCCGACGCCTACCCCTTCGAGCCGACCTACGCGCGCGACCTGTCCGTGCCGCCCGACACCGCGCACAACCTGCCCATCAACCTCAGCAGCGACGCGTCGCTCGACCTGTCCACGGAGCGCGGCGACTGGCCGCGCCGACGACCGCCGGACCCGCCCGCGCCGCCCGCGCCCGCCCAGCGCCTGCCGCTGCCCGGCAAGAAGCTCATCCTGGAGACGTACCAGAGCGAGACGCAGGGCGGCGCGCGCTCCGCCCCGGCGCCGCAGCCGCCCGAGGACTTCCCGCGCGAGTATCTGCCGAAGAAGATGCGCGCCGCGGAGAGCCTCGGCGGCAAGCTGTCGGCGACGCGCCAGGCGCTCGCCGGGCACGAGCCGACGCCCTCGTCTTCCGCCGCCGGCGCGGAGCCCTCCGAACGTCCCGGGGTTGCTTTTTTAGAGGATTCAAAAAACTTAACGAGCCGGTCCAAAAGCACCGCCGCGGCGCTGGCCCGGGAGGAACAGGAGGCGGCGAGTCCGACACGGTCGGTGAAGGCACCGACGCCTAAGTGCAGCCGCGCGAGGATGCGCAAGTTCTACGCGCGCGTGAAGGATCCGTCTCCGGACCCGAGCGAGCGGCCCGAGCGCGTCGCGACGCCCGACTCGTGCTGCGGCCTGGACGGCATCAACATCAAGACCGGGATGATCTGCGAGGAGAAGCACTCCGAGATACTGAACCGCGAGCGCGTCATCAGCATCTGCAACATCGACAAGCACGACCTGGACGACTACCTCAACGAGGGCAACAGCCAGGAGCACGAGGAGGAGCTGCTGCAGTACTTCCACCAGCGCGACTCCGACCCCGAGCCGACGCCCACTGCGAACCCCAACGCGAACCCCGCCGACAGTTCGGTCTCTTTTTTAGAGACAGGTCAGGACCCACACGACGAACACAGTCAAGGCAAAAGTGAAAAAATATCGCAGTTGCGAGAGTTGCTAGCTAAGAATTTAAAAAATCAGAGTGGGTCCAATGCTCAAAACGTAATCATCAATCAGAGTACCGGAAAATCGATCGATAACTGTAACGAACCGCTTGCCAGTAAAACCGTAATCGCGGAGAGTGCATTCAAACCGTTGGGGAATGGTAACATAGATATTGTAAACGGAACCAATGTGTTAAAAGATAGCGAAATGCATATAACCAACAACGGCGACACTATTCCGAACGAAAATGGTATTTCAGTGCCGTGTATCCCTGAAACTAATCATAAACAATTAATGGCTGCCGTAGGTGGCTCCCATCTCTACAACGGTACTTGCCACAACGAACCTCAAAGTCCAACAACGAGAACGCAGCAGTACGATTTTGTGCCTATATCTGATGGATGTCATTCGCCTGGGAACTTCCACTCGAAATCTCCATTAGGTTTCGGTCAGAGAGGACACAGTCCTACCAAAATAAATAAACCGATTAACATGGGGGGATCTTTACAAACGTCTCCAATTTCGCACAGCACGGCAGCTAGCCCGTTCGTGAGTCCGCGGAACACTCCAGTGCCGAGGTCACGCCACTGCTCGCGACCTATTCCGAAGCATAATGGCAGAAAACGGCGTAACCCTCTCACCTTAGGCGTGCCGGAATCTTGTAGCAAACAGTTCGCTATACCCAATGATCAGAAATTTATGCCGAAAACGTCTTTGAGCGGCCCCAATATTAAGTATTGCCAACCGATGTCGGCACCGCCCTCTCCAAACATACTATCGCATTACAAGCAGCAAATGTTACAAAACCATGGTATTCCAAATGGTGGTAGCAACATGTGTTTGAACTTTATCCCGAACGCATTCCGGGAGAACATTAACGGTGAACTAGCGCAGCCGTTGTCGGCAGATCCCTTGTCTAGCGAAGTGAGTCGATTTTTTCAAGAACCGATGGTCAATTACAGACTCGGCCATGACACGTCGTTTAGATCGCAATCAGTGCCACTCAAACAAGCACCGATGTCCATCAGCTTGTTGAGCTATAACAACACGCCGGTGGGTTCCGTGCCCCCGACGCCGGTGCCGAACGAGTTTTGCGACTTCGGCTCTCTCGCAGACACGTGTGACATATCCAAAGCCGGTCTTAACCCGGAAACTTTAGACAAAATATACGACGCGATCGACAGTAGCAACGGTGTACTTAATACGGGAGCAGCGACGAATATAATAAATACTACCGATGCTTTAACCAATGGTTGTGATTCATTGCCCGATCAGCAAATTCTTACAGATGATCAGTTGCAATCTCTAATGCCGGCCAATACTGATCTGCTCGATAGAAGTAGTCAATATAATGAATCGTTCCCGAATGACGCTGCAGGTACCGATATTGATTATGATTTGTCAGATTTGGTAAGTGAAAAAAATAAATATTATACCTCACGTTCGGTACCCAGTACACCCTTACCCTATAAGCGCACTGCGCCAAATCTACAAATCGACTCGCGTCTTTCTAGAGAACTATTCGCTGCAGAGAATTATTCTAACATTTCGAATGGCATATCATCAAAGTCGGTCCCATCGACTCCGCAATTGGCCGAAGATCGTAACGTTTTTAGCTACAGTAACAGAGATTTTCTTATCAACGGAAATTCGGTCGATTTGTGCAACACGAATCAAATGCGTTCCGTAGAGAACGACCAAGGTTTAACCTCTCCACTTGACATGTTACGTGAAGACATATTGGTAGATCCGTTGACCCCGTCCATCGACCCGTTACTGGCTGACCTTGACAAAATGGATGGAACTCCATATGTTGACCTCTAGTCGGCAAGATGATTATCACTAATTAGAAATAAGATTTAGCTTCATGAACTTGTACAGTCGGATATCGAGTATTAGATATCTTCTAGAGTACAACGTATTATATGCCTTCAGTGAAGGCAATTATTACCATAGTAGTTTAAAATATCAATCGCACACTCCCAAAAACTTAAGTCAATACATTGCACCACAATATTGTGATAAAAATATTTTAATGAATTAATATCTCAATTGACTAGAGTAAGAACTAACAATCCATGAGATTTTTCATTCAAATATTATAATTGACCATAAAATTAATTTAATCTTTATTTTTGTTTTGTTTTATCGATATGTAACTAAGAGGCCTAATATGATCAATGATGGTTCAAAAGGAGAACATCGGCGAGCGAATTTGGAGTTCGGATTTTAATAGCAATATCGTGATATTTTTTATTTCTCGGGGCCAATATTAGTATCTGATTTGGGAAATAATATTGCTTCATGACAATATGTAAGCTAATTGTGAAATGTTGAGAAACATCGAAATTTTGATACTTGCAAGTATACATAGTCTGTAACAACATGGTTAAACAATGTGCTAGCTAATCGATTCCTCAAGAATACAATTAGCTATCTACGTAGTAAGTAAGCAGACCAAGCGGCGCGCCAAGCGTGCATAGTGAACATATATATATTAATTGGTTTCTTAAGAAGATATATAAATAGTATATAGTTTATAAAAAATGAATTTATTGTATAAGTCAGCACAAAGATTTTAATATATTTTATTATCGCATAGGAGTTTTTCTCTTATACACTAAAATTTACAAGATCGCATATGATGCGGCGAGGAATTATAACATGCCCTATACGGCTGCAGTGAGCTTATGTGAGAAAACAAAATTAACATTAGTTTCCCGTCGGTTTCCCTATATAGCAGAGGCATTGGGCAGTTCGTCATCGTTCTGCATACCGCCTTGCAATATGTATCGCCGGGAAGACTTGCTT
This sequence comes from Mycalesis mineus, assembly GCA_034621355.1. Classification (NCBI taxonomy): domain Eukaryota; kingdom Metazoa; phylum Arthropoda; class Insecta; order Lepidoptera; family Nymphalidae; genus Mycalesis; species Mycalesis mineus. Next base: position 8,840,906 of record CM067884.1, read on the forward strand.
GTTAATTGTTACACTAAAGAGGTCAGGTTGAACATAGTGCAGCACGCTGTGAACTAATTAAATGTTAAATATTTCAATTTGGTCCTTTTAACACTTGAATCAAACAGCTGACTGACCTCAGTTGTTTCCGGTCGAGATGACCCTAAAGTATTGGAATGTTGATTTCAATGTAATTGTTGATGTTTTGTTAAAGCTTCTTGAAATAAAAATAATTATTTTATATATTCTGTTAACGAATTAAATAAAAGAATGTTTAGCATTCAAAATGCCGTAGCCGTTTATATTTATTTCCTTGGATTGTGCCTAAATTATAGAAAATAATATGCAACAAGCTTAGTAGTTGGAAACGCTAGTACAAAATAATAACACACTGATTCGACAGGGATATACATTTATGTAAGTGAAACCGAAGACTGTTAAAAGTTTATAGATATTTTGAATGTGAAGTTATTCATTTCCACATATAACTAGTTTGTCTCGAAATGTGACAATGAACTAAGCGAACATCAGTTAATGTATTCCAATTTGGTACAATTTACCAAAATAGTCTGGTACCTTATTACTTTAAGTGTACACTCGTGATTGTCAAATTGTTTTAGAAAGATTACGAGTCGAGTCTGAAAAACACCCCATTGATGACATCGAAGGTTATGTATCTATATTACTAATAATAGTTGCTCGGTCTCAAGGACCTGATAGAGCGGGCTCTGGTTAAAATGACGCATCATACAAAACTATTATGTGATTCTTAACGACGACGTTTAAAATCCGTTAAAAATTTTTAGGTCAGTAAAATTGGGTCTGAAATCGAAATTTTAGATACAACTTTGCAAACCTTCTTAAATCTTAAAATCCAGTTATTTTTTTACGACTTTAGTTGGCAGTTGGCTCTTTATACTTGTCTCTGTCCAGCGGCGACTCGATGGCCCAAGTTCTCACATATTTTATTGTTTTTTTTGTTTGTACCCCCTATTTGAAATGTTTAATGTGATGATCACTGTCTGTCTATACTTCGATGTTTTCAATGAGATAGTATTTCGGACATTTTTGTAAATATTTTACTAAGATAATTTTTTTAAGTGTTTAGTTATTATAGAAATCATTTACTCGACTGTAACATCCATCATACGTCTAATTATTTGTCTCCATTACTTGTTAGCTTTAGCATTATATAAATTACGAATATCTCACTCGGCGTAGTTGAGATTTGTAACGAGTAGAATACTTTTATTTACTTAACTGTTTAAAAATTTAAATTGTGTGTCTATATTGATGTTTGGTGTACTCATGTTAGCATGATGTTAGTAAGAACTAAGAAATTATGATTAAAATTAAAATGGTATGTTAAAACGACCGCAATCCATAAAAAAACGACCGCAATTCATAAAGAGTAACAACAAATATTAAGAGCGTCCATCACAAGACGCGTTCAAGAATTGTTCTATAATTAATTTTTTATGGAATCTGTGACAGATGTTGCCATAATTTTTTGTGAACAAAATGGAATTGAAATGTTTATTTATCTCTCATCACTTATGCGTACTATTATGTACTATTCTCTGCATCCATGTAACATGTTGAATCGGTGTTTTTATTAAAATTGCATTTAGTATAGGTTTCTGTATTAACAATAGATAATTTGTAAAAATGTTATATGTAATTATGAAGATAATTTTTTTTAAACTTGGCCTATAATTATTTTTATCAAAGGTATCCGATTAATCAGAAAAATATTTTTAAAAATAACGTTTACGACTAATATGAAAAGATAGTCTACAAATTTTCAGGCGTATTTTGCGGAACTAAGATGCACTCGAAGAGATATCTCTTGTAGAGAAACTGACATATCGTGTCCCAGTAGAGGCAAAACCGAAAATATAGTTCTTTCTTTCACTGCGTAAGGACATATTTGGCGACGATGTTTTTTTTCCTTTATAAAAGATCTCTTCGAGCGCCTTTTAGGCCTACTGAGGGGCTAGTGTGAGTTTTTCGCCGAGTGAAAGAAAAACGTAACCACTCGTAACGCCAAATTATATTGAAAAATACGTGCACTCACGTTATAACTAGATGGCGCTGCTTCTATACCATGTAAATTGGCGTTACGTTTTGATCCAGCGACTTTGTTAAAAACTCACACTAGGCACTCTGGTGTCTACGTTTAAGTTTTAACAATTGTTACATAAATAGGATATTATGTGCAAATAATATATTTTAATTTAATGAAATGATATATTCATCCAAACTTCGCCCAATTGCTTCTTAAGTATTATTATGAATCAAATATTTGGTGTAGACACTCACTACAGGTACTGTGATTGTCTGTAAACACTACAACTTCCATAGTAGCAAGTATAATTAGAATTTTAATTCTGTTCTTTAGTAGGTACACTAAAGCAATGGCGTAGCTAGGCATAAGCGAAGTGGGCCCGTCCTCGCATTAAAAGGGGTCTAGCGAGATCTCGGTTTGCAGCACGGTTATGAATCAACTGTCTTTAAAGATAGAAAGCATCAGATAAAAGTCTTGAAAAAGAAAAGTCATGCATAATAGATGTAAAGTGAAAGGCATTTGGCAAAGCAGCCAAGGCCATTTCACTTTCACCTTGGTTTTATAAAACCACAGAATGTTTTATAGCTAACTTCAAGCAGAACGTGAATTGGAATTTTTGTCCAATAAATTACGAGCAGTTTTTTCTTTATGACACAAACAACAGATTTTTTTGGGATTTACTAAAAGAAATTTACTACTTTGTGACTTCGCCTACGTCTAGATTCGTCCTCACCACACCATTAGTCAGAAGTATAAAAACAGAGTGCAGAGTCGATGTAAACGTAAAACGTATTTTATATGGAAATCGAAGCGTTTTCTCTCAGTATTTCACTAGATGGCGCCACTTCCATATAAATTGACGAGACGCAGCGACTCTGAACTCACACTCAGTACCTATAGTTGTTACGGGAGAAACGAAAGGACACAATTATCAGTCATATGATGGAAACTTGTTACCCGCTAAAAATGATTGTTTTGTAAATATTATAAAAATGAAATTTTTTGTAGACGTATAACATGACATTGTTTATTTTTATTAAAATTACGTTGTTCCGTTAATATTATTGTTTTTATTTCTAAAAATTTTTTATAAATGTACGATATTGCATAAGGTTTTAAATGTATATTTTTAAGTGAAAAATATCCATGTTGTTGATTAGTATTATGGATGTTGATTTACACCATTTGCTACAGTGATAATAAATGGTATGATAGAATATTAAATTGTTTTAATTTTTCAACTTTTATCTACTTTTTTACCCTTGTTTATTCCGAGTCTTTTTTACGCGCAGAGTTGCGTTATTTGTTATTATTAGAAGCTGACTAATTTTATGTTTTACTATAACTATAATATATTTTTATAAAATAAAGATAAAAAAAATGTAAATATATTCATTAAATTTATTTATTATTGTATTTGGCAAAATAAAAATATATTGAACAATATTAATTATAATTAAAACTTAATAAGTATTATACTTTACTTATTTTATATGTAACATGTACAAAGTCCTTATTAGGTCTTCGTCTTCTGCAAAGATTACTTTCTTGCTATATTTCTGAATGAGATTTCCCAAAGTTTTGTATGAACCATTCCAGTAATATAGGATCATCTTCATGGCAGTAATTGTCTGTTACATGGACTGATGAATGTGGTGTCCATTCAAAAAGCAAAGACGTCAATGGCACTTCTTTTAAGTTGTTCAGTCCCTTTTGTCCAAACTTATGTTTGATTTTTTTTGCGAGACACCTTTTAACATATGTTAAAAATGCATCTAAAAAGTTAAGGCAAACATTTGGCTTCCAGTATTTCTGCAAAAGATTGCACATTTTATTGGTTCACTTCAAGTAAAGATCATTTTATCAGAAAAAAAACAGATGTTAGCCCGAATGGCTTTAGATCATTGCTTTGTTTTGGATCAAGCTATGAAATGCATAACTTTTTTCCGAGAAATTCTCTTTAGCTGCCAAGAGTCTGGAAGTGGGTGGTGTTTCACCCCTGTCACATTCACCCCTTGTCCCAGTGAACATGTTAGCTGTCTGACCCGACTTTATGATTAACATCTGTTAGTGAACATCAAATGTTACTCTAAGTGCCAAACCACATAAAAAAAGCTCCCAATATTCTTCAAAAAAATCCTTCAAGTTCTCTCTCTTTGACTCTCAGGTCTGATCCCTAAATACATCAATATTGATGAATTACTAAATTTTAGTGTAAATCTCCACAATAAATTATTTTGAAAATCAATTACGAGTCACTTTGACGACCTCCATGGCGCAGTGGTATGCGCGGTGGATTTATAAGGCGGAGGTCCTGGGTTCGATTCCCGGCGGGGCAGATTGAGATTTTTCTTAATTTGTCTTGTCTGGCTGGTGGGAGGCTTTCGCCTGGCTAGAACCACCCTACCGACAAAGACGTACCGCCAAGCGATTTAGCGTTCCGGTACGATGTCGTGTAGAAACCGATAGGAGTGTGGATTTTCATCCTACTGCTAACAAGTTAGCCCGCTTCCATCTTAGATTGCATCATCACTTAACATCAGGTGTGATAGCAGTCAAGGGCCCACTTGTCGTCATAAAAAAACACAATAAATATTTTGAAAAAAAAAAAAAAACACTTTTTATTTGTTAACATTTATTTTTAGATAAAAACTAGGGGCATAAGTAGTTTATATCCACAAACCTCTGACATTTTAGCTATATCTCTGACATTATAAACCTTCAATTCTTCAACAATCCCATCATCATTTCTATAACCACAAAGTAATGTGTCAATTCCTACAAGGAAAGATTGACACCACCACTTCCTGGTTTTAAACCTCCTGAAAACAGAAAATTTCAATTACCTAGTTATAAAAAGTAATTGAAATCATTGGCTCTGTATTTATTACTATCTTTTTGCAGATGGTTCGCCATTTTATGATGCTGATGCTGCTTTTAAGTACATCAGTCATGCTCTGCGCATTGAGTGATTAAAGGCATACTATTGGGCCTTGCCTCACAAATTTTTTAGGAGACATATGTAGGGGTTCTAGATGGTTACAGAGGCTTAAATCAATGTGAGATGTTATCAAAGCATAAGGTTTTTGCTTACATAGAAAAGAAATGAATGTCAATTATAATTTATAAAATTATATTATCAAGTTCTATAGATTCTATAATTAATTAAAATGTAAGTGTTGATAATATTATCTTGTTTACAGTTGAAACATACTTAAAATTCATCTCCTGTCTAGAAAACTCAATGTGTCTACTTGTTTTCAATTCAATAAACTCATTGGATGCTAAATATTGTATTATGTTAGCAGGATTTGTTTCACCCTCTGGTAAAGGAGACACTGGGCTCTTGTCACATCTAATGCCATCCATCTCAGCTCCATAAACTATTTTGTGGTGATTTAAATGTGTTGTAAACACTAATGAAAACTCTTCAGTTTCATCCACTGGCAAGTCTGGATAAGGCTCTAGGTCTGGTCTATCTGAAAATTTGATATTGTTATCAGCCTGTTTTTAATTGTGCACTGTAGTGTAGTAAAAAAAAATTGGTTGTCTGTAAAGTCGGTTTACTGACGATAGTTGAATGTGACAACATCTGAAGAAAATACTGATGGAATGGTAGCATTTAATTGGTTATTAAAATTTTTAATTTAAGTATATTTTTATAAATATTAATTTAAATTAATAAAATAATTGATTTTGATTAATTTATAATAAATATATTAATTTTTAATTTAAAATTAATATATTTAATAATTATATTTAATAGACGCATGTCAAATGCTGCCGAACGCAAAGGCCGATTGTGCTTCTTTGTCACTCGTTCCGCACTCTCGCTTGCACTTCAAGCCTTACATGGAACGCCTCAAAGCGAGGTAACGACGCATGACGTCATGTTTTTTCGTGCGTGCAGCCGGCTCTATCAAATTATAAGACGTAGTCACGACAAAAGATCTAGCCTTGTAGGGCTAGTTTAGTTGTAATGTAAATAAAATTCCAAAGCTGAGGAACTTAGAATCATGTATTGAATCACTGGTTTAATTTTTGTGGTCATACCCTTACATCTGGTATTTAGTGATGACATTTCCTGATTCAGTAGTTGAAATGAGATAGCTTGGCAATCAAATTCACTACCTATTGTATTAATGAGTGGGAATTTTACAGAAGTATAAATGGGTGAATAGTAAAATTACCAGAAAGCATATATTGTTCAAATTTATATCCCCATGAGGTGAATTGCTTGTCTCTCTCAGACATATTCAACTTTTGTTCTCTCTTTTCTTCTGTATCTCTCGCACACAAGTATATATTTCCTTTGTACAATATAGCCACAATTTTCCACGGCTCCCTGTTTTCATAAGGAGTACAAGCTACACAAGTCAACAACCCACGGTAACAAAAAAACTTGGCCGCGTTCAACTGGTTCTCTAAAGGCAATTTCAACCTGGATTCATGCTGAATTAAAAAATTTAGTAGCTCTGTCAGCTTCACATCTAAGTCTGGTGGCTTACGTTTAGCTCTATCTAAATGTAAATTTAAATCAAAATTCACTCTTTTATCTGCTATTTGACGCGCATATTTAAGATTTTCTATACCGATGTATCCTATTATTATTGGCCTCCCGAAATTTGGAAATGGTTTACAGTAATCTCTTGCATCTGCGTGTAACATTTTACGCCACTTGTGCCACTTGTTTTTTGACAAATAAGTATTTTTATTTAAATTATTATTATTTTATTAGAAAAGTAAAATTTTGAGTTATAGCAAAATATAATTTACAAAAATTTATCTAAAGTACCAATAGGTTATTATTAGTAAACAAGTGCTATGTGACACATAGGTCAAGGCGAAGTAGTTTTGACAGTTGACATTTTGATTCACAGAGTTAAAAGAAGTTGATGGTTTTCAGAATACTTCTGAGTGCTTATGAGTCGTACGGTATGTAACCTACTTATTATCTACCTCAATTTAGGCTGGCAAACTGGCAAAAGAAAATGCCAAAATTCAAAAATCTGCATGAGGCGTCGCTATAACTATGAACGAAAAAAGGTTTTAGCTACTTGTATCAATGCACTTTAGATATTAATTGAATTAGAAGATTTCTAAATAAAGTATATATTTTGATACCGTCCTAAACGAGTGATCTGTCGGCACCGTACCATTCAATCTATATTTATTATTACGGTATATTCATGCATGTTTAGATGCTTAGATTAAAGACTAAGTAACTTAGTCTTTAATCTATGTTTTAGATGATTAAACTGACAACACACTCATGGTAAACGTCAGCTTCATTTGACAATGTGTCAATATGATTTCAACTTTGGTAAACATTAATATCGTTGGCTTTTAAATTTAAAATGTTGAAAAACTAGTTTTGTTGGTTTTTAGTGGCTTTAGTTTGTTGATTTTGGTACCCAACGCTGCGGCTAAATGCTTTTTCTTATACGTTCAGCTATATAATGGAAGTAAATAATCGATTTCATAAATGTAGACTCTGTTTAAAAATAGGTGATTTTTGTTCAATTTTCGAAAAAGATGATACAACAAAGTTATCTGAAATGGTTATGTCGTTTGCAAATGTTCAGGTAAATTTATCATTGTCTGGTCAATAAACTCATGAACAGTGTATATTTTTAATAGTAATTACCAGCTACTTCATAATTATATTGATGAAATGGTAACCTTATTACAGATCCACGAAAATGACGGTCTCTCCGATCGCGTATGTACTTCTTGTATTGAAAACCTAAGTACAGCTTACTTGTTTAAACTACAATGTGAAAGAATCGATAATCTTATGCGAAAATTTCCTGGTAAGTAATTTTTAATCAAATCTAGATATTGCCTAACTTACCTAGAATATTTAGGTCACTTTTCATTCATGATTAAATTTTTCTGTAATTTATAATAAACAATATTTAATTTAATTACTTCTGACATCCAAGTTTAATTATTTAAAAATACATGTAGTAAAATGTTTACTATAATGTTTGTAGATGTATAATATTTAGCACATGGAACATTGTTGTTGTGGTCTTTTCCAGATATACGAATTGATAAACCTGATGATAAACAAAATTATAATGATTTGTACAATCAGGAGTTCCAAATGCATACTGAGTATATAAAAGAAGAGAATGATGACAACTTAGTAAAAGCTGGCCGTGTGGAGAGAACGGCGGCTCCACTGAGCCCCTGTTTTGAAACAAGTGATGAGACTGATAGCGATATAGACTCTATTAAATGTGTATATTGTAACCAATCATATAGTAATTATGGCGCACACACTTGCCACGTCACTTGCACTATCGAGCATAATGAGCTTCAACGGTCAAGTAGCAATGAGACACTAGTCGCTACTGACTATACGCCCACAAAAGTACCTAAGCCTCTATCACCAATCCCAGACATTCCAGAATATGTTAATGTTTCCTGTGTACTATGTGATCAGATGTATGACAGATATGATGATTATGTGACACACCTAAATAAGTGCACAACTAATGTTAAACTTCACCATTTTGTGTGTCCAGTCTGTCATGAAATGTTCACTGACAAGTTTTCATATTTAGAACATTTAAAGTTACTCCATTTTAAATCACATGATGAAACTTTGAGTGACGCAGGCACTGACTGTGTAGATTTTGCCCCCATGATTGTAAAAACTAGGAAGCCGAAAGCGGTTAGACGGCAGATAGGTTGGTCGATTGAAGACATCTATCAAGAGATAGAATGCCAAAAAATTGACCAGCCACCAACTGCAACATCTAGCCCGTTAAAAAATTTCTTCTCCAAATTGGGAAATGAGTGAGTTGCACATGCTATTTTGGCATGCCTGGGACCCGCATCAACGCTTTGCAAGAACACTAACAAGCTGCTTAAGTAATTATTATAATATTATTCTTCTTATTATATCTTATTATCAATTATGGGATATTAATTTTCTTTCATGGGATCTTTCTATCTTTCCTTTTCATGCACTTGCACCTATCTTCATAAATTACTTAATTAATGTTCCTTAAATTTATTCAAATTTGTAACAATTAATTTGAACATCACAGACATTGATTGTAAATATTTGTAAAAGTTTGTGTGTCCCCAGAAATATGAGAAATATTCTGTGAGGAAATAGCTTTAACTCTTTAATTTTTCATATTATTGTGTATTGACCAATTCTTAGTTATTTGGGCAATTGATTTATTTTGATTGCAATTCCATATATATGTTCACTTGGTTTTATAATTCTATAGTGACTTACTTAATAAAATAATACATTCTCGAATTTTGAAGGTCTTCCAGTAGACAAAGCACCCCCAAAAAGGTGAGTTTCCGCAAATTTATTGAAAATGGCAAAGCCAAGACGTCAGTGTACCTGCCATTCAAGAAATACATCCAAAACTACAAACTGAAGAAGAAGGCCAACAACTACAGCCCTATAAACACAAAGACACAAGTCACAAGCAGAATACAAGCAACATATCCAGAGGAAATTTCTGGTATGTCCTCACAATAATTACTGTAACTAATTATTTAGATGAACTCCCAAGCAAACTTCATTTTTCTGATGTTATGACTCTCTAATTTTCGTATATTGTCCTGCAAAATCCTATAGTATAACATATACCATAACATATCGTAAGTTTAAAGTGACGGCGCACCGTAAAACAAACACTATACTAAAGCCAAACTCGATTGAGAATGCTTGTCAACAAACAAATTTAAAATGAAGGTAGAAAATGCAACACGTTTTATCCCTAATAAATTTAAAATTACGTTTTGTTATTTTAAAAAATCTTATTTAAAAGATATTGAATATATTAATTAGTTTTAAGCTTACTAATCTAATTTACTGTCATGAATTCATCATTAACAAGTTAATTAAAAAAATTAGGTGCAAAATGACTAGTAATTTCTACCTTCATTTTTAATTTGTTTGTTGACAAGCATTCTCAATCGAGTTTGGCTTTAGTATGGACAAGTTGTAATTTGTAGTGTGAAGGGGCGCATTGGCTTTTTTTTTATAGAAAGTTTTGAGCGTTACATTGTCCGCATGTGGGATGGGCCACCAGTCAGAACGTAACCCATGTGTATTATTACTTGTACGATTTGAGTATAGCTACGTTCTAAGTGACGATGCCTATGACATCCGCGGCGCACAGAATACCCGACAGGCGACAGTTCTTTCAACCATTTTAGTACACTAATCTCCCTGCGGACAAATTCAAACCTATCATGTTTCGTATGCTGCGTATTCCGATTACACTAGATGATATTTTAGAGTTCACTTTCATTAAAAGTTTTAATTGTAATATATAATATTTTAATATTTTGGTTGTATTTATTCGTAATATCTACAGATAGCGACTATGCTTCACCAAGCGGTACGTCGGAAGACTCGTGGAAAATGAAACAGAATCTGATATGTGCGTGTGACAAGAAAGTGTTCATGCTCTCTGAACATATACACGTAAGATTAGTGACTTATTAATTTATTGAATATTTCTGTTTTTTCTGTGTGCCTGATTTGTTGTTTTATTTTTCTTTTCTACACACATAACATCACTCCTTATTACCAGAATAGGCAGGGTAGCCAGAGACTACATCCTACCATTTGCCACGGTTCTTGAATACTTCTTTAACTCTTTACTCTCATTAATTCTTACATACAAGTTCAGGGCACTTGACCTGGTTCTGACTTTAAAATGTCCTGAATTTGATCCAGGAACATTCGCCTAGGCCTACCATTCTATCTCAACAATTTTTTTATCCTGTTTATTCTATTTACTTACTATCTGTTTTAAGATTATAGGTATTATTATTCTTTTCAATTTTGAAATAATAAACCGTAAGACGTTTAGGTAAAGTTGTTAATAATATCTATTAATTGTGTATTCAAGAGAGACAGGGTCATCGCTAGCACTGGGGCACATTTTTTTAATTTGATAAAATTTTATAGGACCGCGATAGAATAGTGGCGATGATCAATGAGTTGGGCGGCGTGGTCGCGGAGAACACTAAAATGGAGATGTTGGCAACACACTTTGTGTCGGTGTTGCCGGGCGACACGTTTTCCGGTATGATGGTGTGTGCCCTCGCGACTGGCAAGTGGTTGCTTCACATCAGTTTTATATATGACAGCTTTCGATGCAAGAAATTTTTACAGGTAAGCCATGCATAGAATAAGTGGATCAGAGTTTATGAAGCTTTATATATTTTACTCACACACACAAGACACACATACACACGCACACACATTAAAACTGATATATTGTGGGTATAGTTTTATGCAACCATACCCTACTTTACTTAATTGGCAAAATATTATGTTTTTTTTTTTAAATTTTTTATTAACTACAATTTAGCCCTTGACTGCCATCACATCTGATTTAATAATACAATCTTAGAAGGAAGCAGGCTAACTTGTTAGGAGCAGGATAAAATACACCATTTTCTGTTTCCACACGACATCATACAGGAACGCTAAGTTGTCTTAGTCAGAATGATAACTAACCATGTTCGAAGCCAAACCAAAAAAGTATATCAGCCGGGAATCGCATCCAAGTCCTACGTCTTATAAATCAATCGCGTAAATTGTTGCGCCATGGAGGCCGTATTGATGACATATTCTAGTTTTCAGATATTTATCCAGTATAATATTGTATTACTACTGAGTATGGGGCCGTTCAAATATTACGTAAGCAGATTTATTGCAATGATTTACCCTCCCGCCCCCCTTGTCAGCAAAAGTAAGCAAAGCTCTTACCTCCTTCCCCCCATGCTTACGTAAACATTTTTCAATTATAAATGTATTTATTTTAATAAATGTCATAATTATAATTTAAAAAATAAGAAAATTATTTTATGGTAGAGATTGGATTTTACTGATATTATTCAACATAGAGAATTCACGAATTTTTGCTATTCGTGTAAAAAAATAAATAACTACCGATGACGTACGTAATCATCATCTAGATCGCCGCACCCCCCATGTCATCAAAAATAAGCAAAACAAAGACCCCCCCCCCTTCCCCCTATAGTGCTTACGTAATACTTGAACAGTCCCTATGTAAAAAAAAAGAAATGCCCTATAGTGACCATGCTGGGCAGGCAGGTTGGTTACCGCAGGACTAGACTATTCTTACCAGTGTCACTGCTGCCTGACACTGGCCTCATTTTATAGCCTTTTTTTTCGAGGGGAAAGCTCATCCAGAGATCCCACTTAACACGATTTCGCAGCGGAGAAATCAGGTTATGTGGGACTTCTCCACTAAAACCCCCTCGGTGGCCATCCTCAGTGCATTTGCGAAGCACCGGGCTCTAATAAACTGCTATACCAGTGCAGTTATTTTATAGCCTAGCCTATTCGGAATGGTTATACCGCCATTCATCGGACACCAGAGCCTCGTCGGTCCATCTGCCTGGGGCAGGGTGTACCGCGAGCTTTGAGGTTGAGGTTGAGGTTGACATTTGGAGAGGCTGACTGGTACTAGCCTCCCCCATACACCCTTTTAGTACTACAATATTAGACTACGGTTCAATAAAAATAATGTTATTTCCAGGAAAATATGTATGAATGGGTGAGACACCCAAAAATAGTGGAGATTGACAACACGAGTGTAGAAGTGACGAAGGCGGCGGTGTACTGGCATACGGAGTTACGCAACGAAGGCGCCAAGTACCCCTTCGAGGGCAAACAGATTGTGTTGATCATGAAGAAGAAGTACAGGCAGTACTACCAAATGATTTTCAAGACCCTCAAAGCGAAACCTGTTACATATGATCCGAGGTAGCATATTTTTTTATAGTAATTTTTTGTACTAAGTAAATGATCCACCTGATGAAGTGGTACAACATTGCCTGTAAACAAAGAAAAGCTTTGTACGACATACAAGGTCTATGTCTACACCTACTCTGTACTATGCCTATGCCTATCCACCTAAGGCAGGTGTTAAACCTCATTTTGATGGCCACTACCAACAAGACTGTTTAAGCTAGAATCTATATACCAATAAATAAAATTTCAGAGTGTTTTCGATTTCAAATCAACTGTTTTTCACTAATACTATATGACAGTATATGCAATAAAATTTTGTTTATACGTCTTCTTAAGCCGTCTAATCTCAGAAACAGCTGAACCGATTTTTTTTATCTACCTTCAATCACGCCTGATGGTAAGTGATAATGCAATGTAAGATGAATGCGAGCTAACTTGTTAGGAGTAGGATAATGTCCACACTCCTTCGGTACCGTGGCGTGGCGTGGCGGTACGTCTTTTGTCGGTAGGGTGGTATCTAGTCATGGCCGAGGTCGCCCACCAGCCGCATGGAACATAGGATAATTTGTATCTTGATATTCCTACAGGTAAATAATCTACGCGCGTAAAACCGAGAGGCACAGTTAGTATTATCCTAAATTTTACGCTTGTTGTCGTCCCAACCCAAGTAGAGACAGTATCCATGTGTTACTAAAAAATTGGTTGTCTGTAAAGTCGGTTTACTGACGATAGTTGAACGTGACAACGTCTTAAGAAAATGCTGATGGAATGGTAGTATTTATTTGGTTAATAAAATTTTTAATTTAAGTATATTTTTATAAATATTAATTTAAATTAATAAAATAATTGATTTTGATTTTATAAATTTATATTTTAAATTTATAATAAATATATTAATTTTCAATTTAAAATTAATATATTAATTTTCAATTTAAAATTAATATATTTAATAGACGGATGTCGAACGCAAAGGCCGATTGTGCTTCTTTGTCGCTCGTTCCGCGCTCTCGCTTGCACTCCAAGCCTTACATGGAACGCCTCAAAGCGAGGTAACGCCGCATGAGTCATGTTTTTTCGTGCGTGCAGCCGGCTCTATCGAATTATAAGATGTTGTCACGTCAAAAATTAATGTTAATAATATCCTTAATGCAAGTGTTTGGATTGACAGGACTCCTGGCAGCTGCTGTTCCGCAGACTACTGTTTCGTCGACATGAAGATAATAGAGAGAGTAAAGCTGAGATTCTTCTTCCACCACAATGTGCCCGTGTTCCCTTACCAATACATTCTAGTGTATTTGCTCAAGCGAGGCCATGTTGACGATGAACACAAATATTTGCTACAAGACTGCACTAAAGTTAATGATAAGAACTTTTTCTTAAATAACACTTATTAAATTCTATATTTTTTTATCTCTTAGTTGAAAAATCTCATCAAATCCGCTCTGTAGTTGGAAAAACTGCAGTAAGTGTTATACCGGTGCTGAACTATTTTTAACCGACGGAAAAACGGAGGAGGTTCTCAATTCAAGCTTTAAAGACATTACCTTAACATAAACTGCTTTGCTACTTGTTAAATAAACTTGCCTTAAACTTGGATGGCACTGACTTTAACATGGTTAAGTAAATTAAAGCAACTAAATGACTCAATTATTTTTTATGTTCAAAACGCACTAAGTTTTGAAGTAAGGTTTTATTTTTCATTTAATTTTTAAATTAAATTTGATTTTGTACTGCAAAATCATTTGTTATAGTGCACAGCGCGTGTCTACACCTCCTGTTCAGTGGGGCAAGTGCGAGTTTTTCAACCACTCGATTATATAGAAAAAAAGCGTTCACTCTCGCTATAACTAGATGGAGCTGCTTCAATTCCATAAAAAATTGGTTACGTTTTTATGCGGTCGCTCGGCAACAAACTCACACTCGGCACGTGTGCCTAGTGAAAAAAAAAACGTAACGCAAATTTGTATGGAATTGAAGCAGCGCCATCTAGTTATAGCGAGAGTGAACGCTTTTTTCTTATATAATTTGACGTTATGAGTGATTACGTTTTTACGCAGTCGCTCGGTGACTTGAGAAAAACTCACACTTGTGACTTGCCCTACATAGCGGACTTGATAATAAGTACTAAATGTGAGTATGTGATTGCAAATTCTTTGTGAATAGGTTTTGTTTATTGTTGCAATATATTTGAAGAATAAATGGATATTTAAAGCAAATATTGACCAGGAGGAACATCTTGCCTAAGAGACATTCAAAGTTGATACAAAGTTGCGCTGATTTGCAATCTCTTACCCACTAAAAATTATAGAAAATATATTTAGAAAATATTAAATCAAATTAATATTAATTTTAGCAATTTTTTAAATTTTTATAACAATTTTTTAATGTATTACCTAATTTGTTTAGCAATTTTTTATTCATCTTATGACAATTTTTAATGTTAGTAAATATTGGGCAAGTAAGGGATTACTATATTATATTTAAATCTCATATATTTACAATAAACGTTTAACAAACAATAAATGTATTTTTATTTATTTAACTGATGATCTCTTCGTTTGGTACCAGTGCGATGGTGTACTCCTGATTGATACGTGACCGACTGTTTAATATTTTGGAACTGTTGTAGCCTCTTCCTCCTAATTTTTACCTGAAACGAGTATTTAACATATTACGAAGTACCTAATGCATCTATTTTTAACCGACGAAAACGGAGGAGGTTCTCAATTCGACACGTATAATTTTTTTTTATGTATGTCCACGCATAACTTTTTACAGTGTTGTCCGATTTTGATAATTTTTATTAGAAAGGGCATCATGTTAGGATCTGATGATGATATCCTGGAAAAATTGAAGGAACTCTTCAAATTGCACAGGCACAATTGCAGCGATTTCGGTTTTAGTGTAAGTATCGGTAGCTTATTGACTACTAGTACCGTATAATATACTATGACAGTCTAGTATGAGTACGTTACGTGGCGATAAATCACTAAAAAGTAAGAAATAAAAATTTTTAACAAAAAATAGACCCGATTATTTTTTTTAATTTTAACACATATCAATAGGTTATGTCTATTGAATTAAAACCGGCGAATCGGACTATCTTACGCAAGGTTTTGTACAATAAATTAAAATACAAAATTATTTAGCTAGATGGCGTTAACACACACTTAACAAAACCAGCCAGAGTTGTAGAGATGGATAGCTATCCCCAATATTACATAGTAACTCTTAACTATACTATAAACTCAATTGACTTGAAATTTAGCATGGTTACCAACTTACCTACTCATTTCGCGATGAGAACGCTCACTAAAAACGGATTTCTTTGTAAATGAGCGGGTGAAACCGCAGGGCAAAGCTAGTATGCCATATCTAGGTAGGTACACTAGCAGTTTTACAATTTAAAAACCTACCTTCGTATAGAAAACCCAACAAGCAAGAGTGGCCACAATAGTACCAACCATTCCCCATATCTGTTCTGGGCTTAGAAAACCAGACTTGGGCGTTTCATCTGATTCTTCACAACTGCAAAACGAAGTTATCATAATGATTTTTGCTTTCACAAGTAATTTGGATTTTGTATGCCAGCTTTCAACGACACTTTACTGAAAGCGTCATTTATTGATGAAAAAATAAAAAAATAATGTTTTATAAATTGAGAGGTTTTATTTATTCTTCCAGATCACAACAAGGCTGTCTTTGGCTCTACGCCTGTAATAACAAATTAAAAATATAATAACCAAATCGGAGCTTGATTTATGGCGGTAGTTTGTGGTTCTTAAAATCTGTTTTTCTGTAATTTCTAACTCAAGGATCAGGCGTGACTTAAAAGTTTAAATGAACGTGAAAGCGGCATCCGGCTGAAACTTTAACCCTTGACTTGAAAATATGATTAATATTTTTTTTGACTTGCGCTTAAGTACAATCACACCTGATGGAAAGCAGTAATTAATCTTGCCTTGCCAATAAGGGCATTTATGTAAAGAGTACGTACGATATATAAATAGACAACGATTTTTATTTTCATGCTAAGGGGGTATCCGGAACCTAAACTAAGTAAACTCTATCAGTATTTTCTGTTAAAAATCACAAGGCACTCGTACTGGAAAAAGAACTATAAAACGCGAATTATATTTCGATGGGGGAAAAGTGCTTTTTTTAAAAGGAAATTACAAAAATGAAAAGACGAAAGCGGACTACCGCTCTAGGCAGATGGTTGTGCAAGACTGAAGTAACAGCGTTTATTCAAAGAGCAAGTTAGTTACGCCAACATAACTCGCGGTACGAACTATTATATAAAATAGACTAAAGATTTTTATTATTGACACAAAATTTTTTGTCCCTTTCAGCGTGTTCGTTTTTATTGTTTGTCAAGAGTGGAGTTTGTGACAGACAAAGGACATATCTGAGCAATTATTAGCTTTTTATTAAATTTGCTGATAAATAATATAACTTTGCGGTTACGATATTAATTTAAAAGTTATCGTGCTAAGGGGGTTGTAATATTTTCGGCTGCAACAGTCGCAGCGAACAGAAAATCGAAGGAATTACGTTAAACGTAAGTAGGCATAAACTTCATTGTTAGATTTAAAGTCAGAACGTTATGTACTCTTATGTAAAGTAATATTTCGCATTTTACGATATTTTAAAACATAACGTTTTATGATGTACTTTAAATGTTGACATGACCTATAAAACGCGATTTGAACTTATATTATATAACTTGACATATGTAGGTAGAAAGGGAAATCCCCTTTTAAATGTCATCTATACGAGTAATAGTTTATGATTGTGATGCTAACCTAAGTCCTAAATCATTAAATGACACGTATGTCAAGTTTACTTTACTGTGAAAAGTTTGAAATGTTGTAATAACAAAGTATCTATAGTTTAATTATTATTTAGCAGAAAGGAGTATTTTTTAGTTGGAATTATGGGCTGCTTTTGGTCTAGACAGGTACCTACCCAACAGTTTAAATGTTTACTTTTAGTTTAAAATCCCTTTCTCCGACCTCATTACTTTGCTCAGACTTCCAAGTAAAGAAAATACGTTTCCTTCATAGTTTCAAAGAATAGCGAGGATTATAGCAGTCAAATATTAGGTAGATAAGTAAACTAAAATCAGCTGTTTTGGATAATATCAAGTTTTAATTTTTCAGGGTTATGAACATTGTATGCACTGTAATCGCCGTGCAGTGAACAATTTAGTGATTATAGACCATGTTTGCGAGATTTGCATTAGCAGAGCAACTAGTACTCATTATGTAAGAGTAGGTATATTGTTTTAACTAAACAGAAATTATTCCGTAACTACTTTTACCTATCAGGGGTATACTTACTGGTCATATATTTTAAACTTTGTTTAAGTCTCCGCCTGGCCCTAAATTTGGCGAATACCGCTGCGGCTCTTGTCGAAGATACTGGACTAGTCGTTTGTGCTGGCCAGATAAATATCAGATGTGTAAATATTGTAAAAAACCTACACTGCCATATAAATATGTAAGTTTTATAAAAAAGCTTTTAAATTTTATGTAAAAAAATTAGAATCACCTTGTTATTAAAAAAATCAAACTGACTTCAAAAGGCACTTTAAATTACTTATGCATATCTATAAAGTCAGAGCCATCCAAGTTCAAGAAATATTTATTTAATTAAGTAGCAAAGCACTTTGTGGGTTCTAGATAACATCCTTAAAGTAGAAAGTTTGGATGGCATTATTTTGGAAGTATATCCTTTGCATGTTGAATAAAGAACTTCCTCAGTTTCTTTGTAGGTTAAAAATGTGGCTTCCTACTTTTTCTTTCCTAGTATGCATATTATGTATTTTTTTAACATTAATCTAATTTCAGAGAGACTTAAATTCTACTGATATCACAGACTCAAATGACAAAGGGCAAGAACATGTAAAAGAACTTTGTCAAATGTGTCAACAGCTGGGGTACTCCTGCAAGAGTTTTGGTAAAGAGAAGAAACTTCAAGATACTTACAGGTCTCGCACCTCAAAAAACAAAAGGCACTAGAAATAGTGACATTTTTGTTTATTTCTTTTAAGTATATCTCTGCTATTAAGTATAGCAATATTTAAATTTGTGTATGCTTAAATGAATATTTATATGTAAAATAAAAGAATGTATTTACGAAACAAATCTTTTATTTTGAGCTATTAAATTTTGGTTGGAACAGATTTCCTATCACATTAACAAGCTTTTTATGTTTAAATTTCTTTATTAATGTCAGCGGTAGTTCTTCAGAAATGGTATCCTTGTTAGCTGCCATGTAAGCAAAGAGCGCCAATAATATAATAGCCAGTTCTTCAACATCATTGTCATTTGATAAATTTGCAATGATTGCAAATTTATTGAACACCATTGTCACCTGACTATCAGTTAGCGGCAGTTTGAAAAATTTGTACTGAAAATAAAATATATAAATTATTATTTAATTTAATGTACAGAAAATATGACTAAAAATAAAATAAAATTTCTTTCTAAAGAAAAAGCAATTATAGAAAAAAAAACAAGGTAACAAAGTATTAAAAATATCTTAAATTTTTATTTATAATTGTATTAAAAATATTTTAAACATGCACAGATTTTCTCCCCACATTTAGGTGTTCAGAAGGTCTGTATTCAATATACAACATGAATATCAGATGCAATATATAACATTTACACATAGCAAATATAAGAGATGCATTAAGAATTTTGTTTTACTGAGAAGACGACTTGGGCTTACTACCCCACAGACATCAGTAGTTAAAATAGCTTTTGGCTCATCATCAGTATCAACCTATTAACGGCCTTCTACAAGGCCAGGCCTCCCTCCTTATAGAAGAGTGGATATGGAGCGTACACCCACCATGCTAGTCCAATGCGAGTTGGCGGGCTTAGGGTGATAATGTTTCATTTATTAACGATTACTATCAGATGTTGATGATAATGACCGGGACCGACGGCATAATGTGGTCTTTGAGGCATGGGGGTGTAACACCACCAACTTCCAAACTTCGGGCTTGGAATGTACTGAACATTTCACAGAAGAATGAAAAAGCTCAGAATTATTCCATGACCCAACCCAGGAATCGAACCCAGGACGCCACATAGGCTAACCACTAGACCAATGAGGCAATTTGGCTATGCTTAATCATAAGGATCTGGGTTTGCACCCCTGGTCCAACTGTGTAATATTAAGCTTTACTTTCTTCCAACAAATTCAGTTAAAATTCTAAGCATAATCTTGAGAAATTGGTTGTCTACAAAAAAAAAAAATAATACACCTGTGCTTATAGGCTGTTGGTTCCAGTCATTATCAGTAATATCTAATAGTTAAAACATCACCCTAAGCCTGCCTGCCTGGAGGGATCTTGAATTAATGGTAAAAATGTATTGGAGTTGAGTGGTGGGTCTTGAAATAATGATAAAAATTAAAAAAACTGTCCTCTTACCCTAGTGGTAGCTACAAAGTTCTGCATACAGTACATAAGACATGCTTTTGTAGTGTCCGTATGATTTGATTTTTCTGCTAAACATAACAATAGTAATGCATTATGGAAGATTTCTAATATTTTAACATTTCCAAACACTGTGCTCAAGCTGTCCCATATTCGGTACCATTCTTGAAGGATAGTGGAACTTAAAGCCTAGAAAGGAAAAAAAAATTTAAATGTTATGATTAAAAATAAATGTTTCTGATGAAGATTTTTTATAACATGCAAGTTTAAATTATAGAGTCAAACCAATAGTTGCTATTATACAATTTTAGAACTAAAATAGAAATTCGATGAAATGAAAGATTGGTTCTATTACATGCATAATAAAAGATTTTTTAAACAAAAATTTGCTTGCTTTTTTAATAAACATATTCTGACTGACTATATAACCTTGGATTAAGATACTGGCTTACCCAGTTGTAAGAGCTATATAAATAGAAATAAAAATACCTTCGACAGCCACAATGACAAATGCTCTAAATCCATATCTTTGTGAATGTGCATTCCACTAACAACCTCAACAAATGTGTTCCCCGGTGGATTCCAGAGATGTCTGAAGTAATACATGTTCAAAGGGTTTATATTTCTTAACTTGCTTTTTAGCCAAGTGCTTTCTTTCTCTGTAATAAAATTAAAAAACAGTCATTAAATAAAACTCATAATTTTATTTAATGTTTCTAAAAATTTACCTGTTAAGTCATGGGTGTTTAAATCTGCTTGAAGTTGCAACACCAGGTCAAGAGTGTGCGGTGCTTGCGCAACATAGGTGTTCATCTTCCACCTGACAGTATCCAGTACTTGAGCTAGCATTGCCAATGTGGGCGCTCTGTATTCCTGTATATCCTCAATCCTGTATGCCGCTTGTAAGAGCTTACATTGAAAACATATTTGATTCATGTTCCTCTGCAACAGCCCGCTGTGCAAATACGGCATGATAATTAACAGTAGTAATTTTGGCCCCGGTATTGTGTTCGACGATTTCAAACTTTCCAAAAAATGTATGAAATTCTTCTGATTGTTTTCATCATTAACACAGTTCCCGATAATTTCCTTAATCCCTAATATCATACAATGTTCTGTCTCATTATTGTAGTAATGTTGTGAATATTGTTCTAGACATTTCATAACTTTAAGCATGATATCAGTTTGATGCATATTTACATTAGCTAGATTGAATATCATACTGTACACTTCCCTAGGGTTTTGTAAGAATACAGTTAATACATCAGACATATCTGCCTCTGGAGAGGCTATTAATTTATTAAATATCTCTGTCATCATACTTTTGAATTCTGTAACTTCCATAGTATCATTGAAACATGCCTCGCTGAAATGTCTATCAAGTATTTTATACTTGTCACATGTACTACAGCGTTGAAATGCTTTGATTGCTAGTGATTGTAACGTTTCTCTGTTTAGACTATTCTCTTTAATGTGACTGTAAATGATTGTAAATAAAGTGTAGCATTCTAGTTCATTGAGAACATCTAAATGAGAAGAGACTTGCTCCAACAAATTTAAATCCTCGCATAGTGTATCCTTATATATTAATGCTTTTATCCACTGGCTACGATTATTATCCTCCTTACTTATGTTTTCCATAATTGCTGCAGTGTCCGATTGATTGACAACTTCAGCCAAGTCCAAAGGTTTGCAGGATATCTGTTGCAACATTGCAAGAACAGGGTGGTCTGAAATACAGCTAATGTTGCTCAGTTCAGTGTGCACTTTGTAACACAACTCCCCAATGGTTTGTTGCATGCTCTTCCCATTCTCCTCAAACTCGCTCCAAGCGCAGAATATATCCACACTTATTTCCATTACAAGGGCCTTACATGTATCCAGTAGAGACAAATGACAATTATTTAAGCTTGCTAATATGTCATTATTGTTACACTGGTTTATTGGAGCTGAATTTTGTTTATTAATGATAATACCATCTCTATAAGTCAATTCATATAGATCTTGGAAATCGGATGGTTTAAATATCTGTTGTTCTGTATAATGTAAGAAGCACCCTGACACTAGCAACAGCATTTCATAGAGACGGTTCCCAATAAACTTATACTCTTCGTCGATACTTAATCTTTCTAGTTTACCTGCATTGGGTGGCTCCAAGAAATACTTGAGACATTTTTGAAAATTGTTGTAACTGCGGGTTATTTCATCGCCTTCCAAACGAAAGTATATTAATCTGCATATCATTCTATAACATCCTAAACTTAACATTTGCAATCTTTTCATGCATTCAGTTGGATTGAAATACTTGAAATGGTCTAACAAAGATTCTGCTACTTCTATGGACAATAGTGGGCATGTGAACACCAATATTTCATAAATAAATTTTTCCATGTCAAGATTCCAATACATTTCACACATGAGGCATTTTGATATAATGGGTATGGTCCAAATGAGGAAAGCTATCCCATCCAAATCCGCCAGTTCTTCTAGAATAGGTAAATCTGTATTTAAACATATATAAAGGGCAAACTCGCGCATTCTTATTGTATTCTCAGTGGAATCACGATTTTTTATCATGTATCCTTCTTTTAGTAGAAAATTCTTCAAACAGTCTATGACATAGTCAATTTTCCCTTCATTGCCTGAAAATTATTAACAGTTAATAACAACACCAATAAGATAAAATATATTACAGGAAAATAAATTGTTACCTCCTCTGGCTTTCAGTTTAGAAAAAGAATGAACACTGTCCGCTGTTATAAGAATTCCTTGAAAAGCGGACAATACCGGAGTGAACTCCATATTACGTTTTTATTCAAATAGCCTTGTGTATCAATGCAAGGTAATATTAGGCACTAAATAAAAAATAACGCAGTTTTCAAAATTTTCAATGACAAATTCAAATTGTTAATTGGCAATTGAAATTCACGTGAAGTTTTGACAATTTCACAGATTGTATTGCGGGTGACAATTTGACGTATTAGTGATCGAATCGAATATCTTTTAAATATCCACTAACGATTTTGTCGATTAAAATCGGAATTAAAAGTTCATGCTTATTGCTTTGTCGTCGTATTTTTACATCCATTGGAGATTTATCCAGTTTTACGATGTTTTATGTGTATTTTTATTTACCTCTGACATCATCTGTATTATGTGAAGAAGTTTCATTCGAAAATCATGGTGAGATTTTTAGAGTCGGTTTTATTTCAATTTAAAGTACATATTTATTTTCGTGCTATCCCCTGTTATATGTACATTGATTGTTTATACTAAAGCTATTCAGACAAGTTAAGAAGTTACCTTTTTTACAGTAAACATAATCTGTATTTGACATAAGTGTTTCGTAAAGGGCCCTGTACACGGTCAAATTATTTGTCAAATATTTGTTTAACAAACGTGTTTGTCAAATTTTTTGAAAGTGTACGAGTTTGTTTGACGTATTTGTCAAACTTTCTTTTGGAAATTATTTATAATATTATATATATATTAATACAGCATCAGCAGCTGATGCTGTGGAGAATAAAATCAAAAGACTATATGCATAAATATAAGAGAATGAATTCAACCAAAAAAAATACGGATTTATTGAAAGTGTCTCGCTGGAACATCACTGAAGATGTTGAAAAAAATTAATATTTTACGAACAACTTTCAAGCGTGAAAATAATAAGGTGATAAAAACTTTGCTTTCTGGATTTGGTACCGATGAACTGTATGTACCTTCATTATAGTACTACAGAGCTTGAATTTCTATAAGACAAATTCGTGGAAGAATCGGGCAAGGAGAAAACTGAAATAAGGGTAACTTGCCCATATTTGCGCTTTTGTTTGACGAAAACATGAAGTTTGACCGTCTACAGGGCTATTTAAATGCGTAGAGGGAGAATAGGTATATAGGAGCACATACAGTATGAGAAAGGGAATGTGATATACATCGTACAGGGATATTCTTTGTCTGCGGTTGAACGAGTTATTTAGACACCACGGTCCAAACTACATAGTTATAGTGCTATCAATTTATCTGAGTGCCTAGTGTGAGATTACTTCAAAACAATCGAAAACTTTACTTTCGCGTTAAGGGCAAATTTTATATGGAACTGAAGCAGCGCCCCTGGCGGGAGTGAGAGAAAACTCAAATGGGCGAGTGTCAGTTATTATCGACATTTACTTTACGCCGAAGTTACTCGAAGCGAAAAAGTGAATAACGCTCATTGGTCAATACAACTTTGTGCTGAGTGTAAGTCACCAATAACCACCGATCGAATAGTAAAGTTTTCGAAAACGCGAAGTTTAGCTGTCACTTTAAATTTCATAGTGATTCGCTGTGATAGTGTGGTTGTCAGAGTGTGGTGGTTGGTTGTGTTTGTCTTTAAAAGCTTTTGTTGTGAAAAAAAATTATTATAAATATGTCAGCGGGCCGTTTCTTTGCTTGGAGGATGTTGACGGTTGCAAAAAGTTACGAGGACCGTATTTTTAGCGCCCGGTTACAAGCACGGTCTCGTGCTTCATTCAATCCATTGAGAGATCTCTCAGACAGACAGTTTAAATTGCGGTATAGACTAACGAAACAGCAATTTAAACTGTTATGTAGAGAACTCCGCCAATTGACCAATCTAAGGTCCTCTCAACGTGTTTCCTTGGAACACAAGGTATGTATCAGCATTAAGCCTATAATAGTTACATTCTTTTGCTATTTACTGAAGTTGATGACATGAATTTCTTTCATTTTAGGTTCTAACCGCATTGTTTCATTTTGCGACTGGCACATACCAAAGACCAGCCGGAGTGGCCAAACATTTGTGCCAAAAAATGGCCAGTGTTTATATTGAAGAGGTGACCACAGCGTTAAACCACCCAAACATTGTCAATAAATATATTCAATTTCCAGCTACTACAGCTGCTAGGCAAAAAGTTAGCCAACGGTAAAAATTTTAGTTTAAATACATCTACCTAGCTGAATAGTATATTTGCAAATGTTTTAGTTGGATGCTATTTTTTATAAAAATGTTATAATCCTCCAATGAAGTTGAGTTTTAAGAGATTCAACAAAATATGTAAATTATTTGGAATTGTAGATTTTACAGAAAATATGGAATGCCTGGAGTGGTTGGCTGTATAGATGGGAGCCACATCAAAATTGTGGTTCCTAAAAAAGAAGAAGAGCACCTTTATTACTGCCGGAAGCATTTTCATTCTTTGAATGTTCAAATGGTACCTATTTATATTAGCAGTTGCCTGTTGTAATTGTTACTGATGTCTCAGGATAGATAAACAGACCTAACATCTACTTTTTTTTCAGATCTGTGATGACGAGTACCGTATTTTAAATGTGAATCCCAAGTTTGGTGGTGCAAACCATGATTCTTTTATTTGGGAAAATAGCAATGTAAATAGCTATTTACAGTCTTTGCACCAAAATGGAGAAATGGTCTGGTTATTAGGTACCTAATCAATTTAATAATATAGAATTAAATTAAACATGATATTCCATTACATTAATATAATAATTATTGTCATCATATTGACTTTTACATTCTAGGAGACTCTGGGTATCCTCAACGGCCTTGGCTGATGACACCAATTTTGGATATCACACCAGGAACTCCTGAAGCGAAATATAATCAGATCCACTCCAAGGCTCGTGTGGTAATCGAAAACACATTCGCAAGGTTGAAAAATCGGTGGCGTTGTCTGCATAAGGACAGAGTGTTGCACTACAAACCACTGAAATGTTCACGGATCATTTTATCTTGTGTCGTCCTACACAATTATGTCATTGATTGTGGCATTGAGGACACGCAGGATGAAATAGGTAGGTCTTATAATTATGAAAATATGTTAATTCTAATTAATTAATAGTAAATTTATTAATTATCAAGTATTATTTGTAGATCAAGAACCAGAAAATGGTCATGAGCCATTAGAAAATGAACCAATCAGAGGAGAGGCAACCTCTGACTTAATGAGGGGGAGAATTATAAGAGACCAATTGGTTAGAAGATTAACATAAAACATTTAACTGTTGTGAGTATCTACCATTCTTCTGTCTTATTAAAATTCTATCTAAATGTCTTTCAAATGATTTCCTAGATCAAAGTAACTAAGAAAGTAGAGTTTAAAGTTTTGTTTTATTTGTAGTGAGGCAGTACAGAAAGATGCAAGGTGTTCCTGGACAGGATTCTTTACTTATGCTGTTATAATAGAGTACTACTTACCTGAAAAAGGATTGATTGTAAAAGTAGACTCAAATACAATTTCCACCACCGGCAAATTTGACCAAATCCTGGCCACTTAACATGCACACATATGAAAATACTATAGAATCCTAGAAGACAGCCATTTTGACTAGATGTTGCCTTTTTCTCCAAAAGAACCTTGCAGTTTCAAGGGAAACAAACATCTAAAGACTACACAGTATAAGTAAATAAATATAGTGACTTAACTAATGAACTAACTAAAATGGCTATGTGGTTAGTTTCTATGCAGTAGTTTAGTAGTAGGTGCGAGAGGAAGTTACCAGCAAAATGTTTATAACTTAAGATCCTGTAGCCTGCCTAGAAATGCAGTAGGTGTAATCTATGATTAGTACATGCATCCAAAGCTACATCCGTAGCAGCCTCCTATGAAATTTGTACACTTAAAGTACATTTTTACAGTATTTTAAATGACTAAAGTATAAATATAACAGACCGATTGATTGTCTTGCAGATTTCAGGTAGATCAAATATTTTTTTTATAATTTCACCCCTAAGAGTAATATTTTTGTAAATATATGATGTTTAATATATGATGTCACATAAAGTTATATTTATTATATATTAGTATAAGGACTACCAATCTATATTAATATTATAAATGCGAAAGTAACTCTGTCTGTTTGTTACACGCCCTAATTTATTGAGCTGATTTAAATGAAATTTGATACAGAGAGATAGATTAGAGCCTGAGAAAGGACATAGGCTACTTTTTTTTAATTCACAAAACAGAATTTATCGCGGACGAAGTCGCGAGAGTCGGCTAGTGTAAATAGCATAGTTACTACAAACAACCCTTATAATCGTTATTATCAGTCTATTTTTAATGGCTCTTTTATAGGAGCAGGTTACAGACAGATTTTAGACCTTTAGATTGGCTGGCTTAAAGCCATAATGTCTAGAAATAATATGTGATGCAAACCAAGATTTCTTGTGTGAAAATATGCATAAAAAATAACATTAATTGTGTAAAGTACATCATGTTATTTTGATTATTCAAGTTTGTAAATATTTTGTCAGCAATAAAAGATTTTTTTTAATGAAACCATTCTTTTATTTTATAGTAAATTAATTTTACATTTTAAAAGTACCTATTTACCAAGTAGCAGTACAAAATTAGCTAATAGTTGGGCCACCCAAACAATAAAACAAATAAATCATTCTTGGAAACTGACATTTTTGGTTACAAGAAATAAGGACAACAAGGATTATACTTGTCCGTTTCCATCATTGTTTACCTCCATTCTTTTAACAATACACACAATACTGCTACAAATCATGCCCACGTGGAATGATGGCTAGAAAACTGACTGCATTTCCGCGTTGGATAGCCAGGCTAATCCTTCGCGCAAAAAACGAGCCAGCCCTTCGGTCACCATTTGAGGCAATCAGGCGCGGTGAAATATTATGAAAGAATGTTTTAGCACTGCGACTCCATGGCTAATAATAATTTAATAATCAATTATCTTTTTGTATATAATAATATTTACAAATTAAATCATAAAATTATAAACTTGGGCAAATTCAAACTTAATTAAAAATAGGCTTAGTTTACTAACACCTTTGAAATGTGCATTTTGTTACGTGTTGGTATGGTTGCAGGTGAGGCCTACACAGTTGTCACAGGTTGAAAAGCACAAGGAATTATACAAAGTGTTGCTCTTTTATAAGAAAAAATAATCAGGCTTATGTGGTATGATTGGAGATAAGGCCTAACACCTATGCCACAGGTTAATGACACTAGAAACTTTACAAAATGTTGCTCTGTTATAAGATAAATTAATCTTTACAATGATGATTAACTAATTTTTCAAGCAAATCTATCACTCTATGCCCCATTAGTTGCCAGTTTGCTTGAATCTCCAATTCTCTTTGCCTTATTCTCATTTGCTCTTTTTTCTTATTTATTATGTCTCTGTGTTGTTGCATTTTAAATTTTCTCCAATCCTCGTCGGATTTGAGAAAATGTTGTGCTGCCTGATCAACCTGAGTAGGCCTCAATCGCCTACGAGGTGAATTGTGAGGGCGCATTGTACGGCGAGGCGTAGTCTGCCCAGACCGAGATGGCTCTGGTTGTCCAATATTTGTTGGTGTTACCACACCTGCATCTGTAATAATAAATTATAATTAAGTGCATATTAAAAAGCATATTCTCTATATTTTATTTACATTTTTTTTTAATTTTTAAGAATGTTATACAATACAAATATATATATTATGTATAGAAAAACTTAAAAATTTATAAAAAAAAAATCTGCTCTTCCACTTGCATGGCCTTTGAGAGCCCAGAATGAGGAACCTCACAATATGCGCCATCTCAAGAATTACAGCCTTCTGTATCCAATCATAAGATTACCGCCATGCTGCGCTATTAAAATTTGACCTTGCTCATACAATGCAATTGACTACATTGACATTAATATTTAATTAAATAAAGTCTATCTTACTTTCAACTTGTGATCTTTCATTAAATGGTGACTGTGCGGATGTCCCAGGCACATTCCAAGGTTGTGAATCTAAAATATATAAAGAAGTTGCAATATAAATTAAAAAAAAAAATATGTTTGTTAAACTAAGCCCTGTGTAATAATACTTATTAACAGCGATATTTTAGCTAAATATTACTTATATCAGTCAGTCGGTTGTATAGATAATATTACATTTTCTGGATGTGGTTATTTTGTAAAATAAAACTTATTATTATTGCATGCATGTTTAACTCTTCAAAACTTCATAAACTTTTAACAAACTAATAATGTATTTATAAATGTAAGGATATAATAAAAAACTATGAATCTGATAGGGATGAGTTTTATGTTATTTATATAAAATAAAACATTACACACATTGCTATCTAGTCCTAAAATATGCGTAGGTTGTATTATGGGTACTTAGATAACTGATGTATATTTTTATATATATTTTACATAAATACTAAATCATCACAGAAGCATTTTCCAGATGCTGGAATCGAACCCACGACCTTAAAGAACCACAGAAGCTAGTTTATCCACTGTACCACTCAGCCGTCTATGCATATTTATATTGCAATTTACCCCTTCAAGGATGTTTGTTTAACAGTTCAAAATAAAATGCATATACAATGGCTTGATGATTTGACTGTTTTTGGTCTATTAATAACTTTTTAACTTGGTAATGCTGAAACTCACTTTAGCTGTGATATATAATTATTTGATTATGTAAAACAGTATGATTTGAGAATGGCTAAACCAATGTTAATAATAATAGTAATAATATCATTCATTTTGTATCCAAGAATGGTTTTTCACATAGTTGTTACTCAATTACCACTCAACAAGAGACAAAATACCTTATTAAAGTATGGTATAGACAGACAGACAGACACAGACTTTTATCCTAATATTCTCACAGAATATGACAGGATGTTTGTGGGTGAAACTGCATTGGTGCTAGGAAGTATATAAATATAAATAGTTTTTGACTTACTTTGCACTTCTTCCTCAGTAAAATTTTGAGTTGGAGGTGATGATATAGGTCCAACTTGTGGCAGGGAGTTAATATTTGACTGCCCTGGCTCTTCAATTGGAGGAACTGAAATAAATAATTAAAATAAATATTCTATGAAGAAATTAATTATCAATACTAATACATTTCGACTGCCTCGTTGATTTAGTGACTGCCTTGTTGGATTGGAACAGTGTGGTGGGTCTACGCTCCATATCCGCTCACCTATATAGAGGGAGGTCTGGCCCTGTAGTGAGCTGTTAATAAGCTAATAATAATGACTGATACATTTCACTTACGTTCAATAAATATGTGTGGATGTGATGTTGGCGCATCTCTATCTGCATTTGGCATCACCTTTAAAGAGAATACAGTTTATTGGAGATGAATAAAGGAAAAGCATATAGTTTAATCTATATAACATAAGGATATAAAACCTGTGGTAACCCAGCCTCTTCCACCGCCAAACCAGTTGCAGCTTGGGCTCCGACAAGATTTAGAACTCTTTGTTCTATATCTGTCAGCCGGCTGCAACTGGCTGGACCTCCTCCGGTACCTGTGGCTGCCCGATGAATGCGAGCAGCCTTCTTTTTGATATTGTTCTTATAATCGCCCCATACCTTAAATCATGCAAAAAAGCAAGCATTTCTGAAAACAATGTAGGCAAATTTTGACAAACATGGCACCTAAAACGTTATTAGTATGTAAGCAGTCGTAAGTAGGTATGCAAAATTTAATGAAGATGCATTATTATGGCGTTAAGGCGAAACAAGCAAACTCACTTTCTTATTTACAAATTTAGTAAAAAAATAATTCATGTAAAACATCAACGAACCTTTTTCCATTTTTCTACGGTTTTCGTATCGCCACTGCCGTCACTGTTCAATAACTGCGCCAACTCCGCCCAACTGTGGATATTGGCCAGCCTTCCATTTGCACTTGTGGAAAATTTGTTAAGATCCCCATGCCTAAAACGTAAAAAGTATTAGATTACAAAGTTCAACAATGATAATATCTCAGAAGCCGAATATCTTTTCAAATTCCACTTACTGCTCCATAAATGTCACCATTAGGTCGAATTGCGTTGCACTGGTTCGCATTTTATATTTTTATTTATTATATTTAGTACCTATTTAAGATTTAAAGGAAAAAGATGTTCAAAATTTTAAGTTTAAGACTTAACGCCAAACCACAGCAAAACAATCTTATACGAACCACAGTTTAAAAACACTAAAATGAAGACATTATGACCACCTCAATTTTAATAGATAGTTAATTCCATAAGTCTACTTTATAGAATTGTCTTTTTTAATTTGGTTGGTTAATACAAATGATATTTCATTTTGATTGGTTAAAATATCGAAGCCAATTTTTCACTAGTGAACAAACTTTTCGAAAACGATTGAGCTCACACTTGACCACTTTTCGATTACGGCAGCGTAAAGTTATATCGATTAACGCGAATGTGAAGTTTTCGATTGTTTTGAAGTAATCTCACACTAGGCACTCTGATATCTGACCTGCGGCCGAAACTGGAACTAACGTCGCAGTTGTCACTCTTCTGGTTTCTGTCAACTCTGTCGGTGTCGACGGAAACAGCGACCACAGCGACACCCTCACCGGGCCAGATAAGTTTGTAGCGTGTTTGCAGCACTATGCCTACTACTATATAGCTTTTATAATAAAGTACATGGTTAATAAAGCTTTGCTCGGTACTTTTTTTTGGAAATTATACACCTAAAGACTTAAGCTATACACAATGGAAAGATTTTTATAATAAAACATATAACTATCAAAAAATTTTCATTTATTTTTCATTTTCAGTTTTTCCAAATTATAGAGATTTTTGATAGCGCTTGGAAAATTTGGGTCAATTGTAAGAGCTTTTTTATACATCTCCTTTGCTAAATCATACTTTTGCCAGCGATGGTATAAAACACCTGTAACAAAAAACAAACTGATTTTTTTAAATAATTATCACACATTCATTATATCATACAATTAAATATCTATTTCGACATCTAGACCGGACATATTTATTTTTCCAAACAAATCAAACGTATAGTACTTGTTGAGTTTACAGTATAAGTAATAAAAGTGTAATAAGTAATAAATATTTATGACCTTACTAATGAACTAACTAAAAATGGCTATGTGGTTAGTTTATACGCGGTAGAAGTGGGTGCGAGGGGTATATCAGCGAAGTCTCTCTATAAGGTCTTTTAGCAGGTTATATAGAGACTTTGCTGGCCGGAAGATGCCTTACTAGAAGTGCAGTAAGCTTCATATTGGATCGAGTATTTAAAGCTGCTCTAGTTGGGTCCTTCCAAATTTGGCTGGGCAGGGAGAATAATTTGAACAGCGGAGGTGAGTGTTGACGGCCGTCACTAAGAGATCTCTTATAAACCTACACCCGAGTCACAAGTCTCGGGCTCTGTTCGGAGTCTTTCTCTCAGCCACGCGATGGACCCCCACCCGCACGGTGAATCCATGGAATGCTAAGATATTCGTCTCTATACCAGTAAATCCTAATTTAAAACATCACTGATGTTACATTGGTATTCATTACTCGACAGTGGCATAAAAACTATTTCAACCTTACCGAGATTTGCATAATGGATCGCTTGTACACGTTCTTTGAACAAACTGATTGCCTGGTGGAAATGCTTTTCTGCTGTTGCGTATTGTTCGTGTTTGCCATAAATATTGGCAATCGCAAAGTGGACGGACGGACTGTCTGGCAGTTCTATGAGAGCTTTGGTTATTATTTGTAGAGCTTTCTTAATTTGATCTGCAAATAGAACAATACAGTTTCTAGGGTTAAACTTTTCATTTTAACACCATGTAAAGAAAATCTTTAGAAATATTCAATAGTTAGTATAAGGAAGTAGGTTTAAGACATTGGTATCACACTGTGACATATAGGTAGGGTTGCCATCTCTAAAATCTGGAAAACGGGTCAAGACGCGTGGATACCCCGGATTTTAGAGTCCGAAAGCCAGACATGTCAACAAGATCTTTTAAATATAATTCCATGTAATAAAAAATAGTTAAAAATGTCATAAATCACCTTTTTTTATTTGGAACGGTGAATATACTTGGTTCATCGGTTGTGTGGTGCGAGCATGGTGCGTGTCTCGCGGACGGCCCAAATTTTTTTTATTTATTTATTTTTTAAGACCCGGTCTACAAATGAAACCTTCCCCGGATGCTCCCCGGATGCCCTCTAAACTAGGACAAATCCGGGGAAACCCGGACGGATGGCAACCCTATATATAGGTACTACTAAAAACGTTGCATACCTTACTATTATTACGACCCAGCGCTAGTTTTTGAAAACAGCAGTGCATCTACTGGGATCGAACGATTATCACTGACAGCTATATTGTAGCCTATAGACCTGATATAGTGATAATCGATCGATCAGTGCGCTGTGCAATGATTGTTAATATGACTGTTCCACATGACGATAATCTGTTGAACGCCGAAATGGCAAAAGTATCAAAATACTTGAGACCTTGTTCATGAGATTACCGCCATATGGAATATTGAGACGACTATAATTGATAATCGTTTCATTACATGGTTTTTTGCGAAAAGCTTCGACAATATATTAAGAAGCTTTCGCTTAAAAAAATGTAAATATAAATGAATGAGAGTACATCCATACTTGTGTTATCCAATAATGCGAGTAAGTTGGTCCAAGCGGAAACATGCTTTGGATTTAAATTGATTGCTTGATACCAGCTCTCCATCGCCTCATCAGTCCTGTTTATTTCTAAATACTGTAAGAGAAAACAATAATTATATACTAGACAACAGAATCGGAAGAACAGTAACAATTATTAGTCAATTAAACATTCCACAGGGTATAGCAGTTTTTCTAAATAATTAGGCCTGTGTGCACCAAGATTTCGGTTATCATAACCAACGGTTAACATAAGCTAAACATAAATTTACTGTTCACGACAACCCGTACGCCAGTTAAGGACGTAAGCTCGGTTAAGATAATTGCCCGGTTTACATCCTTAACCAGCGTACGGGTTGTCGTGAACAGTAAATTTTACGTTTAGCCTATGTTAACCGTTGGTTATGATAACCGAAATTTTGGTGCACACAAGCCTTAGTATTAAGGTCGTCAAAGTAATTTTGACGACCTTCGTGGCGCAGTGGTATGCGCGGTGTATTTAATAAGGTCCTGGTTTCGATTCCCGGCGGGGCAGATTGAGAATTTCCTTAATTTGTCTTGGTCTGGCTGGTGGGAGGCTTTCGCCGTGGCTAGTTGCACCCTACCAACAAAGACGTACCGCCAAGCAATTTAGCGTTTCGGTACGATGTTCGTGTAGAAACCGAAAGGGGTGTGGATTTAATCCTACTCCTAACAAGTTAGCCCGCTTTAATCTTAGATTGCATCATCACTTAACATCAGGTGTGATAGCAGTCCATAGCCAACTTATAGTCGATAAAAAAAAATTACCAAGTTTCCTAAATTATAAAAACAATCAGGATAGTTTTTCCTGTACTTTAATGCTGTTTTGTAAGCTTTTTGTGATTCGTCGTAATGTCTAGTATTTGCTAACACTATTCCGAGATTCATCCAAGCGGCTGGAAAGTCTTTTCTGAAAAAATATAAAATTTATTTTAAAATTAATAAAGTACCTGCCTAATTGAGGAAAATCAGTTTTCAAACTCCAATTTGTTTGTTATGAAATAAGAATCAAAATTATAAAAATATGGAGACTCGAGGCTCGTGCTCTTTTTGACGATATCTCAAAAAGAGTTATCGAGTCTACGGGAGACCAAAGAGCTATCTTGGTCAACTGATTAGTTTGGCCATCCAAAGGGAAAACGCTGCCAGTATCCTGGGCACTATGCCTCATTGCAGTGGAGTCGAGGAGGTTTTATTATAGATATTATAGATAGGTATAGATGTAGATAGATATAGATATTTAATTTAGTTTTAATTTGTATTTTATATTGGTTTTGTTTTCTATCTTGTATATTTAAAATCAATTTAAAATGATAGTAAAACTATTTTACCGGTTTAAAAATATACTTTTACATATATTATTACTATACTAATATTTTTTATACTAATATTATTACATTTATACTAATATTTTTTACATCTCTCAAGGTAATTTTTTTATATTTTAAATTTAGACTTACTTGTAATGGATTGCTTTTCTTAAATATGCCTCAGCTGCAGAGAATCGCTTTTTATTTTTTAAAAGATTTGCCAAGTTATTCATTGCTTGATAGTATTCCGGGTAGAGTCTGAAATTATTTGCAATATCTATTTAAATCCGCTCTTCTGTAAGGAGGGAGGCCTGCCCCTGTAGTGGGCCGTTAATAGGCTGATAGTGATGATGACGATAATGATGATAATGATGATGATGATGATGATAATGATGATGATGATGATGATGATGATGATAATGATGTTGATCTATTTAAATAACAATAATACACAAAAACATTTGGTAATCTTTTAATGCTGACAGATTACAACACAAAGTAATAATGAAAGTTATTAAACTGTCCCCTGTTCCAGTAGGAATATCGGAGAAAAAAAGCTTATTTCAAATTTCAGCCAAATCGGGTCAATAGTTACATCGTAACGGAGCAATAAACATACATACAAGTGTGTGTATTTTTCTATAAACTTTCGCTTTTATAATATTAGTGTTATTCATTATTCACTAGCCGACACCCGCGTGGTAAATAGTGTGTTGCAACATTCCAAAAACATAAAAAAAATTAAATAATATTCATAACCTTTTTTAAAAAATATGGGTATGGCTAATTATCCCCAAAAAATAGATATATGCCATCACAGATTTTATGTAGTAGGACTACATAAAAGTAGTAAATAGAAACAATTCTTCCACATATTATTCTGCTATATCTCAAATAGATACAGCAGCGTTTTCGATGAAAGCTCCCAGGTGTCTTAAATTTCTCTGACTTTTCAAGCAATTATAATCATATTTCATCCAATTTACATAAAACATTAACAAATTATATACCTAAGGATTACTCACAATGCTAATATGTGGTAGTGGTAGTTGAATTAAATGTTACCTGATGGCTTCAGTATACTCGTCTATAGCCCAATTTGAATTTTGTTTAGCATCAGCAACTTTTGCAACATTGTAGTGGACTTTGGCATTCAGTGGACAAACAGACAGCGCATTGGTAAACAATTTGTATTCATTCTGCCAGTCATATGCTCTATGCCAGCTCTTCATGCCGTATATTAATATTAGACATAAGAAAACACTTAAAAATACCTAAAAAAGTTGAAATATGAAAAATTTCAGTGTTGCTATAAATATGGTTACATTTATAAAATTATAACAAACCTTGTGATTCTTTTGATGATTTTGTAAAATCTTTTGTAATCCTATAACAATTAATAAACAATATCCTACAGATGGAATGTATAAAATTCGTTCAGCAATCACAAAACCTACAGGAAAAATAATATTTGACGCCGGTAGAAATGGTATTAAAGTGAACGATGTTGCCAGTAATAAAATTCTGAAAATAAAAGTACAGATAAGAAACCTGAAATTTAAAACAGAAATAACATATAAATAGCTATAAAGCAAAGTTAAGGATGGAATTCAGTAGATAATATAATAATCTGTTATGGGTGCTGAGCTGAGCAATGTATAAAGTCGCCAAACTACTAGTCCATTCTAAACATGAGGCATATTACCGCGCAATGTATCTAGAAATGGATTTTGTAGTAAAATAAAAAATTTTAAAAAGGGTTATTACATTTACGCAGGTGTGTTAAAACTACATTTTGACACCAAACACAATTTATATGTATTGGCAAATAAAGCAACTCTACAGAAAATAATAAAAATTTACCTTTTACTTGGTATTCCATTCTTTATATTACACATTGCTTTTATGAATATAAATAAATACAGGTACATGATTAATACAAACAATATTCTAAAGTCTAGTACATTGTTTATAAGAGGTACACATCCCATCGACCAATCGTAACACAGCCACTGTGGCCAGATGAGAAGTGTAATATTTAAAAAATATATATAGTTGTATGTAGCAATCTGAAACAGAAAAGCATTTTTGTCCAATTAGTAGTTTAGCGCATTAGAATTGGCACACGAAAAAAATTTATTGTTTCTAATGTGGAACTATTTCTCTGACTTTTCAAACAATTATAATCATATTTCATCCAATTTACATAAAACATTAACAAATTATATACCTAAGGATTACTCACAATGATAATATGTGGTAGTGGTAGTTGAATTAAATGTTACCTGATGGCTTCAGTATACTCGTCTATAGCCCAATTTGAATTCTGTTTGGCATCAGCAACTTTTGCAACATTGTAGTGGACTTTGGCATTCAGTGGACAAACAGACAGGGCATTGGTAAACAATTTGTATTCTTTTAATAATTGTATTTGGTAAAAAATGTGGAACTATTTTTGTAACTGTGTTTTTTATGGAGGGGATGATCACCACAACACAGTTTTTAACTTATGTGGGATCATCGTTTTCACTTGTATATTTAATTTGTTCCAAATAAACTTTTTTTTTATTTATTTTATTTTAAATAATGTACACAAACATCACACATTAAATAATGCACACTAATCAATGCTCTCATC
Source organism: Mycalesis mineus (assembly GCA_034621355.1). Lineage (NCBI taxonomy): Eukaryota > Metazoa > Arthropoda > Insecta > Lepidoptera > Nymphalidae > Mycalesis > Mycalesis mineus. Next base: position 8,878,579 of record CM067884.1, read on the forward strand.
GCAATGTTGTAAGAGGAAAGCCGAGGCGAATGTTTCTGGGTCAAATTAAGAACAATTTATATATAAGCAGGCTGTATGAAAAAATTAATGAGTGGAAGAAGCTACAGAAGTATGCAAAGAATTAAGCAAGTGGGAAAACATAGTCTCTGCCTGTATGTATGTACATATGTAATAAGCAATAGACTAATGTTAAAATTGTATTGTAATCAAAAGTTTCCTATACATACCTTAGTGAACAAATTGTTACTAAAAGCTGCAGGGTTATCAATAGCTTTAAATTCTGGCTTAGTGGTGCCCATCACAATCCATCTTGCATAAAGAAATAATGTTGCACAGAATGTTAATATAACTGTTCTATAAATGCAATTTGTGTCTATGTGAATACATTTTAATAGGTCTATCATTTTGTGTTTTAGTTTATCAAGTTTCTTTATTCTAATGTTGATGGTTGCATCGTATATGCAACATACACCCTAAAAACAAATTTTCGAATTAATATTTTTTAACAGAAATCATATAAGGGCCTGCAGACAGAAAACTGAAAGATCTGTGCTTTATTTGTATCTGTATAAATAGAAGGAGATTAGGCTGTGATGTCTAAAATCTGTGTCATTGTGAATTCACTGCAGGATGCAAAACTCAGAACTCTTTTTTTTTAATGACTACAATCCCTACAAGGCCCTTGACTGCCATCACACCTGATGTTAAGTGATGATGCAATTAAGTATGAAGCAGGCTAACTTGTTAGAAGCTGGAACACCCCTTTCGGTTTTTTTACACGACATCGCTTGGTGGTACGTACATCTTTGTCAGTAGGGTGGTGGCTAGTCACGGCGAAAACCTTCCATCAGCCAGACAGAGACAAATTAAGAAAAATCTCAATCTGTCTCGCCGGGAATCAAACCCAGGAGCTCCATCTTATAAATCCACCGCTCATACCTCTGCACCACGGAAATCGTCAAAACTCTTGCTGTCTGCACTTGTTTTAAAGGCAACCTTTGGATAATTGCCATGACACATTGGGACAATTTATCTATTTTACACAAAAACCTTAATCATTAGTAATCTATCAGTTCACCTGTTGATCAAAAGATCCTGAGTAAAGCTATCAAAATATAGGGCTTTACTTCTATCTCAGAAATTCTCAGTATCAGTCTAGTTACACCAACCTGCATTTTAGCAGTATGGCAGGATTAAGGTACAAAGTTTTGGGCTTGTTTCTCATACAGGAAAAACAAGTCCAAATTCTACAGTGGGCCAATAAAAATAGGCTGATGATGTTGATGATGCTTAATTTGATTTTAGTAAAAATATATAAAATACTTACGAGTACCGTAACACCATTTTCTTTGAACAACATTGATAATCCTGCTACTGATATGCTTATAAATAAATAAATATTAAATATACTCTTATTTTTCATTGCCACATCATAAATAAGGAATGATAAAAGAAATGTTATAGCTGCTAAGACATCAGCCCTTCCAACAATACCAGAAACAGCTTCAACATGTATTGGATGTACACTAAACAGAACTGTTGCAAGAAATGGGCCATCTATTGTATCTTTTGCTTCACTTTTCCATTTAACCCTCGCCCATATACAATTGTAAGTCTTCCATACCAATATACAGCATATTGAATGGCAAATTAAGTTTATAATTTTAAATTGTGTTGCTGATAATTGCCTGTTATTTATAATATAGTTTAATCTGAAAAATAAATAAAATAAATTTGTTGAAATTTTCGATGAGTACATGTTTTGTTTGTTATTACTACTATTAAGGAAAATGCAATTAGATAGATATGTGAAAATCTATCGCATATTATGTAGTTACACTTCACCGCTAAAGCCTCTTAGTTTTTGAAAATATATATTTTGAAAAATATTTATTTACATTATATATGTGAATAAGAAATTAAAAGAATAATGTCTCTCCTTAAATGTAATTAGCATACAGTGCTCAATGTACATAAAAATTAAACTTATCACAACAACAATTATTGAACAAACTGTACAGTTATAGATTTTTGCCTGTCGCCTGGCAAAAATTTGAAATTAAATATAATACATTATTTTAGCAATTTTACTTACCTATAAGTTAGTATCGTCAACGGCCGATACGACTTGTGACTGTGGTTACTTTTAATGTTTGTACCCCAAAAATCATTGCTGAAACTGTCTAACCACGACTTGGAAGTGATGTCCTTGTTTTTCACTATAGCTTCAGAGTCGTCAAAAACGAAATCTCCTTGTAAACTAAATAAGAAAGGTGCAGCCGATGCAGTGAGGATGATGAGCAGTTTAAAAAACATGTTACGATGATTGTGACCGAAAAACATCTCCATTGAAGAGTATAATGTGCAATATTTTAAATTTCATATTATTTTTACTATATTTCATTCAATAATTAGACTAAAAGTGTAAGAAAATAACTTTCATTTGTATTATTTTCAATTTGGTTTTACCTGACAAATGTCATATTTGACAGAAAGTTGTTGTGACAGTTTAGTGTTGTAGATTTTCACCGTAAAATATCGTTGTTATACAAAAAAACTTACCGATGTTTTTAATTGATGTTAAAATTGCCCAAACATCGGCACATTGAAAGTATGGAAATACAATATAAATGTACGTTTTATATCGATTAATCTCACCGAATCACCGTTTGAAAAAGAATTAAAGTATTCTAATACTCGTTAAAAGGTATAGATCGGTCAATCCACAAAATCTCATCGTTTTTTGTTTTTCAAACGCTTACAGTGCAAGTGTGCAATAAAAACTGCAAGAATGTGAGTTCTATTACTACGTGACGAGTAGCAATGTGTGCACATTCACACAGTGTCAAGTTAGTTAAGTCAACAAGAATATCATGTTTGACTGGCAGTATGCTCTACTTCATTTTAACCTATTTTTTAAAAATGAATATGTCGTGTTGGTCCTGCACAGCAAATTATATTGTGATATAGGTTAATATATATATTAGGTAACCAATTTAACAATATCTTATAAACATCATCTCGGATAGGTACCTAGAATAATTATATCTATTTTTTTTATTTAAACATATATATAAACACATGTATAATATTTGAACTCGGCGCTGTCTTGTCTTTGTTGTTGTTGTTGTTTTTGTAAAGCGTGAACCCATGAAACCTTTTATTATTTTTATTTATTATAAGTTAGCCCTTGAATATAATCACACTTGATGGTAAGTGATGATGCAAACTAAGATGGAAGCGGGCTAACTTGTTAGGAGTAGCACGAAATCTACATTCCTTCAGTTTCTACACGATACCGTACCGGAACGCTTGATGGTACGTCTTTGTCAGTGGGACGGTAACTACCAATGACCAAAGCCTCGCACCGGCTAGACTTGGACTAAATTAGAAAATCTTTACCGGCGACGAGTCAGTCAACCTGAAGGAATGGGCAACGGAACGATTCATCTGGCTAAGTCACATTTAAATATATGTAGTTTATCATTATACGATACGTTTTTTTGACATTATAAATATAATATTGGTAAAAAGTTTAAGTATCATTCCGTTCGGTCATGACACAACCTACAATAGCCCATGTACACCGAGCCGTGGTCGACTCGAGATTGATGTTTGAACTGTACTCCCCACACCCTTCGGTTTCCCCTCGCGACAAATAGTGGGGCGCGCTATAGTGAATTGACCTACTTATATTAGGTATTATTGTTAGTATTCTATATCAAAAAATGATTCGAAGTACCTACACGAGATAGCATGTGATATGTGGACGGTTGAACTTATTTCAGGAAAGCTATATTATACTGTTGGGCCTAACAAACTGTTCTATAGGCGCTGGCCTTTATGCTATTTGTAATATATTTATCAACGAATCCTATTCCCCACTGCGCTCGAGAAATATCAATAAATCATAGACTAAATTATAAATATTTTTTTATTAACCGGCTTCACAACTCTAGGCGAACCTTATAAACTTAATTACAAACAATATTCAATGAGACATGGAAGTGACAGTGAAGTTAGTAGCGAGCGGTTGCAGCGTGTGCTTGATGTCGAGCGCTGTCCTCGGGTCGCGCAGCGCGGCGGCGGCGTGCGCTAGCTGCAGCGCGCACTCGGGCGGCGCGGACGACGGCAGCACGGTGCACTCGCGCTCCAGCGCGCTGCCCACGCACGTTAACAGCTCTGAGAAGCCGAGCGAAATGGCCGCGCGACGTAGACGATTTAACTCCTAAAAAATAAATAAATAAATATTATATGACAATACACATATCGCTATCTAGCCTCAAAGTAAGCATAGATGTAGCTTGTGTTATGGGTCCTATTATAACTATTGAATATTTTTACATATTATATTATACATTATAATATATAGATAAACGACAAATAGAAATAGAAAAAATAATAGAAATAATAATTATTTATTCCACTGTCAAGTAATGAGGGCACAAAAGTGCGAATCACATTTGATGCGCACAAAATTTAACGATGGCGTACTTTAAAAAGTAAATCATTCTATGTGTTAGACCACATGCTCAATGAGTGTTCGGAATAGTTATATAGTAGCCAAATCTACTCAGTTTGATAACTGGAGTAGGAAAATTGATTTTGCACTTACAAAATTTTTCTTTATCTGACTGCTAAAATTAGCCTAGTTATGATGAGTACCAGATGAATAAACAGTACGTCGATTCTTGAAAAAAATACATACATCGTACGAACATCTCTAAACATCTCGTCCATCATCCCACATTCCACTGTCATTCCAATACGTCAAAATGTAGGGGAATTCCTATTTCTGTTACATTGCTTTGCAACCGTTGTACATCGGCTGCAAAACTGACGTTTTTTTCAAGTATCGACATACTGTTGTAAGATTGCAGTGACCTTGTAGAGATGTTGCGTCTTGTCGGGCAGCTTCCTGGCGTGTCGCAGCACCTTCTGCACGTCGGCGAGCAGCGCGTGCGGGCGCGCCCACGCGCAGCCCGACCCGCCGCCGCTGTACGAGCGCCACGAGCGGATGGGGAATGTCTCCGCTGATACAAGCAATACTTTCATGCGTTACGGAGAAGTGGCATGACAAGAACCAGAGTGGTTCGCACTACAACATCTGAAGAGTCGAGTAATGAGAGTGAACAAATAAAATTTCACAGCTGGAAATATTAATTTTGACAGCCTCTATAGCGCTGTGCATTTATAAGATGGAGGTCCTGGGTTCGATCCTCGGTTGGGCCGATTAAGATATTTTAAATTGGTTTAGGTCTGGCTGGTAGGAGGCTTCAGCTGTGGCTAGTTACCACCCTAACGTCAAAGACGTATCACCAAGCGATTTATCATTTCAGTATGATGTGTAGAAACCGAAGGGGTGTGGATTTCATCCTACTCCTACCAAGTTAGTCCACTTTCATGTTAGATTGCATCATCACTTATCATCAAGGGTGATTGGAATCATGGACTAACTGGTAATGTATAAAAAAAATGAAGACCTCATGATCCAAAGTAGTTTCTATTGTCCATTGAACTAGTCAAGCAGCTTTTCAATCGCAATAGCAATCACTATTAGATATAAATGGCAATGACAGAGCTTAACTTGCTAATTCAGGCATGAAGGTTGTAACCTTTGACATACTATATACTATTAACACTAGAAAGTCGGGAAAATCTATCTACCTACAAAGACGGCAACCGGTCAAATGACTCCTCCATTATTTTTATTTTTTATTTTATTTTAACTGTTAAAACTGGTAACTGTAGTAATAAAACAGGGTTTCATGTACGATTATTTATTATATTTATAGACATATTTTACATTTAAACATTTTTTTTACATTACAAATGTCACAAAGTGGCTTTTTACAAATGTCGCAGACTTTATTAGTTTTATTTTTGCACTTTTGTACATAACATTCCCGCCTTTTCCGAGTTTTCGGATTTTAAATAGAAGATCGAGAAGTAGATGGTGTAGACTCTTTAGGCAATTCTTGGGTTCCAGAAAGTTCGGCATCGATTTTTACTTTGCCGCAAAGTTCACTAGCTAAAGTCAGTATGAAATTTCTTCTTTTTATGTTGATACCTGACATTTTTTTATACAAAATGAAAGAATTTATCCCTGCTAGGTCTAGTATATTGAAAAAAACCTGTACGGGCCACCTTCGAGATGCCGCTTTGACACTATATTTTTTTGCCATCTGGTCAGCCACATCCACGCCGTACTTGGTAGCATTGTAAAAAGTCACAGTTTCTGGTTTTTTCTTAGGGTGATTGAAGTCTATTTCAACATTATTATGTAACGTGCTAAGCAATAACACGTTTTTGTTTCGTTTTCCTTGATAAATTGTGAGTGTACATCTATCAGATTTCAGGATTTTTGTTTCAAACAAAGTCATATGAAGTGATTTGACGTAAGGTGGAATCTCTCATCGTGTCCTGTTCATAGTTCCTACAATGGTTGTGCGTTTTGCGAGCAAGTTATTTGCCAATTTTACCGATGTAAAGAAGTTGTCAGTAGTTATATTTCGGCCAGTATTTGCAAAAGGTTCCACAAGACGCATAACAACGGATTCACCAAGGCTTTGGTTTTGTGAGCTGCTTTCATCCTTTCCTAAATAAGGAAAGCCGTTGAGTACAAACTTCGAATCCACATCGACACAAAGCCAAAATTTTATTCCAATGTTATCAGGTTTGTTAGCAATGTATTGAAGAAACCTGCATCTAACCTTAGTAGAAAAGAGTTGTTCGTTTACAGTAATATTTTCTCTTGGTTTGTAGCAAGATAAGCAGTTCTCAATAAATTTCTTCCAAACGTCTGATATAAGTGCAAATTTGTCTTGTTGAAGTCGTGAACTTCTTCAGATCTGTGATCGAATCGCAAAGGAAAGCCGTTGAGTACAAACTTCGAATCCACATCGACACAAAGCCAAAATTTTATTCCAATGTTATCAGGTTTGTTAGCAATGTATTGAAGAAACCTGCATCTAACCTTAGTAGAAAAGAGTTGTTCGTTTACAGTAATATTTTCTCTTGGTTTGTAGCAAGATAAGCAGTTCTCAATAAATTTCTTCCAAACGTCTGATATAAGTGCAAAAACTTCATAATTTCTTTGCATCTGTCACGAGGCATAAAAAAAATGAAGACCTCATGATCCAAAATAGTCTCTATTGTCCATTGAACTAGCCAAGCAGCTTTTCAATCGCAATAGCAATTACTATCAAATATAAATGGCAATGACAGCTTAACTTGCTTATTCAGGCATGAAGGTTGTAACCTTTGACATACTATATACTATTAATTGTATACAAACACTAATTTTGGCTTGTCCCAAAGTATGTCTATTGCTACTCACTGGATGTGCCGCTCTCATCAGCCGGGCCGAGCTGGTCCAGAGCCCCCAGCCAGGGCGCGGCCGAAGCCCCGGGGCGCAGCACGCTCAGCAGCAGACACGAGCGGCGCGCGCGCGACACCTCGCACCACGCTGACACTGTGCCCCACCACTCGGAGCCTAGCTGGACTATTGCGGCCATACCCTCCACCTGGGAAAGATTTCAATCAGTTTACAGTCATCATTAAGGCTGTTTGAATAGCCCACTATAGAGCTAGGGTTATTTACCTAAAACCCACATATTTTCAAAAGTTGCACATTCAAATGATTGTGTTTTATTGATTGGATTATACTTTCTTTATAGTGCCTGCGCTCTAACATGGTGCCTGTGACATATGTCATTAACTTTCCGTTTCACTCTTGAAAGTTCAAGCGATTTACAAATTATGACTTAGTATTTCAGCTGTTCTAAATTCGTAATATATTAAATCGTTAATAGCTGTAGTAACTTAAATTTAAAACCGTTAAACCCAGCCAGAATGTTCTAGTCTACAAATAAAATCAAATTGAAAGAAAAATTAAGCAGTGTTGTAACGTATAACGTAACGCCATAGACGTGTCTAGTGATGGGACGTACTTCTACGATGAATAGTCGATATTTTTTTTTAATAATAAATGTATATTGTAGTACAATTTTTATTTTTAAAAAGTCTATAATTTTATACAATCAGGGAAAGTTTACTGAAAAGGTTGCAAAGAAAAAAAAGGTTGTTATTTGTCTAAACTTATATCAGAATTAGGAACATTTGAGTTGTCACTAAATTCATCATCTGAATCTATGACGAATATTATTAACAACTAGCGGTCTCCCGGTATTTCACCCGCGTAGTTCCTGGTCCCGTGGTAATATCTGGATACAAATTACCTTATGTCAGCCCTCATGAGTCGAGCTTTCATATACAAAAGGTTTTTTTATAATCCGACTGATGACTGATGTAGTTTCAGAAACAGACAGACAGACAATAATTGAAAAAAAATGTTATTTTGGTGTATGTACGGTATGCATATATGCACAAACAGACACTGCAATTTTATTTATATGTATAGATGAATTAATTATGTTGTTAATATGGACGTCACGACCCCAATCAGACATAATATCCCTTTTTGTTTTATTCCCGACTTTTGACCAGCCTTCAGGTTAATCTTTGTTGATGGCCTCTTGTAACAGTGCCAACATGTTATTTGCCGTTAATGGCGGTGAAGTAGGTATTAATTTTTGCGGCGTGACTGCAAATTAAATGGGAATATGGAAAAAAGTATTTAAATTCAATCAATCAAATCATTCAATCAAATAATCAATTATATCATAGGTAATGCTGCGTTCGCAACGCTGATGTTATAAATGCTGATTTTATTACCCAATAACATTATATCTAAGAACCAAGGTCAGACCTATTGTCATCTCTTCTAGAGCATAGGTAGGAGTTGTTGCCTTTTGACGCCGGACTAAGGCAATAAGCTCCAACTTTAATATTTTTATATCTACTCCGTTTTCCAGTTCATCAACTCGCTATTGCGGTTGGATTGGTTTGGGGTTTATTAATCTGTACCAAATGGTAAAGCGGGGCAGATTGAGATTTTCTTAATTTGTCTTGGTCTGGCTGGAGGAAGGCTATCGCCGTGGCTAGTTACCACCCTACCGACAAAGTCATACCGCCAAGCGATTTAGTGTTCCGGTACGATGTTGTTTCATTCTACACTTAACAAGTTAGCCCGCATCCATCTTAGACTGCATCACACATCAGGAGTGATAGCAGTCAATTGCCAACTTGTAGTTGTTAAAAAAATTATCGCAGAGACTATAGTCAATAAAAGTTTAATCCCTAGAAACTATGCATTAGTATAACCGCGATAACAGTCTCCTCATAAATAACGATCAAATAATAATTTGCCTTTTAAGCTACAACATTAAAAAGAGCTAGATTTATGCTGCGAGTATCGTCAGCGATAAACATGAATTTCTAAGCGTCACATCCCTAGTCACTGGCGTCAACGTCATACTGACAACTGTCAACCGCACCTTCTTACAGCAATTCGAGTATAATACCTTGGAATTTAGATCTTGGATTGAAATGTACTTTGGCAGGCACCAACTTTTAAATGTATGTTTAAGTTAATTAAAAATTTTGACGACCTCCGTGGCGCAGTGGTACGCGCGGTGGATTTATAAGACGGAGGTCCTGGGTTCGATTCCCGGCGGGACAGATTAAGATTTTTCTTAATTTGTCTTGATCTGGCTGGTGGGAGGCTTTCGCCGTGGCTAGTTACCACCCTACCGACAAATACGTACCGCCAAGCGATTTAGCGTTCCGATACGATGTCTTGTAGAAACCGAAGGGGGTGTGGATTTTGGTCCCACTTCTAACAAGTTAGCCCACTTCCATCTTAGACTGCATCATAACTTAACATCAGGTGTGATAGCAGTCAAGGGCCAAAACAAAAAAAAAATAAAAAAAATTAAAGTAACTAAAAACATTAACCGTATTTTTACATTTTAATACTATTTGACGTTGGTTTTAATTTTTTCATTGCATTTTTTTAATCTGTAAATTATCAGAATAGCAATAATGTATCAGTATCTTGATACATTATTGTGGTAAATTAGAGATTGTTCAATTTAATGTGATGATACCTTTAGCGCTCCATGTAGCAGAACACAGAAGTTGGGCATTTTGCTCGGATCTGATGCATTATCTTCATCTATCGATGTTCCTTCAGAGCTACTTCCTTCCTAAAATCACCAATATCACTTTCAAACATAACAAAAATCATATTAAAGCTTTAAATTTTTATTTATTTCATATCCATCATTTATTTAAAACTATAGTTGAGTTGTGGAATCACGAGAGATAAGGACAGAGATAATACTGAACCACTTTCACATATAGGTTCTTTGTTTACGTTTATTACGTCGATCGCAGTTTACTAATTTAAGTCACTACCTTAGTAGATGTCTTGGAGTCATAGTTGTCACGTGTGGAAGAGTTGTTGCAAGCCAGCACTTGTGGTATTACTAGGTGTTTGCTTATCGCTATGGGTGTACCTGGTAACAAAGACTTTATTTTATTTATTTTTGTATAATGATGTTTAGTGTTCCGGATATTGAGTGTGACTTACGGTCGCGCAAAAGCCCCCTCTCTAAAGCCGGGGGTTTGGTCTGCCTTTTCCGAGGACCTCAACCTGTGCTAGATAACTGTGATTCTCCAACCTATTTTAATATTTATGTTGAATCAGTGAATCTCCCGATTTATGCGCCAACACCTAAGGTCGCCAGCGCCTGTGGCTGGGGATTTGCCCTCTATTTTATTTCAGACAATTGCTATGTGTCTTAAATTTTACGTGGAATTTGTGAATCCTCCGATTTTCGCACGCGACTCAAATTAGCACATATTATGATTAGACTATGTCTATGTGACTCCCCCTAACTTATAATCTGGATTCGCCCTTGACCTTAAGTCATTTATGCGTCAACACCTAAGGTCGCCAGCGCCTGTGGCTGGGGATTTGCCCTCTATTTTATTTCAGACAATTGCTATGTGTCTTAAATTTTACGTGGAATTTGTGAATCCTCCGATTTTCGCACGCGACTCAAATTAGCACATATTATGATTAGACTATGTCTATGTGACTCCCCCTAACTTATAATCTGGATTCGCCCTTGACCTTAAGTCATTTATGCGTCAACACCTAAGGTCGCCAGCGCCTGTGGCTGGGGATTTGCCCTCTATTTTATTTCAGACAATTGCTATGTGTCTTAAATTTTACGTGGAATTTGTGAATCCTCCGATTTTCGCACGCGACTCAAATTAGCACATATTATGATTAGACTATGTCTATGTGACTCCCCCTAACTTATAATCTGGATTCGCCCTTGACCTTAAGTCATTTATGCGTCAACACCTAAGGTCGCCAGCGCCTGTGGCTGGGGATTTGCCCTCTATTTTATTTCAGACAATTGCTATGTGTCTTAAATTTTACGTGGAATTTGTGAATCCTCCGATTTTCGCACGCGACTCAAATTAGCACATATTATGATTAGACTATGTCTATGTGACTCCCCCTAACTTATAATCTGGATTCGCCCTTGACCTTAAGTCATTTATGCGTCAACACCTAAGGTCGCCAGCGCCTGTGGCTGGGGATTTGCCCTCTATTTTATTTCAGACAATTGCTATGTGTCTTAAATTTTACGTGGAATTTGTGAATCCTCCGATTTTCGCACGCGACTCAAATTAGCACATATTATGATTAGACTATGTCTATGTGACTCCCCCTAACTTATAATCTGGATTCGCCCTTGACCTTAAGTCATTTATGCGTCAACACCTAAGGTCGCCAGCGCCTGTGGCTGGGGATTTGCCCTCTATTTTATTTCAGACAATTGCTATGTGTCTTAAATTTTACGTGGAATTTGTGAATCCTCCGATTTTCGCACGCGACTCAAATTAGCACATATTATGATTAGACTATGTCTATGTGACTCCCCCTAACTTATAATCTGGATTCGCCCTTGACCTTAAGTCATTTATGCGTCAACACCTAAGGTCGCCAGCGCCTGTGGCTGGGGATTTGCCCTCTATTTTATTTCAGACAATTGCTATGTGTCTTAAATTTTACGTGGAATTTGTGAATCCTCCGATTTTCGCACGCGACTCAAATTAGCACATATTATGATTAGACTATGTCTATGTGACTCCCCCTAACTTATAATCTGGATTCGCCCTTGACCTTAAGTCATTTATGCGTCAACACCTAAGGTCGCCAGCGCCTGTGGCTGGGGATTTGCCCTCTATTTTATTTCAGACAATTGCTATGTGTCTTAAATTTTACGTGGAATTTGTGAATCCTCCGATTTTCGCACGCGACTCAAATTAGCACATATTATGATTAGACTATGTCTATGTGACTCCCCCTAACTTATAATCTGGATTCGCCCTTGACCTTAAGTCATTTATGCGTCAACACCTAAGGTCGCCAGCGCCTGTGGCTGGGGATTTGCCCTCTATTTTATTTCAGACAATTGCTATGTGTCTTAAATTTTACGTGGAATTTGTGAATCCTCCGATTTTCGCACGCGACTCAAATTAGCACATATTATGATTAGACTATGTCTATGTGACTCCCCCTAACTTATAATCTGGATTCGCCCTTGACCTTAAGTCATTTATGCGTCAACACCTAAGGTCGCCAGCGCCTGTGGCTGGGGATTTGCCCTCTATTTTATTTCAGACAATTGCTATGTGTCTTAAATTTTACGTGGAATTTGTGAATCCTCCGATTTTCGCACGCGACTCAAATTAGCACATATTATGATTAGACTATGTCTATGTGACTCCCCCTAACTTATAATCTGGATTCGCCCTTGACCTTAAGTCATTTATGCGTCAACACCTAAGGTCGCCAGCGCCTGTGGCTGGGGATTTGCCCTCTATTTTATTTCAGACAATTGCTATGTGTCTTAAATTTTACGTGGAATTTGTGAATCCTCCGATTTTCGCACGCGACTCAAATTAGCACATATTATGATTAGACTATGTCTATGTGACTCCCCCTAACTTATAATCTGGATTCGCCCTTGACCTTAAGTCATTTATGCGTCAACACCTAAGGTCGCCAGCGCCTGTGGCTGGGGATTTGCCCTCTATTTTATTTCAGACAATTGCTATGTGTCTTAAATTTTACGTGGAATTTGTGAATCCTCCGATTTTCGCACGCGACTCAAATTAGCACATATTATGATTAGACTATGTCTATGTGACTCCCCCTAACTTATAATCTGGATTCGCCCTTGACCTTAAGTCATTTATGCGTCAACACCTAAGGTCGCCAGCGCCTGTGGCTGGGGATTTGCCCTCTATTTTATTTCAGACAATTGCTATGTGTCTTAAATTTTACGTGGAATTTGTGAATCCTCCGATTTTCGCACGCGACTCAAATTAGCACATATTATGATTAGACTATGTCTATGTGACTCCCCCTAACTTATAATCTGGATTCGCCCTTGACCTTAAGTCATTTATGCGTCAACACCTAAGGTCGCCAGCGCCTGTGGCTGGGGATTTGCCCTCTATTTTATTTCAGACAATTGCTATGTGTCTTAAATTTTACGTGGAATTTGTGAATCCTCCGATTTTCGCACGCGACTCAAATTAGCACATATTATGATTAGACTATGTCTATGTGACTCCCCCTAACTTATAATCTGGATTCGCCCTTGACCTTAAGTCATTTATGCGTCAACACCTAAGGTCGCCAGCGCCTGTGGCTGGGGATTTGCCCTCTATTTTATTTCAGACAATTGCTATGTGTCTTAAATTTTACGTGGAATTTGTGAATCCTCCGATTTTCGCACGCGACTCAAATTAGCACATATTATGATTAGACTATGTCTATGTGACTCCCCCTAACTTATAATCTGGATTCGCCCTTGACCTTAAGTCATTTATGCGTCAACACCTAAGGTCGCCAGCGCCTGTGGCTGGGGATTTGCCCTCTATTTTATTTCAGACAATTGCTATGTGTCTTAAATTTTACGTGGAATTTGTGAATCCTCCGATTTTCGCACGCGACTCAAATTAGCACATATTATGATTAGACTATGTCTATGTGACTCCCCCTAACTTATAATCTGGATTCGCCCTTGACCTTAAGTCATTTATGCGTCAACACCTAAGGTCGCCAGCGCCTGTGGCTGGGGATTTGCCCTCTATTTTATTTCAGACAATTGCTATGTGTCTTAAATTTTACGTAGAATTTGTGAATCCTCCGATTTTCGCACGCGACTCAAATTAGCACATATTATGATTAGACTATGTCTATGTGACTCCCCCTAACTTATAATCTGGATTCGCCCTTGACCTTAAGTCATTTATGCGTCAACACCTAAGGTCGCCAGCGCCTGTGGCTGGGGATTTGCCCTCTATTTTATTTCAGACAATTGCTATGTGTCTTAAATTTTACGTGGAATTTGTGAATCCTCCGATTTTCGCACGCGACTCAAATTAGCACATATTATGATTAGACTATGTCTATGTGACTCCCCCTAACTTATAATCTGGATTCGCCCTTGACCTTAAGTCATTTATGCGTCAACACCTAAGGTCGCCAGCGCCTGTGGCTGGGGATTTGCCCTCTATTTTATTTCAGACAATTGCTATGTGTCTTAAATTTTACGTGGAATTTGTGAATCCTCCGATTTTCGCACGCGACTCAAATTAGCACATATTATGATTAGACTATGTCTATGTGACTCCCCCTAACTTATAATCTGGATTCGCCCTTGACCTTAAGTCATTTATGCGTCAACACCTAAGGTCGCCAGCGCCTGTGGCTGGGGATTTGCCCTCTATTTTATTTCAGACAATTGCTATGTGTCTTAAATTTTACGTAGAATTTGTGAATCCTCCGATTTTCGCACGCGACTCAAATTAGCACATATTATGATTAGACTATGTCTATGTGACTCCCCCTAACTTATAATCTGGATTCGCCCTTGACCTTAAGTCATTTATGCGTCAACACCTAAGGTCGCCAGCGCCTGTGGCTGGGGATTTGCCCTCTATTTTATTTCAGACAATTGCTACGTGTCTTAAATTTTACGTGGAATTTGTGAATCCTCCGATTTTCGCACGCGACTCAAATTAGCACATATTATGATTAGACTATGTCTATGTGACTCCCCCTAACTTATAATCTGGATTCGCCCTTGACCTTAAGTCATTTATGCGTCAACACCTAAGGTCGCCAGCGCCTGTGGCTGGGGATTTGCCCTCTATTTTATTTCAGACAATTGCTATGTGTCTTAAATTTTACGTGGAATTTGTGAATCCTCCGAATTTCGCACGCGACTCAAATTAGCACATATTATGATTAGACTATGTCTATGTGACTCCCCCTAACTTATAATCTGGATTCGCCCTTGACCTTAAGTCATTTATGCGTCAACACCTAAGGTCGCCAGCGCCTGTGGCTGGGGATTTGCCCTCTATTTTATTTCAGACAATTGCTATGTGTCTTAAATTTTATGTGGAATTTGTGAATCCTCCGAATTTCGCACGCGACTCAAATTAGCACATATTATGATTAGACTATGTCTATGTGACTCCCCCTAACTTATAATCTGGATTCGCCCTTGACCTTAAGTCATTTATGCGTCAACACCTAAGGTCGCCAGCGCCTGTGGCTGGGATTTGCCCTCTATTTTATTTCAGACAATTGCTATGTGTCTTAAATTTTATGTGGAATTTGTGAATCCTCCGAATATCGCACGCGACTCAAATTAGCACATATTATGATTAGACTATGTCTATGTGACTCCCCCTAACTTATAAGCTGGATTCGCCCTTGACCTTAAGTCATTTATGCGTCAACACCTAAGGTCGCCAGCGCCTGTGGCTGGGGATTTGCCCTCTATTTTATTTCAGACAATTGCTATGTGTCTTAAATTTTACGTGGAATTTGTGAATCCTCCGATTTTCGCACGCGACTCAAATTAGCACATATTATGATTAGACTATGTCTATGTGACTCCCCCTAACTTATAATCTGGATTCGCCCTTGACCTTAAGTCATTTATGCGTCAACACCTAAGGTCGCCAGCGCCTTGGCTGGGGATTTGCCCTCTATTTTATTTCAGACAATTGCTATGTGTCTTAAATTTTACGTGGAATTTGTGAATCCTCCGATTTTCGCACGCGACTCAAATTAGCACATATTATGATTAGACTATGTCTATGTGACTCCCCCTAACTTATAATCTGGATTCGCCCTTGACCTTAAGTCATTTATGCGTCAACACCTAAGGTCGCCAGCGCCTGTGGCTGGGGATTTGCCCTCTATTTTATTTCAGACAATTGCTATGTGTCTTAAATTTTACGTGGAATTTGTGAATCCTCCGATTTTCGCACGCGACTCAAATTAGCACATATTATGATTAGACTATGTCTATGTGACTCCCCCTAACTTATAATCTGGATTCGCCCTTGACCTTAAGTCATTTATGCGTCAACACCTAAGGTCGCCAGCGCCTGTGGCTGGGGATTTGCCCTCTATTTTATTTCAGACAATTGCTATGTGTCTTAAATTTTACGTGGAATTTGTGAATCCTCCGAATTTCGCACGCGACTCAAATTAGCACATATTATGATTAGACTATGTCTATGTGACTCCCCCTAACTTATAATCTGGATTCGCCCTTGACCTTAAGTCATTTATGCGTCAACACCTAAGGTCGCCAGCGCCTGTGGCTGGGGATTTGCCCTCTATTTTATTTCAGACAATTGCTATGTGTCTTAAATTTTATGTGGAATTTGTGAATCCTCCGAATTTCGCACGCGACTCAAATTAGCACATATTATGATTAGACTATGTCTATGTGACTCCCCCTAACTTATAAGCTGGATTCGCCCTTGACCTTAAGTCATTTATGCGTCAACACCTAAGGTCGCCAGCGCCTGTGGCTGGGGATTTGCCCTCTATTTTATTTCAGACAATTGCTATGTGTCTTAAATTTTACGTGGAATTTGTGAATCCTCCGATTTTCGCACGCGACTCAAATTAGCACATATTATGATTAGACTATGTCTATGTGACTCCCCCTAACTTATAATCTGGATTCGCCCTTGACCTTAAGTCATTTATGCGTCAACACCTAAGGTCGCCAGCGCCTGTGGCTGGGGATTTGCCCTCTATTTTATTTCAGACAATTGCTATGTGTCTTAAATTTTACGTGGAATTTGTGAATCCTCCGATTTTCGCACGCGACTCAAATTAGCACATATTATGATTAGACTATGTCTATGTGACTCCCCCTAACTTATAATCTGGATTCGCCCTTGACCTTAAGTCATTTATGCGTCAACACCTAAGGTCGCCAGCGCCTGTGGCTGGGGATTTGCCCTCTATTTTATTTCAGACAATTGCTATGTGTCTTAAATTTTACGTGGAATTTGTGAATCCTC
Source organism: Mycalesis mineus (assembly GCA_034621355.1). Classification (NCBI taxonomy): domain Eukaryota; kingdom Metazoa; phylum Arthropoda; class Insecta; order Lepidoptera; family Nymphalidae; genus Mycalesis; species Mycalesis mineus. The sequence continues at coordinate 8,895,916 of CM067884.1, forward strand.
CGATTTTCGCACGCGACTCAAATTAGCACATATTATGATTAGACTATGTCTATGTGACTCCCCCTAACTTATAATCTGGATTCGCCCTTGACCTTAAGTCATTTATGCGTCAACACCTAAGGTCGCCAGCGCCTGTGGCTGGGGATTTGCCCTCTATTTTATTTCAGACAATTGCTATGTGTCTTAAATTTTATGTGGAATTTGTGAATCCTCCGAATTTCGCACGCGACTCAAATTAGCACATATTATGATTAGACTATGTCTATGTGACTCCCCCTAACTTATAATCTGGATTCGCCCTTGACCTTAAGTCATTTATGCGTCAACACCTAAGGTCGCCAGCGCCTGTGGCTGGGGATTTGCCCTCTATTTTATTTCAGACAATTGCTATGTGTCTTAAATTTTATGTGGAATTTGTGAATCCTCCGAATTTCGCACGCGACTCAAATTAGCACATATTATGATTAGACTATGTCTATGTGACTCCCCCTAACTTATAATCTGGATTCGCCCTTGACCTTAAGTCATTTATGCGTCAACACCTAAGGTCGCCAGCGCCTGTGGCTGGGGATTTGCCCTCTATTTTATTTCAGACAATTGCTATGTGTCTTAAATTTTACGTGGAATTTGTGAATCCTCCGATTTTCGCACGCGACTCAAATTAGCACATATTATGATTAGACTATGTCTATGTGACTCCCCCTAACTTATAATCTGGATTCGCCCTTGACCTTAAGTCATTTATGCGTCAACACCTAAGGTCGCCAGCGCCTGTGGCTGGGGATTTGCCCTCTATTTTATTTCAGACAATTGCTATGTGTCTTAAATTTTACGTGGAATTTGTGAATCCTCCGATTTTCGCACGCGACTCAAATTAGCACATATTATGATTAGACTATGTCTATGTGACTCCCCCTAACTTATAATCTGGATTCGCCCTTGACCTTAAGTCATTTATGCGTCAACACCTAAGGTCGCCAGCGCCTGTGGCGGGGGATTTGCCCTCTATTTTATTTCAGACAATTGCTATGTGTCTTAAATTTTATGTGGAATTTGTGAATCCTCCGAATTTCGCACGCGACTCAAATTAGCACATATTATGATTAGACTATGTCTATGTGACTCCCCCTAACTTATAATCTGGATTCGCCCTTGACCTTAAGTCATTTATGCGTCAACACCTAAGGTCGCCAGCGCCTGTGGCTGGGGATTTGCCCTCTATTTTATTTCAGACAATTGCTATGTGTCTTAAATTTTATGTGGAATTTGTGAATCCTCCGAATTTCGCACGCGACTCAAATTAGCACATATTATGATTAGACTATGTCTATGTGACTCCCCCTAACTTATAATCTGGATTCGCCCTTGACCTTAAGTCATTTATGCGTCAACACCTAAGGTCGCCAGCGCCTGTGGCTGGGGATTTGCCCTCTATTTTATTTCAGACAATTGCTATGTGTCTTAAATTTTATGTGGAATTTGTGAATCCTCCGAATTTCGCACGCGACTCAAATTAGCACATATTATGATTAGACTATGTCTATGTGACTCCCCCTAACTTATAATCTGGATTCGCCCTTGACCTTAAGTCATTTATGCGTCAACACCTAAGGTCGCCAGCGCCTGTGGCTGGGATTTGCCCTCTATTTTATTTCAGACAATTGCTATGTGTCTTAAATTTTATGTGGAATTTGTGAATCCTCCGAATTTCGCACGCGACTCAAATTAGCACATATTATGATTAGACTATGTCTATGTGACTCCCCCTAACTTATAAGCTGGATTCGCCCTTGACCTTAAGTCATTTATGCGTCAACACCTAAGGTCGCCAGCGCCTGTGGCTGGGGATTTGCCCTCTATTTTATTTCAGACAATTGCTATGTGTCTTAAATTTTATGTGGAATTTGTGAATCCTCCGATTTTCGCACGCGACTCAAATTAGCACATATTATGATTAGACTATGTCTATGTGACTCCCCCTAACTTATAAGCTGGATTCGCCCTTGACCTTAAGTCATGAAAACAAGTTGAATACCTAAATCTTGCTGTTGTAGAAATCCAATAATATGCAGCTGGTTGGACATAGTGTGGCTGGCTGCCAGGCCTTCATGTGACGCTGGCTGTGGTATGGGGAATATCTGGACTCTGGCCTCAAGTTGCCCACACTTGAGTGTGCACCAGAACTCCTGGTAATGCTGTTCGCAGAGACGGGTCATTGCTGCTACTACCTGACAAAGAAACTTAATCAACATTTGCATATTTTATAGTACTAGTTATCAGAACCCACTTGATGTTAAGTGGAAAACCATTGCCTGTAACACCATATGCTATAAACAGGTCCTACAATGTGCCGGCATCAATCTGAGGTATAGAGGTTTAACATCATGTGCCTGTAATTGCACTGGCAACTGCAGAAAGGAAAGGAAAACATACAAATAATAATAAATTACCAAATGCTTTTCTATTTTTCTGATTATACTGATTTCCAAAATAACCCAATAAAGATTTATGCAGGTTTCAAACTCAAACTTAATTATATAAACTATTCTTTTTTTTATACAACCATTTTAAAGTTATAGTTACTCTGCTAATGGTTTAGATAACAAATAACAGAAAATGAACATTTAAAAATCCTATAGAACACACATAACCCAATAGAAGACATAATTAAGAATTAATATTTTATTAAGAAAGTACAAGGTTTTCAAACAAACTCATGTAATTTTAATAGTAGAATATTAAATACTTACACCAGGCACAGTGAGTTGGTCAGGACAGTAAATAGCACCTCTGATCAGACTGGCATTTGAATTATTTGCTGTATTGCTTGCGAGGTCCACAATCTTCTGATACAGTGGCATCGCTAAAAGGATTTCAATTTATTAACAATACAGAGTTACTAGCTTTAGGTTTTATTATAATAATAGTTTTACTTTTTCAGGTTTTATATACCCCAGATTACCAGCATTTCGAGTATATATGGAATATTAGCGGACCCGACAAACTTTATTCTGGCTAAATCCATTTTTAATGGAAAATATTGAGATTCAAGATAATATTATATTAATATGTAAAAGTTACATATGCAGAGTTACGAAATTTTATAACATTGGTTTAGTAATTTCAGAGACCATCCTGGACAAACATTGTGACATGATAATTATGTGATTGATAATCTTTTCTTTAATCCTGGGCCTTTTTTGCACTTACCGTACCCTACAGTACTGGTCCCAGCTGGACTTACTCCAGTCAACCAAGTTCTCTCAAGAAGCTTAGCAGGCCATCCAGGTCTAGATATAATAATATAAAAGATGTAAAATCTGTTAGAGTTACCATGTTGCAAGCAGGTCTCATGCGGTGACACTACTGGTAAAACATGTACTTTTGCTGGGTAAGTAGGTGGCAGTGGCAGAGCTTGAATCACACGGTTCCTTCCAATGGCTCCTACTCCACTACTGCCATCAGTAATCTATAAACAATTTTTGTAAAGTGATAATGTTAATGATAATACTAAAATAAAATAGGTACCACAGAGACATAAAAAGAAAGAAATAGAATACAAAAGGCAGCCTAATAAGGCTCTATCTATCTAATAGCTATAAAATAGCTTAATAGTGAGCAGCAACCTCTTTCATAAATATACCATACAAGTTGTGTGACAGGCACCTTTTGTTACAGAAACTGATGGAGCATTAGGAAAACAGTGTCATATTTATAAATTATCATGTAGGTTAGGTGTTAGTGGATATTCCGGCTCCTTCCCAGAAAGCAAGTCACAGGCAATTTAATTCAATTTCATTGTCATCAGCTTACTATTACATACAAAGCCAACCTTCTCACAGTTAGAAGAACTATGAAATATATTACCAGTATAATCTGAACTGGGGTTTGATAGCCCCATTCATTTAACACCAGTTGGTTTACTCCATGAAGTGCTGTCTCTATACATGTTTTATCTCCTTCCTCTAACTGTGGTAATTTCACACGTATGTTGTCAAACTCTCGAGTGAAAGGGACAGCAACTGAAACATAATTAAAATATGAATTACTTGTGACTGTGTGAATTTATAATTTTCAATATTAACAGAAACCCTTTAGTTTTCTGGCTATAAAATAGCCTATGTGATTACACATCTCAAGATCTACGATCTAAATTTCTGCTAAAATGGTAGTGAAGTTGCGGCGTAAAGCAGGCACAAACATACATACAAAATTCGCCAATATAACATAAGTGTGATATCTCTTTTATATAAGATTGTCTGGAAAGGTTTTATTATTAACAAATGACTGCTAGGTAGGCTTCTATACTATAATACGAATAATAAATCGTTACTTGAAGGTTAGGTTATATATCGTTTACCTTCATATGCCGAAGAGAACGTAACTAATGCAACATATTCCAGTTTTGCATGGGCGCATAGGTAGTCCAGAAATGTGTTAATAGCTGCTGAAGCTATTGTAAATCGTGTGTGACTTTCTGTTGTATCAGTAGTTGTTACTGGTCTTGACATCGACAATGAAACGTCTAATAAAAGAACTGTAGGCATGCTGTCTGATTTAACGGCACATTAATTATAATACTTGAAAATGCATATGAGTAAAATACTCAATAAGTTTTACATTTATATCAAAAATAAACATAACACAACCTTTTACGATTTGTTATGACATTTATGAACTTGACGTTTTCACTTTCATAGATTCATAATTTGTAGACATATAGATACCACCTACAGAGTATGTAAATAGTGCAATAAGTTAAGTCTAGTCTATGGTTATAACATGCATGGACTTGTCTATGGACATTAAAAAAAATATTGCGCACTTAACATGATCTCTCAAAACTTCTTAACTCGATGAAACTGTTTTTGAAGTGAAACTTCTTTTGAAGTGAAACTTCTTTATCGGGGTTGGAAAAAAATTTAGTGTAACATTTTTTCGTTACGCGTCACATTTTTCCGTTACGCGCCATCTTTGACTTATGGAAGTGATGTGATAAATATATATATATGTGTTATATTGAAGTGATCAGCAAAATCAAAGGGTTTATTTTAATTCTAATTCCAGTGAATTTCTAAAAAAAGTAAGTAATAGAAAGTACTACATCAATGATAGTAATAATTCTATTACAATGAATGAAATTCAATAATAATCTTTGTAGTAATAAGCTTAAATGAAATAATTGTAGAATTTGTATTTATGTCTATGATAATAAAAGCCTTTTATTAAACTTTATCTAATTTAACTTAATTTAACCAATTTCTGTAAAGTTGCATATAGTAAATTATTTTTTGAAAAATAACGTCATAAAAAAGTTTCACTTCTTACGAGTGTACGCTAGTACATGCACACATTTTTTTTAACTGACAAAATACGTTTTAGAATAACAACAATAATATATTGTAATCTGAGGGCACCATGGAGGCACGGTCGTGCAACGTCTGAGGTGAGCAACACCAACGCTGAGCACTGTCTACTAGGAGTACCAACTTCTTTTAAGTTCGCTCTTCACAAATCTTAGTCAAAATGTATGGCTTGATCGAACGTTACTCAACTGATTAGAAGATGAACCCTTATTAACATATTCCACAGAAACAGGCGATACTTTGCGGCAGTTCAATAAAAAAGTTAGTAAGTTATTTATTTAGCTATTTTCGGCGAAAAATCGATCCAAGCGATCAACCAGATGCGAAAGAAAAGAAAAGCGTGCATTTTACTTCGACGCCGGAGCATCATATTATGAAACCTACTAGATTCAAATGTGTTTGCCAAAATTTTACTTCAGTTATATTTAAAAATATACAAGAATTTTTTTATAGAAAAAATATTAGAGGGAGAAATGGAAAATGAAAATTTCGAGAGCAACAAAAACATTGAAGACGTTTCTGATACAGAAGATAATAAATTTATTTATAAATTTATCGACACTCCATGGGATGATCGTTCAGACAGGAGTAAAATTTCTTCAATTGCACTACTAGTGGCCATAATAGTTGCGACAACTGCTTTAGTAATCAACAATTTAGTTATACATTACAGAGATTTTGATTCTAAAACATTCGCTAGTAATACTGATATTGATTGTAACGTGGTAAAACTGGACGAATATGCTTATGTCGCGCGCATACATTTGATATCAACTAATGAACTTGTGTGCGTAGGCGCAGCTTTATCTCGATCTTCTGTGTTGGCAAATGAGTTATGTTTAAAATCAGGTCCAGTTCGACTACGTATTGGGAGTCCTACCGAGTGAGTAGTCAATTTGACTTCCTATATACACGTCGTAATAGATAGGTATACACATAATTCTAATTATTTTATTAAGTACCTACATGTAATCATTAAATAATATAATGCCGTAATGCAACTCTTCTTGATACCAGGAAAACCATTATATCTATTGTCACAATTTTAATAACTAAGATCGAAGCATGATGGTCTAAGCCTCGCCTGCTTTTTGATTTTTTTAAAAATATATTTTAGCTATTACAAGTTGACTTCACTGTAATCACACCTAATTGTAAGTGATAATGCAATCGTAAGGTGCAATGATTTGCATCTTGTCAAGAGTAGGTTGACACATCCCTTTCGGTTTCTACACGATATAGTACCGGATCTTTAAATCGCTAAGCGGTACGTCTTTGTCGGTAGGGTGGTAAAAGGCCACAGTCGAAGCCTCCCACCAGCCCGACCTGGACCAATTTAGAAAATCACAATCGGCCCAACCAGGAATCGAGCCTAGGACTCAATGTTATAAATCCACTGCGATTACCAATTCACCACAGAGTCCGTCGAAATCGAAATAGAGTCGGTAAAAATAAAGTTGTTTGTAACAATTTGAATCAACGTTGATAAATTGTGTCTCTCTCTAACACTTCCATCATGACCATACAAAATAATTTAACTACTCATTAATAGTATAGGTAGAAATACTGCCTCGTTGGTCTAGTGGTGAGCCTATCTGGCTTCGATCACGAGGTCCTGGGTTCGAATCCTGGGTCGGGTCACGGAATAATTCTGAGTCTCAGTAAATTCGAAGCCTGGAGTCGGGAAGTTGGTGGGGTTACACCTCCGTGAATCGAAGAGCACGTTAAGCCGTCGGTCCCGGTCACTGTCATCAACATCTGATAGTGATAGTTAATAAATGAAACATTATCACCCTAAACCCGCCAACCCGCATTGGAGCAGCGTGGTGGGTCTACGCTCCATATTCCCTAAGGGAGGCCTGGCCCTGTAGTGGCTCGTTAATAGGCTGATAATGATGATATGATGGTAGATAGAAAAGTACCTATACTGATATTAAGTATTCTGTGCCTATACCTTAATTATTAACATTTTTAGGCCACGATGTAAGAAAGGCTTCACCGTTGATACACTAGAAACTATACCACATAATGGCACTATTACAAAACATCTGGTGCTTCTATCGATTCTCGAAAACATGGCTGGCTGCATGAGATCAATCAAAATTGGCTTAAATTTGAATCCAAAAAAACATTTATTTATCATTGGAAGGTCCTTTCGTGGTGGACGAGTTTTATCGTTTCAAATGGCAGAATATATAAAAGAAAACATTACTTCCGAAGAAATACTCTCTAATTTCAGTAAAAATGAAACAATTGCTGTGACAACTTTTGGAAAGTGTCCCGTACGCGCTGGTGATGTACTGGTTCAAAGAGGTTTGCTGTTTGGCTTAGCATCTACTAGTGTGAACATGAGAGACAAGACTAAAACTGTCCATTTTGCAAACCTGACCTCTGTTCGAATTAATTTAATGGCATTAGACGCTGAAGTGCAGTTCGGTTAATCAACTTCATCCTCAATAACACTTGAATTATTAGAATTAATATATCTGTATATTACTGTACCGATTAATTTAATAACATTAATTATATGGACATATTGGACACGTTATCTTTTGTTTCTGTCATTGATTTTGCCTTTGTTATTTTGTTTGCCTCAAAGCAGCCTAAAAGTAACTTCCGGTGCCTACTTTGGTATTTGGTACGCATTGTTTGTCCTACGTGTTTTAATTATGTCCCATAAAGTGTTGCTCTGTTATTAGAAATGGCTTTCTACTTCACTTCAGGTGGCTCATCCGAAAAAACCCGTCAACCGAAAGAAGCCTTACAAATGATTTTTATTAAACTGTGAAAAAATATGCAACCTGAATTTGCTTTTCGCAAAAGCGTTTTTTTTAAATGGGCGATAAAGAATAAAAGGCAATTAACCACAAGTATTATATATTTAAAGAACCCTAGACCCGGTCTAGAGTCCGGAATCCTAGATGCGTATTTTTTAATCCGGAATTGGACGGTTGGATTTACGTCGATTTATTCCCCGATGAACAACTCTGACGGAACCAAGATCGACTTCTTCGGGAGCAGTAAAACCTTTCCAGTTATCAGTCAACAAGTATAGTCCAACAACCACTACGAAAGTCAGCAATGTGTAGGCAAGCAAATTGTTCTGATCTGGTATCAATTTTGGTTGTGTGTCCAGAATGAATTTCAAGTTAGATTTTGTACTGCGTGGTTTTAAAGACATTCTCTGTAAGAAAATAAGTACTAAATAGAATTATATGAGTTATATAAGCTACACCTGTTGCCAGTAGCTTATATCACATGATCCTGAACCAGGTGGTTTGTTGTGTTTGGAAGCCCTAAAAAGGCCTAAGTCCAGAACTGAAGATTTGGCTGGGTAGCTAACCAAGATAAGTTTCATAAAAGAAGGGATATGGAGCATGGACCTGCTCCAATCAGCATTGGCAGATTGAGGGTAGTAATTATCCCCACCGCCACCACCATTCTCGACAATATCGACAAATTCGACAATATTACCGATTTGTTGGAAGAAAGAACAGACAATTTATCTTTATTATTATCAATTATTTAGCTCGAGCTAGGATTCGAACCCAAGAATCCGCAACGGAAACGGTTAGTTATACCTAACTAGTAAATTAAGTACAATATTTCTGGAAATACATCGTTCTGACATAGATATTATGATGTTTGAAATCTACTTATTTCAGAACTGAAATGAACTGGCAATGAGCGACAGAAGTTTATTTGCGTTTGGAGCTATACGAGGCATGAAAAAACTTTGCGGGGGTCCGACATATTAACTTTAACGCGCGTGGGCAGATACATTTAAGCTTTAAATAAAATTGATGTTCACTGCATCACTCACCGAATATTACGGATTCGTTAGTGGCGAAATTATAATAACCTATTAAGCGCTCGTCACACGCGGCTATTGGATGTCAGTGTGCTGTCGTCGGTGATTTTCCAGGCCGAGTGTATGTCGTCGTTACTGAAAGTGCTCCAACAATCTGGCATATACAATTAAAATGTTAATGTGCTTCGACCTCCTGTCATCGCATTTTTGTTGCCGCCCTGCTGATGGACGGGAATAATCGAAATGTGTACGTCAGTTTCTATACGAAACTCTATTAAAATTTTTAAAAGCTGCACATAGTTGACTGGCGTTTTTTACTCCATTTTACTAGTATTAAATACTAGCTAATACCAAGGTTTCGCTTGTGTTTATATTTCTATCCTTTGAGGTTATTACAATTTTTTTTAAATAAAAAACATCTTGTGGACAATTGAGTAGATACTCGTAAAAGTGTGAATAACAAACAAACACTGGCATATATAATATTAGTAGGTAGATATGGATTAATAGATATTAGAATATATACACGGCCTCACGGCGCAGTGGCAAGCATAGTGGATTTATAACACGTAGGTCCTGGCTTCGATTCCCGATTAGGCTTCATCCGGGTGAGATATCCTATAATGGTGCTAGTTCCATTAGGTTGCGCCATGACTTGCTATGCTTTTTAGCTACAGACAGTCGGTTATACATTAAAATATTAAACAATATACTTACCTAATATTTACAGTATATTACACAGTATTACTGCCTCGTTGGTCTAGTGGTTAGCCTATCTGGCTTCGATCACGAGGTCCTGGGTTCGATTCCTGGATCGGGTCATGGAATAATTCTGAGTTTTTCATTCTTCTATGAAATTTTCAGTACATTCCAAGCCCGGAGTCAGGAAGTTGGCGGTGTTACACCTTACGTGTAACGGCTTAACGTGCCTTAAGCCGTCGGACCCGGTCACTGTCATCAACATCTGCTAGTGATCGTTAATAAATGAAACATTATCACCCTAAGTCCGCCAACCTGCATTGGAGCAGCGTGGTGGGTCTACGCTCCATATCCCCTCTCCTTTAATGAGGGAGGCCTGGCCTGTAGTGGGCCGTTAATGGGCTGGTAATGATGATGATGATGACACAGTATTAGGCGACGTAGGTGCATAATAATGTTCTCTCATTATTTTACAGGTCCGAGTAGTTTCCCTGGCGTGCAGTGAACCATTTTCTAGTCTTATTAGTAGAAATATAGAACTTACCTGCTTAATTTGGTTAAGTATCGTAGTTTTTTTTATTTTACATAATTATAATAGTTACTTAATTTACTTTACATGATTAATTTGATCGATTATTTTACATAATGAAATTTATTAAATGTTTAGGTTTACCAAATCAATTTTCATATTTACTTCTTTTTTTATTTTATGAAGATTTGACATTAAAATCGACAAAATCATAGATAAACTCATACAGGAAAAATTAAACGTAAGTCTAAATAATAGATAGTAGAAAAAAGGTACATAAACGTTTTGAATATCGAGCAAGCGAAGGATTCGAAGATCCTTCGAATGATCCTGAGAAGTCGGTTAAAATTAGAATCCTGCGCATCGCAAACTCAACGCAAGCCCAGATAAGAAAACCAAAGGTTTCTTTGCCAGAAAGAATAGAAAACTTTTCCGATCTAGTGAGTATAGGACCCTTGATCCAACAGCTAAACGAAAGTTTCTTAAAATCCTTATATTTCTCTCATTTATTTATTTACAATTATTTTTAAAATTTTTAACAATGCTTATAAAATTATAAAAAAAGAACACTATTAAAAATTTATAAAAAATCCAGTCCACCTGCTGCAGGGCCCGGGGGTCCAAGCAACCGGTGGTCAGGGCTCCAGAGTGAGGAACGTCCTCACAATACGCGCCGTTTCAAGAATTACTGCCTTCTGTATGCGACCCTTAATCCAACAAATAAGCGAAAGCTTTTTAAGATTTAACATTCTTTATTGGAACGAAGTTCCTTATCGCGTGTTTTGAAAGGGGGCTAGACGGAAAAAAATCGTACGAAAAGTTGTCACGACACTTTTTGATCAAAGGATCTTGCCGCCGCCTTTGGTGTGTGTGCGCGTGAGCGGCGGGGGGCGCCCGCGCTGTATGCTGTCTCGCTCTCGTGGCGCCCTCTGGTGTTTCGGTGTACAACAACAAATATTATTATTACTTAAAAAAAAAAAAATTTTATTACAATTCCTTCACTAATTAATCGAAAGGAACTTCGTTCCATCCGAGTGTCCCTTGACACCTCTCAACTTTTTTATTATAATTACAAGGTAAGTAGTAATTACATAGAATTCATATAAGCACAACATTTTTTCCCGATGTTTATTTCCCAAGAAAATCTGAAACACCTGTCATGCTGACAGTTTAATTGCACTCAAATGGAAAAATTGCGTAAATATTGTATTTTTATTACGAAAAATATTCCATCAAGTAGGTGTCGATAAGTAGATAAGTCATAAAGTAAACAAATTCTACGAGTCTCACATTAAGTATTGCCGAACGACTCGATAAAAATATTAATTGCTGTTTTTCCTTTCAATCGTAATATTCAATGAGACGTAAATAATTTGAGACCGAAGTCGTTGTGCCATTATTTACCCAAAAATATTTGAATGAAATATCTTTTCTGTGGTTTTATCATAAAGATGTGGATTATTATTAGTCAATATTTTTATGTTGGTAGTACATGTAATTAAGATTTCTTTCGACGAATGATTACGACGTTTTCAAAGAAAAATATTTTTATAAAAAAATAATTCAAAGTTTTGCATTCATACTTTGTGTTGTAGAAGAATAAATAATCATTTGGAAAGATAATCAATTTCACATAAAAGTTTGTTGTTATAACATGTACCTACCTAGTCAAATGATTAAAATTTAGATTAGGATATCTGATATAAAAATGAAAAAGTTATTATAAAAATATATAAATATTAATATTAAAATAACCTTTTGTAGGTACTTGTTTAAAAGATTTTCACTGAACTTGCTAATAAAAAACTTGCACTAATGAGAAATAAAAAGAGATCAAAATCAACTTTTGAAATAAAAAAATAAAATTGGTGCTGATAGATGATTAACTTATTTCTTTTTGTATTTTTGAAGTCGTTTTATACAAAATGTTTCGAGCTACATAGGTAAGAATAGCTAAAATAGGGCCTAGGACCTGAAATATTAAGAAAAATACTTCTGAAAGAACAAAAAGGCTTATATAATTCGCATGATTATTATGACCATCTTTACAAGCATATTTTAACGGCCCAGGTCCACCTCACTATAGGAGCTCAGATCTACCACGTTACTCTAGTACGGTTAGTAGTTGGTGGGCTCACCCTGTGGTAATTTATCCGACTAGTCACGAACCTCAACGAAGTTCTTACCCATGAGCTTGTTCTTGCAATACGGAAGTATCTAAATGGTATTTAACTTTTCTTTTAACCGACTTCAAAAAAAGGAGGTTATCAATTCGACCCGTATGTATATTTCCAGAACCGCCCAGTTTTCGCATAAGTTAGTCTATATCAGCGTCTGAACAAAAAAAAACCTAACACCCGCTGGATATTAAAAACATAATATAAAAAGCATAATTTCGGCGCCGACGTCATTGGGAGCGTGGCCTAGCGGTAAGGCGCTCTAAGTGCCCGAATTGCCAGAGAAACGCGGGTTCAAATCCCGTCGGCTCCACATTTTTTTTACAAGCGTGATATTTCAAACAGTCACTAAAAGTTCTGGTATTTATCGATAGATGCGGAACCGATGGGATTCGAACCCGCGTCTCTCTGACAATCCGGGCACTTAGAGCGCCTTACTGCTCGGCCACGGTCCCGATGACGTCGGAAGGTAAACATAAGTTGATAAAAAATGCTCTGCAATAGCTTTACCGCGGCAGTCTCCGAGTGCCACACTTCTTTTTTTTATTGTACTAGTTATTGTTCAACTTAGGCTTCACTGTAAGTTTTATCAAAATCGGTTTAGTAATTTTTGAGATAGGGAATTTTTAATATTTGTGTTTCATTATGTTCATATATCTCCGAATCACAAGTCTGATTTATGTGATTTTTTTTTGTTGTACTGTTTTGTATTGTTTACTTAGGGAATACTGCAATTTTCTTTAAAATCGATTCAGTAGCTTTCGAGACAGGTATTTTTTATGTATAATCACTCATAACTTTTCACAGAATAGTCCGATTTTGAAAATTCTTTTTTTATTAGAAAGGGTACACTTCTAAAATGGTCCCATAGTCATCATGTTAGGATCTGATGATGAGATCATGGTTAAATCGAAGGATCTCTTGAAACTTCATAGGCACATTTGCAGCGATGTCGGTAGTTTATAGATGGCTGGCAAATAGTGGTACTCATAGTTTAGAACGAGGTTTTACGTATGTGCGTTGTCGATAAGCCACTAAGAAGTATGAAAATTTTTTTTTAATAAAAATTGAACCGCCTTAAAAACCCACTGAAAAGTATAATATAAATGTGTCATTTAGTTACTTTAATTTACTTAACCATATCTATGAAGTCGGTGCCACCTGTAAGCTTTCTACTTTAAAGATGATACCTAATTCACACAAAGTTCTTTGCTGCTTTGTTGAATAAACTTTCCTTAAACTTGGATGGCACCGAGTTTATACATATGGTTAAGTAAATTAAAGTAACTAAATGACGCATTTATTTTATACTTTTCAGTGGGTTTTGAAGTCGGTTTAATTTTTATTAAAATTTTTTTTTCATATCTCCGCATTGTTTTACATTAATCAATGGTTAACGTTGCAAACATTGAAGACCTTGAAGGTTCAATGTCGTAATGGGTAATCGATATTTTGCCTAGTTGTACATTTAAATTGTAAATGTCTATTTTCAGTTCCCAGTATCTAATAGAGCTATTCTGTAAGGATGTTTTTATAACTCGACTGTGTGATTAACGCATACGTCTCTATGTTTCTCCGTCTAATGCGATACTATGGAAAGGAGAGGTAGAGACATATCCGAAATTCAGAATATAAACTAATAAGTAATAAAATACAGAATAGGGCTACAGATCAAAAGCTTGCACGTGTTTAAACGTTTGTCTGCTATAAACACGTTGGCTGACCGCCCTGTTTTTTCTCCTCACTTGTTTTAGGATTTTTATATAATATTTAAAATAATGTTATGTTTTTGTCAATTCCATTTAAACGCTAGTAGACGCACGCGGCTTTGTTCGTGTTGATTTAAGTTTTTTGTAAATTATGCGAGAAGTCTTAGATTTTCGGAAAAACATGTCTTATATAAACAGATAATATGCAAAATTCGATTTTTGAAGCATCATATAAAAGTTAATGTGATAAAGACCGAATGACGGAAAATCACTGGCGCTAGGTTCTTATATTCGTGATAAACACGTTCATATTGTTAAGTCAAAAATGTTCCATTTTTTCAGCGGTTGATCACATATAAATAAACATAAATGGTGGGAGATAAGTACGAACTTTTCTATTATTAATATAAAATAATCAGCCATTAAAACTTTTGTAAAGATGTCCGGTCTCAAGAGTACAAACATTTAATAAGGACATTGCATATAAAATAGCTGTTGTATACAAAGAAGATGTCAATTTTCATGAATCAACAATGTGAACCGGAACTTGTTTTGGTGCTGAGTTGTATTCTTTTGAACTTTCTTTTTTACAAATTAATAATTCGTTGTTTTTCTAAGCTTTGACTTGATTAAGTTTAAGTGATTATTTGATTAGGTGGTTTAAGTCATTTATTGTTAAGTGCCGACTTGACCAAAGTGTTAGTTAATCATGTGATTAGATGATTCAATGATTAGCTTCATTTCAATTACATATGCAGTTGAATAATATAATATGTTTTAAGAATATTAATTTTAATTTATAACTACATACAACTATAACGAAATAATTCCCAATTCTACAGTATGAGTTTCAACGTAGTCTCTATTTCTTGACATTAACATGCAGCATGTCCACTCTGTAACGCAACCCGTCAAAACGAGTCTTGACTTCGTCTCTGTATCTCTTCATCTATAGTATCGTGTTAGGCAGAGAGAGAGAGATAGAGAAGATGTCGAGACTCGCATTGTCGAAATTCGTTTTAGAATAGGCATACAGACAAAAGAAGATACACAGTAATTATTATTTCTATACCTACTAAGTAGGTAGTTAGGTAGGTAGAAAGCAGTTTAGCGTAGATGGTACTGTTAATTTTATAGACACATATACGTAAAGGAGAATACAAATGTAATAAAGCTTAATTAGCTAAATAAATCTCATGTCATTTCTGTGTTAATTTTATGAACATTTCCATTTGTACGAGTGGTGATTGCGCTGTCAGTGCCGTGTTAAACATTTTATTGTTTTCGCGATGTTCACAATTTACTCGGAATATACAGATTAAGCGCAGGATATAATGGAGCTTGTAACGGTGCTAATTTGGTTCTAACCTAATCTCTCTTTAAACTCAACTGACAGGACTACAATAGTATATTTTCTGCCTTATTCTTAACTAGCAGACGCAAGGAAAATAATGTATGGCAAGCTTCCAAAGATAACCAAAAGCATTGGAAGCTTATATACCCTCTCCTATAAGAAGGGAGGCCTGGCACTGTAGTGGGCCGTTAATAGGCTGATAATGATGATGATAATGAAGCCTCCAAGAACACCAAAAAAAAAAATTTACTTGGCCTCTTTTAAAGAAATGTGTCCTCTTGAAGAGGAAAACCCCTTTCATACATTGTTTCTGTTATATCCCAAAAGGGCTGCAACGTTTTTAACGAAGTTACATAGCCTGCTACTTTTTATAGCTATACTGTTACAGTGAAAAATCTATGAAGGCTTTATAAAATGGCAAAGGTCTGCTAAGGTCGCCATTTTATAAAAGCTGAAAAAATATTTATGTTATATTATCCCTAGAAAAATATAAAAAAAAATACTTTTAAATTCTGCTAACTTTCATAGCCATCTGTAGTTGAAGCATGGACCGACAAACTTACAGCTTCTTTAAAATGACCTTTGTTCTATAAAATGATGTATGAACTTAGAAAGTGGCGATATCTTTAGAAAAAATATACGTCACGTGACAATTTATGCTGTAACTTAAGACACTAATAGTTCCGATAGTATAATTTATTGCAAGTGTTCGGTGAAACAAATGACCTAAACTGCATTTTTATGCACTGAAGTTTAAGTTCTACGAGTAGGTACACTATATCACAGTTACAAGGATTCCAGGTCACGATCGTGTAGTTAACAGTTGAAGCGACGAGCTTTACCAAATAAAAGATCAAGGATAAATAAGATAAAATTATGATACATACGTTTATTAAATGTGAGTTTAACGGCCCACACCGTTGCCAGGCCTCAGTCCATGGATGTGGAGCTTAAACCCACCATATTGGTCCAATGCGTTTTCGCGGACGCAGGAGAAAATGTTCGATTTTATAATACCTAGCTGTAGGGGCTGTAATCCCGCAAATTTTTCAACTCTAGGCTGAGAATTTTCATTGAGAACTTCTTGGAAGATGAAGACAGTAAATATTTAATAGGCCAAGCAAGGATTTGAATCCCGGACCTCGTGATCCGAAGTCAAATAGGCTAACCATTGGACCAACGAGGACAAAGACAATAAAGAAACAAACCTACGTGTATATTTGTTTCTTAAATTTTTTGGGGTCCTTTATTCGATATCTTTCCAAACAATTAAAACAAACAAGGTACTTACTTGCCTACAGAAGTAAATGATATTTAAATGAAGCAGTCAAATGACTCGATGATGAGTGATGACAGCGGAGGCGGTCATTGAGATCGTGTGATGAATGGTCGGCGCGCATGCGCCCGGGGCCCGCCTCCGACGATATAAGCGCGCCGCCCGGAGTCATGCCCTCAGAACTTTGGCGCGCCCAAACGTTCCGCGAATTTGGAAAACGGCAGCCCGCACGGTTACTTTCCAAATTTTAAAAGTGTTTGACTAAGTTGCGTAGTGTTTAGCTGGAACTTTCTGTTTGCTGTGCCGCTTCTACGCTTCGCTCAGGGTAAGTTACTTATATTTTTATATTTTTCTCAATTTAGAAACTATTTTTTCCGTATATTTAATAATTACTGAATAAAACTTTTGCAAAGTACAAACTTTGCATTTTTTCATATTCATTTATATGAAACAAATATTTTTTTAAAAACAAATTATTTTCAAAATTATAGAAATACTGTTAGGTAAGTTTTAAGTTATTAAATTAAATTGTTATCACGACTCTTTATTGATAAAGCTTTTAATATTTTGGAACTAATAAAATTTTCGTCAAATGTTATATGTAGGTATCTATGTATGTTGTTTAATCATTTACAACAATACAATTTGTGTAATAATAAATACGAGAAGTATCATTTAAAAATTTTAATTACATTATTCTTATTCTCTTTTTCTCCATCAAAATTCTTAATAATTTTTATTGGTATTTTTGGATAAATTCATCGGGAAATAACCAAAATTGAACAAAAACCCTTTATAAACCGGAGCATTCTTAAGCAATGTGACACATCGCATTTAAACATTGTAGAGTCAATTGTTTCGTGTATCAGAAAGAAGTAAAGTAAATTATAAAACAAATTCTTAATGAACTTCTGCAATTTAATGTCTGCTTATTTTCAATATTTGTAAATGATTAAGTTGAACAAAAATTGACTAGCTAAGTTATTAATGTATGGAGATGACTTTCGGTAAAAATGTTGTAAATAAGGCATCTATGATTTGAATACTCTTGTAGAAAAGTGTGGATCTCTAGATGTAAGAGCATATCAATGGATTAAAGACTACGTCCTAATCTAATTAATCAGCATATCTGTATAATCTCAAGAGGTACAGCCAGTGAATACCACAACACTGAATTGGTACTTGAAATAATTATTAGAGTGTGAAATTATTAAGAATGTTATTAATAGTAATTAAATAATAAAAATGTAATTAAAATATAATTTTCCTATAACTTAAATTTACAACGGATCGAATGATATCTCGATAAGTTATAGTGAAATAAATTTCATTATTATGGCTATGAATGTCTGTCTTAGCTATCTGGTGTAAAATAAAACTTAAAACAAGTTAAAAACTTTAAATTTTTATACCTCCGATTGCCTCAACTTTAGCTTGAATAATGAGTTTTATGTCAGATCTTTTTTCATCATTGAAGAAAAACGTTAAAATTTTAGGATTGGCCTATTGGATCTCCATTTGAAATACTCGTATCTACAAATCTTCTCAAGCATTCAACATTTAAACAAAAAAAAATCTTCACAATTAATCCATGCATTTAGAAACTATGATGCCAAAGATAGACATACAGTTACCTACACTCTCACGTTAACATTGTGCATTCCATTTATTATATTAATAAATATTATACTATATATTGTAGGACAATTACACACATCGCTATATAGCCCCAAAGTAAGCTTAGGTAGCTTGTGTTATGGGTACTATGATAACTGATGAATATTTTTATATATATTAAAAATAAATACTTATGATATATAGATAAACACCCAGACACTAAAAAACATCCATGCTCATCACACAAACATTTTCCAGATGTGGGAATTGAAACCACAGCCTAGAACGCAGAAGCAAAATCATGTCAGGCATCAAAATATAAAATTACATTACAATTTATGTAACAGTATTTGTTAATTGGTAACGTTAATTGAGAATCACTTTTAAAGGATATAGAACTCTAACGAGCTCTCAAGTAAGCATTGAAAGCCTAGTTTTTTCGAGCTTATATAAAATCCATATTATGCTCTTGTATAAAAATTTGAAGTCTAAAAATAGCGATGGCAGCTTACAAACGCTGAATCCCGACATCATACATGAGCAATCATAAAAAGAGTTGAGTTTTTTCTCTAGCACTTTCACTTGTAAGCACGGAACACTAAAAGGTCAAGGTACGTAACGTGGCAGTAATATCTCAAAGGGCAGAAACGGCTTCCTGACTAGGTACGTAGCTTCAATCTGCCCAGGGATCTCTAATTACTAGGCTTGGGACGAATATTCCATTAACTTTTCTCGTTACGTTCGTTAAAGGATTTCACGGGAACACCGGATTTTAGAGTTACGTCTTATAATTGCTGTACCAAATGATATAATAGTTATTATTTTTGAAATGAAAATTTGAACTATTTTGTACAAGTTCATTATAATTATAAGTACTAGCTGTACCCCACTGCCCATCAGTTTTCCCCGCGTAGACCTCGTTTGATCTCGTAGAAATCTGTTGGTATTGTGAAATGAGCGTACATTTGCCTCATTTTCTATGGAAAACCCACTCAAGCCCGGCGCAAACAACAAACGTACTATCTCATGCTGGAGTCTGGACCAATGAGGAAATTAATATTTTCATACAAGCGGCCAGCCGCACTTTTAACGGCGTAGCACCCGTTCCCCTGGAATTTTGTGTCTGTTTGTAATTTTAAAATAAACAGTTTTTCACTAAATGTCCATAAAAGTATATAGAGTATAGAGATTTTTGACGACCTCCGTGGCGCAGTGGTATGCACGGTGGATTCATACGACGGAGGTCCTGGGTTCGATTCCCGGCGGGGCAGATTGAGATTTTTCTTAATTTGTCTTGGTCTGGCTGGTGGGAGGCTTTCGCCGTGGCTAGTTACCACCCTACCGACAAAGACGTACCGCCAAGCGACTTAGCGTTCCGGTACGATGTCATGTAGAAACCGAAAGGGGTGTAGATTTTCATCCTACTCCTAACAAGTTAGCCTGCTTCCATCTTAGATTGCATCATCACTTAACATCAGGTATGATAGCAGTCAAGGGCCAACTTGTAATCTATAAAAAAAAACAAAAAAAAAGTACTTGCTAAAAAATCAATTTTTAAAATTTTTGTCAGTCTAATATCTGAAACTACTAATATGACATATTGCTTCGAGAACGGAAGCAACGCGGGTAAATCTGTGGGCATCCGTTAGTTCGCAGTGACAATGCAAACACCAAAATGCATGTTGAAAATGTTTACTAAATACTCAGAAATGGTTTCATTAGTATAACCTAATTCTTTTTTCGTCTACAGCGTATATTTCAGTTCAGTAGATTTTAATTTAGGATATCTTGTGGTTCCCCAAATTGTTTCTAAATTCGTTTATACTCTCTTCACAGAAATGACTGCGATTTTAAAGTAGCTGGATAATTTAATCACGGGAAGATAGATATAATGAGTTATTTTCCTCTTAGTGTGTTTTTGTCAAAGAATATTTTGATGAAAATAAGTAAGGAAACGTAATAATTTTACTTGCTCAGAAAAAGTTATGATCAAGCAATAATTTGGGCAATTATTTTAAAATTGATTCTCTTATTATTTTTGGAATGAAAATTTGAACTATTTTGTACAAGTTGGATATAAGCACTAGCTGTGCCCGACTGCCCATCAGTTTTCCCCGCGTAGAACTCGTATCGGGACTTTTAGAGAATAGTGTGTCTGAATTAGGTGACACTATACAAAGAGATTATTGCATTGTTTTGAAACTTGGATCCTTTTCATATTATTATAGTATACCTACTTGTACCTAAAATAGAAACAATATGATTTGGAAAAAAATTTTTAACAAAAATAGAACCGACTCAAAACGCACTAAAAAGTAAAAAATAACTGTGTCATTTAGTTGCTTTAATTTACTTAAGCATATCTATGAAGTCGGTGCCAGCCAAGTTTAAGGAACATTTATTTTACGTAGTAAAGCAGTTTGTGGGTTCTAGGTACTTAATGTCCTTAAAATAGAAACCTTGGCTGGCACCGACTCCTAGATATGCTTAAGTAAATTAAAGCAACTAAATGACACAGTTATTTTTTACTTTTTAGTGCGTTTTGAGTCGGTTCTATTTTTGTTAAAAATTTTTATTTCTTACTTTTTAGTGATCTATCGCCACGTAACGTACTCGTACCCTAGGAGGGTACCGTTCCCCCCCATAGGAATGGAGACCCCCTCGCTGGGGCGACTGATCGGCTAACATCGTCCCGGACAGTCGCCTCAGGCTGCCCCTCGTATTCTGGGGAGGGCACTGATTCACGCGAATTATCGTCACCGCCCGGAGGACCGGTTAATGACCTCCAAAGCAATATAAGGAAGCTACACCTGCGGGAGGAGGACCTTTTGAGGTCGCCGCCGTCACAGTCGTCAGGCCGTGCTGGCGCCGGCTTCACTGTGGTCCGATCCAAGCGGAGCATAAAAAGAGAAAGAGCCAAGTTAAGAAGGCAAAATGCCGCGTCGGAATCGCCACTGACATTTCAGCGGCCGACGGGAGAAACTCCATCGGTAGCTGGAGGATCAGGGGCGGTCCGACCACCAAAAGTTAAACGGCAAGGAACCGATCCGGAGGAGCAAAGACCAGCGAAACGTCTCAACCCAAGGTCACAGGACGGACCGCGAAACACCGCAAGGGAGTTAAGCGAACTGGCCGTGGCCATTTTCAGGGATGACGGGGTCCTGGTCGATGTGGACTTGGCGGATGAGATCAGGGCAAGACTGAGCAAACTGATCTTGAAGGCCATTAAGGAGAAAGTCGACAGCGAAAAGTTACACTTTGCAGCCTCGGGGCTGGTGTCGGAGGGCTTCTTCCTTGTTGCACCGGCTAACGAGTTGTCAAGGGACTGGTTGCTGTCTTGTGACATTGGTCTCTACAATGGCGTTCAGATTAGGATGCTCAGGCGAGACAGGGCCAAGATTGCGATATGGCTGCCGGCAACCAAACATAGGTTGGATGAGCCGCTGGCGCACATTCAAGGCCAGAACGAACAAAGGACTGACCTGCAGATCTCCGAGTGGAATCTCATAGTCAGGGAGCCCCTCCCTTTGGGGGAACGACTGATTGTGGGAATCCCGCGCGAGGTCTGCAAAGTCTTCGACAAGGGCGAGGTCTGGCTTTTCTGTGAACTCACAAAAGTTCAGGCCAGACTTCTTAGAGGACGGAAAAAAGAAAGCCCTACGAACGTGGACACTACACAATGCCCACCGACGGGCGTGGTCGGCGGCAGCTCGGAGCCGGGAACATCGTATACGGATTCCCAAAGCAGCAGAGGTGCCAGTGGGGACAATAGTACCCCCCCACAGTGCCCTCTGTTCACGGGTGCACCCGGAACGTCGGACCCGTTACGAGCTGGAGCCGGCACACAAAAGAGTCAGCACATGCGTGGTGGCGAGAAACTTGCGGGACCCTCTAAGGGATTCCGATGAGGGACTCAACATCAACATGTGCTGAAGTAGACACTACACCTAGCACACTCAACACATACACTTAAGCACATTCTCACAAATTAAAAAACACTCATACACACACAAACACACACACACTTTAAGAATACTCCAGTTAAACCTGCATCACTGCAGGGAGGCCATGGTTGAGTTCTGTCAATTTGTGGTAAGCAAGAAGATTGACCTGGCCCTGTTACAAGAGCCATATGTCTCTATGGGACGCGTGGCGGGCATTGGAAACCTGGGTGGAGACATAATTGTCCATTGTGATGGTGAGTCAAAACCCAGAACTTGTATCTATGCCAGTAACAGGATCAAGTCATTAGGACTAATAGCAAATGAGTGTTACAGAGACCTTGTGGCCGTGGAATTGAACATTCCGCTAGATGAGGGACGTAAGGAAAGAGTGGCTTTTATCTCGGCTTACATCCCAAGCGAGACAGAATTCACTCCACCAACGAAAGAACTTGAAGAAACTGTAACTAAATACAGAGGTAAGGGAACTCCTATAATTATTGGGTGCGACGCTAACTCACATCATTTGGCGTGGGGAAGTACTAACACTAATACTAAAGGAGAATTACTATTAGAATTTATAGCAGGCACCGGTCTTGAGATTATGAACATAGGTAATACAAGTACTTTTGTCACAAGATCAAGACAGGAAGTACTAGATATCACACTAGCAACTAATGATATTTCCAAATATATCAAAGAATGGAAGGTTGATCTAGAGGAATCTTTCTCGGATCATCGCAGGATAACCTTCCACATAGACAGCTATGTGGAAAAAGTAGTATTAAGGAACGCAAGGAAAACGGACTGGGAGCTATTTGCTTCATTGCTAAGCGGATGGAGACCAGATCGCAGCTCCTACTATAGCGTAGAAGAAATTGAAGAATGCGCAAAGGAACTAGAGGTAAAACTGGTGGACGCCTATAAAACAGCGTGTCCATCGAGAGAGATAAAACTGGGGAGAGGCCAACCCTGGTGGAACAAAGATCTAAAGAAGGATAAGAAGAAAGTGCGCAAAGCTCTCAGAGTCGCCCTCAAAAATGACGACGATGATAGCTGGGAAGAATATAGAAGAAAAAGAACCTCTTTCCGAAACAAGTGCAGGAAAGAAGAAAGGAAGGGCTGGCATACTTACTGTGAGGGTGTAACGGAATATCCAGAAGCGGCCCGTCTAGTAAGGGTCCTAGCCAAGGATAAAACTTGCAAACTAGGAAGTATTATGATAGATGGTGAGCTAGTTTCTGATCCGAAACTAGTACTAAGCAAAATGATGGAGACACATTTTCCAGATTGTCAAGAATCAGAACACGAAGTAAACTTGCCCACAATTGCCGACCTAAACTGGGCGGCTGTTGAGGATATTATCACCCCAGGACAACTTGAATGGAGCATTAACTCATTTGCTCCATACAAAGCAGCAGGACCTGACGGCATCTTTCCAAAGATGCTGCAGACAGCATTCGAGATTATAAAAGGAACTTTGTTAGCGCTATTCAGAGCAAGTCTAGCTAGTGGATACTTGCCGTCAAACTGGTGCAAAGTCAAGGCGGTATTTATTCCGAAGCCAGCAAAGACAACCTACCAAGAAGCAAAATCCTTTCGATGTATAAGCCTATCGTCTTTCATTCTAAAAGCTTTAGAAAAAATCATCGATGGGTACATACGATCGAAAATAGAATTGAGTACCTGGCCACTACACAATAACCAACATGCCTATATGGCGGGCAAATCTACTGAGACTGCACTTCATAATCTAGTGGTCAGGATAGAAAGATCACTTAACAACAAAGAAGTCGCACTTGGATGCTTCTTTGATATAGAAGGGGCATTCGACAAGGCGAATCGAGAAGCGATAAAAACAGCACTACACCGAGATGGTATAGATGATAAAGTACAAAGCTGGATCGTGAACATGTTAACACATAGAACGATATCAGCAAACTTAGGTGGAGAGACACTTACCATACGATCAACCAGAGGCTTTCCTCAAGGAGGATGCTTATCGCCTCTCCTATGGTGTCTACTATTAGACTCATTAATTGTTAAAATTAATGACATGAAGATCTATATGCAGGCCTACTCTGATGATGGAGTACTCCTAGTCACAGGTAGAGACCCTAATACCGTAAGGGACATCATGAGTACAGGCATTAAAAGTACATTAGCTTGGTGTCAGGATAAAGGTCTTAACCTCAACCCCTTTAAAACCAAGCTAGTGCTGTTTACCAAGCGGAGAAACTCAAACTTTACACCCATAAAGGTTAAAGGTGTTGAGTTAGAAAGTATAAAAGAAATTAAATATCTGGGGATAACTTTAGATAACACCCTAAGATTTAGGACGCATATTCAGGAACAATGCTCTAAAGCCAAAATAACTCTAATGCAATGCAGAAGAGCTGTGGGCAGAACTTGGGGCATGAAGCCGGGTGTCATTAAATGGATATATACGGCTATTATATTGCCTAGAGTTCTGTACGGAGCTATCATCTGGTGGCATAGAGCGGAAGCAAAAATAAATAGCAAAGAACTAGGAAAAGTACAAAGATTAGCAACTCTAATGATCTCAGGCGCCATCAGGACAACACCATCTGCAGCGCTGGAGGTCCTAATGGGACTGCATCCTTTGGACTTAGTAGCAAAAAAGATTGCTCTAGAACAATGGTATAGAATGAAAGTGTCTAAACAATGGAAAGGCAACTTCATGGACAAAGGACACACAGATGTAGACAAAATCTATGGAGAAAGGCTGTCGATGATAATCAGCAATAGTGATCTTATCAAGAGACAGCGCATCTTCGATAAAAAATATAGAGTACATATAGGATCAAGGGAGACATGGAAGACTGATGCCGCTCACAAAGGTAGCATCATTTGCTACACAGACGGATCAAGGCGGGAATCCACAAAGCTCAGTGGTGCTGGAGTATTTTACAGCACCATGGTAAATAAGAGTCAGACCATCAGTCTGGGCAAATTTGCAAGCATCTTCCAGGCTGAGACATATGCCATTATGGCTTGTGCCTCAAGTCTAATAGAATTATCGGACATAGGAAGCAATGACGTAATCATATATAGTGATAGTCAAGCTGCACTAAAAGCGCTTAACAGAAAGGATACCACTTCAGCCTTAGTAAGAGAATGCAAGCAAACACTGAACTCTCTGGCTGAAAGGACAACAGTTACCATTGCCTGGGTCCCTGGCCACCAAGGGAATGACGGCAATGAAAAAGCAGACGAACTAGCCAGAATGGGCGCTAGTCTTCACTTTCACGGACCAGAGCCCTGCTTACCCATTCCGCATAATATAACGAAGCGGGTAATCGAAGGTATTATACAAAGGGAGTCGAATGCAAGATGGAACAGCTCAACACAGTACAGGCAATCAAAAATGTTCCTGAAGGCATACGACAAGAAGAAAACAAAGCATCTACTGTCACAAAGCAGAACCAACATAGCACTAGTAGTAAGCATGGCAACTGGGCACTGTCTGCTCAATAGGCATCTCAAGATAATGGGAATAAAGGATGATCCTTCGTGTCCAGAGTGTGGCGAAGAGGAGACCAGCTATCACTTCTTAGCTGAGTGTCCCATGTACGCGCTGGTAAGATGGGAGATACTAGGTAAGGATAGAATTAGTAAAGCAGACCTGACGAACCTCACCATAGGGGGAATTGTTAGGTTCACGAAGGCTACAGGTAGGCTTGAGGGGGGGGCACTGTCGGGACACCAGTGAACCTGTGTCTCAATCACGGGAATTGGGTGGAATGGTTCTAATGAGGACTGACCACCCGTCTGGCCTTGACAGACGTCCCCTCTAGAAATAATAATAACGTACTCGTACTATACTGTCATAGTATATTATACGGCACTAGTAGCCAAAAAGCTACCGATACCGAGACAAAAACCGAAATCGCTGTAGGCGTGCCTCCAAAATTTGAAGAGTTCCTTCAATTTCCCCAGGATATCATCATCAGATCCCAACATGAGGACAATGGGACCACCTTGGATGAATGCCCTTTCTAATAAAATAAGAAATATCAAAATCGGACAACACTGTAAAAAGTTATGCGTGGTCATAAATAAAAAAAAAAAATATATACGTGTCGAATTGAGAACCTCCTCCGTTTTTTTTCGTCGGTTAAAAATGAAGGAAGTTCATTATTTATTTATTTTATTTATATACCGCAACAAAGTCATCAGGACAAAAAATACGTTTCATTCTGAAACCGAAGAACCATAATGATGACTCTACAATATACTATTTTAACAAATAAATAGTTTTAGAAAAGCAAAATAAGTAGGTATATAATTCGCTATTTATTTAAGCTAAGTTAAGCGTTGGTAAACGTAAACGCTAAAATAATGACGGTAATCTGTGTGAAACCAAGAATGCAAAGACATAAAATATGATTACTCCGAGCAATGATTTAGAGCGTAGCTTCGTGATAGATGCGCTGCTTCCAACGTAATGGCGTCAAAATATTGGGTAGAGCGCTAATGACGTTCTAGAGTCGTTTCTACATATCTTACAAATTAATCAAATCTGTACAACCTCCCTTTTAACTGATGTATTTAATTGTCCAGTATTCACTCGTGTTGATTCCATTTTCGTTTCAGAATCGAGAAATAAATATTAGAATTAGTTTGCGAACACTTTTGACATGTTAGGCTATTTTAATGCCTCTACCACTGCCTCGGAAAGTGGATTGGCGTCAGTAACTGCAGCATATAGGTAGATATAATCAGTACCAATAACGTCATGTCTCTCAGACCCCGACTTAGTATGCGTTGATTTTTTTGATTACTGTTTTCCCGACACAATCCTTTCAAAAAAAAGACGTGTGGCACTCGGTAAAGCTATTGCATAGAAGTTAAGCAACATCGGGCGCGGTCAGTACTTGGATGGGTGACCGCCTGGGAACACCGCGTGATGTTGGCTTTTTTGTGTGTGTAGGGGGTGTTATGTTTTTGACGTGACAACGTCTTATAATTCGATAGAGCCGGCTGCACGTACGAAAAAACATGACGTCATGCGTCGTTAGCTCGCTTTGTATGTAAGGCTTGAAGTGTAAGAGAACGCAGAACGAGCGACAAAGAAGCACAATCGGCCTTTGCGTTCGGCAGCGTTCGACGTCCGTCTATTAAATATAATTATTAAATATATTAATTTTAAATTAAAAATTAATATATTTATTATAAATTTAATATATAAATTAAAATCAATTATTTTATTAATTTAAATTAATATTTATAAAAATATACTTCAATTAAAAATTTTAATAACCAATTAAATGTTACCATTCCATCAGTATTTTCTTAAGACATTGTCACGTTCAACTATCGTCAGTAAACCGACTTTACAGACAACCAATTTTTTTTTTCGTTACGGAATTTCTGGATTCGGTCTCCACGCTCAAGGCCCGCGATAGAAGCTATGCAATAGCTTAAAAATAATTTTATAATGCCTCAACTAAAATTTAACCAGTTTTTGGTTCTATTAGATTCACATTTTCTATTGATTTTGCTTGCGTTTTATGAACTGTCTCTGTTTTTATTTCCTGAAATCGCTTCACACGAACAACTCACTTCTGCAACTGTAATACACTGCCAATGACAGCAGCATTACCTCACAAAATAACACCATACGACATAATGCTGTGAAAGTAACTCAAATAAAATAGCAGACTCAATTAATGTCATACAACGGAACATCTCACTGACTACGGATTTTCAAAAGCAAACAAAATAGAGTAAAGTAAAATGCCATATTTACAAAACGTAAATGTGTTGTTAACATACAAATAGACAATATTAGATACTTATATGTCAAAACAAAACGTTCTTAAACATTAATGGTGGTAAAGCCTAGACCTACTTCTAGTAAAAGTTTGATTGTAGTATGTCATTATTACTTGAAATATCTGTTTAGTTTTAATAAAAAAGAATCAAAACTTTTATTATTATTATCCCATTAGTAACAGTCCACTAAAGGACCAGGTCTCCTTCCTCCCAGGAGAGAGAATAAAAGGCGTACACCATAGATCCATGCTGCACAAATGTGGTTAGGCGGGCTTAGGATAATAATGTTTAATTCATTAACGATCATTATCAGATGATGATGAT
Source organism: Mycalesis mineus (assembly GCA_034621355.1). Taxonomy (NCBI): domain Eukaryota; kingdom Metazoa; phylum Arthropoda; class Insecta; order Lepidoptera; family Nymphalidae; genus Mycalesis; species Mycalesis mineus. The sequence goes on from CM067884.1 coordinate 8,924,518, forward strand.
AGTGACTGGGATCGTTAATTTAACGCACTCTTCAAGGCATGGAAGTGTAACACCATCGACTTTACGACTTATTTACGTAAATTAAAAAACAGAACAATGCAACAATTAGACGACGGGGCCGTCAAACAACAACAGAACTTTAAAAACGAAAAATATTGTACACGAATATTTGCTACTAGTAGTACTTAGTAGATAGACAGAAAGCGTAAAGAAAATGGTTTTAAAAAGTACTTTAAGCAGGCATTATGTTACATGCACTAACCAAGATAAATCTTTACAAGCTAAGTGAAGTCGTTTCAAAATTCTTCGCTCCCTAGATTTCTCTAACAATCGCTTCGTTATGAATGGACTTCCTTTTATTTAGCGCTTTTTTAAAAGTACATGCCACAGAGCAGGAAATATGTAAATTATACACTTTTCCTTTGTGATCAAAGACATTTCTTTGATTGCAAGGAATTTCATAAATGGGGTTACGGATTCACGTCACTAGTATGATGTAATATTTGGTATATTTGTAATAAAAATTCTTGGCGTACATTTTGACGGCCTTCGTAGCGTAGTGGTATGCACAGTAGATTTACCTATAAAACAGAGGTCCTGGGTTCAATTCCCGGCTGAGCCGATTAAGATTTTCTAAATTGGCCCAGGTTTAGGCTAGTCTCAAACTTACCGACAAAGACGTGCCGCCTAGCGTGTCGTGTAGAAACCGAAAGAGGTGTGGATTTCAGCCTACGTCTAATAAGCTAGCCCGTTTCAATCTTAGATTGCATCATTACTTACCATCAGGTGTGATTGCTGTCAAGAGATCTTGTAATTAATAAAAAAACATTTTGGTGGTAGGCACCTACAATCTTTACCTATCCACCGTTACCTACCTATTACATTGCGAAGCTTTTAATTGAGCGTCTACGATCGTAATATCGTTTATCATAACATATCATAAAACAAAGTCCTCCGCCACGTCAGTCTGTATGTCTATTTGTTTGCGATATACTCAAAGACTACTTAATGGATTTTCATGCGATTTTGACATGTAAATATTTTAAATTATATAAAATTTGTTAATAAGTTAAAAGTTTATGTGTAAATTGGCTTATACATGGATATTGGGAAGCGCCGTCTAGAAAACGGCAATGGCGTTTATTTATTTTTAGATAGCCTAAATAAAAAATATATAAGTATACCACAAATTTTTTTTAAGTAAATTTTTTAAGGAACATTTATTTAGTAAAGCAGTTTGTGGGTTCTAATACTTTCTTGTTTAAAGTAGAAACCTTGGCTGGCACCGACTCCTAGATATGCTTAAGTATATTAAAGCAACTAAATGATACGGTTATTTTTTACTTTTTAGTGCGTTTTGAGTCGGATCAATTTTTTGTTAAAAATTTTTATTTCTTACTTTTTAGTAATTTATCGCCACTTAACGTACTCGTACTATACTGTCATAGTATATTATAATATACTTGTAGCCAAAAAGCTACCGATACTTACACAAAAACCGAAATCGCTGCAAGTGTGCCTATAAAATTTGAAGATGACTAACATGATGACAATGGAACCATCTTGGAAGTGTTCGCTTTCTAATAAAAAAAGAATTATCAAAATAGGACAACTCTGAAAAAAGTTATGCGTGGTCATACATAAAAAAAATATACGTGTCGAATTGAGAACCTCCTCTGTATTTTTTCGTCGGTTAAAAAAGGTGTTTTTGAAAGATTGCAATACACTGTTTATGTACGAGTACAACGTATGACACTGAGTGGACTGGAAATTCGGAGAACATTTTCATTTCAGTGTTTAATTGTTAATACAGTTTCATAGACATACTCGTATGAAGTTTCACAAATGAGTGAATGGGACTCTGAGGGACAATAGATCGAGTTTGTCAGCAACTGAATAATTAATATCAAAGCTACTCAGCACTGCACTATGATACGAGAACTTTAACGTTTTATGTTTAGTTTAATTTGCTGAAAATTATTTTGGAGTGTTGACACTTTTTAATTTTGTAATTTTAATTTGGAAAATTAAATGTTGAAATAAAACTTATTTAACTTTGGGCATTTTATTAAAATAATGAACAAAAGGTAAGGTAAGTAAGGTATTTCAAAGCGGACGAGTATTAGTTCTGTTCTTATCTCTTGTAAGCAAAAACATTGTCAATTTAAAGAATGATAATTCATTTGTCTTCTGTTTTTTCGATGGCTCAACTAAAGACTATATAATCATGATGCGAGTTCCATGATTTTTGTTCACCTTAAACTATATGTGTCGTGTATAAATATTACGTATACTTTTTTTGTAAACAAAAAACGTGAAATTCGCGCCATCGTCACAGCACGCGTTTCTACTTTTATCGGCAGTACCCCAAAGACTACACCGGGTTTTTTTTAAATAGAGATGTCTTACAATGTGCATTTATTCCTATTTTCAAGACTGTAACTCTTTTGTCTAGAAACTTAGTTAATAAAACGTTACAAAATTGATTTTGGGCATAAAATAAAAAATTAGTTACGTATCTTGTTATATAGCCTTGTTGGTAGGTTGGTACAGTAGTCAGCCTAAGTGGTTTTGGATCACGAGGTCCTAGGCTCGAGTCCTGGATCAAGCTATGATTTTGTACTGAATTTTTTTTGTTCTAAGAAATTTTCAGTAAACAATTTAAGTCTGTTTTAACAAAGTTCGAAATTTTGTCGTGTTCGTCGGTTTCAGCCAAACCAATGACCGACGGTAAATCAACATCTGATAGTTGTCGTTAAAACATGAAAATTTCACCCTATCTTTGCCATCCTACATTGGAGTAACGTGGTGGATCTGAGTTCCATATCCCCTCTCCTATAACAAAGATGGTCTGATCCTATAATCAGTCTTTGATCATGATGATGATTAGTTACGTTATATTTATATTTTGTACTGAAGTGTCCAATCTGATAGGAAATGCTTCCCCAAGCGATTCTCAAGGAAATACTCGTACTTACCTATTCAAAATAACAATAATTAATTATGTTACACAAATGTTTGGTGAGGTTGAATAATAACCATCCCTTTGCTGAGCATTTCGTGGCTCCCGTGGGGTTGATGGGCAAATCCTAACGGTAATCTCCATAATAGATCTCTTAGTAGGGAGGTATATTTTGAATTCTTATATATTTCGATCCTTTATCGAATCGAATCATATCGAAGACTGATTGCAGAATGTTGAAAGTTTCATATTTTTAAACATTTTCTTCTCATGTACGTACCTTACGAAAACTTATGAATTGAAATATTTACGCGCATTATTATGTCAAAATATAAATTAATTTAATTTTTCAAAAATATTCAAAATTTGGTAATTTTAAATCCTACCCAATCCTTAATGACATAAGCGAATTTGAATTTTGAATTTTTAGTTAATTTCAAAACAATATTAAAATTATTGTGTAACGTAATTTAAATTTTAAAATTGCAATCAACAATTTCAGGAGAAAAATCGGATTTCTCGTTAACGTAAACACGTAAATCGGAATTCCGGTTTTTCTTTCGTTAAACTCTACTTGACCGTCCTTTTTTAATTCGCTGTAGCCTCAGGAAATAGGATTTTGCTATTTAAACAAACCCAAACACTCACGTCCCGAGCGTGTGACAGACATTTTCTAGGCCAATGTGTTGATTCAATTGCATCATCACTTTCTATTTTGTTTTGCCTGAGGTTACGATCCAATTAAGTTTATCAAAGTACTAAATAATACAATGGTTTTAAAATGAAACATAATGTGATATCAATTTATTTTAATTGTTACCTATGTACTTAAAATTAAAATCGCAATTAGGTAAGTAAAACTATGATCCAAAATAGAGTTATAAATGTTTGTTATATATTTTTTTTTTCATATATTTTGATTGCAAAATAACTAAATATATGTACACCTATGAAATTGGCACACATATTTAGAAGCTAATCTAGACTAATTACATACACAATTTATGCATTTTGTTCGATAAGCTCCTTTTTTGAAGTCGATTAAATATAGCAGTTAGTTTAATGAGAGGAGAAAAATTGAATTAGATCTTTCATATTAATGATTCGTAGCTTATAGTATATTTCGATTAAATATTCGGTTAATTTTTTACATGTATACATAAGAGTGCGATTATAATAAATTACTAGCAGTTGCCTGCGACTTCGTCCGCGTGAAGACCACTTGCCTTCTATTTTTATGTGACAGACTTTCATACAAATTTTCTTACCTATTGTTTTCTCTATGTCTGCCTCTGACAACACTGGATTCATTCAATGTTTCCGGCAAGACGTTTCGTTTGACAAATGATGTTTGAAGTGTTGATTGGCGAGACGTATCTAAGATAGCGACTGCAGTTTGTTTTTATAGCAACTATGGCTTGTTTGTCAGAATCATTAGAATTTAACGAAATTCTTCTTAATCCGAATTTTACGGATATATGTTGTCGACTGGAAATCAATATTTTTATGTTTTGTTATTCATCTAAGGTTTCGATCGAGTCTTGACGAAATTATTAATATAGATATGTAACAACATTAATTTACCAAGTCTTTGGTTTGCTTTGGTTAGATATTCACAGTGCAGTTGACTAAATACTGACTTGACCGGATAAGCCAATAGAATAAATAAGCTGTGTCTATTTAAGTTCAATATTTGTAGCAGTCAGCTTTGCGTTCACTACATCCCTGGAGGCTGCATCCCAAATCTAAAGGGATCCCTGTCGTCGGAGATAGATTCTGAATTATTATTAGATCATATCTACTCAAGAATTTTATTGAAAATAAATTGGAATTGGACATTTATTACTTTCCATCTGCTTGGCTCGGTCGCGATAGCGTACCGCGAAACAATTGAGTTTGTGAAACAAGTCAATAAGTTAGAGGATAATTACTTAGCCCCGTGCTTCAGGAAGCACGTCCCTAAAAATATAATTTCTATCGGGTACGCTTATTAAAGCTAGACTACTCTATTACTGAAATTATGAAGTTGCGATTGTTTGTTTTAACTCACGACTTAAGTAGTGTTATGGGTCTTAGTAGGTACGTTGAACAGCTGCTAAGAGATATGCAAGGATTGTAGGCAAGTAGAAGGGCGTGGTCTTTGCCTACCTCTATTGCAATAAGACGTGATGGTATGTATGTATGTTTGTACAACTTGCTTAGTACATTTTTTTCATTTTGGAGTTAGATACATCAAATAAAATATTTTTAAAAACATTTATTTTAAACAACCTTTAGTCCTTTATAGTATTGTGTAGGTTAAAAATGTTCTTTTTTCATTAATTCTAATGTGATTTTTGAACTTCCGTAAATGGGCTTGGTAATTAATTAATTCAAATCGCAATTTGCACTGTATGGTATTATGACTACATACAGTGGTGTTTATTAATTTCCCTTCGCCTTTTCTTTTCTATCCATATCTATATGTGATGGCATTTATTAATATTATTAATTAAATTTTGTCATTATTTGTTTATCTATTTATTTACTTTCTTTATTTTGTGTGGTATTTTCATTTTTATTTGGTTTTTCAGACCATCTTCATATTCTTCAAAATTAATGATAGACAGGTTAGTAAATAGTAGTGGATAGATTCACCTACCTATTAAAAAGACTTCGAGCGACAGTATCAGAGGCAGCTGCAACAATTGCCTATCATGCTTATGTATGATCAACATTGAGATATGGCTTAATTATATGGGGAAATTCCGTTGATGCAATAAAAGTGTTTAGAGCACAAAAAAGGTGTTTACGTAGTCTATGTGGCGCAGGTTTTCTAGACAGTTGTCAACCATTATTTAGAAAAGAAAGGATTCTACCACTACCAGCTTTGTACATACTTGAAGTGTGCATTTTTGTCAAAAAAAATTTTAATTTATTCCCACTTAAAAATAGTGCCAGAAAGAATAGACAAAAGTACAAGCTGGAAGTGCCGTTTCAAAATATTCATGTTTATAAAAATAATGTGTACTGCATGGTCTGCATGGCCATAAAAATATATAACTACTTGCCAGACAGGATCAAAGATTTGACTTTTACTAAATTCAAAAATTATATTTTTAATAAACTTATTAATGCGAACATTTATGACTAATAATAATAACACTAATGACATGCTATTTTTAAGGCCTTATTTTAATATTAGCATAAATTTTCTTATATTTGTGTTTAATGTACTGTATGAATTATTTTGTAATATATCTCTTAATTTTGAAATATTTTGCACGCCTTTATGGTAAAACATGCTTGGTTCTATAATTACGCATAAATGTTACCGATTTGTACCCATGTTTATGGCAAATAAATGATTATTATTATTAAATAAAATAAAATTGGATTAGTTACACTAGCTACAGCACCCTAGCGGTTATAGCAATCTATATGAGATTTAGGTCAGACTGGAAATTTCACTTCGTGCCCCGATTTTTCCACGGGGCTATCACGCACTAGGTACTAGTAACAAAAAATACATTTTTCTTAATGTTCTTACCATCACAAGATCGTTTTGGTCTAATGACAGACCATCTCAATATATGTTTCGAGGAGAACGAACGAAAAAGTAAAGGTCAGGTACATTGGCATTTTATTTACATAGGTATACTACTTACCTATCAAAGACTCATTGGTTCCACACAACCAGTAGCCTTATTCTGTAACTATGTTTTTATTAGTTGACATTGTAAGTTATTATCGGATTGGTCTCTACCCCTCTATGTATACAACTAGCAGATGCCCGTGACGTCGTCCGCGTGGAAACTATTAACCCTGACATTCTTATTAAACCATAGAAGACACTTTAATTTCGTTCAACTTGCTTAGGTACTATATAATTTTGTTGTACTTAATAAACATGAGCTACCTGAAAATCGGTCTATTAGATTTTGAATAAGGGTTGAACAACCAAATACCTACATTCTTTTTCCTTAAGATTTCATTATTACCCGACTGCATCAGAAGGTGGGTAATGTTTTTCGAATCACACACACGTTCGTTTTTCTCAGAGGTATTCAACAACATGAAATCCCTTATGTTCATCTACCACTGCTGCAATAAAAATTCTTCGGCTGTTAAGAGATGAAACGCTAAAATCTTTTGGTTAAGAAATGATTTTTTACTACTACGGTTTCCTTCCATCTTGATCGAACAATTTGATTAGGTATTTAATATATATAGGTTTTATTAAACAATGTAGTTTCTAAAGTTAAAATAAATTGAAATAGTATTTCAAAACCAAATTCAAGCCGTTAGAAAACCTATTTGCAGAGTAAAACGGAAAACTTATTTAACTGAAAAGTGACCGCAAAGTCAATAGGTAGTTAAGTAGATAGTAAATATTTTCAATCGTATTAAAACTTTGTTCACATTGAAATAGCGATATATTTTAAAATATTGTGCCGTCGTATTTGTGCGTAGGAGACTAAACTATGGTAAAACAATTATAATTCCTTTATAGTTTATAGTTGACCTACATCCTTAGAAAGACGAAAACTGCCTTTAAGTTTATCACCTCATAGTTTCAGATATTCCGTGAATGTGGGTATGACGTTTATACAGTTTAAGTTTATACAGTGCAACATTTACTCGTAAATTACTTTAAAATTACTATACTGGAGTTTAAATCAAAATTCAAATTCATTAGGACCAGATTAATAGCTATCTTTTTTATTGCATGTTGAGTTTATTAAGTATATTTACCTATTATTTAAATATTTAGTTAGTTCGCTTCCATTTTAGATTGCATCATCACTCGCCATCATGTGAGATTGCAGTCAAGGGCTAACTTGTAATGAATAGAAAAAAATAATAATTTGGTTTACTTTTTTTTTAGTTTTTCGATGAATTTAAATTTAGTGCTTTTCCGATACATATTATTATTTGATACCTTTCTTACCTTTGATTTACCAAATGCACTGGTACAGAAAAATAAGAATTTAATTTTATCAAGATTTAATTTAATTGATGAAGTTAATATTGTAGAAATTAACTTAATACTGCAAGGCTATCGTTGCAAAGAGAAAGAAGTTCTAACAAGTTTAAAATAGGCACTTGTACCTGCTTGGAGAGGGATAATTACTTAAGTTTTTAATCGGTGCGCTTTGTCGCCTCACAGTAGTCATCGTCGGCTAAGTTTAGCGATGATTACCCAAATAGTCTAGAATCCGAGACTTGGTCGCTAACTATAATGAGCTCTATAAGAAGTCTTTCAGCGTGTTAAAGAGCGAGTAGGTAAGCTCGTAGTTGCGTGATCGAATCAAAAATTAGGAGACCCGCAGAGGAACCTAAGGTACATAGCTTAACGAGTCGCAAAAATGAAGAAGCAATGCAATAGGGGCACATAGTTCGTAGAGCCGGATGGATAGGACGTCCTAAAGTGTTGGAATGAGAACTTATTTACAGTTTCTGCAACTTACTTGAGATTAGTTAGCCAAGATTTGGTATTACATAGTTTAGTCTCGTAATTTATAGTAGACTACAGATAAAAGTGTTTTTAATTACGTACAGTAATGGTTACATTTAACAATTTGTTATTGCCGCGGATTCAATTGCACCAAATTTTTTTCAATCCTTCCGATACAGTGGTTTTTCTCGGAAGTTCTCAACGTTTTATTGTCTAGTCCTGAAAATGTCTACGCAATTTCAGGACAATCATAGGCAATGTAGTTCTATCTTAAACGCGTAACAAACAATTATAGTTTAGAAGAATTGCATTGCATTGTTTATTGCGTAAATATTAAAAGCGCCAAATCAATCTCGGGATTTCCCCAAGAGGCTTGCCCTGATCTAGGTGTTTAGATATTGTACCAATAAAGGAAAGAGGTTACAGATAGATGGCTACTGAATTATTACAGTACTCAAGAGTTTTTATTATAGTTGTGTTGGTATAAGTGCGGTGGTAATATGCGGAACAACAAATATAATGTGATTTAGTGCGGAAATGCCGAATGTAGAAGACAGGCCAAGATTTAGCTAGTGATAACTCATGTACGTACGTTTGAAAACGTATTATTTTTTCATAAATATAACTGGCTAAAATATTTTATACTCGTAATTCTTTTGATGAAAAATTATAGATAATTTTGAATACATGTATGACCACGCATAACTTTTTACAGAGTTGTCCGATTTTGATAATTTTTTTTTTATTAATTTTGGAGGACAAATTATAATTTTGATTAGCTTTTTAGTGCCGTATAATATACTATGACAGTATAGTACGAGTACCTGGCACCGACTTCATAGATATGCTTTTTATGCATTAGGACATGAATAATGCACTTAATAGATTTTATTTCCGCTTTTTCTCTATAAGATAAAACAATGAGTTTAAATGTTATATTTTTATTTATTTTTAGAAAATAATATATACCGTAACAAGGTTAATTGGTAGGTATTTCATGTGACTCAAGTTACGGGAGTGTTGTGACCGTTATATGTCTTGTTAAGGTTAGCGTGGTGGCTATTTGGTATAATGTATTTTTTTAGTTACTTTTTTATACGAGGTTTTTGTAGATCATTCCTATGTGATCATATAAGAAATATTATTTACTCCCAAAATATTAAAATTACGAATGTTACTTGGATTTTTTAAAATAATATTACGTTATATTTTTTGATCACTTAAAGTGCAGGCGTGACTGAAATATATGTGAAAACGGGAACCGACTCTTGCTTCACTATTAAAAAAAAAACGAAATTTTAGAATTATGGGAATTACTCATAAACACGTTTATTTGTTATATTTTTTGTATTTTAATTTGCTGCTTTAATATTACGATTTTATTATTTTTTCCCTTATCATGTTGTTCAAAGCCTAAATAAAACATTTTAGCAAAAAAATTTAACCAACTCAAAACGCACTAAAAAGAAAAGAATAACTGCGTTATTTAGATATTTTAATTTACTTAAACATATCTATGAAGTCAGTGCCAGTCAAGTTTAAGGAATACTTATTTAACGTAGTAAAGCAATTTGTGGGTTCTAGGTAACGTTCTTTAAGTAGATAAAAACCTTGGCTGACTGATAAAAACCGAAATAGCTGCAAGTGTGTCTATAAAATTTTAAGAGTTCCTACGATTTTCCCAGGATATCATGATCAGATGCTAATATGATGACTATGGGACCATTTTGGAAGTGTGCCTTTTCTAATAAAAAAAGAATTATCAAAATCGGATGACTCCATAAAAAGTTATGCGTGGTCATACATAAAAAACAAACAAAAAATATACGTGTTGAATTGAGAAACTCCTCCGTTTTTTTTCGTCATATGTAAAAAACATAAAAGGATTTTAGTGCAGGTACCTAGGTATACTTATAGTAATTAATGTCTTGAGAGTCAATTATTATCTGTATATTAATAACTAAAATTATTAATAACTTAACAGTAGTTGTAAAGCGCAATTCCATTCGGGAAACTGAAGGAAGACATAATACGAATGGGACAGCTTTATAATTAAGATAAGTCGCCAAACGCAAACCGCATGTCAAAAACATGTTTTAAGACTATTATCCGTTGGATTGGGCCGCTGTGATAAGCATTTTGATAACAAGTTTATAATACGAGACAAACTTATTTCAGAGTCTAGATCTTTATTCAGTTTTGATAAATTAGTACAAAAAATAGGGTCAATGTCAAAATGAGAAAAATCTGGAATCTTCTTTAATTCAAAATTCAAATTCAAATTCGTTTATTTCAAGTAGGCTTATTACAAGCACTTTTGAAACGTCAAATTTTTTTTGCGTGGAGTGCTTTTTAAGATATTATCAAAATGATAATCACTCTACTCATATCTGTCATTAAATATTTATAACTATATTGACACCATGCACCTCACGCTTTTTTTAAAATAAAATAATTTTTTTTTATTTGCACTATTATTAATTTATAGTTAATGAAATTTTTAACACTATTCTTAATTTAAATTTATTAAAATTTATTTGTTTTTTTAAACTATTATTTTTATAATATTATCAATTTTACAATATTAAGTGTGTTGTTACATAAAGTTATTTATTTTACTTCCTGTGTGAAGTTGAAAGCCGATCCAATTGTCTTTGAACATCTTTGTCATTTAAAAATTCATCGATAGTATAATAACCCTGACTCAGTAGGTGAGTTTTAATACATTTTTTAAACTTATGCAATGGCAGATCTAAAACTGAATTGGGCATCTTGTTGTAGAAGAGTACATCCAATCCTACGAAAGATTTTTGTACTTTTCGGAGGCGATAAGCTGATATGACTAACTTATGTCAATTTCTAGGACTTTAAATCTGTTTATTTAAGTTGCTCCAAAAATTAAAAAAGATGTCGTAAATTTACAGATATGGTGATCATAATTCTTAACGTCTATTTTTATAGCCCATTAGAGGCATCGTCTTTTCCATACGAAAGTCAATTTAGTGCTTTAAAACCTACCTGCTTCAGAGTGGATTAGTGGGCGTAGATTGATAATGTTTGATTTTATAGCGGAATTTAACCGATATTAATCATCAGGAACGTACTCACTGAATTACAAAGGTTCGATCTCTATTAAGCCATCAACGTCTTAACTCCGGTCTCCTGAGAAATTTCCTAGAAGAAGGAAAATTCCCAAAATTTATGGCTATATAGTCGTATGGCTGAGGAGTTAATTTACAGACGTATATGTATGATACTTTTTTTATTTGATGGCAAGTAAGCGATAGAGTTATATTATACCTATAAAGTGACGGTGCAGTCACGTGGAAGATACGAGTGGCAGTTTACCAAATCTACTCGTGTATCGTTTTCTATGCGGTATCGTTGTGGCGGTACGTACAAGTAGGTACTTTATATTACGACCTTTTGTTGGAATGCTGGTAGTAGTGAACAAGATTTTCAGGATCTCATTTGTTGTATGTTTTACACCTTAAAAGCTCTAGTTTGAATGACATTTCATATTGTACCGAAGTTTCTTTAAAATTTTAGGTTAGGCTGAAAAAAGTGTATTAAAACCATTTTCTGACAATTTCGGTTGGACCTGGAAGGTTGAGTGGTAGGGTTCTTGTCGGCGAGTGAGCTTGCGAGCTTTGTCCGTTCCCACCGTGGGTCCCATTTAGTTTTGTATGCCTATTCGCCATGAAGTTGAGGTTTAAACTAATTAAAAAAAAAACAAACAAACTAATAAAATTAAATTCGAATGATATAGTAAAATTAGAATGGTAATATTTTATTTTTTATGGATTGATGTTGAATTTCCTATGGTTGATGTTTTATCGCATGTAAATTTTTTCTTAATTTACGATCCTGATTAAAAGTCAAACTCATTAGAAAACGCTTTGTATTTTCAATACTTTCAGTGGTTGTAGGTATAATTAAAATATTTGCCATTACAATTATCTTTGCAAGTACCGTTGTACCTATTTGTAGTTACGAATAACTATGTTCTTACCTTAACACAATGTACAGAGAAAATTTAGTCAACATTTGAAGCCCACTACGTTCCAACAATACACGTTGGAAAGGTTTGGATGATAATGTTAAACTCTGTAATTATTACAATCTCATGATAATGATCAGGACCAAAGACTTGAAGTACTCTCTATTGAAGTAATAACAAAAGTAGGTAAGCTTTCCATCTCTGGACTGAAAGAAAAGCTCAATATTTCATAGTTTGACCTACCACTTAAACCTAGGACCTTATTGTTTCAAAGCCATACACGATCACCACTGGACCAGCGTGTCATTTTAATCTTTTTTTTTATCGACTACAAGATGGCCCTTGACTGCATTCACACCTGATGTTAAGTGATGATGCAATCAAAGATGGAAGCGAGCTAAATTGTTAGGAGTAGCCCTATCGGTTTTTACACGACATCGTACCGGAACGCTAAATGGCTTGGCGGTACATCTTTGTCGGTAGGGTGATAACTAGCGACGGCGAAAGCCTCCCACCAGCCAGACCAAGACAAATTAAGAAAATCTCGAACTGCCCCGCCGGGAATCGAACCCAGGACCTCCGTCTTATAAATCCACCGCGCATAAAACTGCGCCACTGAGGTCGTCAAAATCTGCTGCTAAGAATCAAATCTAGGCTATCGCTCAATAGTATAAAGTGCGTAAATACTTGCGCTAAAAGTCATCAAACTTAAACACTGATGAATGTTTAATTACAATCCAGATATTTCAGTACAATTATTATTGCCCTGATGAAATCGCTTATAAAATGCACGATGCAAAACGCAGCTGCCGCTCACGATTACAGCGCGTAAATCTGTCATCACAACTTATTACCCATTGGTGCATTCACTGGATATTATTTATAATAACTACATATTTTATTACTTAGAGTTGCTTAAGTGAGTAAGTTTTAAACGTTGGGCCATGATGTGTTGGCTAGTAACTTACTTACTTACTACAGCGTCAGGCATCTCTCCTTGTAGTACAGGGTGTATGAGGCATATACTCGTCGCCACCTTGCTGCTCCTATGCGGGTTGGTGGGCTTATGGTGATGAATAAGGTGATGAATTATTTAACGATAATATTAGCTGATAGTGACTGGAATAAACTGTTTTACGTCCTCTCCGATGTATAGAAAAGTAACACCACTAAACATCCTTATCCGCACTTAGATATTTTAATGAAAATTTCTATATAAATAATTTTATTGCCTAACCTAGGACCTTGTAATTTGAAGTTACATTGGCGTGGTCCACTACCAACGAGGCAGTCTAGAATCTCTAGTAGTATTGGCTAGATCAGAGATCAAATTATTTTGGGACACTACAAAAAGCTCACAACACCAACCCCAATTTTGTTCTTTATTTTACTTTCTAATATAAACGTTTAGTTTATATATCGACAGTGATTTTTTGTTTTCATACATACGTAGCGTGCAGCCTGTTTCCTAGACAGGTAGGCGGATAGAAACAATGGATTGCCACTTGAACTAGTTTGTCGAAAGGGGCTCGAATTTTAAACTTCACCAACCTCAACTATCTTCTCTTTATTTTTATTTTTCTCAATCAATCAGCATTTATTATTTTCCTGAGAAATCGATATCGATTTCTGAGTATCGATATCGACCACCTTGGGTATACTTGAGATATATATTGAGTTGTAGTAGGAGATTGTAGAATCTATATACGTTATTGTCACAATATATTGTAATGACAACTGGATCTAATTCTCGACTGTTCCCCTAGATTCTGAAAATTAAATTATGCTAACTAAGTTCTAGCAATTTTGGGAATAGAAATGTGTGGGCAAACTAACGCCACAATTTAGAACTGCTTTGAGACTTGCGTAACTTACGGTTTTTTAGCAAAGTAAAAGCATGCATTTACTTTTTATACTTGATTCCGACGCATCTAGCGAGAGCGGATTTGCTTTGTACGTTACGGGTCGTAGATCTCGGGTTAACACTTAACAGCAGCTAGGCGAGATTAAAAATACGTTTTATGTTTGAGAAGTAAGTTTAGAAAAAGGCTAACATAAAAAGCTTAACATAGGCTTGGTTTACACATGCCACGTGTAATCTAAGTACTTGGGTAATATGTACTAACTACTTGGGCTTTAGAGCCTTGCAGTATAATGTGCCTATATGTTGTGATTTTTGTACAGAATTTTTTAATTACATTTTAACTAAATTTTTTAATTACAACTACAATTTTTCGCAAAAAGGTTTAGTTAAGGAGGTTTTTTAATAATATAACGGTAGTATAATACATAAAAATGTATGTTTTAAAATCAAAGTATTGTATAAAAAAATCTTTTTTGAAGAAGGAGGAAGGACGTAACGCTGGACGCTGGACGTAAGACAATATATAAATATATTAAAAAAAGTTGTCAAATACTTGATTAAATTATTTGTAAAATCCCAATCTTTATATATTATTTTTACAAAAATAAGATTTTATGAAATAGTAGTAGGTATGTGTTATCGTTCCATGTGCCTACAATATTGGTTTTCATTGAACACGAATAATAAATGTTTATGGTTGTATGTCGGTTGTAACAAATTAATGTTTCGTAATGTAAGCCTACCTTTATGCAATAGAAAGGGTCGAAATTAATCGTTGCCATTCATCTCAGTTTTTCTTTTGTTATTTTCTTTTTAGACCACGTATGGAAGAAACAACATATTTTTTTATCCTCTTGTAATATCTCTTTTTGTGTTTTACGTCATAGTTGGATATATTTATACATGAGTAGGTACATAATAGTTGATTTAGTAAGCCAATAGTTATTTGTGAAATTCATAATTTTTCTATATTTCTTACGTTCTTTTATTGTATTGCAATAGTTGAAGACTAAACAGAAGTTTCACGTGATGTTACTCGTAAGTGCAGGAAAAACATGGTTAATTTATTATGCGTTGTCTTGCCCTATAGATATTATGCCCGTAGTTGTGGCAAGAATACCTTTCAGATTTGTAACACAGCGATGTTGTTGGCGGCAAGAATATTCACAGCCGTAGTAGGTACCAAAAGTACATATTTATACAAAGAAATCTAATACTATTTTCAAAATAAAATTCTCAAATCTGACCGTAATATCAAAATTCCTTAATCAGCAGAAATTAAACAAGTCCCAAGCTAAAAGCAGGAAAGAGATGAAAGTTAAATAGCTGACAGGAATGCAACAAAAATAAAAGCGTAATTAAAAATAATATTTACTGAGATAGCAGCTTGCACTTGACAAGTTTTTGTAATTAGTCAAGTATTGACGTCGATTGCAAGTTTATTTGCAATATCATAGGCAAGTGCAGGTCTATAGTGGCACGCCCGGTTGATTTATAGCTGTTTGCCAGCCATAATAAATCAGTTTTATTGACTGAATCTAGCTCTTGTTCGAGTTATCCGGGAACCTTTTAGTGTACGAATAGCTTTAAACTTTAAACTATACGAGCTTTATTGCGGTTGGCGCTGTAAAGGCATATTTTGAATGTTTAGCTTTAGTTACGTAACTATAGCCTTTATATGAGAATATTTGACATAATAAATTCTAATTATATTAGGCTATATTCTACGTTGTATTATAAATTTTTGTTATTATTATGTGTGACTTAGGTTTAATATAATACATAGATTTGGTCGTTAATAAAAACTTGTCTACGTTTTTAAAGGTCTTAATAAATTTTATAGTATTAACTGCAATTAAATAATTCTTATTTTATTCATGATTTGAAATTTCATCATTTTTATGAGGTTGTGAATTGATTTTCCTGGATTTTCATTCTTCTTCTATTCTTCCTGAAACTTTCTGTAACCTCCCTGGTCCAAAAATATATATATTATCTACAGCTTTATCGGCTTATGTTCTAGGTTTTAGTTATATGGACATATTGGGCCTTTTTTTTCTTGGGAAAACAGTTTGAGTTGAGATGTTAATTGTTATGTAATGGTCGACCCCGTATTATCACTGCTAGATAGTGATCGGTTGACGGTGCCAATCAAAATTGGAGCAACGTGGTGGACTGTACTATGGAGAGAGTTCTTTTTTTCACTGGAAAATGCATTTACTCGTACATATGTCGGTATGTAGGAGGATGATAGAGTAGCTGCCAGAGTATGCACAAAATCAAACTACGCGCTTGTCGGTCCACTACGTCTACTGTCATCTATAGTCGGCTCACGATCACGATTCGCATGATGTGATCTCGTGGAGGGAAAACGACATAATTATGGTCGTACTTCGCCACTTTAGTTAGTCGTACTAACACAACGAATGAGATTGATAGATTATTTTACATTGTGCGCTATTGGGCGACCGTAGCCCTCGCCTTGTTGTCCGTGAATCTGTATCCTGGTACACAATGGTACGAGCTTTGTGAAATAAAATAAAAAGTTAGAAGTTTTTTTAAACATAGCATTAGTTTGTTAAGGTCACGATATTGGTGCTAGTTTGCTTTATATTATTTCTTTACGTATTAGTACGAGAGAAGCAAAACACAGCAAAATGTTTTTTGTTTGTTTGTTTTTAACGCTACTTTTAAAATTACTGAACTATCATGTAACTTTATACATGTCTTAGTACTAGCTAAGCATAGAACAAAACTATTTTATAGAGACTTTTAACTTCTGTTATATAAAGTTTTTCCAATGCCATCGAAGTTAAGCCAAGTTAAAATAACATATTCAATGCGATAATAGACCGCGCGAAACGACTAGTTCGCTCTGAATACGAGGCACATGACTGTGTATAGTATTAATTTATTCTGGAGCACAAAATCAGTTCTCATCAGGATTAATATGCCTGCACAGTACCTAAACCATGTTAAAACTTCAAGGCGTACTAGAAGTTTGGTGGTACTATTAACGAATTCTATGCAGTCAGTTAATATTAATAAGACGTTGTTAGTATTGTTTTATGGCTAGTCATAGAAATTTCAGTGCATACATAACATTACGCCTCATTCCCATAGCGGTAGGCAGAGACCACGTCCTTCCACTTGCCACGATCTTTACATATCTTTCTCGCTTCTTCCAAGTTATTTTAAACCTTTCAGTACTTCGGCTTAGGGTACTTCTGACTTGGTCTTTAATCAGTATGTCCTGGATTTGATTGAGGAATGTTCGCCTTGGTTTTCCCCTTCTAACATTCCTATTCACTATCGCCTTATAAATAAATCCCTTTTTTTAGTCTCCTTTCATTCATTCTCTCTACATGACCAAATCATCTCAGCATTTCTTTCCAGATTTTAGTCACTGCATATTCTTTTATACCAGTATGGTATTACACTATTCTTAATTCTGTCACCCAGTTTTTTCAATACGTGTCTTGTTAATATTTCTATGTCTATAGTAGATTGCTCGACTCTATAAATACTCGCATCTACAAGTATTATAGTTGAGATCCGACAAACATTATAATCATGACAAAGCTGTTGACTTTATTTATTCACCGTTCGCTTGTTCGGGAGTAAATATTTATTTGCTGAACAAAGTCGAGATGGAATTTGTGAACTAATCCGAAAGTTTGATTTGGAGCGCGTGAGATACGGAATTGTCGAATTCTCTATTTACGCATTAGATACGCGCCCACAAGTTTAGCTTTATGTTCAGTCTGCGAGCTATAATACAATGAAAGTTTTAATCGTTTTAAACCTTTTGTATTTCAGATAAAACATGTATAACACAGTGAATTATTTTCATGCAAGCCGTAAAGTCGCCCAGATAATACTTTTACTATGGCAGTGAAACGTTTCGCCTTTTTTAAATATAAACTAACAGATTTAAAAATGAAATCTCCAAATTGTTTTAATTTACGTAAAGCATTTTATTATTTTTCGCCTAAATTATCCAAAAATTGCAACAATTCAACAACAAATTGAATCCAGCGAAACAATGCCGTGTTGTTATAAAACATTTCAGGTGTATTCAACTGGGGCAGAAAAACTGTTTCCTGCAGACCGCCCACCTCCCTGACAGCTGTGGGCTTATTGTTACAGGGAGGGGAGTGCTCAAAGACATCTTTATAAATAACGTTTTATTGAGTTTTCGATTTAAATCTGGAATAGTCATGTCATGTCATTTCTTTCCTCATTGAACTGTCTCATTGGTCCAGTGCTTAAAGTAAGTGCTGGAAAAAGCTATAAAATATAAAGCTTTTCTTTCGTCAAAAGCTCTCTGCAAAAAATCTTAGCGGAGTAGGGAAGTTGGTTCTGTTACACCCCCTAGGACAGCACAACCATCGGTTCCATTCATTATCATTCATTTAATTCATTTTCATTATTAACAATATTTACTCTGTGGATGATGTCGGGAATAAGTTTGTAAAAAATAAACACTAGGTATGACTTCAGTTCATAAGTGGCTTGTTAGTAGAAAATTGTTGGGTCTCTACACTCATTTGAATACAATATTGAATACCTATAGAACCAAATTTAATGAAAGTTATTTTTTTTATCGACTACAAGTTAGCCCTTGACTGCTATCACACCTGATGTTAAGTGATGATGCAATCTAAGATGGAAGCGGGCTAATTTGTTAGGAGTAGGATGAAATACACACCCCTTTCGGTTTCTACACGACATTGTACCGGAACGCTAAATCGCTTGGCGGTACGTCTTTGTCGGTAGGGTGGTAACTAGCCACGGCGAAAGCCTCCCACCAGCCAGATCAAGACAAATTAAGAAAAATCTCAATCTGCCCCGCCGGGAATCGAACCCAGGACCTCCATATTATAAATCCACCGCGCATACCACTGCGCCACGGAGGTCGTCAAAACTCAAAGATCCTTACATTTTAATTCACGTATTTTTCAATTTACAATTTTTTTCTACATTTCCGAACCAGACGCTGTTACCTGCAGAATAAAATTCATAATGTCGGCCAGTGTGTCGTTTTAATATCGCATCCATAAATCGGAGGTTTTATTGGAGTTTTATTTAACCTTTTTGTGGGCGAAGTCAAATTCAAGCCGGTCCTATTTTATTTGGCTCACCCCTATCTGTGGAGCCATTAGCCATTTTGGGCACTATATATAACTTGGCGTGGAACACAACACTGTATCATTCGTCTCGTTATTTGTTTAGGCTCTAGCAAAAAGAAAGTTTGGCAATTCGATAAAACATTACTCGTATCAACGCTGGGGATCGCCACTTGTTGAAAGCCAGGTGCCTGCTTTATTTGCTGTCAAACTTTTTGGATTATTTGTTAATGGATTTTTCGAATGTCTACATGAGACAGATTATTTGAATGTTTGTATGGGATACGAGAATATTTGCTTAACTGAAAGATTGTTAATTGTAATGAAATTATTTAATTATCCTAATCTGTTGTACGTAAATAATCAATACATTATACATATTTTTCCTAATGCAAAATTATTGCCAATTTACCAAAGAGTAGTTATGACTATGACTACTTTAATATTATGATTTTGATTATTGTTTTTAAGAAGCATATTAAGATCACTACTGGTCTTCAATGGTCTCCGAAAAATGAAATTCTGTAAATCATTTGAACACCTAATTATGCATTATATTCTATGGTAGGTATACATAATATAATTTTTTAATGAATTATAAGAATAATTTCTTCTCAATTGAGGCACTAGAATACAAAGGATTATTGTATTATGAAAAAATACCTAAGTACTCTTGGATGAATTTTAATCAATAGGTAGCTAGATTATTTGATTGCCTAATTTGAATGCCTGATAGATATAATTTCCAATGAATAAATTTGGAAAGAGGCAATTACGAATTTTAAAGACCATGGTTTTTTACGAATACTAATTATCATCTACTGATATTTTAAGGTAAGGGTGAAGATAGATATTTTAATGGTCCATATTTGGAGAGCTACAATATTTCAAACATTCTTTAATCCTGTACTCAAAATGGATTAACGATGTTCATTCGCTTGAAGACGCTTAATCTCTAACATAGTTTTAGTTTTCTGCAATTTCTAAAAGCTATTTCATAAATACTATGAGTATTATGTATTGTACTTGAAATAACTGTAATATTGTACTGGAACTAAGGTTGAAAATAGGATTTGCGCGTAATCATTATACCTATATGCTAATTTCAAAATATAACTTTTGGCGAACTCCGTGGCGCAGTGGTATGCGCGGTGGATTTATAAGACGGAGGTCCTGGGTTCGATTCCCAGCGGGGCAGATTGAGATTTTTCTTAATTTGTCTCGGTCTGGCTGGTGGGAGGCTTTCGCCGTGGCTAGTTACCACCCTAACGACAAAGACGTATCGCAAAGCGATTTAGCGTTTCGGTACGATGTCGTGTAGAAACCGAAAGGGATGTGGATTTCTTCCTTCTAATAAGTTAACCCGCTTCCATCTTAGATTGCATCATCACTTAACATCAGGTGGTAGACTATACTCTACACTACTTACCGATGGGCTTTATTTTTGAAGTGCTTGTATTCAAGCCTAATTTTAATAGGTATATTATTATTAAACATATAAAATTGATTTAATATTCATAGATTAAAGTGAATTAGTTAACAGTATTTTTTTAATTCGTGGTCAAATATCAGCAAGTATGACAAGTGTATAGAGGGATTTTATTTATTATAGCATCAATATCTTCTGGTTGGAGACAGCACGTACGCAATCGGAAGTTGTCTTTACCATCAAATGGAACAAAGGAATGAAAGAAACGTACTCATACTTCGAACATATGACTTTGAATTCAATTCTTTTTTGCTTTAAATTATGATACACACATTTATCAAATTAAAATAATAAACAAAAGAAACATAATGTTATATAAACACACTAATATAACAATAGGTTGTGCATGTATGTTTGTTTTACACCGCAGGCTGAAATTTGGATTGGACAGATTCCATGGGAACTTCACGAGTGAAACATCGCTAGTATCTACTGAATGTTTATAACTTTACTTGGGTGGCAAATGCAGGCTGCAATTTATAAATTTTATATTTAGAAGATTCATTCCTTATAAAAACAAAATTTTAAATCTTTATATAACTATTTATAAAATCAATACGGTCAAATCGTGGATACGTAAATCCAGGGTTTCATCTTATTACAGTTTGACCTTTTTACAATCTTAAAAAGGGTTTTAAATTGCTTCAACTCAACTGTTTTAAACAAGTATGACTTCGGCTTAGTTTAGTTTCTGAAATATGCATAAGATTTTATTTTTTATCTTTAAATCCGATCGAATGATAATGAAAATGAAAAATAAAAAATGCGCTCATTTGATGCGAAATAAAGTTTTTAGAAAGGTTTACTAGTAGGGTAGGCAGTGCGTTTTTGCATTTATAAAGTGCACGCCACTTTGTATTGATAATCAAAAACAACATTAAATAATATTGGGCTTCAGTTTTAAGCTATTGCATAGCTTCTATCGCGGGCCTTGAGCGTGGAAACTGCATCGAAAAATTCCGTAACGAAAAAACCTAACACCCCCTGATTATGAAAAACATAATATCAAAAGCATAATTTCGGCACCGACGTCATCGGGAACGTGGTCTAGCGGTAGGGCATCAAAAAGTCATTTTTTTTAATATGAAAAAAAATGACTTTGAAATATCACGCTTGAATAAAAAAATTGCGGAACCGACGGGATTCGAACCCGCGTTTCTCTGGCAATCCGGGCACTTAGAGCACCTTACCGCTAGGCCACGGTTCCGATGACGTAGGTAGGTAAACATAAGTTGCTAAAAAATGCTATGCAATAGCTTTACCGCGGCAGTCTCCGAGTACCACACGTCTTTTTTTGGTAATAACTCAGCAACTGTAAGTGATATTGTCAATCCGTGAATCGGTGGGAGCCCATGACTTGTGCTTCATCAAGATCGAAGGTAATTTACGTTTGCTTACGACTACGTATCACATACGACTACCTCGTTGGTCTAGTGATTGGACCATGTGCCTTCGATTACAAGGTATTGGGTTTAAATTTTGGGTCGGGTCGGTAAATATTCAATAGGTACATTCCAAGCCCGGAGTCGGGAAGTTGGGGTTGTTACAGCCCCGTGCCTCGGAGAGCACGTAAAGGCGCCGTTCGTCGTCGTCACTATCCTTAACATATTATTATAGTAAACATCATCATCATCATCATCAGCCTATTAACAGCTCACTACAGGACCAGGCCTCCCTCCTTATAGAAGAGGGGATATGGAGCGTACACTCACCACGCTGCTCCAATGCGGATTGGCGGGCTTGTTTCATTTATTAACGAGCACTATCAGATGTTGATAATAGTGACCGGGGCCGACGGCTTATCGTGCTCTCCGTGGCATGGGGGTGTAACCCCACCAACTTCCAAACTCCGGGCTTGGAATGTACTGAACATTTCATAGAAGAATGAAAAAGCTCACAATTATTGTGAATCGACCCCAGGACCTCATGATCGAAGCCACATAGGCTAACCACTAGACCAACGAGGCAGTCGTATAGTGATCGTTAGTGAATAAAACATTATCACCCTAAACCCGCCAACCCGAATTGGAGCAGCGTGGTGGGTTCACGCTCCATATCCCCTCTCCTAAAAGGCGGGAGGCCTGGCCCTCTAGTGGTAGTGTCACAGACTATCTAATAGTAGTAGTTTGAATGTTCTATATAGTAACTACTAGTTAACTTTACTGCCTAATATTCTTATCTTTATCTATACTCGTTGAATACCGATTAGACCGGTCGGTACATTCAGTAACAAAGAAGCGTCGTCAAATCTTTAGCGATGTTATTAGAGCCTGTTCATTTTATTATCTTATTTACAATAGCCTTTTCTTTTTCTGAAAGGAAATTCCTTTCAAAGAACTGATAAAACAGCCCTTTGTCATTCTCATTAACGGTGAAACTAATATTGGTTTACTAAATAAAGATTCATCACCATCTTGATTATCATCATCTTCATCATCTTCATCATCATCATCATCATCATCATCGACGGCCGAGTGGCGCAGTCACTACCCGACCTTGCTTCTGCGTCTTAGGCTGTGAGTTTGATTCCCACATTTGGAAAAATGTTTATGTGATGAGCATGGATGTTTTCCAGTGTTTGAGTGTTTATCAATATATTATAAGGATTTATGTATAGTATATATAAAAATATTCATCAGTTATCATAGTACCTATAACACAAGCTAATTACGAGAAAGCTTACTTTGGGGCTATATAGTGATGTGTCCTAATAAATATAAAATATAAATATTATATTTATTTATATATTATATTTATTTATATATTATATTTATTTATCATCATTAGCTTTTATGAATTTCTAGCTCCAGCTTCTATGTTACACTCGAAATTTAGTTGTTCCAGTGCTTGTTATCTATCAATATAAACAGATATTAGTGTGTTATGTGTAGGTATGTTATTGTTACTATAAAAAATATTCAAATTGCCCCAAGCGTGCCTATAACATTTGAAAGGTTTCCTTGAGTTTCCCAGGATCTCATCATCAGATTGTGACTTGGTGAACATATATTTCCAACCAACCAACTATAAACTATATTCTTTCAAACAAAAAAAGATTTTTCAAATCAGTCCTGCAGAGTAGTAAGGTAGCTACTGTAAACCGTTAAGGAATTCCCTTAACTGTCCTTCGTCTCCGTCACCAGACTTCTAAAGACAGTCACTGCCCATCTAAATATAAAGTTATACTCAAGATAAATTAATTAAGCCCAAACACAAGGCAACTGCAGTAAATCGTTAAGTAATTTCTCTTCTGTATTTCCGCT
Organism: Mycalesis mineus; assembly: GCA_034621355.1. Classification (NCBI taxonomy): domain Eukaryota; kingdom Metazoa; phylum Arthropoda; class Insecta; order Lepidoptera; family Nymphalidae; genus Mycalesis; species Mycalesis mineus. The sequence goes on from CM067884.1 coordinate 8,948,662, forward strand.
CCATCATCAGATGGACGTCAGACCTTAATTAAATTGTAGTGATTTAAAGTACTGAAAAAAAATAAACGCACTAGTTGACTTACAATTTTTGAAATATCCTCTTAATTTCTCCAGGACTCTAAGATGAAGACTGTTAGCCATTTTGGAAGTATACCCTTTAAAGAATTATCAAAATCGGACGACTCTGTAAAAAGTTAAGTGTGATCATACATAAAAAAATAAACATAAATGTTGGTTAAAAATTTCAGATCAGTAAACAATAAGTCGCAAGCAGTTTCTAAAGTTAAACGTGAATCTTGGTGAATTTTAAGTTTATGCCGTTGCACCGACGCTTCCGAGTTCCGATCACATGAAACCTTCATTAAAGTTATACTCGTACCTTAACTATCCAATTGCGATGTGAAACTTCAGGCAAAGCAAAAGTTGTGAGTCAATTCTATGACGATCCTTACATTCTGAAAACTACGGGTTTCCTAAGTTGGCTGAATTGAAAATTCAAGTTGCGTTTGATTTGAATTGTAGAGTGTTTCCTAGGTTTTCACCTACTGGATATATTACCGGGTTCTCTTTGTGACAGCGAGTATAATATAATAGCGTTCTTTCCGTGTTCTGTTTCAAGAGAATTCTGTTCTGGTATTTTTAGAAAGTGATACTTTTATGAATTGTACCTATTTAAACAAAAGTTTATTTACAGAGGAGACAAAAATTTCATTTTGAATTAACTGCATTAAGTGGTTAGCTAAAGTGGCTCTAGATTACGAGATCTGTGGTTTGATTTCTGGACCGGGCTATGTAGAGTCAAGCTTTTCTTTCTTCCAAAAAAATCACTCATCATCATTGTTGTTACAACACTAAAACTTTAATATAATAGCGATCCCAGTTAATATAATAGCGATAACAAAATATTGCTGTATGTCCGCCAATCCGCATTGGAGCAGCGTGATGTGCCTCAGCTCCATATCCTGTCTCTTATGAAGGTCTGGCCATGTAAAGGACCTTAAAATATGCTATAATCTTTTTGTTATAATTCTATTGTAATTGAGTGATACAACCTCCGGATTGCTTTATCACGGATGAGCCCAGTAAGCATAGTGCGAGTTACCTTTACGAAAGGGAGAATATGCATGGAGTATAAAACTATATTGCCCTCTCCTAAATGAAAGAATAAAGGGGCAAAATCCAAGTAGTTAAAACAGCCAAACCATTCTACTTCATTATTTTTTTAATGCTAGTTACAAGCTAGTCCAGTAGATACATTAGTGCCCAAGAACATAGAACATCTGGCTATATATTATAGCTCAAATACTCGTATATTTTACATGTAAGCATTCTTTGAAATAAATCGGTATGTTTAGGATATGGTGAGGTATTTCCATCGGTAAATGTTTGTTTTGCATCAAGAGATATCTTTTCAAATACAGGAACTTGCTGTTGACGTCACAATGTCAATAAAAGAACTAACGACAAACGATACCTTTTTTAAAATAAACATTATAAAAGGAATTATTCGAGATTAAAATAGTGAGTCGTAGAAGAGGGAGCAAGTCCGAAAATACTATTCAAAAGATCTTGTTATTTTTACTGTAAATAGTGTAAAATATAAAAATCAGATTATTTTGAATCATCAATATGTGGATTATGCAAAAGTAATAATGGTGATATATAATTAAGGTCGGAAACTTAAAATTAAAGCTACGAGGGTTCCAGACGCGCCATGGTCCGAGTAGAGCCACAAAAAACTGATCCAGATATTTTTTTATATTATCACAATCTTACATTATTATTTAAAAAACCATAGAGCTAAGCACATGGCTCCTTACAGTAATTCAGTCAAACGCCCTTTGGAAGTGGTTAGTCTCTTTTTCACGCAAGCATTTTGACATAAGTATGTCGTTTCCACTGTCTCAGTAAAAGACCCGGTAATCTTTATAGGTGCTGATAGATGCCATTTATCTAACATCTAGTTCCCTGTGAGTACTACGTGGGCAATCGAGTACTTTCAAACAACTTTCTTGCTTGAATCATAACTAACTGAACAATACTGAGTTAAATCGGGCAATTGCACGCTGATTATATTACCATAAACTGAAGTTTAATAGGCTAATAATTCGTCATCATTTCAAGTTACACTTTTGCCCTGATTGCGACACCGACTTAATGATAACGATGAACCGATAGTCTATGATCTGCTGGGGCTTTGAATTTGATTTTAGTAATATTAAGCCTATTTCTGTTAACAAGCAGCATTGCTGCGTTCCGGGCACAAGTTCACAGTTGCCGGTGTACAGGCATGTAGGTGTTAAGCCTTAGGTTGACAGACACGGCAACACTTTATTTATAGGCGACGGATTTCCACTTATCAGGTGCAGTATCTACTTGGTTCGTCTATTATAAGTATGGAGAAAGCAATAAAGAAGATGCAGTAGCTAGTCTGTGTTTATTTCACTTTTCAGTTAGTAATTCGAGGTTAACTTTGTTTGAACCAACCTTCTATCCGGGCGTCCACAAAGGCGTTTATCAGATTAAATCCAAGTCACATATACGTAATGGCACATAATAATTATATCAAACACGTTAAACATGTTATGTGCGAACGAAGTGGTACGAAAACTATTTATACGAGACCCCAATTATATGAACAGCGGGAAAACTTTACTACGAGAGAAATGGTGCCCTTCCAGTCCAAGGGACGAATGTTTGTCTCGCGGTTCATAGATTCTTGAAATAGATCAGATAGCAGTTAGGGCCCGTAATCTAAATTATAAATATCTTAAAATTGTCTTCACTTGGAATTGAACCTACGAATTCTGGTCAACCAAAAATTAAATTCAAAATCCGTTTGTTTCAAGTAGGTCTAGTTTACAAGCCCTTTTGTAAAGTCAAGTTCACCTGTTTCTGTCTGTATCACCGGTTCAGTGGGCAGTTATTTATTAAGAAGCTCGTTAAACTAAACTAGACAGCTTTTAACAGCAGACTTAGGAGATTTTATTCTTACAAAAATTCATAATGAAACAACATTTTTATGTACTAAACTTGCTAAATATATCTATATATTATTAAAATTGTGTTCCTCTTTATACAAATCAAAATTGACAGACTAAAGAAATAAAAAGCTTTGTTATAGACTTTGGATAAAAAAACCCTGAAGCCTTTTTAATAAAAGTATAAAAAGAGCAATAAAAATTTAAAGTCGCTTTGAACATTCTTTGTACAAGACTTGAAAGATGAACAACTTTGGATTGTTTGGAAAATATTTTTTATAAGGAAAATTAGTGTAACTGAGAAAATACTTTTTATATATCTGCGACATGGCCAGAATTCATTATATAATTTACAGTGGCGACCTACTTACCTTTGATATCTTTAAAATTTCGCATCTCATTAGGTATACTTAATTATTACAAACCCTGTCATTGTGCATTACTTTGACTTCATTTCCGAGAGATTCGTTTAATAAAATGTTAAAGCAAAAGTATACTATTGGGTCGTGTGCTGTCGTGATACGTCAGAAGCTGTGGGTTTCGTAAATTAATATGGGTAGAAACACATTGACGTGACGCGTCATGTGTAACATCATATCATCATCATTATCAGCCTATTAACGGCCCACTACAGGGCCAGGCCTCCCTACATGTTGGAGAGAAGATATGGAACGTAGATCCAACACGCGGCTAGAATGCGGGTTGGCGGTCTTTGGGAGATAATTTTTCATATATTAACAATCACTATCAGACGTCTTATCGTGCTGGGTGTGACAAACGTAAAAAGGGTGTGACACCATCACCTTCCAACTCTGGGTTTAGAATTTAATAAAAGGAGAATGCCATACAATGTATAGGACTTTAACCCACTAATAAAAACATATTGTACAAAAATGTATTTGCATCATTTTATTGCATTTTTTTTACTATTTAATATAAATTACATTTAAAAGTTCTAGAAGTCGGAGTATTCGGTACAAGCCTAATGTTGGTTAGCCAGCCATTTCCGTAAACAACCACATAGCACAGCAATCACACCAACAATCGCAAAGCTTCATTAAATACATTTTAAACAGGCTCAACGACTCTGGATACTAACCTTTTAGAGCACATTTTTGATGAAAATACAATAAAAACGATTTAAACGAGGCTAGAACCCAGTGCAACAATAAATATTTAAAAATGCAAAAAGAGTGTAAATTAAAAGGAAATAGTTTAATTAATTTTTTTAAAAGAATTTTATTTCGATGTCCAACAGTAAAAATGGCTTATTGTAAAGCATTTACATAATATTAGAAAATTTTTAGTATATTTACAATTTGTGTTCTTTCTGGGTTAGGATCTGGCATTCTCCTTTCCTTAAAAGATAGAAAAAATTCAGAATAAAAGTCAACCCAGGATTCGAACCCAGGATTTCGTGATCGAAGCCACATAGGCTAGCTACTAGACCAACACTCAATATTATTACAGTATTATGTCAGTCACGAGTCACCACACAATACAATAGTAATATTTTCCTTTACTGTATACTTACTGTATATTCGGACGATATGATCTTCATATATACGACTCTATAATATGTTTTCCGCAAATAAAATCTGGAACCACATCATTAAAACAAATGCATACGGAGTAACCAACAAGTTGTTCGCGTATTAGTTTCCGTATAATGATTATGAAAACGAGCCTGTTTGATCTTCACAAATGGAAAAATTATACAAATGAATTGGGTTACGGCATTATCACACATACTGTTAGAATGTTTGCGCCCCTAGTGCCGATAATTTGAACTTATACCCTCTTTTCATAGGAACCACGATAAAATTATCATACGAATGATGTTGTTGGTGACAAAAGGTTTCGGCGTTATTACTGCAGACACATGTTATGATTGGAGTTGGGTTTATTGGGGCGAAAATGAAAAACGAGAAATAAATTATATTTTTAATGTTAACGCAAGTGGAGGGACGTGGACTACCCCTGTGGGAATGAGGCGTGATGCTATGTATGTATGTTAACACTTTTTTTAAACGAAATTATTATAACTATCAGAAAATACATAAACTTTTGGGAATAATATTGAGTCCGACGATGTAAAGATAAAAGATATATTATATAAACATTTAGAGTAAGTCTATTCTCACATATTAGATTTGCTTGCGAAAAGGAAAAAGTATCAAAATACTTGGACCTTGCTCATAAGATTACCGCCATGTGGAATGTTGAATCGACGATTATTGTTCCTATAGTCGTTTCAGTGAATGGTCTTACTGCGAAAAGCTTCGACCAACATCTTAAGAAGCTTTCGCTTGACTGTTGGATTAAGGGTCGGATACAGAAGGCGGTGATTCTTGAGACGGCGCGTATTGTCAGGAGGTTCCTCACTCTGGAGTCCTGACCACCGGTTCCTTGGGCCCTCAAAGGCCCCACAAGTGGAGAAGCAAATTTTTTTTTATAAATTTTTAATAGTGTTTTATATGTTTTTGTATGACATTGTTAAAAATTTAAAAAAAAATTGTAAATAAATAAATGTTAAAAAAAACTTTGCTTGTACGACTATTAGGTAGAATGTGTCTCAGCCACACTGAAATAGCTAATATATTACCACATTCTAGCAATAAATGATTTCGATTTTTGATTTTAATTTTGAACATATTATTTTTAGAGATTTTTACGATTAATGACGGTACGAAACTGTCTCCTTGTTTCAGTGGCTAGCAAGATCTCGAGACCTTGGGTTCTGTTCAATGAGATATTGAGCTTTTCTTTCTTCCAAGAAATATTCAGTAAAAATTCTCCACTTGGACTTGGGTAGTAAGTGGTATTGCTCCTCTGTGCATCCAAAAGTCGACAACCTCCGTGGCGCGGTGGTATGCGCGGTGGATTTATAAGACGGAGGTCCTGGGTTCGATTCCCGGCGGGGCAGCTGGTGGGAGGCTTTCGCCGTGGCTAGTTACCACCGTATTGACAAAGACGTATCGCTAAGCGATTTAGCGTTCCGGTACGATGTAGTGTAGAAACCGAAAGGGGTCTGGATTTTCGTCCCACTCCTAACAAGTTAGCCCGCTTCCATCTTAGACTGCATCATCACTTAACATCAGGTGTGATAGCAGTCAAGGGCCAACTTGTAGTCGATAAAAAAAAAGTACGTTAAGCAGTTGGTCCCAGTCATTACTGACAATATCTGAAAATTATACTTACACATTAGAGCCTGGTGGGTCTAAGCTCCATTTTCCTCGGCCTCCTAATAGGTCCTTAAAATAGGATAATAATGATGTTAATATCCGAGTCAAAAGGTGATAAAATGATATACAACATTATATATAAAAAACATGGCCAAATTTGGTTAAATCGAAGGAAGGTATAGAGGCCGGAAACAAGAAAATTTACATAAAGGAAAATGAACCACTTATCCATAGTATTTTGAAAGATAAGTATAGGATTGTGGTGTCTTTGTCTTGTATTTTTATTCTTACCTAGTTGAAATATAGTTATGTGGAGTGATAGTCGGACAATTTCCTATGAACTGTTTTACTATATGGGATGTATCTATGAGAATGCGACACCTGGTTAGGTGGCAAAACAAATGGCAAAAGGGAAAATGTGTCAGTTGGTATACATAGGCGGCGTTAGGCGTGGGCGACGTGGGCCACCGCCTACGGCCTCGCGCTACAAGGGGCCTCGCGCCTCAAAAAATTTTAAGCATTGCTTTAACCCAGATAATACGGGAAGAGAAAAACTTTGAATATATTGGTAATTTTTTATATATGGTAATATTAGGGTTCCATTATCAAGAAAAAAATAACAAAAAAATATTTGACCTTTTGGGAAAGCTAGAAAATGGTGTTCTTTTAAAGGAACGCTAGTAATATCCACTACTGTCACGTGGTATCTGAATTATTATAGGTAAATGGAAGATAAATAAAATTACGTTATTATATTACAGATTTTATTATTAAAAAAGGAAAGCAATTATTAGTCCCATTGAAAACGTATCCATAGGTACTTAGTACCTTGATCTTGGTATACAAACTGTCCGTGAAAATAGCCCGATGCTGCTATAGGTATCAGGAAAAACTGTCCATACACATAAAAGAGCTTGCCCGTGATCTAACTCTCGAGGGGGGGAAATCAATATGTTCGACTTCAGATACACAGCATTGCTGATCTCAAAAATAGTTTTTCATAACAAGCCAAAAGAGGGGCCTGCTGCCAGGAAATCTACAGCAAAGATGAGCTCCAGGTTATGACCATAGTGCTCAGTTATTCAGCTAGAAGAGTGGTTTATTGTTTGTGTATAGATTGCCATGATACAGTATAAAAAACGAAAAAAAAAGGATACTTTTTATTGTATCGTATGGTGCAACAAAAGACATTCCTTTGGGTGAGGGTAAAGTGATTTTACACTATACACAAAATAATTTTACATTTTTGTGACAAATGCAAACACCTAGTCGTGTAGTCAGCTTCTCTTGATATTTAATAATGTGTCCTATATAATCATAACACAATTCTTTATGCAAGTATGCCGGTAGCAACAGAAATCACAAATGAAAATTTCGGAAATACGAAATTCAAACGTTTCACGCTCTGTCTTCTGCATTTCTTTATTATTGGGTAAAGGACATTTAGAAAACACAATTTCCCCTCGTAGTACTAGTGGCCTTTATGCCCCATTGACCCATTACATTTATTAGATTGACTGATTTAAAAAAATATCAAAAAATAAATGAAAAAGTGCTCTATTATCTATAGCGTCGAATGTCAACTGAGGAATATCTGTTCCTTGACCTTGGTAAGGATCAAACCAAGCTATATAGTCTAAGGGTGTTGCACCGACCCAAAATTTGCAGCCCCATCTAATTGATTGCTTGGATGGATGGCCATCATAATAAGGTACCATAGCTTCATCTATACTGTAGTTCTCCTCAAAAGGAGCAATTACAGTTCTCGGATGGCAAAATTGTGATGCTAAAAGGTATGTCTTTTTCATCGTCAATATGTTCCAGTTGTTCGATGATTTCAAACAAACAAATCACGTTGACATGATCTGAAAAGTAAAAGAACAATATGAGCAAATCTGTATTGTTATAGTAGTTCATCTTACTAGCGATTGATAAAAAGAACACCTAATTCAACGACAAAATTTTAACTTAAAATATTACTATTTCAAATGAAAAATGTACACAAAATGTTGTCAAAGAAAACAATATTACGATGCTAAGCAGTTTTATACTGAATATTACGAAATTGATATAAACTTACCTTTCGTCGTTCATCCTTATTTTTTTTTAGAAATAAAATACAGAAAAACACCACTAATGATAATTTATTTACACATGCAATGACTTCTAAATCGAAGAATATAATTTGTTTCGCGATACGTAACATAAACTTTATTCTGTTTTGCCCTCAATTCGCTAGATATTTTTTTTCTCGAGGTGTTCCTTTAAAAGTGAGCTAGTAACAACTGGGTTAAAGCGAGAATAAAATAAAAAAAGATATAAATTAATTTTGTTGTGAAATATGTTTTCTTAGTCTGGCAACATTTGCTGCCGACCAGTGCGGGGAATCCCTTGTTTTAAATAATAAGTATTGTAAATCAGTAAATTAAATCAGTATTTTAAAGCTAAGAAATGTACTTATAAATAAAAATACATTTTTTTTCCAAACAAATTCAGCCATAATCAGACGCAAAATTAAGCAACAACACGGTTTTAAATGACAACATTATTTTTTGGCGTAATTACGCAATCCCTTTAAAAATAATCACTGAATCAAAAAATCAGAAACTGTCAATATATTAAAATATGTTAACATGATATTTTACCATTACTTCAGTGCAATTAGCCTTAAAAGTAACAAAAAGTACAAGAAAATCGCAGTAGAATGAAACCCAAAAGAATATCATAAAAATGAAGGGAAAAATAAATTACGGGCGATCTGAGGTCAGGAAGGGGTAGGGGTTGAGGGTTTAGTGGTAAAAAACGGATGGCAAAGTTGTAGGTAATAAAAAGATCTAAAACTTTTGTTTCCACACTTTTTCCACATAACCTCAAATATGTGTGATAAAATCAAAAACCAAGTTTTTCGTTTTTTATGTTTATCTTTTACAAATAAAATTTTATTTTCATAAAATTTGGTAAAAACTTGCCTTGCTTTCCATCTTCAGGTCGCAATAAACACGCTATAATTTATTTGATTTGAAATATTTATTTTTTCACCTTATTTTGAATGAATATCGAAAAAATAACCTAATTTTCAACCGAAAAATTGGCCGTAAAAATATAATTTTTTTTAAATTATAGGTATGCTTTCTGTTCGTTGAAATCTCTACTTTTCGATGGTGATAAAATATATATATGTTACTATAGTAAACCTTCTCAGAAAAGGCAAAACAGATTTTATTTGGTTTCAAATATTAAATGCACTGGTCTACATAGATCATTGACCCCTATGGGCTATGGTGGTACCTTGTACAGCATGAAGAAAATATTTAAAATATTAAATTATGTCCTGACTGCTATCCTGATTGCATAAATATCACTGGCAGAATCATCTTCAGTACTAGCCATAATTTTTAAAAAGTGGAAATTTATTGTTTGTTTTTTGGACTAGAAGCATCCTATGAAAGCTGATATTTAATTTATTGGTATTGTTATTTCAACCTTTATATTTACGATGTGTAATTTTTCCAATAATATTAATCTTATTTGTATTTTTCGAATAAAAACTTGGCAGTGTTAATTGTTTTGTTTTTTTTTTTATTATTTTATAAATTCCGTCTTCAGGTCGCAATAGAACAGGGCCTCGCGAAATCTGTCTTGCCCACATCAAATTTAGGTCTTGCCCCGCCACTGTTGGTATATAAAAATAATTTTGTAGATCCTTTTATTTTTGTTGATATAGCGTTTCCTTTTTATTTAGATTATTTCTTTTTCTCGGTTATTGAAACAAAAGTATGAGATGTTGGCCTACTTGGAAAAACATGCATTGGCATTCTATGGTAGAATAGTTGGATTCCAGAGAAATTCAAAAGTTTTTTATTTTTTTTTATTTTGTTGAGCTGTATAGTAATGCGAGTTTGCATTGAACTCCTGAGGACGCTTCTACTTAAGAGTACGTGGAGGTTTTTGTAGGATCTGAGTGATTTTGCAAAAAATACTAATAGGTATAAATAAATTATTCAAAAACACTCATTTTAAATTAAATTCATTTAATTACGTCAGGGTCAAATAAGTAAAAAAATAAAAGTAAAAGTTAGTTTTCATATTACAAAATAATGCATCATTATTTTTCAAGAAGGTTAGGCGGTATATTTTTCTTTAAAAATGTTTTTCTTACAGTCTCATTTTTTAACAATAATAGCATTCTCGATATTTTATTTAAATTAGTACCTAAAGTCATAAACAGGTCTTATTCTAATATAATTGTAACAGGACTTGATTTATCTAAAACAACAGAAAAAAAGCGTTTTTACTTATCAGTTGGAACATCGACATCAATCTCTAGAGCATGCAGAGTCATCTCTTTCCGATCAATCCTAGTCAGCAGCTGATTTATAGCAATGAGCCGAATACTTAAGCAGTGAATATTTAGGCCTCTTGAGTCTGATGAACGCCCCGCTTAATGGTGTGGTTGCAAGGCCTTAAATTGACATCATAGTATAACGAGATCTCACTGCTCGATTGTACCGGCATTTGTTTTCGTTTAAGTACATTAAAGCAACTAAATGACACAGTTATTTTTTACAGTTTAGTGTGTTTTGAGTCGGTTCTATTTTTTGTTAAAAATTTTTTAGTTTTTCCATCCATCGATAAATACCAGAACTTTTAATGACTTTTTGAAATATCATCCTTGTAAAAAAATACTGCATAAATAAAAGAAAACAAAGAAAAAAAATACTGCATAAATAAAATAAATATATAATTATAATTGCATAAGTTGTTAAAAAATGCTATACAATAGCTTTACCACGGCAGTCTCCGAGTGCCACACATCTTTTTAAAATTAGTTTTATCATAAGAAACAAATATCTGCAGAATCAAGCAGTGGGATCTTAGACCAATAGTTTATAGTATCTGTTTTGAATTAATTCCGTTCTGTTTTGAGATGTACCGTCCTGTTACAAAGTTAGCACGGGCCATGGTTTGAGTAATTACTGGAATAAGCCGAACTGATTATTTAGGCCTCTGCTTAGTTTGATGAACGGCCATTGCTTAATGGTATTGACTTCGTAGATCAGTTTCCATTCTCAAAATAGTCTGGTTTAATTATTCGGATTTAGAGCCCTATATTTATTATATTAATATTTTCTACTAACGAAATTTTAAAAAGCTGCGAAAATATTTTGCTGAAAATATTGGTATGACAAATTTCTGTCTCTCTTTTGGTCTCCGTCGTAGCGAGGTAATCTAAAATTCTCACTGAATATCTCACACCATATTTCGCCTTACGTGGTATAACTTTGCAGGTCAAACAGGAAAGCATGTCAACGTAAAAGTAAATATTTACAGCGATGTAAGTTTCGAGGCTTTGGCTGATGGGCGGCTTTCGCCGTGGCTAGTTACCACCCTATCGACAAAATCGTACCGCCAAGTGATTTAGCGTGCCGGTAGGATGTCGTGTAGAAACCGAAAAGGATTTCATCCTAGTCCTAACAAGTTAGCCCCCTTCCATCTTAGATTGAATCATCACTTAATATTAGGTGTAAAAGTAGTCAAGGGCCATCTTGTAGTAGATAAATTTTTTAACAAAAAATAGAGCCGACTCAAAACGCCAAAGTGTCAGCAAGGTTTCTACTTTAAGAACACTACCTAGAACCCACAAACTGCTTTACAACGTTAAATAAATGTTCCTTAAACTTGCTGGCACTGACTTCATTGATATGCTTAAGAAAATTAAAGCAACTAAATGACACAGGTATTTTTTACTTTTTAGTGCGTTTTGAGTCGGTTCTATTTTTTGTTAAAATTTTTTTAATTTTGAATTCTTACAAATAATAAAGAATAGTACAAAGTATTCACACCCTGCACACGAGTACGTGTACTCGTAGTTGACAATTAATCAGCCACTTACCTATTTTTATGTAGAGTTATAAAGCAAATCCAAAGAGTCGGTCGAACATAACTCGTTAGGAGTTATGGAATAAATTAAAACAGGGTGATTAATTGAGTATTAATTACTTGATCGTTTAGCACCTGCGTTTTATTCATTAATTAATTCACATTCTAATAGGTATAGTTAATGTTATGTCAGCTCTATATTTACCATAACATCAACCGTCTAATAATTAATTCTAGAACTACTTATTCCCCCTTGTTGGACCCCTTGTGAGTTGTAGACCACTTTTCAAGCAGTTGAATATCTTACCGCTGCCTAGTATGTATATTAGAGAAATTTGTATTCTTGTCAAAAAATATCCTAAATATTTTGAGCGCAAAGGTGACAATAATCAAAGATTCCCCAATAATTTTCGCATACCTAAATGTACATTAGACATATTTAAAAAGAATGCTTTCTTTATGGCAATTATAGCTTTAAATAATTTACCATGCAAGTTACAGGCAATGCCTCTCCAGACTTTAAAAAGAGCTAAATAAATGGCTTCTAGAAAAGAATTTCTATAAGATTAATGAATATATTAAATTTAATTCTTAATTCTATTATTGTATTATTCTTATTATTATTTTTTTTCGACATTGTATTTAATTATTTAATATGACCGATTTAAGTGTTAATAATTGTGATAATTTATATGAATACTGTATATTTGCACGCCAGAATGGCAAAATATGTCGGAACGAATATTGAAAAATTGTACCTATAATATAAACCCATATTTGAGCAAATAAAAAAAGAATCTAAAGAATCTCATTTCCCAGAGTTGCTCATCAGGTACTACTTGACTTACCTAAATAGTAAGTTTTAGTCTTTCATTAATTTATTTACATTTTTATAACTTTGATTTTCGTTTTTTGATTTAATATATTCTCAAGAGCACGTGACCAATATCAAGATAGATACCTACCATTGATTTTCAACGATCAAACCAACTTTGGAATGTAACGAAATAAGGTAGTAAAATTTGACCGCCCGCTTCTGTGATAGTAAAATTAAGATTATTTTCCAATAGACGCCAATCTACATTGTAACGCTGTTTTAATGGTAAATACAATTTAACTTAATTTGTATACAAAGTGTATTTTTCACAGAACTGTATAAAAAATTGCTAATATTTTTATTTTGACTTCTTTGTCTTAATCACCTTTTTTTGTCTTTACCACCAGATGTGATTGGAGTCAAGGGCTAACTTGTAATGAATAAAAAAAAATAGCAAAACTAAGGTTAAAGTCGTAATACCCGAAACTCATTTTACTATTGTCGAAATATATATATATATATATATATATACTAGGAATTTTGTGCCTCGCACCTGTAAGATTTGGAATGAGCTTCCATCCTCGGTGTTCCCACAGTCTTATAATTTAGGGATTTTCAAGGGGAGAGTAAATAAACACCTCAAAGGCCGGCAACGCATCAGTGGCGCCTCTGGTGTCGCAGTTGTTCATGGGCGGCGGTAATCACTTAACATCAGGTGATCCGCTTGCTCGTGTGCTCTCTATTTTTACAAAAAGAAAAAAAAGTAAGACACATGAACAAGCAAGCTCATGACTAAGGGCTCCGTATGGGTTCAAACTAGTCAGGCATACCCCGTCAGTTTGCTTCACGCCGCGTAGCATGATCAAGCATGTTCAAGTCAAGACTAAGAGCCTCGTATGGGTTCGAAACTAGCGAGACATTCTTAGACTTCGACAGTTTCAGAGTGCCTAGTGTGAGATTACTTCAAAACAATCGAAAACTTCACATTCGCGTTAAGGGCAAATTTTATATGGAAGTGAAGCAGCGCCCCTGGCGGGAGTGAGAGAAAACTCAAATGGGCGAGTGTCAGAACGCTTTTTTTGCTATATAATTTGACATTATTAGTGACTACGTTTTTACGCAGTCGCTCGGTGAAAAACTCACACTTGCCCCACAGATGTGTCTGTTTTAGTAATATGGAAAATACTCGCACAAGTTCAAATTCTAATATAAAGTCGTGTAGGTTATGTAAAATAGGGTGATAAAATTATGTTACTGTACAACAGCACAAACTAAAGTTAAATTCACTTACAGAATGAGTATTTATTTTTAAATTATGTTTTATAAGAAAAATGCTTGTTCCTGACGTTATTTCCACTGCCACTAAACTGTCGTGTTCAACAGGCTAAATAAAAAGCCGTCGCTCTGCAAAAACAAGACAATGTGCCGCGCAATATACCTACAGTTCAAATGAAAAGTCTTCGAGTGAAAGTTTTTGTCTCTATCCAACTCTGTGATAAGGGTTAGTATTTAATTACGCGTATGTGCTATTTCATTATTAACATCAACTTTATATGAGAATTTGGGGCTTAACCCACCACGCTGCTAAAATGCGGTATGGATGAAAAATTATCGTCGTAGACAGTAACGATATCATACCTAATACTCTTTTCTATTGCTTTGTAAGTTTAATCAAAAGATAAATTTTTGAAAAATCGTCAGAATGAAAGGAAAACTGAAAACAATTCTGTATTTCTTTATTTTTTCTCCTGGAAGCGAAATGCAATTCATTATCATAACCAAAAGACGAAAAAAAAAGTAAATAGACTTAGCTTTTTGATAAAAACTCCAAAACTAATTATATAAATCTTCGAGAAAAGAAAATTACGGACATTTCTTAGGTACGTTAGTGTGAAAAATACGTCCCTGTTGAGGCGCCAAAACCGTAAACATATTAGTAATATAAAATCAATTGGTAATAATTTTCATTAAATAACTTTTAAGATCCGTCGTTACTTTGAACAATCCCTTTACATAGGCTTGGTGATATAATTTTCAATTAAACGAAAATGACAATGAAAATTTTCGAGTAGATACTCGTAGGTAGATCGTACCTACTTGTAATATTTAGAACGTAATAGCACCTCTTTGAAGGTAAGTTATTAAAATCGTTGTTGATGCTCACCTATTCAACGACATTAAACCCTTTGTAGAGATTTTAAACATAATGTTTTATGATTCTTGATTTGAGTCATTTTTATCTAATGATATGGTTGAGTCCTTATAGAAGGTCAACTTTATAGTTGTGTGTTACTATTAATGAAATAATTTTTCATTATTAAAATGTTTAATGCGCCATCTTGAGCGTTACATGGGTATATAAATTATAGTACAACAGATAAGATAAATTATAGACAAAGAACTTTGACATTTTTTACAGATCAAAATTAAATTGTATATGTATTGAACAGATATTATAAATGCGAACGTTTATTTTGTTACATAATCACGCCTGAAATTTGTCACATAGATAGACATAGTAATAAGACAATCTGGAATAACAGGTTTTTATCCCAAAAACTAAACGAGGGATAGTATAGATTCAAATTCGAAATGCTGGCATCAATCAGCTTATAAATAAATTATGTTCTAGAGATAAAAAGATAGAACCGATAATGGGGAAATCCGAGGGAGAACCAAAGTAGTAGACATAGCTCAAAGGATAAGCAATGAAGTGGCAATGGGCAGGCCATATAATTCGCAGAACAGATGGTCGCTGGGGCCGGTGTGGTCTGGAGTGGAGACCACGAACCACTAAGCGCAGTGTAGGACGCCCTCCAGCCCGATGGTCTGACGACCTCAAAAAGGTAGTGGGAAGTGGCTGGATAAGAAAGGCAGAGGATCGTGTGTGGTGGCGCGCTCTCGGAAAGGCTCGCTCTCCAGCAGTGGACTAATACAGGCTGATGATGATGATGATGATGAATTATTATTATTTTATTATTCCTAATTTATTTGGTTTACGTATTATGTTTAGGAAAGCGATGGAAAGCTAACATCGAACTTAGATATTGGGTGCCATGCTATTAATATTTTCTCAGTGCAAAATTCACAATTTTTTCTCCTTGAGACTTGTGTACGTTTGGAAGTTCAAAGCAATGTCCCTCAATTTACATACTGTTAATTAACGCATGCCTACTATTAAGTAAATTTACAACTCCGAATTTGCGGTAAGCACATGTACATGACGAAAGTTGTAAGCGTTTGTCATAAGTACAGCATGTTCAACGTACAGAATTATTCCACGAACACACATTGCTCATTATAGTAAGATACTTAGATGCAGGAATTTCTTCACTTTGATTCACCATTCTGTTCATACGTGCAGTATAAGTTGTGATATTAAGATATACAGATATAAGGACATGGAGAATTATTTAAATTTGTAAAATATGTATTTGTCTATATATTGATTTTTCTCTTTAAATTTTAATGTTTTTAAAGTATTCTTTATTCTACGTTTTTAAACCACTCCTAACGGTAAACGTTCGGCTGTATGGTCTATATGTATCTATTTTATGTAATTGTTAGAAAAGTCACCTGTTTAAAAAGAAAAATTTTACGCACGGCTCACTCTAAAACTCGAGCATCCTCAGGAGATGTTGCTCTAAAATGTTCCATTACAAAAACTTCGTTAAGTTCTTGTCGGATTTCGTGGCCTATTTGAATTCGCCGTTTTTTTGGCCAAAATAGCAAAATGTATAAATTATTCACTATTATATAGATATGTTTATATATTGGACACGTATAAAATGAAACGTTTCAACACGAGAAAGTGGTACTGACATAAGATCGCGAGGTGAAAGCACGTTAAGCCGTGGATAATCCGAGGAACAGCACTAACACGTCGACATCGCGGGTATTAAGTAAAATGTATTGGTTTTGAAGTAACTGCTCACATTGCTCTCTAGATTTACAAGTTTCTCTCATGAAAAGGGAATTCAAAAGTACGTGTGACCTTTGACTCTCTTCTAGCTATGTGATGCTAATATGTTGGTTTCTTTTTCAATGCTACTTGCAAAATTTCGTTACGTCTTTGAGCTGTTCCTTTCGAGTAAGTGCTGATTCATAATTACGTACATTTTTGGAAGCAGTTAGTATTTATTTAAAAAAAAATATTTATCAGCCTTTAATATAAGCTTATCTGGATATTAGCAACTGTTCAGATGGATAAAGCTCAATTAAGTTCAGAAATGCAGTTTGGACAATAATGGCTTTCAGAGTAGCAGTATTAAAGGTCTTCTCCTCCTAGACCAGACTGAATCAATTAAGTATAAAGCGTTTTTGAACTGACGAAAAAAAACGAAGGAGGTTCTCAATTCGACACGTATATTTTTACCCGACTGCGTCAGAAGGAGGGTTATGTTTTTCGAGCGTATGTATGTATTTCTAAGTTAAAAAATCACCCCAGTCGCTAGATACTTAGCTTTGTGGCGACTTTTCATAGACACCCATAAAGTCTAATCTATAACGGTATTTTTAAAAGGTTTTATAAAATTAAAATTAATTTCGATCATTAATCTGTTTTCGATTCGATAACGAAGCTCAAGATTGTGAATCTCGACTTCGTCTCTATATCTCCCTATCTATATACGAGTATGTTACAAAAGGAGAGATAGAGACGATATCGAGACTAGCTCTGTCAAATTTCGTTACAGAATCGATATGAAGGCTCAACCAGCAGTCTCTAATTCCATACCTACGTCATAGATATTGTAATGATACACGTCATACAGTCTATCGTTTTCCATAGATAATGCCATATTGCCTACATTGTGAGGGCAATCGCATACAAATCCGGATATTGATAGCGTGATTGCGTGATAAGAAATTTGATACCACAAACCTATAGATGGGATACATTGTTGTCATTCTACAAGTTTTATTTGATTGAGTATGGGTAGACTATAAAGCACTAAAGTTAGATTACTATATCTATCTATATATACCAACTTTTCATCGCGACTTCACGCGTGATTTTGTTAGTTTACTGGCATGGAATTGCATTTTTAAATATTGTTTCTTAATTTGTAATAAGGCAACGTACAAGATGTACTCACTTTAAAATTAAATACGACTTAAATTAATATAGGTTTTTATTTGTACTACTGCCACACCACCCAACTCTAGGTTAAGAACTTGTGCTTAATGAGAATTTGTTAGAAGAACGATAAGCTCAATATTTCTAGATATTACCTGGACATAGTGATCTTAAGCCCATAGGCTAATAACGAGCTAGATCTGTCTGACCCTAGGAGGTATTTTTAATATACCTACGAAAGCCAGAGCAAAAAGCTTGGGATTATTAATTGTGGAAAACTGCGCGTGTGATTAAAACGTTATTTTTAGACAGGCTTACCCCATTTAACTTCGTTACGAGAGGAATGTTCAAAAATCGTTTCTTAGCAACATAAGGGTTCCTTACGTTGTTAATGAATTTGTCTTTTAAAGACTCGTATTAGCTACAGCGGTTTGGGCGGTTGTAGCATTCTTTATTGGATGAGGCGAAGGGTAGACTAGATCTCATCTGGATTTAAATTCCTTGCCACATCTAGTAGGTATATAATTGTGACAGTATATAAAACTGAACACAAATAAACACTTTCATTTATACTTACTTAAAGTATAATAGAAGTACTATTTCGTAAACCTTGATAGTGCTTTATTTTATAACATTATTAGATGTTTGTCCAGTGGCTTGCCTTTACAGCTTTACTTATCACAAGATAGGTATCTAGTCCTCCTAAGAGTAGAAGCTCAGGGATCAAAGAAATATGTAGTTGCTCAAAAACTTGTAAGACCCTTGTTACCAGAAGCACAAGAATGCAGCAAGACCATTTCAGCTTCCAAAAATTGACCTACAAAAACTCGTACTAACTAACAGCTCAAGTTAAATAAAAATATTAAGTCAATATAATCACAAATATTGTAGCAATAAACTTCGGACACGTAGTGGAATTGTATGTAAATTGTCTATCTTATCAGTTACGGAATGGATAAAACTTGCTCACTAAATTGTTGTGATACGCAGACCAAGGTTGAGTGCTTTGGCAATAACTTTAAATAGCTCTTTAGATCCTTCGATTTGAACAATGCTTTTATATTTTGCTACATATTAGTATACTTTACATAAAGGCGTAGACGATACAAGTTTAGTGCCCACGCATTAATTGATATACGAGTAATTACCATTATTTTTTTTAAAATATTATAGGACAATTACACACATCGCTATATAGCCCCAAATTAAGCGTACTCGTAAGTAGCTTGTGTTATGGGTACTATGATAACTGATGAACATTTTTATATATTAAATAATTATAATATATAGATAAACACCCAGACACTGGAAAATATCCATGCTCATCACACAAATATTTTTCCAGATGTGACTAACATGAAACTTAGATTTTAATCGTACTCATACTTTTGTGCGTAATTTTAATTATGTTTCATGAATTTACTTACTCATTATAATAATAAAATTATTATTATAAAAACAAAAAACCCGACTGCTTAAAAGTTATAAACTGAAAAGAGAAAAACAAGGATCACTATATCTGAATATAAGCAGTCGGGTTTTTTGTTTTTATAATAATAATTTTATTTGAGACTTTTTAGTTTTAGATTATGGTATAGAAATGAGACGGTACACTTAGTACAATTTTTGCCATTTTTTGTTAAAAAAGTAATATGAACATGATATAATATTTATATTTTTGAAATGGTCTTTTTACGACCTTTCAATTGGTACCCATATTGCTAAGATAAAAGAAAAAATGACATATATACCTCCTTTTTTCCCCCATTTACAGCCACCATTTTGAAAATTTATATAGCCTATGTCACTACCACAATTTTGACAAATTCAACGACACCTCACATGTCAAAATCCGTTCAGTCGTTTAGGCTGTAGCGCGTGCCGAAGAAATGGACATACATACATACATACATACATACATACAAACATACATACATACATACATACATACATAGTTCTGCTCAACAACGGTAATAAACCTACATTTACAAGAGGAGAATCATCTTCAATAGTAGATCTTACTTTTGTCAGCAGCAGCCTCGTTAAGAGGAATTATTCTTGGGAATTATTGGAGACATATACAGCTAGTGATCATAGCGCATATATCGTATGGGAAGTAAATGTGTGTCAAAATAACCAGAAACATCACAATAAGACAAACGCGATTGGTTGGAAGGTTAGCGTCTTTGATCCAGATGCCTTCAAGGTGGCCTTGGACTGCAGCACAACTAGTGATAGCAATGCCGCGATAAAACCAGAAGAGATGAAGAGGAAAGTTACTGAGGCCTGTGACGCTAGTATGCCACGTAAACACAGGATGAGCCAGCTTCCGCCAGTGTACTGGTGGAATGATCATATCGCTGCTCTTCGAAAAGAATGCCTTACCAAGAGAAGAGCTTCACAGCGAGGCCGGAACGGGCCTAACTCAGAAGAACTGCTCACAGATTACAGAATCGCGCGCCGAATGCTGAATAAAGCCATCAAAGAAAGCAAAAGACAATGCTGGACCGAACTACTCAATACGGTAGAGAGCGACCCGTGGGGTAGACCATACAAGATTGTCATGACCCACCTGAGATACCAGCCTATGTTATCACCCACATGTCCTGACGTGCTGGAAAAAATCGTAGCTACGCTCTTTCCCAAACAACCAGCCTTTAAGATTCGGGTTGAGCAAGACGAAATAGGAAATATCCTCCTGATCACGCAAAAAGAATTGATGGGTGTGTGCTGCAAAATTGGGAATACGAAAGCACCGGGGCTGGATGGAATTCCGAACATTGCGCTAAAGGAAGCTATCAAAGCAATGCCGCATTTGTTTTTGGACACTTACAACTCATGTCTCATAGAGGGCATTTTTCCTTTGAAATGGAAGCAACAGAGATTGGTACTTCTTCCAAAAGGAAAGCATCCGCCAGATGACCCATCCGCCTATCGGCCGCTTTGCATGCTGGATACAGCGGGTAAAATATTGGAAAGTATTATCCATGGAAGAATTGAAGCCACTGTAGAACTGCAACTCTCCAACAACCAATATGGATTCCGAAAAGGTCGCTCCACCTTGCAGGCAATTGATCTTGTTGTTAGTTTAGACACGGCTGGCTTGAAACTTGCAGAGCACAAGACCGAAGCAGTTCTTGTCACAAGTAGGAAAGAACTAGAAACCATTACACTACGAGTTGGAGCACATGATATCACATCTCAACCTTTTATCCGCTACCTGGGAGTGATGATTGATGCTCGACTCAATTTCAAGCAACAGGCAGAACATGTAAGTGCCAAAGCGTCGGTGGTCAGAACGACCCTATCACGGCTGATGCCAAACATAGGAGGCCCAAAACAGAATAGGAGGATACTATTATCATCAGTGGTCACATCTGTCCTCACATATGGAATCTCCATATGGGCTGATACAGTCCGTAAACAAGCATCACGACGAAAACTAGTCCCAATATACCGACTGAGTGCCCTGAGAGTTGCCAGTGCTTTTCGCACTGTATCTGATGACGCAGCATGCGTTATTGCTGGAATGTTGCCAATTGAAGTACTTGCTCTAGAACGGAGAGCCCTTTACCGGCGAAAAGATTCAAGTAGTCTGAGTTATGAGGAACTAAAAACAGCAGAACGCCGAAATAGCATGCGACGATGGCAAAAAAGGTAGGACGAGTCGGTAAATGGCCGGTGGACTTACCGCCTTATACCAAAGCTAGACGTATGGTTACGCCGCAAACATGGAGAGGTCAATTATTATCTGACACAAATGCTGACAGGACACGGGTGTTTCCGTCAATATCTTCATAAATATAAGCATAAGACTTCACCTGAGTGTCCTTCCTGTCCCGGAGTCAACGAAGATGCTGAGCACGTATTCTTTACGTGTCCTCGCTTTAACGAAACGCGTAGTGCTTGGGAGAATGTTCTTAAGCGAAGAAGCAGGCCGGAATCGGTAATAAGAGATATGACGGCATCGAAAGAGGCCTGGGAGGCAACAAACTTATTCGCGACGGAAGTCCTCCGGGAACTACGCCGAATAGAGAGGACTGAAGCCTTGAAGACTTAGATCCCTTGAAAGAGAGAAATGCCTGCCTTCCCTTGGGGGAAAGAGAGGCAGGAGACAGAGGATGAGGTTTTTTAGTCGGTAGTGGAAACCCGAGTCCGACTTACCAGGGCAGTACAGCTAGCTCTGAATACGTAAAAGTATTTTTCCGAAACCTCTGAAGGAAAAAAAAAACCCTTCTTCTGACGCAGTCGGGTAAAAAACAACTTGCATTTTATTTTAAATGAAAATTTAATTTAATAAAAAGTTAATCTTATTTTATTTGCAAATCTTTTGCAAAATTTTCTTTGACTTTGTCAAGATTTTAATATTTCATAGTCCAATACACAAATTTAATAGGAATCGGTGAAAATGGAATGGTTCGTTGGGTGAGATTGATGAAAAGTTGAAGATAATAAAATTATGCGATTTCAAACAAATGACAGAAACATGATCGATGTGTCTTTAAAGTAAAGTTAGTGGCTTTTTATTTTTTTAAACTCTATTCTGTGAATTCATGGCTTATAAGGACTTTTAGTTTTTTTTTGCTTTTTTGGCAAATCATGAAATTTATGTACCAATTCTATATCATATATTACGAGTAGATAAGGTATAGTATACAAAGGTAAAGGTAACTTGTATATAAGGTAAAGGTACTCGTATATAACTTGGTTTTAAAATTCTCGTATGTCTATTATAAAATACAAGAATTATGTAAACTTCTATAATTCCTACCGTTTTAAATCTACTAAAATAATGAAAGCGGTAGCAAACACCAGATCGTCATGTTTTACACTCAAGAGCCAATAAATAACAAGTAGATGGCCGTACCGTGGTCGAAATTATACTGAAACTCATTAAATATAAAGTGATAGTTTGTGGAGATTTCTCACGCTTGACTTAACTTTGTCTTGTATTTTATATGACTTTTTGGATTTAGGTTGAAATATAAAGAGCTAACTTCTTGATCTAGCCATACTACTTTATCTCTACATCACGAATTGGGTAACTTGTTTAAATAATATGCAACACTTTTAAAACTTTTAATAGAACCGCATTGTTTATTTTGCTATTTTCCTCGGAGAAATAGATGAAACAAAGCGATAAATTCATCCAGATGACAGAAAATCCTCTACGTACGTTTCACTCCAAAATCGGACCATCCTTATTAGACGTTGACTCTAAAATGTAATTTTTTTAATTTCGCTGAAAGAGGCAACTTATATAATTACTCATTTTTAATGTGTATTACTATCTCCATAGCAATTATCCAATAATATCGATTGAAAACCATAAAAACCATAAGGCATGCTATACGGCTAGTAATAACTACCTATACGAGCATGTAGTATGGGTTTCGGTCCGTAGACTACACCATAATTCTAAATTGTACAGTATGTATCACTTTCTTATGCGGGAAGTCAAGTCCAGCTGTGGGATGTTAAATATGATGACGTCAATGTGAAATAGAATATTATGCATACGTCGTGCTTGACCGATCTAGATCCTAAAGCCTGAATTAGGTCATGCCTATCATCTTACGTTTGATAGAGAGGTTGGTACCTCTTCGAAATTACGCTAACTATGCGACCGATGCATATTAATTAAGTAGAAGTACTATTATATTATAACTACACGAGTCCCGCGGCTTCATCCTCGTTGATCCTGTTGCACGTGATCTAAAGTCTCACATAAGATCGATGTTCACACCGACTTATCGCCTGAAAATTATATTTTATGGAATTAGATGAGTTGCTTAATACATAGCGATAGGCTAATCGATGTTCTTAAAAATACCTTATCTTAAAAATATCCGTCTTGTTGATTGATCTTATTTGGGATCCTTTATCTTTTTGATCTATTTGGGAACCTCCTAATCATTTACTACATCAAGAGATAGTCGTCGTTAGCTTCACGAGGTCCTGGGTTCGATTCCTGGGTCGGGTCACGGAATAATTCTGAGCTTTTTCATTCTTCTATGAAATGTTCAGTACATTCCAAGCGCGGAGTCTGGAAGTTGGAGGTGTTACACCCCCGTGCCTCGGAGAGCACGTTAAGCCGTCGGTCCCGGTCACTATCAATAACATCTGATAGTGATCGTTAATAAATGAAACATTATCACCCTAAGCCCGCAAACCCGCATTGGAGCAGCGTGGTGGGTGTACGCTCCATATCCCCTCTCTTACAAGGAGGCCTGGCTTAGTGGGCCGTTAATAAGCTGATAATGATGATGATGATGATGAATAGGGTGGTCTTAAAAATATGGTCCTGATGATTGATCTTATTTAGGAACTACCTAATCATTTTCTACACCAAGAAAAAGTCGTCGTTAGCTTTCAAGCAAGATTTGCTGCCGGTTAAATACTAAAATCCGGGTTGCTCACTAGAAAATGTAGTATTTAGTATTACAAGATAAAATAAAAACTACACCTATTATTATTTGTTCCAAATATATATTAATAATTCATGAATTCATAATTAACAACAATATAGTAGTGCGATCTTATCTTAATTTACATAACATAATGACTCATTATCTGATAACGATTATTCATACCTATCGCGATATTTTAGGAAAGGTCAGTATTTGAGATTTCATGATTACAATTTATTTTCATGCATATTTTAATACGCATATAAATGATTTGGACGAAATAAATACAATTTAATATTTGTAATGCTGCCTCGTTGCCTATGTGACTTCGGATTACAAGGTTCTGTGTTCCAGTCCAGGGTCGGGCTACGAAATTGCCAGTCAGCCTTCCCGGATTTGGGAAATTTGTGGTGTCAAGCCTCTTCATTGTCTTCAACATCTGATAGTGATCGTTATAATATTAAATCATTATAATACTGAACCCGCATTATAGCAGCTTGGTGGGTGGATCCATGTTCCCTCTCCTGTAAAGTTGCTCTATAGTGTTCCTTGATGAAGGCCAATGATGAATGACACATTAATTATATGCTTATATTCACGACCAATGCCAACTTAATTAAAATTAAAAATTAGATTTAATTTGGTTTTCCTTATAACCTTAGTATCATCATCATCATTATCATCATCAGCCATCATGCATCCACTGTTGGACGTAGGCCTCCTTCAAGCAGCGCCAACCCAGTCTATTACAGGCTTTCTGCATCCAGTCGGTGCCAGCGACCCTCCGGATGTCGTCGCTCCATTTAACCTTAGTATAAAATGCGCTAAATGCCCTAAAAATTCACGAAAGAGTAGCCCATACTATGCTAAAATTGGCCAGGTATTAAACTCATAGAAGCTAATCTCAACATTTGCATGTTTATGAATATAACAAAACACGAACACGACGTTTCGCCGACGTGAACGTTGAATATAAAGTGATATATGACAAAAAAACTCGTTGGTTGCTACTTGACAAAAGCTCTGAATGTGAAACAAGTGCCTAACTTTAGTACGTACAAAACTGTGTAGGTGGTGACGAATGGGTATAAAGAACAATTAGAATGACCCGTTGTTGATACTTTGATTGTACTTACACAAAAAGCGAAGAAAACTTTTCGGAAAAAGGTTTCCAAAAGTCCAAAACATTTTTTCAATGCAAGAAAAAGGTTTGAGCAAACTTCATGAAATATGAAATATTTTGTGTTGTGCGTATTTTGTGTCAGTAAGGACGAAATGAAAAGTTTAAAATTAGAAATTTGAAAAATCTCTCGGCAATCATTAATTTAGCTACAAAAATTCCGATATCATCGGATTGCCTAGAACTCCTCTCGATGTCAGTTTTGACAGCAGACAAACACGTGAAACTTATAAAATCCCCCTTTTTTACGCAATGAATTTTTTTTTTGTAGTAACTTCGAATGCTACATAGCTGAAGATTTTATATAGTTTTATTTAAATTTTTACTACACGAAGGATCTAATGTGCATCCTTCAATCATAACCTTCATTGTACTTCTCTTATTTCCAAGACAGATGATTTGTGTTCATACGTCGTATTCCATGAAATCGGTTTAGGCTACATCGGGTGGATGTGTTCAATGTCTATAACGGTCAGAGGCAAAACAGCTTTAGTGTTTTATATATTCTAACGAAGATTATGAGTACTCCGTCTTTGTAAGCTATGATGTCACGACTCAATCATACGTAAACTTACGCGTACTGCATCTAACGTAATTCAGTCGCTATAACGTCATTAACCCTCATGACATGATAGCGTCATAATCAGATATAATGAGATTTTGTGTATAATTTGCAAACAATTGCTAACAATACCATGTACGGTGGACATCGCTGCGTGATGAGAAAGGTAATTCGCAGGAAGCTACTAGGTATTAACTAAGAACATTATGAAATTAATTACTTAAATTTAATAATGAAAAATGCGTCTTTTACACTTGTGCTGGGGTAAGTAGTCAGTTGAAAAAGTCGACCTTAGAAACCGCATTCCTTTAGATAAAAACTAGTACTGTATGTTATTTTTAACAATTTTAGTATAGTAAAA
The DNA here is from genome assembly GCA_034621355.1 of Mycalesis mineus. NCBI lineage: Eukaryota > Metazoa > Arthropoda > Insecta > Lepidoptera > Nymphalidae > Mycalesis > Mycalesis mineus. The sequence goes on from CM067884.1 coordinate 8,975,115, forward strand.
TAAAAATATCATATAAATAGTAAATTCCCAATAATATTGAACAAAATTAATTTGATATATCTACTTATATCTAGTATTTATAGTTTACCTTAATACTTTTTAGGTGACATCATAGCTTAAGTTGTTAAGCGTGGATTTCAGTATTAATTACTAATGTACTTTAAATACATGTTAAATATTGTAAATAAATACTGTATATAATAACAAGTAGAATGGTTTTTATGTTGTCTTTTAGCAAATGTTGCTCAAAATACATTTAACCTAAGACATTTAAGGACTTCCATACAAAGTTCAATAACAAATCAATTTCGTTCGTCAACTTCGCTTACGAAGTGAGCAAGTAGTGAGGAAGTTTGATACGCTTTATAACCGTTAAGAAATACAATTTACATACAATAAAACTTTGTAACCGTTTCGGTAACGAGCTAAACTCATGTAGCTCGTATAGCTACTGTATATTATGTACTGAATAAGTTATTGGACTTTGGACAGGTTCAATTAGTTGATAAAGTGATTCGGGCGCGATGGCCGTGGCAGATTCGATTCGATCATCTACCTGCTAAGCCACTACACTGGTCGCCGGGCGGTCGACCATGGGTATTGAACGTCAATCATGAATAGAGATGAGCTTCATTGAAAGCTCAGCTAAGTGTTTGATTGTAAATTATAAATCGCTTGCATCCAAATTAGATGGATTGTGGTTGAATTGATTAGATTTTGGTTAGATTATTATTTGCTTTGCTTATTCACTTTTTAAATAATTTTCTGGATCATTGAATAGAAGCAGGCCTTATTGTGTGGAAATTGATTATGAATTGCTGAAGGTTTTATGTTTTGCTGTTTTCCGTTATAGTTCTACGGATTCAAGTGACATAGATATTCAGATCCGTCGAAAAATTCTTTACGAAATTAAAAGGTTTTCTCAATTGAACATTGTCACAGTCAACATCTGATGCTCCAGTTTCGGAGAGAAATGTCCGCAGAGGATTTTTATTCAGTTTTGGTTAACTTTGTCGCTTGTACCGTGTTTTTGGGTTTATGAATTTTATCAATTATGAACTTTTTTCGAGATTTTTCCTAGTATGTGCTCACTGTTTTAGTTGGGTTCGAATAAATATTACGTACTATGTAGAGTCGCTGCTTTCTTTAAAATTCATATTACTTAAATAATATTTTACTGTAATGATCTAAATATAATACTTCTAACAGTTTGTGGACAGTTCAGTATAAATTATTATTTTTTTCATCCACGATTAGACTAATCTAAAATACTAATTTCAGACAAATTATTATTCATCATCATTATTTTAAGGATATACTAGAGGGCCAGGTCTAGGACCAGGTCCAGGTCTCCCTCCTTGTAAAAGTAGGGATATAGAGTTTAGACCCACCACGCTGCTAAATTAAGAGGGGCAGGGTGATAATATTGGAACATTGTAACGATTGACTTCCTACTTCTAAGGTTGGACAAATGCACAGTTAGTTTAGTAATGTTGGGACGTAGACCCATGCTACGAAGTTTTCCTAAGAAAAACATTTATACCGAAGTATTTTTATTTTCTTTTTATAATAGACTTTAATTGATTAAATCATAAGATTTTCTTTCTGTTGTTAATTGTACAGGATGTGGCTCAAACTTAATAAAACTTAATAAAAGCTTTTACTTAGAAACCGGTACTTTAATTTATGTCTCCTTTCCATTTGGTATTTGAAACGACCTCCCAATAAACAGATCTAACACAGTGAACTAGAAATAGTATAGTAATTTTATCACAATGATAAAACGATAAAGATTCTGGTAAAGCTATTAGTAGTGTTGATTAAAATGGAACTAATTTCTTCTGTAAGTGTTGTATTCACAAACTGCTTAAAAAGTACTTGTGGCGCCCTACATTTCTGGTCAGTCTATACATGACAACATTTTTCAAATCAATTCTCGAAATCAAAATCAAAAGTCAAATTTTATAAATGTGACAGTAACTCTGTCTGTTTGTGACTCAATCATGCCTAAAGTACTGAACCGATTAAAATTAAATTTGATAAAGAGAGTCGAATTATCACAAATTTGACTTTCTCGCGGACGGAGTCGCGGGCGGGCAAATCATTGATTGCGAGTTTCTTCATTTTGCAGTTTTTTTTATATATTTCAAGTTATTTAACTTAGTCAAAAACTCAAAAAGAGAGTTAACTTTTAAGCTACAAGTGTGTTAGGTACTCTAAGATAAGGACAGGGTATTAGATACTCAAAAGTTTTATTGTATGAGATAAGGTGAAGTAGTCTATGAAGCGGTGCATAACTTGATATTAAAACTCTCGTCTCTCAGTTATATAGTACACTTCGAACGTTTTATAAAAGGGTCACAAGTTTTAATAGCCCCCAATATGCAACCGCTTTATAACCTACTATTAGCTTAAGCTGGAAGTGTCTTCTGTAAATAGTCATTAACCAAATAAAAAAATACGGTGACCATAGAGTATTTGAACTTTTAATTTTACAACAATTAATGTGTATTTTATTTTGTTTCAGAACAATTTTCAACGAAACTCGTATCGTTTTTTGGAAGTTGATAAAAATGGTAAGCTCTTTCAGTACCTAATGATTTGTCTGCAGTTATATTAAAGAATTAGTTATAAACATATATTAAAATATATCGATTTCAAAATGCACTAAAAATTCAGAATGCAGTAAAATCAAATCAACCAATGAAAATAATAACGATACATGGCGAATCAGGAACCTTCCGTTTTTAACGTTTTTTTTAGAAATAACGCAAACTTAAACTTGAAATAATAAACCTAACAACATTAATTTCCAAAAAAAAATGTTATTCGTAAGCCAAAGTCATAGCTTTTTTCAACATGTGTTCCTTCTGATAAAACCAAAACTGATGTCCATGCGAACGGAGTCACGGGCCCGACTAGTTTGTCCTGCAAAACAATTAGACATATTTTAATAAAGTTTTCACACAAGGGAACAAAATTTAACGTTTCGCTGAGACTTAAAAAGCCTAGTTCCGAACGAAATACGATTCAAGCTTAGAGACTGCGTTCATTCTGTCTGTTCATTCGCATTGTATTATTGGCAGCCGATGGAAACTATTGACACATGGGGAAAGTGATAAACGCTTTGTACAAAGATCGGCGGAAGTGCGAAGCGCCAGACTTCCTGTACTAAAGCGATGTCAGTATTTGCCAATTTCCGAGGACATAGGCAAGGGTTGTATACTACTGAGGTTTTAGGCTAACTTGTTGCTTCATGATATCGACTAAATTGTAACATTTTGGATAGCAACAAATACTTTAATAACACTTTTGTATACCTGTGACCTAAATGTTCGGATTAATTGTTGATTTATATGTGACCTCATAGTGACAGCCATTATAATAACTAACTATTACCTGATTTATTTAATATCCTATATGTAATATAATTTTTCTATCATTAAAATTATGTGACTTTTTGTTTATTAGTTATCAAAACACGCCTTCTCCGCTTCACGTACAAAAATAAGCTGAGTGTTCAACTAAGAGTATACGAATATACCGACATCATAAAAATTTTATTTTTATTTCCTTAGATTTATCATTCACATCTGTCTAATAGTTTAGATGGTTCATTAATTGATTTATGAAATTTCCCTTAAATGAAGACATTTTTGGTTATGTTACTCTTATATATATATATATATATATCTTCCTATCCAGAAGCTTTATTTTTTATATTTTAAAGTTAAGAACATGGCGCTGACGTTGTTCTATCAGCAGTGTTACGAAGCGTGAAATTATCATATTATTATTACGGCCAAAATGTTCACAGTAATATTGTGCTGAAATTACTGTTTTACTCTATTTTCATATTTTAGGTGGCTAATTTAATGTTACGTGATGGATCACCTGAAATTTCTCTACAGGTACCCACACCTTTTCGGATTAATTAGTCACCACCATCTACAAATATCTGATACTACTAATATTTTTATTACCAAAGTATGTCTGGCTGTCTGTCAAGTTTTTACCAATAAACAGATTTTAATGAACTAGAAAATAGTATCGATAATAAATTGTAGAATATAAAGGAGTATTATTGGGGTTAAAAGTTTTTAATTTTCCAAGTCGTATTCATAAAAATCAGTACATTAGGTATTGGATAATAGTAAAAAATAATGTGATTTCTGAAATTTTACCCCTAAGGGGTTGTTGACTGAAAATATAGATTAGTCATTTTTTGTGTCATTTTTCATTTTATTATATTAGAAATTAACATTGTGACTATTGTAATTTGTAAACACGTAAAATTTATTAGGGCTAAAAAAGAAATAATAAGTGGAGACGATCGCACTAACTAATGGACAAAGTATAGTGCGTCAACTAGTTACAAATAAATCTTTTTGTATGGAATTCCTATGTAAATTGCGGTTACCATGCTTTCCCACTATCTATCACCGAGTAATACACCGAGTAATAGAAAATTATAATAGCATATCATATATCTTCACGGATTCAACTCATCAATTTTCATCGTTGTTCGTTCGGATGCTCTCAACTGACCCGCGGAGGCAAACTTTATTCGCTCTAGCAGGCTTATCTGAACAATTTATTGTAGCTATTTAACCTGCGAACTCGCGGACCCAAGTGCTACTCGTAAGGCAACTTTAGTATAGATTTATTGCAAAACTTTCAGATGGATTTCACTAAGTTCTTTTTTATTGTATAGTGATAGGTTTCTAAATGTTTAAATGTGTAGACTATAACCTTAAAAGAGTCAAAAGTACAGATAGAAGACGTAAAACTTATGGATCAAAGGGCTTGACTTGTACAGCTTATAAAATGTTATAATTAAAATAGTTTAGTAATTTATTGTACGATCACCTATTATATAAATATTCTCTATACAAATTTTCAATTCAAAAGAGTTTGGAGTCAAATCCAAGATATACCTACCAGTTATATTCGTTTAAATTCACAAGAGCTTAACGTAGAAACCAAGATTTACATGAAGCAATGCATTCAAATCTGCGTCGTTATTTTTTTTAACAATTTAAGTTGCGCCATTATTACTTTAGTAGTATTATATGAAAAATTAACTAACTTACCAATAAAAAATGTTTCAATACTAATACACGAAAGGCACATATTTTGCATTTTATTTTAATATTATTAGTATGTAAAATGTTATCATGGTAATATAATGGTTTATACAAATTTTGTATTTTCTATGTAACCTACATTTATACTGAGCTTTACGAATATTTTAACCTACCAAACATTGAGATAATAGGTCAATACTCAATCAAGAAAAATGTTATCACAAAAGAAACAAGACATGATCGATAAGCACCTATTCCGTATAATTTTCTAAGAATACCATGCTAACAAAGGCTTGAATAGCCGATCCTTATATTATTGTCTACGTAATATAACATAATGTACTATAAATAATGAGCTAAGAATAGGATTTTTCGGATAAAAGCTGTTCACACTTATCGGAGAATTAATTAGACGACGTACTCTAACGTAGTGTTTACCGCAAAAATAAAACAAAACAAAAATATAATTTAATTACTGTTTACTACATCGAAATGTACATTAAAATGGTGATTTTCTTATGATTTTAGTCCCACTTGTAATAACAGTAGTGAGTTTTAAAATGCCCCGCTTTAATAAATATGTAAATTTTAATGTTTGCGTACATACTTTTACGTATAATTGTCCAAGATTAACGATATGTTATTATTATATAACAGGTACTTAAACTCACTATAATCAGAAAAACAATGTATACCAAAATCTAAACTTAACGCCATGCACGGTTAAAGAACTGGTATTATGTGCATTAAGTCATTAACACACTTTTCGTACATGCACCCGCTGTAATATCATCCGTAAAGCCTAATAATATCTCCCTGCTCAACAAAAAGCTTGGTTTTTATACAGTAGAGTGAGCTGGTGAGACGTCCGAAATGACGCAAGATTTTCCCATTGTTCCCACAAATTATCCCCGCGCTTACGCTAAGCCGTTTGCCCTCAAACGATCTCATTTAGGAGCAACGACGTTTTTCGAAAAGAACGTTACCTGAATAAGATTTCAGTGTGCAACTATCTTAAATCCGTGTACCCGTAATACAGATTGAGATCTTGTATCGTTTCTTCTTCCCAGCATTTTCGGTGCCTATCTGCAGTAACTACGAGTATGTATTGTGAAATGCCGATCGTGGAATGTATATTTGCAGAGATATTGTCTATTGTGTGTATTCAACTGACTCGTTGGTGCAGTGGTCAACCTATGTGGCTTCCGATTACCAGATTCTAGGTTCGGATTCTGGGTCGTGCTGAGAGTATTGAATATTTCTTACTAACAATTTTTACTGTAACAATTTTTAACCCGGAATTGGGAAGTTGGTGGAGTTATAGGTATATATTTACCTATACCTCAAACCCAGATGTCTTTGACGTCCGATGGAAAGCCAGCATGGTTTCAGCAGCATGGTGGGTTTAAGCTTCATATCTTCTCTAGTAAGAAGTGAAGCCTGGCTCTGTAGTAGACCGTTAAAATAGGCTGAAAATGATGAGCTTACTGCCACGTCATATCGCGTGGTAAACAGTAAAGATATAATGGCTACGAGACAACAGATCACTCGAGACAACCTGTTTAAGGTTAATTTGACGCGCAACAGACGTAGAAGATAAATGGCTTATTTTATTTCTTAAATGCCAAGGTAGTATCTACAAATGCAATACAGTTACATGTAATAGTATGTGCCTAATTCATAATTAACAACTTCAAACTTTTTTAATAGTAAGGTTTTTAATTCGTACAGCATTTGTGGAATGCCCTTCCAACTTCAGTGTTTCTTGCTATGTACAATTTACTAAACGTCTAGATATATTCTAGACAAAAACAATATTCAGACCTTATCGGAGCTTTATATAAATCGGTGTTTTATAATGCATGATTGTAACTAAGCGCAAGCCTATCTACATATACTCGTAACAAGACTTGTTGCCAATCTTTAAAGATGCCGGATTATAGATTTAATACGACAGAACATTTGAACATAAATAGATACAGTTCATAGTTATAGATTATAGATAGTTTGACGACCTCCGTGGCGCAGTGGCATGCGCGGTGGATTTATAAGACGGAGGTTCGATTCCCGGCGGGGCAGATTGAGATTTTTCTTAATTTGCCTTGGTCTGACTGGTGGGAGGCTTTCGCCGTAGCTAGTTACCACCCTACCAACAAAGACGTAACGCCAAGCGATTTAGCGTTCCGGTACGATGGCGTGTAGAAACTGAAAGGGGTGTGGATTTTCGTCCCACTCCTAACAAGTTAGCCCGCTTCCATCTTAGATTGCATCATCACTTAACATAAGGTGTGATAGCAGTCAAAGGCCAACTTGTAGTCAATAAAAAAAAAATACTATTCTCTAACGATGTGATAACTCGAAAGTGTTAGACCCAAACGTGTCTCTATCTCTCTCTGTTTAACACCGTACTAAAGAGACCTAGATAGAGATATAAGGCAAATTCGAAATCTACACTGTAAAGTTATAAAAACATTGTAACAGAAAAGCGCTACATTATTTGCTGATGACAGTCGTCTGTCGTTCAGACAGACATAAGATAGCTAAAAATTTAAGAATTTCATCTAGATCTCAAATAATGATTGCCAAAATAAAGTTCAGTTTGGAGGCCCACATTGGTACTAAGAGTAAATAATTAAATCAAAAAGCCACATCACATGTCTTGTTCCCATGACTCTGCCATTAGGGCCAAGTGTAAATGCGGCGGCACTTCACTCAGTTGTTTCACCATCCTATTTACTCACGACACTCAACACAGTTTCACTGTTTATGAGTTGCCTCTTTGTCCTTATGCTAATACTCGTACCTACCTATACAAAGAATTAAACACGTGAATTCTGAGGGTACCTCTAACTATGTTAATTTTTACCCAAATTCTTTAGGTTTTAAAAAATTCATGAGTCGTAAACTTTATTCGGGTATAACTTTTCTATTGTGAATGTTTTTAACGAACTTGACAAACGACTAATTAGCGTGAATAACCAGGTATAAAAATATCTAAGTGATGTTTTTGTAACAGTATTTTTTTGTTAAACCCCGTACTTTTACATTTTTTTATTTCCTGTAATCACTATTGAAGAACAGGTATATATGACACGCGAGAAAAACTACACGAATTAATCTGAAAGTTGTACGAAATTACGATACGAGATTAAGTTTTTTTTTGTAGTTTTTGACACAACTGTGTAGATAAATTCAAAAACAAAACTTATCTCAATACGAAATTTTATTCTTAAAATCGTCTCACCCGTTTTGGAGATATGACCTGGATGAATACAAGGATTGCTTGCTAAGACATGGCTATATTATATGACTATGATGGCATATTTCATTGCTTGCCAATACTAACGAGGGTTTCTTTATCGTAGATGTGGTGGGCGATTTGCTGTGCGGCGGTGGTGGCAGGCAGCATGCTAGCCGACGCGGCACCAGCGCCCAACGCGCTCGCGTCAGCCATCGACTGGGAGCAGCTCGACTCCTCTTCACCCGACGATGTAAGATCACGTCTAGTAACAACTTCTGTATTTAGTCAATGTATTATGGGAGTCAGTTTAGCTTTGGATGTAGTGGTAAGCTGACTAAAGCTAAAGGAACTTTAATACACCGCGCTCCTTCAGTTTAACACACTAACATCAAAAGAACTTAAAGTCTAAAAGAATATTCTAAATTGATGGCTGAAATAGATTGATTGTACAACTTTAACTATCAAATTGCTCTGCCATTCCACTTCTGTCTTTAACCAGGCCACTTTTTAGCAACAGTAGAGCTTTTTGTGACAGAGCTTGGGGAAATGCTAACACCATGCTAATTTCTGCTAATACAGTTTATTGCGGTGTACCGATATGAAGGGCGTGGTTGCCAGTGTAATTACAGGCACGTAAGGTTTAAGACCTATGCCACAGGTAAAATGGGTAGGTGTTAAATTGTGAAAGACAGTATTTTTAGTCTAAAGTCTATACTATTACTATAATATAAGATACATACATAATTATTTTACTTATAATTTTCCCAATATCAAATACCAGGCGGGAAAAAAAAAATGAAACGACGGGTATGCTACGCTTCGTAGCGCTACGCTTTGCTACGCCGATAGCGTTGCATAAGAAGTCTTACATATTTCTTAATTAATCGTAATACGATATTACTTGCTAACGTATTTCTACCCTACCTATGTATAAGCAATATATTATATGGACGGCCGAGTGGCGCAGTAAGTAGTGATCCAGCTTCTGCGTCCTAGGCCGTGGGTTCGATTCCCACATCTGGAAAATGTTTGTGTGATGAGCATGGATGTTTTCCAGTGTCTGGGTGGTTATCTATATATTATAAGTATTTATGTATAATATATATAAAAATATTCATCAGTTATCATAGTACCCATAACACAAGCTACTTACGAGTACGCTTACTTTGGGGCTATATAGCGATGTGTGTAATTGTCCCATAATATTTATTTATTTATATTGTTTATTTATTTATATACAAAGCTTTTTGAAATTATAAGCATTATTTTATTTTTTGGTCGATTTCAATACGATTTTTCTAAGAGGGTTTTATCAGTTTATGGCCCAACAACCTTGTTTTTATCTTAAACGACATAAAACTAATAGTATTTTTAAACTTAAAATAAATAAAACGAGTACCGAAAACAAAGATACAAATTCCAAATTTGAGATTTTCTTATTTTACTTACCAAAAAGTAGTATAGCCCGGTAACTTCGCATAGAAATTGTTTCAAGAGCCTAATTTGTAAGGTCACGTGCAAATTTCATGATAATCGTCCCCGCTTCCATCAAAGTAGATTTCTTTACGGATTAAGGTGAAATTGCCACTTTGTTTAAGACACCAACAGTTTACCTCACGAGATCATTTTATAATCTTTATTGTTAACTAGCTTACACCTGCGAACTCGTCTGCGTGGAGTCCAATATTTATTAAGACCTGCCGTAAAAATAGAGCTGGCCTATACCTTTTGCGTGTTAGTCTGTGCTATCGTAGCTTCTAAATGAGTGCACCGATTATACGGCTTTTTGTTTGAAAGCTGATGTGATCGAAATTTTTTACATATTACGACATGACGTATTATAACTAATTATTTTCTACTTAACATCATAAAACTATTGACTAACTATATTTGTTTAGTGGTTACCCTACGTGGCTTCAGTTACGAGGTCCTGGTTCGAATCCTTGGTTGGTTCACGCAATAATATCTGAGTTTTTCATTCTTATATGCAATTTTCAGTAAATTCCAACCCCGGAGTCGGGAAATTGGTGGTGTTACACCCAAGTGCCTCGGAGAGCACTTTAAGCCTTCGATCACAAAAATGTTTTCTGTTCCAAATAAATAAAATAAAAAAAGAAAAGTGGTGTTACAGGTGGTTGAAATTAAGTTGACCTCGGCTAAGTGTAAATAGTTTTGTTTATTGTTATTGGGTCACCTCACTGCTCACAACACCATAACATATTTTCATATAAAAGCGTGACTTAATCGTAACTTGTTGTGCTGGTGTGATAGCTTTTGCTTAAACATCCAAGCATGGTTAGGATGACTATCGTAGGTCTTTGTTGGTAATTTATCTTTTACTCTTCCTTCAGCAATTATATATAATACCTACACAAATAAATTGGGTATATTAGGTTTGTACGATTTCATTGGTTAATATTAATATACTTGCAGTCCCGATACGCAATGCCTTGACAGGCTTAAATATTTTTCTACTCAATTTTCTTGAATTTTATCTGATGATACCACTATTAGATGCTAATGATAATAACTGGAATTTACTTTTGGAGGGGAGGGAGAGGGGGAATTACAATCTCTGGTAACACCAGCAACACCAGGCTGACAATATTTACAAAAAAATATTGGAAGAAAGAAAATCTGAATTTTAGAAACGCTCTAATATTATTTACATTGTACTTGTTAATAATGTTGGAGAGTTGTGGTCTTTTCTCCTCCTTCAACATTAAGCAATACCGATCTCTCAATGTACTTACCCTTATAAATGAACTAATGTACGAATTAGAACCCATCAAATGGAACAGAAACAACTTCATGAAAGACTAAGAAATATGGAAAATAGGAAAATGGAAAAGGTTGGAGGAGGCCTTTGCCGACTGGCAAACAGATTTGCAAAAAATAAACAAGACTCAACCACTACACTAACTAAATACTTAATCTTTTCATTTAATGTCTGTGTACTCGTTTATTGTTTTGTAGTTTATCTGAATAAAGGCTATTTTATTATTTATTTATTTATCCTTAAAAATGAACTAATGTACGCATTAGAACGCATCTAATGGAACAGAAACAACTTCTGGAAAGACTAAGAAATATGGAAAATAGGAAAATGGAAAATACTCAACCACTAGACTCAACCACTAGACTAACTAAATACTTAATCTTTTCATTTAATGTCTGTGTACTTGTTTATTGTTTTGTAGTTTATCTGAATAAAGGCTATTTTATTATTTATTTATTTACTTGTTAATAACCCCTCTCCTTTACGAAGGGGGGACTTGGTTATACATAGCGGACCGATAAAATAGCCTGATATGTGTTACGTCACATGAGGATCTAAATTGAAGTTACTAAGATTTACTCTATACAGAAATAGCTAAACGCTCCGTCGTACAAATTTCACTCAGCACCGTAATCACGTGTCAAAGTGTTCGCCAGAAACGGAAGTTCGCGGTCGTATAACAAGGGGCATGCTGTTATATAGATTCATTAAATTCCTGACAGGTTATAAGGCGAACTACCTGTTACTGCTTAACGTAACGTTGTCGTATATATTTATTGTAGAGTCTGCATCTAAACTTGATACCTATGAAGTGCATCTACGAGAAGTTAATTAATTCCAACGCTATTTTAGCGTATATAAATCTGAATTTTAAATTTTATAATTATAATTATGTAGAAAAAATATTGATAAATTTATGACATCTCAGAGAAATTGTTAATAGCATAAAATCGGAGTTTATTTCCATTATAAAAAAACACTTTAGATTGCTAATCAGATCTTCACCGTCTAACTCTCAAAACAAAAAAAGCAGCGCTAGCTAGTGTGTAACTAAGTATATCTGTCGTAGCAACATTGTAGATTTGTTCATTTCATGAAATGTTTGAGTAGATCATAAAATGTTTGCCTGTCTATTGGCCACATCATAATATGGTTTGGGCTATCATTGATCTAATGATACAAAATCGTTTCACGATGTGGCCATGGGGCTGTTGTGGGGATGGGGCGTTAAAATATTATGTTTAATTATTATTATGGCATTTATAAATTACCTAGCCCTTATTTATATGATTCGGCCAAACGTGTATGACAAAATCGTGAAACGTAGACGATTTAACGATCTGGTCAAATTGAGGTGGCCACATCATGAAACTCGGCCATTTCACGAAATGAGCAAATCTACGATGTGGCTACGACATATCCATCTCGATCACGTCAACTTTTAAACAAATAAATAATAGTTTAAAAAAACTAAAAACACGCTTTTTATAGAAACCCAAACTAAAAAATAGAAAATAAATTTTAATAAATTTAAATTAAGAATAGTGTTAAAAATTTCATTAACTATAAATTAATAATAGTGTAAATAAAAAAAAATATTTTATTTTAAAAAAGCGTGGGGTGCATGGTGTCAATATAGTTATAAATATTTTATTGACAGATATGAGTACAGTGATTATCATTTTGATAATATCTTAAAAAGCACCCCACGCTTTTTTAAAATAAAATATTTTTTTTTTATTTACACTATTATTAATTTATAGTTAATGAAATTTTTAACACTATTCTTAATTTAAATTTATTAAAATTTATTTTCTATTTTTTAGTTTGGGTTTCTATAAAAAGCGTGTTTTTAGTTTTTTTAAACTATTATTTATTTTTTACTTTTTAGTTTGGTTTATTTATAAAAGCGTGATTTTTTGGAACTTACGCATCAGCCTATTTTGGCCTAGACACGTGGGATTATTGAATCCCTCCTTATTTTAACTATTTACACTCTCATTACCTCTATAGTGGCTGTGGCCGACTTACAATCTGTACCCGCATTTACCTGTGCCCCACCCTTAGCACAGTGACCAAGGAAACCACAGAAACCTGGCCAGAGTACAGTCGGCAAGGGAGCGAGCCTTGGAAGTCGCAGAAAAACTGCGACTGCCAGGACTCGAACCCACGCCTGAGCGACTGTTGTACGGGCAGTTTAGCACTTAAACCGCTCGGCCACACAGTCGCTAGTAATTTATTTATTAGTGAGAATAAAATAATTATTTATAAATATTATAAATACGGGGAATCAGAGTTCAATTTCGGAGAGGGAGCCTGAGAAACGGCTACCAGAACCAAGGAAGGCCGCAGGCGCGCAGATTACCCACGGAGAGTTACATACTGACATACTGACATACTGACAAACTGACATACAAGTGAAGCTAATAATGAAACCAATGCCTATAACATTTGGAACAGTTCTTAAAATTTTCCCAGGATATCATCATCAGATCCTAACATGATGACAATGGGACCACCTTGGAAGTATGCCCTTTCTTATAAATAAAGTTTGAAGAGTTTCCTCGAGTTTTCGTAGATCTCATCATCAGATCATGACTTAGTTAACATTAAACCAACTGGAATCTTTCAATCTTCTCATTGAGACATATTAATTGAGCCCAATCACAAGGTAGCTACTGTAAACCGTTAAAGAGCTCCCTCAGCTGTCCTTCTTCTTCATCGCCAGACCCTCAATGACAGTCACAGCCCATCTAGATGTAAAGTTCTCATTGAGACAAATTAATCGAGCCCAAACACAAGGTAGTTACTGTAAACCGTTAAAGAGCTCCCTCAGCTGTCCTTCGTCTTCATCGCCAGACCCTTGATGACAGTCACAGCCCATCTAAATGTAAAGTTTTCATTGAGACAAATTAATTGAGCCCAAACACAAGGTAGCTACTGTAAACCGTTAAAGAGCTCCCTTAACTGTCCTTCGTTTTCATCTGCAGACCTTCAATGACAGTCACAGTCCATCTAAATGCAAATTTCTCATCGAGACAAATTAATCAAGCCCAAACTCACGGTAGCTACTGTAAGCCGTTACGGAGCACCCTTAACTGTACTTCGTCTTCATCACCAGACCCTCAATGACAGTCACAGTCCATCTAAATGTAAATTTCTCATCGAGACAAATTAATCAAGCCCAAACACAAGGTAGCTACTGTAAGCTGTTACGGAGCTCCCTTAACTGTACTTTGTCTTCATCACCAGACCCTCAATGACAGTCACAGCCCATTTAAATGTAAAGTTCTTATCAAAACAAATTAATCGAGCCCAAACACAAGGTAAATACAGTAAATCGTCAAGGAATTCTCTTATATGTAGATCGGCTCCATCATCAGATCTACTCCAGACCTTCATCGAATTGTAGTGCTTTTAAATACTTATCGGAAAAACTAACAAACGTACTTGTTGTCCCTACAATTTTTGAAAGTTCCCCTCGGTTTCTCCAGGATCCCATCATCAGATCCTGGTTTCCTTGTCATGGTACCACCACCGGACTATCTACTTTCCAACAAAAAAAGAATTATCAAAATCGGTTCATAAACGACGAAGTTATGCGCGAACACACATACAAGTTACATACTGACATACTGACAAACAGACAAACTGATATACAAGTGAAGCTAATAAAAAGCGTGTAAAAACGACTTCGTGATCGCTCCATCCGCTATGAATTAGAAAGATAAACAAGTGAAATCTATAATGCGCCTGTTTTTCATGCCAGAGCTCAATAAAATAATTTAATGCGATATGACAAAATGGTCAGCATTATGCTGTATCCATTATAGAACAGTATGCTGGTCTTCTATGAAGCCCGTGTTTCATCTCGTCTATCTAGAAATTATTTTTGATTTTGTAACAAATAATTAAAGACCAAATCAATAACTATATGTGTCAAAAAATCACTATAATTAGGAGTAAGAGATAACATTATAAGTTACCAGTTATAGCCCGCGCTTGAGATAACCATATTCCTAACTGTAACAAGTCTGAATGAAGTTTAGATATCAAAAGCTCGCGGGAAAAATGTTCACAAACGCAGAAAGTATGAACTCTTTATAAGTCTGTAAAACTTGGTCGATGAAGTTTAAACTCTGGCTTAATACCTAGCAACTTGAGGAGCTTTGGAGCTTTGGAGGCTACTCACATTATTGCAGTTATAGTTAAACCGCTTGATTCTTTTAAAACTACTATTTCAAGTTCAAAAAGTTTATGAATGAAAGAAGAATTTACTTTTTGATTACATTTTTTTAATTTATTAAAATAGTTAATTTTGTTTGTAACTAGCTCTGTCTCGTAGTTTTAGATAGATGCGTTCCATGCGATATATGCCTATGGAACATACTATATTCTAATATATGTTCGTGTCAAACTGTGTCAACTATTGTTCAGCCGTCCTGGCATAGTTTAGCTAGTTTTAAATAATGTCCAAACCTCAAGTTTGCTTGTTCATAGACTAGCGAAATCCCGCCATCTCGCCTGCAAGCTCAATGATAATTTTGTATGTACAACCTTCAACAAAACAAAATACTCGTGACTCCTATTTATAAAAAAAATAAGTATAGCAAGCTATCCTTAAAATATTTATATCCCATCACGGACTTTTTGTATTCATAATAAAAAGGAATTATCATTCCATACATTGTTTTGTTATATGTCATACTGTTAAAGCAGCGTTTTTGAAAACTTCAAGTCGGCGCTACACTTTGAACGGACGAACAACAAGGGTCCCGTTTTTTCCATTCAAGGTACAGAATCCTAAAAACGGAATAAATAGAGCCAAGTAATGTGAGATGCGAGAAATTGGATTAGCGTCAAACCTGAACATCTCGCAACACAACAAAATATACTAAACATGTTGTAATTTTCAGGAAAGTCTCGGATATGCTGCGCCATCTATGGGAGGAAGAAACTACGCGGCCAGCGCGCCTTGGTTATATCTCCTTGCTGAAGTTCCCCGTGATTCTCAGGTGATTATTTGTTTATAACAAAAAATTATACGTATAGTGTACATATTTTTGAAAGTCTGTTTTTTATAACTGACCAAAGGCCCATATATAACTATCAAATATTTGTACCAGGGACGTATGTAAATTTCTTCACTGTGTATTCTTGAATTCCGAGACACGAATGTTTTCAAAGGTAAGTATCGGGGTCATATATGCGAAAATACAATAAAAAAAGAATAACGCCATGTATTTTATATTTAACTGATTTAAACCTATGTGTGGGGCAAAAAAATATTAGCATTCCTTTATTCTTGATAAATGTATAGCAGTCCTGAGTTAAGAAGTTACTCCAAGTTAAGTTACTGGTTTTAGAGCAAGTTAAGCCGTTGAACTTTTGTAAGTGGTCGTTACAGACGACCTGTCCTTGTTGCTGACATAGTCAAAAAATAAAGCTCCCCAATTCTCATATCGGAAGCGTGATGGATCTAAGCTCTAAATCCCCTCTCTTGCTTATCTTCTATTCTTATTTTTACTTTTTATACAGGCCGTTAAAAATAACTAATTCATATTTCTTTTTAGTTTTCTGAACCGGTAGATTTAAGTGATATAAATTATACCCACCTATGTAATGCTCTCATTCTATTCATATACTACTGCCTGACCTACTGACTTATCACGAGATCTTCTAAAACTACACACTCGATTGACTTATAAATAAATATGATATAAATAATATACTTATTCACTTCGGTGTATTATTCTAGTGTCACATTATTCAACATCAACAGTTTTCGTGCAGCTGGTAATAAAAATTTATTG
The DNA here is from genome assembly GCA_034621355.1 of Mycalesis mineus. Classification (NCBI taxonomy): domain Eukaryota; kingdom Metazoa; phylum Arthropoda; class Insecta; order Lepidoptera; family Nymphalidae; genus Mycalesis; species Mycalesis mineus. The sequence goes on from CM067884.1 coordinate 8,992,035, forward strand.
ATACCTACTCATTGTAATTAGCAATTAACGCTGACAAAGTAAAAAGGATACCTACTGTAATTATACTCCCGATGAAGGACCTTCCGCGTTTTCATATTTATGATTTAAATTCGGCAGCTATTTGCATAATAACATCACTTCGATATTATTGTATCAGGTGCTAATACAATTGTATCGAAGTCGATATATTCAATGGATATTTTTAATGTTATATACAAAATAAAAAATTAAATCGAAAATATTATAATTTAGTTAAATTGATAAGATTTTTTGAATGTACTATACAAGCTTATCTTGGCATATGCTAAATTCATACCTTGAAAATCTAATGAAAATATGCCAATAGATTTTGTGTATAGGAAAGTTAAAAGTAGGCCACAATTAGTAGGTAGGTACTCAGCTAAAGACCGATGAATAAGAATTTGAAAACGGGGAATGACGAATCTCTGTAGTGTCTCACAGATCCGACAATATTGCAACTCAAATCTCGATTAACTCCGATCTCAGAGCATCTTTGGAAGACTTGAGAATTATTAATGAAAAATGCTTTGTAATTGAAAATTTTTGGGAATATATCAAAATTTTGTCAAATTGTAAGTTGTTGTAACATGTAATTTATTAAAGTAGTATTTGTATTATTTTACTATTATAATTTGAAATGCCACGTAGATTGCAAAAATGTTCCATTTAATACAATAGCAAAGACGACCAATAGAACTTATTAACGTATTATAAAATTAGTTTTAACTATGGACGTTGTAGTCTTTAAAACCTCGTCTATCCACCAATCAAGAACCAATAACCAAACCAGTTTCATTACAAAGGCAAAGATGTGTTTAGATATATCGAGTATCCGGTAATATTTTAAATTTCAGCATATAATAGCAGCTATTTCTTGTTACTAAGAACAGAGTCTGTGTGGTTTTCAAATTAAAATAAACATGAATATAAATCCAAAATTTTGTCACACAAAATATAATTCCAAAACGTGTTTAAAAATTAGATACTGTCTGGTCGCCTTATTTTAGATGGAAATCTACTACACAAAATGAGATATTACATTTGAATCCTTTCAGGCTTTCATTTCCTAGATGCTATGCGCGTAATATACACTCCAACGGACATCTGCTAGTTAGTATACTGACCTTTAAGGTTTTAATTATACTCACACTTGCAAAATATGAATATTTTGATATACAAACAAACGTACACAAGTCTCTAAATTAAGCTTAATAATTTAAAATATAAAGTCCTATTTAATTTTTGGTGTAGGTTCCTTCTACAAGATACATTATAAAAATAGCTCTACCGACGCCAATGATTTAGTCTGCGTGAAGTATGGTTTTTTCGAAACCCTTCCGTCCGATTTGAATGAAATAAATATATCTATAGCCCTGCCTATGCCAGGCTTAAATCTACTAAGCTACCAAACCACATAAACAAACTAAGACAAATATGTATATGAAAAACAACTGTAGTTTTATATCTATACCTCATCATATTTTTAAACATTATACGATACGATACATATATCGTTACCTTAAAACTTAATATGAACTCATAGGCATCTATAGATACTCGTATATTTAAATTACTATTACCTCGCACCTCACAAATTATGCTTGCGTATTGTTGGAATTATTTCTGACTTACTTTGATTGCTTTTTGGTTTCATTGCCTCACCACCAGCAGTGTTGAGGTGCCAAGTAAAAATAATTTACATAAACATACTTCTAGTTATCATTATTTTCTTTAAAATCTCAATGTGTGTTTACACATTACACACTCGGTTTTTTTTAACATGACATTATGCTGCTTGCACATTTATAACTAACTGAATACTTATTACCTAACTTTACCTCTGTGGTATAATGTGTACAAAGGTTTCGACTAACAAGAAAATGGTTCGATCGCGACGCGCCATGACTGTTACCGTGAACCCCGCTGTGGAAGTTCTCCAGCGAGATGCCTACAACCATTTCATAGAAAGACTTGCTCACGCTAACCGGGACTTCCTGAACTGCATCGGAAAACGAGGTTAGAATCTGTTGATAGATATAATAATAAGTGATCTTATTGCTAATATAAGTACTAATTTAATGGGAAGCCTGTATGCACGTAATAATTATGTTAATACGAGTATTAACCATTGACAAATGACAATATTTAGGGTAAGGTTTCCCAAAGATGGCCTTAATTGTACCACGGCGTTTATACTATTTAAGTCGTGGTACTACTAAAAGGCTGGCAATAAGACGGTGGCCAGTAGAAGGATGTGCCTACCCCTTCGGGAATAAGGCGTGATGTTATGTATGTATGTATGTAATAAGACGGTCCGTAGGAACCTTACTCTACATAATTATTATCAAAAATGTTGACAACATTATTGCATGCTTACAGGCTCCTGCAAAGAGTAAAGTAAGTTATGGGCTCCCGTATATACTGTTATAGAATATGATTCTAGTAACACACTATCAAAGGATTCATTGATACTTGTTAGCCATTTTGATAAAGTAACAGTAACTAAAAGCTTTAACAATTGTTACTTTGGGAATACATTTTAGTAACCAGTAATTTTACTTTTACCTAACAGGTAGTCGTACATTGCTTTGTACCTACATCTCATTTGCTGCTCTGCCGCACGAGGCAAAGTTGGTGCTAAAACTTCACCTCAATATTTCACGTACCAGATGCAACTTATCTGAATACATTTTGCAGTTGAATACAATATGCATAAAACGTTGCGAACATTATCTAACTTTTTCTTTTAACAGATACGTGTCTCTGGAGCATTATGTTATTATCTCGTAGTTTTATACGGCTCATTGTTATGTAATATTGCTATTTAAATAAGATTCTTAAATATGACATATATGTATACCATGACTGCAATTCTCACGGCATTTTTCAATCATTAATCTTATTTTTTTTGTGCATGTTTGAAGTCGTTAGGTGTGAACTTCGAGTCAATTTACATAAAATTATATTTTGTCTAGTTAAACGATAGGCTGAGAGGGTTGCAGTTATTAACAAGAAATCATAGAATCAGCTGTGTAACGAAACTCGACAATACAAGTATCTATCGATTTCGTAACTATCTCTTGCTGTCTAATTTGAATTGTGAAAAGGGAGAGGTGGAGTCGAATTCGAAACTAACATTATCGAGTTTAGTTACAGAATGACGCTACTTATATGTTTTATAAAATGCAATACTTATAATATTAATGATAAATTTTTTGTTCCGTAGATCCTTGGAGCAGTGAGCAATGCATTTTCAAGAACTAATCCATAACGTTTATAATGAATCAATTCTAACCGTCCTATTCCGTAATTGTTTAATCAATTATTATTATGAAGATATATTGTTATTGTTAATTATTGACTATTTATAATGTTATAATATGAGTCTTGTACGAAATATAACTTTGTATATTTAAAATTAAACTATTTCAAATTATATTGTATCGTTTTATTAATTTTACTTACGTACTTAAAAACTTAAAAGGAGTTTTAGCTAAAAATCTATATAAAGTAGAAATTTAAGGGAACTTGGTTGTTAAAAATATTTTTTTTATATTAGTGCGACTATATTCAGTCGATTTTTGGAGATAAAATAGCTCTTATTAGACATTTAACATTTCCCGTAGAAGATGTGCTACGAAAGCCTACAAAAGTTGTAATACAAATCTTATATCATAATATCCTTTTTTTAATTATCCTTTTGTTCCAAATAAAGATATTTTTGATTTTTTGATTTTGATCCTCCGAAAGATACTAAATTTGCAAAAAAATCAGCTGAAATTAATAAGTCTCTACCGGTTGTACTACTGTTATCCAGCTTTTCACCTAGGTTGTCTGTACACACACAATAATATCGATAATAAGGTAGGTAAAGATTTTTAGTATCGTAACTCGAACCTTCTACGAAAATACTATAATATTGCTTACCTCATAATTACCCACCACCACCCTTAACCTACGTTATTGACAATGTTATAGTGTTTGCTGTGACCCCTCAGTTTGAGAGAAATAAAAAATTTTAGCAGTTTTCAAAAACTTAAAAAATTAATGATATTTTTCATATAAATTCGTTAGTTTCTCGAAAAGATCTATATGTGCTACAAAAAAAACTAATCGGTGAATAAATCGGATGAAGGCTGATGAGCGCATGAAGCGACGCATGCCTTCCCTGTCCATCGACATGCCGATGTCAGTGCTGCGAGAGAAGCTGAGCCTAGAGAACGAACGGAAGATGCAAGCCTACCGCGCCGCAGCCAACAGAAACTACCTCAACGATATTGGCAAACGAGGTGCGTATGCAAAATAAAATACATATCATTTTTGTTATACTGTAGTAGTAGGCTCCAGCGACTTCACCCGCGAGAAAACCACTATTACAATATTTCAAGGACACCAAAACAAAAGTACTTGGTGTGATATATCAAGCTGGAACAATCCTACCAAAAATTGTTTTCCCAAAGGGATTAGTCCGATGAAAGCTCTCGTGCCGCTTGAGTTTTTCCGACTCTTCCAACAATTTTCGATATGTTTCAGCCAATTTCCACAAAATCTTAGAAACACAATTGAAAAATTATACCTACGCTTTTACCGCTATCTATTGGTGAAAACTGTAAGAAAATCCGCTTAACAGTTTTTGAGACAGAAAGACAAACTTCCAAACTTCACGGTCTTGAGCGAACTACAACGAGCTTGCTTAGGTGTCTATTTCGTTGTCGTTGGTAGGGAAACCATAAATGAATGATGCAAATTAGAAATGTTCCTTATCGAAATAACAGAATTGTAAAAGAAGTTCTGATGCTGAATATTGCCACAATTATGATAACATATTACATGTTAATTAAGATTATTTCATTCAGAGATATTCAAAGAGTATGCGGGTTGTCAGTCATAATATGTTCTATTGTATAAATTAATTTATAATTTATATAGCCTCAATAATAACTCGATAGCTATGGGACTAGACATCGAGAGGTCATAGGTTCGATTCCTGCCTGTTGAACTATTATATTTTTCTATTCGCTCCTATTTCGACTTTATGACTTATTTATGGGGGAAGTGTAATTTTGGTGATATTATAAATATATCGAAGATCTTTTAAAATATTATTGTGTAGTTAAAGGATTTTTGTAGCAATTATTATGTATTCCACTCTTGTTATATTATATATCTCATTATATTATATTATTCAAAAGAATAGATGTGTTATTACCTAATAACACACCTATTCGTTTGAATAATATGGAGTCTATATCGCTCGGAGTATAATAAAAAATCGATATATTTCTAATAATACCTCATCCATCAAAATTGACTCACTAGCCGATTAGAGTTAGAGTATCATATCAGTATATATTTTGTAGCGATCGGTATTAGGTGTAAAACTCACTCAAATACCAAATTCCTTTTAGCTTTAGTCAAGTAAAATATGATATTAACATTTCTTTCAATAAATTGCAGGTTCTGCCTTCAGTCCGAGCGTCGACGTGGTTAGATACTGAAGTCAATATTTTACCTGATACGAGTACCAGCACGAGTATGTCTTCTAAATGCTAATAGGTATTACTCAAGCGAATGTAAATCATCGATATATGAATAAGAAACTTGTTATGTTAGTTTGTACCCAATTTATTATTGCCTCTTGTGGTTGTCAAGTGGCTTTCATTCAAACTCTGCAAGATGGGAGTTCTTTTTAACTTAATATTTTTCGAAGTTTTCATGTACTTAGTCTAATTTGATCTAGCTTAAGGTAGACTTAAAAATCGTAGCATAGATATTATTGTTAGTTAAAAAATAGAATTGGACTTTATTAATTTATCATTGTTATTAAAAATAATTTGTTTCTTGTATTATTAAATGTCATTTTAAGCTTTTCGATACCTCAATAAAGTTTTTTAAATGGCAATTTCGTTTCATTTATATAAATAAGTGCTTATTCAACTGATGATTGATACTAATTAAGTAAAGGAGTTATTTATAACTGAATGAATTAATAACTTTAATCCCAGTATTCAATATAGTGTATCAAGTTTTAATGGACAACTCAATGATATATTTTGTTTTATTACTTGAATTATGAAAATGTTGATTATACGCATTCAATATCCTTAATATATAAGTACAGGAGAAGCATAAGTATAGTACTTTATATTATAAAAGATATATTGAAACAAGTTTCACGAAATATTCGATATCATAATATATTTCCTATATCTAATTTCAATAATATATTTGAGTACGTACAACTCTGTGAAGAACAAACAAATCGTTTCCAATTAATTAGCTCGAGGTGTTTAACGAGAAAGTCAACGTAATTTAACGAACAACCATCACAATATCTACCAATTTAATTACAGATATTTCAAAGAACTGTTTATATCGATTTTATAATATATCAAAAATTTTACGCACTCCGTTCTTATAAGAGAAAATATGATTTATTATTAAGTATCAATAACCCTGATTTTTAACAGTTGCGTAAATAATTTTCCGAAATCCCCTTTTTGCTGCTGTTTGGCTTCCATACGGTAACCAGTAAACGTATTATAAACACACGAGTATACCCACTCCGCAATCTCCACTTAATTAGCTATATTGATTCCAAACGCCAATTATACGGATGCTTTCATCCGTCTAAAGTGTGGTTTACACCAAATAAAATTTACATTTTAGCTAAATATTGTTAACAATAACATAACTTTACCAAAGTGTTTTTACGTCTGCGGTAAAAGAGGAATTTGAATATTTGGCAACAGTGAAACTATGCAAATATCATACACGGTACAAATGTAACTGAGCAAATATTGTATTGTGGGACAGACAGAGATTTGCGTTTTGTTAGCAACCAGCTAATGAACCTGGCTTCGTGCTGTGGAATAATTAAAATGTTAATGGTTTATCTAATAATAACTAGAGCGACTGTTTTTAATATTTGTTTATGAATTTTAAATAGTTTTATTTTCTGCTTTTTGTCGTCGGTACTGGACATTATTAAAAATGCTTAAAATAAGTATTTATATAAGAACTAAGAAGTATATAGGGCTTGATTCTTCATATGAAGACGTAAATTGAACTTTTGCACTTTCCTCTTTTCTTTAAAACATAACTATATCTTGAATTGTAAGTTGTAACAGTTCAATAATATTTTATTACTCGTATCCTATCTCGATAAAGTCTTTACAAAAATATTTCTATTGTGTAGTACGTTCTCCTTAATTTCGGAATGAGTTTTTCCTCGTATATTCTCTATGATGAAGTATAAAAATAAATGAAATGCTACTCTTTCTTCGAAGAAATTTTCAGTAGTTTTTCTCAGAAATTCACGGTGTTACAATCCCGAGGCGAGCACGTTAAACAAATACGAGCATCATCTCTTAGGGATCGTTACAAGTGTGAGCAGTATTAGTTTAAGCCCGCCATCCCGCATCGGGTTTAAGCTCTTTTCTCCTATAAAGGAAGAAGCCTGGCAGAAGTAGGCCGTCAAAATAGACTGCTAATGATGACGATTTTACAGAGATACGCAGAAATCCACGAAGGGCGTGCGAGACCGAAGCGCAAGATGCCATCACTGTCCATCAACAATCCTATGGAGGTTCTCCGCCAACGGCTGTTGCTGGAAGTTGCCCGCAAGCAGATGCGCGAGGCGAGCCAGCGGCAGGCCGTCGCCAACAGGGTCTTTCTGCAGAACGTTGGCAAACGAGGTCTGTAAACTATTTGTTTTTGTGTTAGCTATAATCTTAGGGTGGCTGGCTTCGATTGGAGGCGGAAAGCCAATAATAGAAAGGGTTTTCGCTGATAATGTGGGCTGTAAATTATACTAGGATCTTTTCACATCTAACGGAAAATACATCAAGCGTATCAACGCTTACGTCAATTTCTACGTTTGACGTAATAAAGTATCATCGGTTGCTTGTGAAAGTTTTAAACTTTTTATTAATATTTTCTGTTATCTGACCATTAAAACGCGACGAATGTTTCATTATATGTGCAAATAACTAATTACTATACCGTTTGCTATTACGATGTATAAGTGTTATTATATTTGACGGCCGAGTGGCGCAGTGGGTAGTGACTCTGCTTCTGCGTTCTAGGTCGTGAGTTCGATTCCCACAACTGCAAAATGTGTGTGATGAGAATGGATGTTTTCCAGTGTCTGGGTGTTTATCTATATATTATAAGTATAATATATATAAAAAAAAGTAATTATGTATATTATAGTACCTAGTACCAGTTATCATAGTACCTATAACACAAGCTACCTAAGCTTACTTTGGGGCTATATAGCGGTGTGTGTAATTGTCCATACATTGTCAGTACATATTTTTTTGCAAAATATTCGAATCCTGCATTTATATTGTAAGATATAAAATTATTCTTTCAAGAAAGGAAACGACGGGACTATGGCTATAACTCGTTAGTGCTAACATATTTATGAACAAACTGAAGATTAATTGCAATTTTGATTTCGGAAAAGTTTTACTATTTTCGTTAAAATTTGAGTAAAAAAGTGTGAAGTTATGATTATTTATATATTTCTTGTACGTTATTTTAGTATTAATCTCAAATTCGTCCGTGCAGGTTTTTGGGAAAACCCAGTATCATCCCGCTACGACAACTAAGGAGTGAAGAGAAACTTTTGTTTTGTATCACCGCAACTTGTCTCTACATCAACCACAAGACAGCGACAGCCAAACCAAACCAAACAAAACTAAATAAAAAAAAACAACAAAAAATTACGCCACTGTAACCAATTTCAATATCATTTTCTCCCCTAATTTACAGTCATGAATACACAAGTAGTAAAAATTTGTCGCTTAGCTAAATTTTAATGAAATTCTTCGTAGTCTCTAGAATGCAGGATGATTCGGCGAAAAAGTACGTTTTCTTTACATTTTTACTACACGACACCTTTTGAAAAAGGTAGTTAATAGAATAAATTGAATTCACCGTCCTTATTTTTACTCATTAAAAATCTAGTGCCACTTTGTATGATCATTTTTAATTTTGTATTTTTTTATGATAAAGTGAATGCTACCAGCTCAGTATTCACTTATGGCCTATACTCTTAGTTTTTACTTATAGACTAAGAGCTCGTGGTAACCAGACCTTCGTCAGTTTATAAAAGTTAATAGCGTGTCAGCTCATGCTACTCTGGTAAGTATGATACGCAACTTTAGAATTTGGATCGTGGTTCTTTTGGAAGCTTGTAAGGTTAAGTGTTCAGAACCTCAATTGTCCAAATACAAAACGTAGTTTTCTTAAATTTATTACGCGATGCCACATGAAATGAATGATGAAATAAAAGAAATGATGAATCGATGAGAAATTATGTCCTCACTTAGCTTCATGGCAACTTTTCGCTAGGGTCTCTAGCTAGTTAAAGTTTAAACTTTTACAGAGTCTTTCGAAGGATGCCCATGGAACTGGTGACTGGAGATATGATTTATCACATTATGCCGGGAAAAATAATTATAGTTTCTACTCCAATGGTAGAATGGGTTCGATTCCCGGCGGGGCAGATTGAGATTTTTCTTAATTTGTCTTGGTCTGGCTGGTGGGAGGCTTTCGCCGTGGCTAGTTACCACCCTACCGACAAAGACGTACCGCAAAGCGATTTAGCGTTCCGGTACGATGTCGTGTAGAAACCGATAGGGGTGTGGATTTTATCCTACTCCTAACAAATTAGCCCACTTCCATCTTAGATTGCATCATCACTTAACATCAGGTGTGATAGCAGTCAAGGGCTAACTTGTAGTCGATAAAAAAAAAGGTTTGGATCCTTAAAAGGTTTGGAACTTCTAAAGCTCCAAACTCCATAGTTACCTATCTTATTTAACTATGGTAGAAGCATGTGCTGTCAAATGTTAAGCTTTTATAAAATGACGAAGGTCTCGCTATCACGGACTCTTGATCTATTATACTTATTCTAACTGCTATCGATGTGGTCAATGTTAATGTAGGTAATTGTATATTATTTGTGCCAAATGACTTAAATAATGTAACTAATACCGTTAAGAGGTTCTATTGTATTTTACATAACCTATATGTCTAAATAAATTCACTATGCTCTTCCTACAAAGTTCAGTTATATGTTACTTATAGATATGTACAGAGTAGCTGATACATGTAAATTTTTGTTTTAATATATTGATCTCTATTAGCTTTTAACGTAGGCAACTGTAATAGTCTATATTATTAAAAATATGAATTACGTTCAATAAAAACGTTAAATTATTATACAGCATTTTTTTATTTTTTATTAACTTTTACCCAAATACTTGTCCATTAGCACTATTCTGTAAGGATGTTTTTATAACTCGACTGTGTGATTACCGAAGTGGTCTCTATGTCTCTTCGTTTAACGCGATACTATAGATAAACAAAAAAAAATATACGTGTCGAATTGAAAACCTCCTCCGTTTTTTTTCGTCGGTTAAAAAGAGATTATAGACAATAAAATTTTGTTTAAAAATTTTATAACTTATACGGCACTAGTAGGCAAAAAGCTACCAATACTTACACAAAAACCGAAATTGCTGCAAGTGTGCCGATAAAATTTGAAGAGTTCCTTCAATTTTCCCAGGATATCATCTTCAGATCCTAACATGATGACAATGGACCCACCTTCGAAGTGTGTTCTTTCTAATAAAAAAAGACATCAAAATAGGACTACTCTGTAAAAAGTTATGCGTGGTCATACATTAAAAAAAAATATATATACGTATCGAATTAAGAACCTCCTCCGTTTTTTTTCGTCGGTTAATAAGTTAACGTATTTTATGTTAACATATTTGACATAGAACCGTGTGCTGAATTATATCTTTGAAAATGTTATCACCTACTTGTTCTCTTTCAACACAAATAACTAAGTTGCTCTATTTCAGCTCTCGACAAAGAGCAAGTGTCTCTACAGTCTAAATCAAATTAATTTCTGATGTTAAAATTATTTAATGTAGTACTCAGAGAACTATACTCGTGCTTATGTATTTTGAGAACAAATGGCATCCTAACGTAATTTAGGTATTACTTAACTAAGTTGTCTAATTATTATTTGCTTCATGTAAGTTATTGAATATGTTAAGTAAAAATTTGTCAATTTGTCTTTATACATTGCCTTACATTAAAATGTGCTTGTCTAGAAGATGTGGTCATTGTCATCGTATTTTATAATCCACATAGGCATTTGAAGCTCCAAGCACTTCCGAATATGTATACTGGCAAGCTTAGGGCGGTAATGCTTGCATTGTAATGCAATGTACGCAGATGGCCACCAAGGGGGTTTTAGTGGGTTAAAATTCCACGTAACCCGACATTTCCCTCCAAAGCACGGATCTTTTTAGAAAATTTCACCCTAGTCATCAAAAATAAGGAAGGTAATGCTTAGTATTGTTAGAATAAATATCTATAAATAAATATCTTAATATTTTCTAGGCTGACCCAGTATTCGAACCCAGGACCTTCTGTTTATAATTCACCACTGGACCAACAAGGAAAATGGATATGTATGTGTATTTCTCTCTAAATTTTTACCACGCAGATTAAGTACACAAAACTTAAGCTTGTAGTACACACCGACACAAATCCAACGCGAAGCTATATCCCCAAGCTGTATTCAATACAAAATCTCTCTAAATAAATTTTAGACTGTCGAGTCCATAGAACAATAGACGAATTTCATTTTATTTTTATGTCAGCTTTTTTAACACGGCCTAAAAGCTTTTGCTGCGAGTGGACACGATCCCGTAATCCAACTAATAGAAATTTATACCATTGTGATATATATAGAAAAGTTATACTGTAGGTATGCGTGCGTAAGTTCGGCCAAAAAATACAAAATATTTAACTGACCAATGCACCTCTCAAACGCTTGTCTGTACACCCTAAAGGATTATATAGAAATGTCAAATAACATATCACATACATCTGATTATTTAAATGTATCGTCCATTCAAATACGACTTTAAATTTTAAGTCAACGATATACCCGTTGAAACGGAGAACGGAGAAGAATGTTAATAAAATCTACAATTGCTGTCATTTCCAATAGCTATCACTCGGCGAGCTCAAGTCGTCGATTAAACAGAGGCTCTACAATGTTCCCTGACGTCATCACCAAATTGGGATGCTGTAATAAAGAACTCAATCAACTTTCGAATCGAGTATTCTCTTTGTCGGTATGTAATTAGCTTTTTCGGAGCTCCTGCACACTATGCCACAGGACCCGCGCTCGCATTTCTCCCGGTAAAATTCGAAGTGACGGGTTTTATTAACTCGTTTGTAAAGGAAAATTGGACTAGGTACAGAGATGGGTTTTCCAGTTATGTTATAGTCGGGCCAATTCGAACGTAAATCGAACCAATTCGAACCGCTACCCATTTATTTAGGAGTATATTTTCTTGTGTTTTGTAAGACTCAATAGCTTCACGGTTATGGGCCGTAGAGGGCATTGGTTCAAACCCCCACCTTTGAAGTATTGTCGAAAAATCTGTGTTAGGAAGTCTTTTCGAATATTAAACATATTTACTAAATAGGACATTTATTCTATCCTTTTAAATAATTTTGGCATACATATTTAAAGTTGAGTTAAGTATATCAAAATGTATGAGATACATTATCTCCCACATTTCTATACCTTTACTGAAGCCAAACTCGATGAGCAATCGTTATTAACAAAAAATTACGATCTTAAGTACGATCTTTTAGATTAACAAATAGATACATCTATCATATCATCATCATATATCATATCATTATATTATATCATCATATATTTAAAAAAATACGTAATTTTATATTTATATAAAGTTTTTATGATTTCTCTTGTTAACAAAGATTTCATATCGAGTTTGGCTTTAGTATATTTGAATTCTTTATAAATATTTTGTTTTTCTGGTCATTTTAGAGCCAATTCCAGCATAAATCGAACTAATTCAAACAGCTTGCTATTAATATTTTGTGTTTAAACTTTACGTGAAGCGCGGCGCTAAAATCTTAAGTATCGACAGTAAAGTTCATTACTCGATTTAATGTTTGAATTTTGTGTTTACTTATAGGGTTACTGAGTAAGATACTTTCAATTATAGGATGCGCAATTTGAAGTGTTCATGTTGAATGAACATGAAATTTATGTAGGTCATTTGTGTTATAACAGTAAAATGGCTGTGAGTGGAAAAGCAATTTTCATAAGCGGAATTTTCACGAATACATGTTCGAATAATCTTGAGGATGCCAATTGGGTAAATCTTTTGGTAAGGGATTTTAGGCCTATTCAAAATGTTATATACTATTTTTGACGATTGTTTTTGTACAAACAATATTCTAATAAGTATTTACTTATATATTTGTTTATGACGTCATAATAGATTAGAAAAAAGCGCTTTATTTATCTTAAATATCAAGTAACAATTCTGTGTTTTTTTAGATATAAGGGAGATGGTCCAAAATTGTATGGAGCACAGACTCACTTTCTGTACATAAGTTGAAAAAAACTGAATGTATTAATAATCTAAGTTTGATTAGCTAAATCTCTGAATTCACTTTTATTTAGGCGAAATATTATTTATTCTCTTCAAAACAATGCAACACTTTACGTATAATCATGGCGGATTTTAGATAAGTTATATTATCTACGGTAGACATTCTCCAGGTGGCGTATCAATGGTGTTTTGACTTGTGCTGTCAGTGTTTATTGACGTATGATCCATTTGATTTGATGGTTATTGGTTAGGTATAGGTATCTAACGGATTAATGAATAATCAAATTAAAACATTGAGTTTTGTTCTTATTATAGCTAAGATGTCTATGTCTAAAATGTATTATAGCTAAAAACAAAGCCCGGAACACGGAAGAAAAGACTTGTCAAAAATGACATATTTTAAGTTTGACAAATCAATGTCACCGCATCTTTATCACCTACAGACTAATATTAAAAAGACGCCATCTTTTAATACCTCAAAAACTAGGAATTTCATTTTTAACCGACGTTTTATTTAGTTCGTTTCGTTCACTTATTTTTTCCATTTTAATTGTATGTGGTACAAAAGTGAAGCTCAAATGGACATCTCCTTTCGTACCTTAATTTCTGTTATTTTAATATATGCATAGGCTGATATACTTAGTAATAAGTATTTTATAGAATGTATAGAGGTTAAAACTCTACTAATAGGTATGTGCGATCAATTGCATTGTACAATCTTCAATGTTACGCAATCAAATTGCATAGTATATGGAACGCATAACTAAAATGAATGTGTATGTGAAGCAGTAAAAGTTAAATACATCGCGACATAGTATCACAAGGTATGAGCTAATACTCCACTAGAAGGCTCGTTTCGCCCGTAGGGGCGATAATTAAAGGTGATTTAATTTGAAGCGGCGCTTCGGGAGCCACATAATTTCATTAGCATCTTCTCGACACGTTTCCATCAATTAAGTTTCCTTTACATAAGGCAAAAACTATTGACAACCAATATGAACTGTTACTTATAACAGTTTCCTTAACCCTAATATTTCTAATGCCGTAAAAAATCCAATTGATAGGTAAACCACAGCAGGTGCCCAATTTTTTGGCCTATGAGCCTTCAGATCTTGAGGTTCTGAATAGATATAAAAAGTGAGCCTTTCTTTCTTAGCCTAAAATTAGGGAGTTGCAGCATTACACCCCATGCATGGAAGAGAATGTTAAGCCATCGTTAAGTAAATCTGATACGTACTGATCGTATTTAGAAACCAGGAGCAGAACCAGCTTTTAAATAAAAATAAATAAATCTAAAACTATCCAATCCATCTATCTAAGATTTCAGTTATCAAGAAAAATCTAACGAGTCTTGATTATTAAAATTCGTTCAGCGGTTTGTAAGATATGAAGTAGTAAAGAATATACATACAAGATACGCGAAAACCATAACCTTTCTTGGCAGTCGGGTAAAAATATCACAATTTTCACACACTACAAATCATAGTACACAAAACATAACCCTTCTTGGCAGTCGGGTAAAAATATCACAATTTTCACACACTACAAATCATAGTACTCAAAAACATATCCCTTCTTAGCAGTCGAGTAAAAATATCACAATTTTCACACATTACAAATCATAGTACACAAAAACATAACCCTTCTTGGCAGTCGGGTAAAAATATCACTATTTTCGCACACTAAAAATCATAGTACACAAAAACATAACCCTTCTTGGCAGTCGGGTAAAAATATCACAATTTTCGCACACTAAAAATCATAGTACACAAAAACTTAACCCTTCTTGGCAGTCGGGTAAAAATATCACAATTTTCATACACTACAAATCAAAGTACACATTCTAACGTCACAACAAGACGAAGAAAAAATAATTTAAAAAGCCACCGAAGTCACAACCAACAGCTAGTTAGAAATTCATACGATTAATAATCTAAATAATAGGTGTCCGCCCAAATATGAAAATGAAGAGTTGCCCACTACATCACATCTTGTGACAGAGTTGACCCGACCCATTTACTCGACCCCATTTAATTCCCATACGTAAGTAATATTATGTAGGTAGGTTTCATTGAGGATACTTGAGTTCTTCGGTCATTTAGTCAGGATACCTGTGCGGGGTGGTCAAAGGAGTATTAACTACCTTTCTTATATAAATGTGCCAAAAATATGTACACCTACTTATTACTGTGATGTATTTATATATTATATTATGATAGAATAGGAAGTGAAGTGAAAAATATGATGTAATTAGTTTAGCCTTCGTAATACACTGATGCTCTCTGAGGCACGGGGTGTAACACCTCCAACTTTAAACTCATAATTTCTTGGAATCATAAAAGCTCAAATTATATTTTTATGATTCCATCATAAATCGAACTAAGACTCCAATTCAGAATCTTGCGATCTAAAGCAAGCTAAGCTAACCATTGACGACGAATAAGTAGACGAAAATGGAACCGACTCAAAACGCGCTAAAAAGTAAAAAATAACTGCGTCATTTAGTTGCTTTAATTTTGTTAATCTATGAAGTCGGTGCCAGCCAAGTTTAAAGAACATTTATTTAACGTAGTAAAGCAGTTTGTGGGTTCTAGGTAA
The DNA here is from genome assembly GCA_034621355.1 of Mycalesis mineus. Lineage (NCBI taxonomy): Eukaryota > Metazoa > Arthropoda > Insecta > Lepidoptera > Nymphalidae > Mycalesis > Mycalesis mineus. Next base: position 9,008,126 of record CM067884.1, read on the forward strand.
CGTTCTTAAAGTAGAAACCTTGGCTAGCACCGACTAGATATGCTTAAGTAAATTAAAGCAACTAAATGACGCAGTTATTTTTTACTTTTAAGTGCGTTTTGAGTCAGTTCCATTTTTTGTTAAAAATCTTCATTTCTTACTTTTTAGTGATTTATCGACACGTAACCTACTGATACTTACACAAAAACCGAATTCGCTGCAAGTGTGCCTATAAAATTTGAAGAGTTCCTTCAATTTTCCTAGGATATCGTCATCAGATCGTAATATGATGACTATGGGACCATCTTGGAAGTGTGCCCTATATGTGTGTGTGTGTGTGTGTTTCGAATAAAAAAAGAATTATCAAAATCGGATAACTCTGTAAAAAAGTTATGCGTGCTCATGCACAAAAAAATATATACGCTTTTTTTTTTTTTTTTTATCGAAAATAAAGCGGGCAAATGAGCATGCGGGTCGCCTGATGTTAAGCGATTACCGCCGCCCATAAACATTTGCAACACCAGAAGCATTGCTAGTGCGTTGCCGGCCTTTGAGGAAAGAGTTGATACGCCCCTTAAATACCCCCATATTAAAATTTCCAGGAAAAACCCGGGCGGGAAGTTAGACGTATACGTGTCGAATTTAGAACCTCCTCCGTTTTTTTTCGTCGGTTAAAGAATAAGTATTCGATACATTTAATTCAAAATAGCATCTTGATTGCAACGGTAAATTAAACGAAGGATATATAAATATTTTGAAAAGCTTGTCGAATTTTTTTTATAATGAACCCCAGCCCGCTTTGTGAAACTTTTCTCATTGATGCGAAAGGGCGACTTTGTACAACTGAATTTCTTACATCGGGAAGTTTCATTATTATCTTTGCGTTGCGCTGATACCGGCGTATTATGAGTTTTTATTTATTTACTTTCGTCTGTAATTACAATTTAATAAAGTCTTGGGAAGTAATAAAGAAATCTGGGCGCTGTTAAAGTTTTATTCGGGTAAACAAGTGAAAATAACTTTATTTCATCATCACTATATGTCATATAGTCCTCTGCTGTGTCTGTGTGTTCGTGATTCAGTGTGACAAGGCTATACTAAGAGTAACAGACTACTGAACGAGTTTTCATGCGGTTTTCACTAATAGATAGAGTGGGTCTTGATTAAGGTTTCAGTATATAACTTATTAAGGTTTTGTTTTGTTTTAAATTGGCACAGATTTGTGGATAATAGTAGAATATTGAAAACGCTACCCAATCCCTTTGAAATATAACAAAACAATGTATAGTAAAATTATAATTCCTTTTTATTAAGACTACAAAAATGTCCGCGATGGCATACATCTATCTTTTAAGGACTACTTCTGTACCTATTCTTAAAAAAAATTGTTACGAAAATTTTTTTTATTTATTATTTTCTTTCATTATTTTAATGGTCTCCGTGGCGCAGTGGTATGCGCGGTGGATTTATAAGACGGAGGACCCGGGTACGATTCCCGGCGGGGCGGATTGAGATTTTTCTTAATTTGTCTTGATCTGGCTGGCTTGTTACCACCACCACGGTACGATGTCGTGTAGAAAGCACAAGGGGTGTGGATTTCCATCCTACTCCTAACAAGTTAGTTCGCTTCCATCTTAAATTGCATTATCACATCAGGTGTGATAGTAGTCAAGGGCCAACTTGTAGTCGATAAAAAAAATATATATGTTCTTGAAAGTTTGCAAACACTAGGTATTCTCAGCGAGATCGATTACTGGTACATTTCTAATAAAGAATTATAACTGCTTTGGTTGTGGCTAGCTCATTTGACTTCGAATCATAAAGACCTTAAATTGGAATAAACTACGAATTTGGTATGATTATTCTCAGTAAAATTTTCAGCTCGGCTTTCGTAACAACGGAGTATTCAATAATTTCAGTATCATCATTATCAGCCTATTAGCGGCCCACTACAGGGCCAGACTTCCCTCCTTATAGGAGAGGGAATATGGAGCGTACACCCACCACGCTGCTCCAATGTGGATTGGCGGGCTTAGGGTAATAATGTTTTATTTATTAATGTTTTATTTATTAACGATCACTATCAAATGTTGATGACAGTGACCGGGACCGACGGCTTAACGTGCTTTCCGTGGCACGGTATCACCACCAACTTCCAGAATCCGGGCTTGGAATTTACTGAGAATTTCATAGAAGAATGAAAAACTCAGAATTATTCCGCGACCCGACCCAGGATTCGAACCCAGGACCTCGTGATCGAAGCTGGATAAGCTAACCACTAGACCAACGAGGCAGTAAATAATTTACCATATAATAATAAGATAGATAATTTTTACCTAAAACAACTCACATAACTTACTGAGATTACTTATGCAAAAATTCCGCGTATTATCTTTAATTCTACCGAATATCATAATTTACCCGAAGATAAGGGATGGTTAGATTGTTACACTTTACGCATCGTTGGACAATATTCAGTATGTCATATTTACTATTCAGAGGATTGATCAAATAGTTACGTTGCTTAGCGATGGCTACAGAATATCTGATGTCGTGGTCGCGGCATATGGTAACAAATCAATGACATCCAATTAACAAGTCTCCAGCACTCTTGAAACTGAAATGGAAGCAAACAAGAGGTGAGCAAAATTTTCTTGTGTATTATTATTACAGTCGACCGTAGATGACAACAGTAGGTGACATTACCGCATGAGTAGATAAACGGAACAGAGACAAAGCTTTATAGCTGTAATTAGGGCTGTGCCAGCGGTGCCCAGGGCGCAGACCCTGGAGGGGCGCAGAAATTAACTGACCATATACAAACAATACCTTATTTAAAGTCAGTTACGAGTCTGCAGGGCGCAGTTATCACGCTGGCACAGGGCGCAATAAAAGCTAGTTACGTTTCTGACTACCGTGCGAATCAGTTGCACTACTACAAGCACTCGGGGCATGTGTGAGTGACCACCAGCCGCTTGTTGCGTACGCTGCGAGACTGGAAAAAACCGGTTTACACCGGCACAGTTAGTTAACAATCTTAGGGTTATGTCAGTGCTACACGTTGTTTGTTTGGTTGTTTAATTTGTCTTGACCTATTGTGACAGCCCTACCAAAATTTTTAGTTTTTAAGAAGATTTGCGTTTTGTTCCTTTTATCTACTCATGTGACATTACTAGTTTAAATGTATTTCTATGAAATAACTTTCGTGGCGAGCATGTATCGCTCGCCACGAAAGTTATTTCATAGAAATACATTTTATCATCCTAACTAATATTATAAGTTTGAAAATCGATTTAAATGAAATTTGGTATACAGATAGTCTAAAGCCTGAAAAAGGACATAGGCTACTTTTAATTGCTAAATGGGTTGTAAGGGGTTAAAAGGGGGATGAAATGTTGTATGAAAGTATCGTCATTTTTAAAGCTAGAAGTTTAAAACGTATTTTAGATAGTTCATTAGATATTAATAAATATGACATTCAAAGTTTAGTAAGAATAAACTGCCGTAATAACTAATTCCACGCGGACGGAGTCGCGGGCAAAAGTTAGTCTTATAAATAAATACATATACGAGTACGTCTGGTACAGTATCGCTGGCACTCTGGTCTGGTCTGAACTAGCACCCTTAGGGAGTGTCCAGACCAGACCAGAGTGCCAGAGGGGTTATATTCTTATGTAAAACTAAATTATAAGGGACAGCTTTCAAGTACAGGGATAATCGTAACTTGAAATTATTTTCATTAGATATTTTTCAACCGCCATTTTTACGTTACTTAAAACCAAGCAAGTGGACATAGAATTTTATTATATCTTAAGATTCGTGTTAATAAAGCGAGCAACGACTCTGCTTTTTGCCTTCAAACGTAGGTATCTAATATTCCTAGGAATGGGAGAAACAAATTTTGCAAATCCTTTTTTCCTTTCTCTCAATTGGCTGAATGGTAATCTGAATAATCTAAATAAATTCGTTCACTAGTTTACCTCGACACGTTGTCGTATCGGTTTATTGTAATTGGTATGCAAGACAGTTGAAGAAGAAATATTTAGGAAAATAAATGTAATAAATAGTTATTAGGTACTAGAGGACGCTCGCGGTTTCTCCTGCGTAGCTCTCGTTCTCGTGGGAATTTCGAGATAATCTGACGACCTCCGTGGCGCAGTGGTATGCGCGGTGGATTTATAAGACGGAGGTCCTGGGTTCGATTCTCGGCGGGGCAGATTGAGATTTTTCTTAATTTGTCTTGGTCTGACTGGTGGGAGGCCTTCGCCGTGGCTAATTTCCACCCTACCGACAAAGACGTACCGCCAAGCGACTTAGCGTTCTGGTACGATGTCGTGTAGAAACCGAAAGGGGTGCGGATTTTCATCCTACTCCTAACAAGTTAGCCCGCTTCCATCTTAAATTGCATTATCACTTAACATCAGGTGTGATAGCAGTCAAGGGCCAACTTGTAGTCAATAAAAAAAAATGTGGCCTATATGTTATCCTGATATGTAAGCTATATTATTGTGAAGTTTCATCAAAATCCGTTCAGTAGGATTTGCGTGATCCATCCATACATAAAAACTGTCGCCTTCATAATATTACTATGGATTATATTTGTTTATCACTACACTGTCTGTCTGTTCGTAATAAACTTAGACTACTTACCGGATTTTCATGTTGTTTCGCCAATAGATAGTATGACTCCTGACGAAGAGTTTAGTGTATTATTCGTTAAGGTTTTTTTGTAAGTTAGCACAAATATAGGTGCCGATAATTGTTGGAAGTGTCGCACCGCCTGGGAGTGTTCACTGAAAAAGCTGCCTAATCCTTTTGTGATACTACAAACAATGTATGGAAGGATTGTTCCTATTATTAAGGACTACAAAAACTCCGCAATGGCATATACATTTAAAACAGCTTATTACACGTACTTATATATATCTTGGTATTTAAATATATGTTGAATAAGTTTGAAAGCTGAAGTAATTTGGTGTGGTGATTCCAACAGTATTGGTGTTCCCGACGCTCTACTACTGGCAATCATATTGGAAGTCATGTTACTACAAATGAAAATCATAGGTACGTAACAAACCAAAAGTTGACGTTACATACTAACTTCAAACTTCAAAATATATAATGTGTGAAAATGATTTCGTTTTTTTATTGCACATTCATAAGTAACAAACAATATATAAAATATTTATTATATAATGAAGTTACCAAGTGTGCAAACGCGGTTTAGAAAATTTTCAGAATACCATTTTTGAGCCGAATCGGTGGTTTGGGATAAATAGATCTTTTATTTGAAAAATATTATATTTCTACAAGTTGCCATTATCTTTAATGACATGAGTCTTGTATAACTGCGTATAGATCAGTGTCGATAATTTTTTAAACCAAAAAAAATCGCAATAGGATGAAACCCATTGCAAAAGGAAAAGAATATCATAAAAATGAAAGAAAAACTAAATTACGGGCGATCTGAGGTCTGGAAAGGGGTAGGGGGTGAGGGTTTATGGGTAAAAAACGGATTTTCTCGATTTCCGGCTAAACTAAAAGTCCTATGTATAAGAGTTGAATGGCAAAGTTGTAGGTAATAAAAAGATCTAAACATAACCTCAAAATTTATGTGAAAAATTAAAAAAACCAATTTTTTTGTTTTTATTTTTATCTTAATTAAAATCATTAATTAATTTTTAAAATGCTTAACTTCTCAAAGCTCATAAATTAAGCTTGATGCGTACACTAACGCCATCTTGTGTGTGTTCGAAACATCTGTAGGAACAAGCACCGAGCGGAGGATTTCCACAAGCAGGCAGGAAAGTAAGCGGGAAAAGCAGATGCTTGATAAGCTTTCAAAAGACCGGTGAGTTGTATAACAGCTTACAGAGATGGCGTTGTTGGTATTTAATATTTTAAATATAGAAAATTCTTTGAGTCAAACAAATGAAGTATACATTATTACACAGGATGCTGGTTACGGATGTTGAAGCTTGAAACATAGACTTAACTTAACTGGTACTATAAATAATGATTAATGTGAATTAAAGTCATTAAAAATATCGAAAAGTTGCATGAAGTACTACGGAAAGGGTTTTTAACCGACGAAAAATAAACGAACGGAATTAAAATTCGACACGTATATTTTTTATTTTTATTTTTTTTATGACCACGCATAACAGAGTTGTCCGATTCCTAGATATGCTTAGTAAATTAAAGCAACTAAATGACACAGTTATTTTATACTTTTTAGTGCGTTTTGAGTCGGTTCAATTTTTTGTTAAATTTTTTTTATGTTCCTGGTCGAGGATCATGGTGCTAAGAAAGATTATTCCAAGCGCCCCGCATTGTTATTTTTTATTATTTCTATCGACTTCTAACATCGATTATGTTTGTACTTTATATAAAAAATATAATTTATTTTGGCAACGACAGCAGGTAAACGGTTACCATATACAACCTGATTTCATAGTCCTTGCTTAATTTTAATGGTCTAGTGATTGCTCCTTTCTTTGTAAGGAAAAGGTCCGGTAAGGTAAAATTCAGAGTCCAAGTACCTACCAATTATATCATGATCCAATTCAGGAGGCGGATTTAATGTTTGACTCTGTAACGATGATGATAAATCGATATATATATTAATGATATTGCACGGGATTGACAGTTTAACGTCTTCATTACGGAAATTGAACAAAAAACTTAATGCGTCAGGGTCGCTGTAGCTCTACTTACGCTTGTACCTTGTCCAATATATATTACCTAGTCTACATAGTGTCATCAGGAAAGTGTTTATAGGAAAAGAAGAAAAAATCTTTTCTTATGAACACATCTCCCGGAAAAATATCCTGCTGGTGTCCATGGCAAAAGATTTTCAGGAAAATTTTAAAAGAAGTCATCATAAGAACTCTAGTTGAGCTAACGGAAGGTGGGGAATGGTATACGCTGAAGCAAGTAGTCGCCATGCTGGAAAAGAATGCTGCCTTGGAGATATCTCTCACGACACAAAATCAAAAATTAAAAATGTAAGTCTAAGCCTAATAATAAGTCCCAAGCCTATATAGCTCCGATTCTCAGAACCTCGTAATCCTGGAGCGTATCGTGGAATAATTCTGAGTTTTACCGTCAAAGTCCAGAGTTAGGAAGTTGGTGTTGGTGATGGCAGACTTCCGTGCCTCGGAGAGCACGTTAAGCTCTCAGTCCCGGTTAAGGTCCCGGTCACTATTATCAACACCTGAAAGTGATCGTTAAATAATTAATTATCACCCTAAGCCCGCCAACCCGCATTGGAGCAGCCTAGCGGTTCTAAACTCCATATACGTGTAGGGAGGCCCCTGTAATGTAATGATAATAATACATAAATATTAAAAAGTGCCAAAAAATTGTAGGTCATTGGATACGATTAAGAAGGAATTGCAACAGAATTCCCAAAAGCGAACGCTAGAACTACGCAGTTGTGATTCGAAAGTTGCTTCTCTTCGTGACAGCATAAAGGTACCTAAATCGCAATTTACACTTAAGTAATTCCCCTACGATTTTCTACAGTTAACCTCCATGGCAAGCACCCGTGCTCACCATGTCTGAAACTTGGAAGACTTTTGTCCATGGAAAGCTTTTGTCTATAAATAGAGCAACACTTCACAGGACAAGAAACATGCCCTATAAAATACTGTGCTAAGTTTATCAATCTGCTTAATTACAAGTAGCATGTAGATATCGATAATTGTTAACATGTTGGTCGAGTTGCGCGTCTTATCAAAATTAACCTACTCACGGAAAATTACTTCAATATCAAACAATTAATTGTACAATTCCCGGAATCCTGTTGAATAACTGTTAGTAATATAAACATATTATTATCAATTTTTAATTTAAAATTCTATTATTAATACGTAGGACACGCTATTCAACGCGCGCATCCAGTTCGACTACGCCGAGAGATGGCTCTGCGCGCGCGCCGAGTCCGTGGACCTGCAGTACCAAACGCAGCCTGCCGCGCCGGCGCCGCAGCCCGAGCACGAGAACTGCGTGCATAATGAGCTGTTGCGAGCTTATAACTTGCAAATTAAGGTTATTAATAAACTTCTTAGTATAAATACATAACTAATAAGAAACAATAATGGCACATCTCGCTGTAATATTTTTTGTGGTAGTTAACAGAAAGTTCCATCTGATATGATTTGAAAAACAGAGTAATAATTCGCAGGAAAGATTCCCCATTAACGTATCCTACTAAGCACTGTTTTACGCCCATTAATAACCTAGGCATAGATGGTATTCCTTTTCCTATACCTGTAGGTGCATTTATTCATAAATACGAGGCGGTAATATCTACTTCCGTAGGCCCTACGTTGAGGAGGTTAATGTCGGACTTATACGACGAAATGAATGGGTCATGGAGTTCCAAATCCTAGCCTGGAAGAGCCACCGTATGAGCACGTCCCAAGAGCGTTAATACTATTGGCCATCCCTGTTATTCTTTGGCGTTAGGTACAAACATACTGGAAATAACTCAAGGCATAATTTTTTAGGAAAGAGAAGACTTGCTCCAGTACTGGAAGACGAGATATGCGACCGACACGGCCGACATTGACGTGAAATTGAGAGATAAATACGACAAATTACGAGTAACCGTTGCACGCCGCGAGGAAATGGAAAAAGTGGTGACTATTTCACTAACACCGCCAATTTAACATTGTAGAAGAGTTAACATCTAGAGGGTCTTCGTACTTCTAAGTAGAGGGCTTTTGGTCGAACTCTATGGCTGGGTTTCGTCGACTTTAATTTGTACATATTTCTCATTATCATTACCAGCCTATTCACGGTCCACTACAAGGCCAGGCCTCCCACCTTAGGGGGCGTCCATAAATTACGTGAGGTGTTTTTTTTAATTTTCTGCCCCTCCCTTCCCCCCTGGTGAGATGTCGTGAGATTTTATTGAACCCCCTCCCCCATCCCCGAATCTCACGTGAGATTTTTCAAAATGTGAGTTTCTTACGTAGTAAACGCGTTGGATTGTTATTGTAAAAAGAAAAAAACAAATTTGCATCGCCCTTTTATTTACGACTAGTTAAGACTAGTAATCAATATTGTTGAGAGTTTAATTATAAGTGTAATAAAAATTTAACAATAGAATACTTAAATCGTAAATACTGTAATTGAAAAAAGAATATCTACTCTAATTCAGTCCATGGAGAATCATGTACGGTCTCAAGAGAGACTATTGGAACCAACATTTCCACAACATAAAACAAAATAATATGGTGGTTTGACAGTCAGTAAATGTATAACGTCGAAGTATGAATAAAATTATTTTCTCTCGAACGAATTAGTAAATGATCGTAATCGTACTACGATTACGCTTAAGATTAAATCTTAAGCATGTACAATCTGAATTAAATAGACCAAAATAGTATAAATTTTTTTTGTTTCAATCAGAAAAAAAATTGCGTGATATTTGCCGAGACCCTCCCTCTCTCCAACGTAAGATTAGATGAGATTTGACTCGACCCCCTCCCCCCCTTAAACACCTCACGTAATTTATGGACGCCCCCTTATAGGAGAGGAGATATGGTGCGTACACCCACCACGCTGCTCCAATGCGGGTTGGCGGGCTAAGGTTGATAATGTTTCATTTACGATCACTATCAGATGTTGATATGACAGTGACCAGGACCGATGGCTTAACGTGCTCTCCGAGGCACAGGGGTGTAACACTACCGACTTCCAGAGTCTGGGCTTGGAATGTACTGAACATTTCATAGAAGAATGAAAAAGCTCAGAATTATTCCGTGACCCGACTCGGGAATCGAACCCAGGACCTCGTGATCGAAGCCACATAGGCCTACCACTAGACCAACGAGGCAGTCTGTACATTTAGTAATATGTGTACAGATTACTAAAGCTATTTTCATATTAAATTATTATTTATTCATAATGAACTTACGCAAAGTAACACCTGCTTCTATGCAATATAAAAAATACTCATATAAAAATATTTTCATTCCAGTACAATTCACACGAAGGCGAGATGCGCGCCTGGTTGACGTTCAAAAAAGAGCGCGCAGCACGTCTCGCACGCGAAGCTCGCCTGCGTACCGCCGCCACGCGGATACAAGCGTGGTGGAGAGGCGTGATGGTTCGCCGGGCACTAGGCGTCTACCGCTACCTGCGAAACATTAAGAAGGCTGGAACTAAAACAAAGAAGAAATAATGTGTAAAATATTATCACATTAAAAATAAAATATCCGACTTATATTTTCATCCAGTGGTGATGCCTCTTTGCAAACTAAACTAGTCATCCTTTTTTAAAAGCTCCATATAAACAATTGTTGTTGGGCTGGCACCGAGTCCTAGATATGCTTAAGTAAATTAAAGCAACTAAATGACACAGTTATTTTTTACTTTTTAGTGCGTTTTGAGTCGGTTCTATTTTTATTTAAAAAATTTTATTTCTTACTTTTTAGTGATTTATCGCCACGTATCGTACTCGTACTATACTGTCATAGTATATTATATGGCACTAGTAGCCAAAAAGCTACCGATACCGAGACAAAAATCGAAATCGCTGTAAGCGTGCCTCCAAAATTTGAAGAGTTCCTTCAATTTCCCCAGGATATCTTCATCAGATCCTAATATGATGACAATGGGACCACCTTGGAAGTATGCCCTTTCTAATAAAAAAAGAATTATCAAAATCGGACAACTCTGTAAAAAGTTATGCGTGGTCATGCATAAAAAAAAATAAAAAAAAATATACGTGTCGAATTGAGAACCTCCTCCGTTTTTTTTCGTCAGTTAAAAAGAGAGGTTCCAATCAATTATAACATTATCCGTTATCTTAGGGGAAGTATCTATAGAGTTGCCAGAAGGATACACTCCTCCACAAAAGTTCTCACAGGTACGTTCTTAATGTTGATGGATAAAGTATTTCTTGTAGTTGTTGCTGTATTTTTAACCGACGAAAACAAAACGGAGGAGGTTCTCAATTCGACACGTATATTTTTTTTATGTACAGCCAAGGTTTCTACTTTCAAGGACAATACCTAGAACCCACAAACTGCTTTACTATGTAAAATAAATGTTCCTTAAACTTGGCTGGCACCGACTTCATAGATATGCTTAAGTAAATTAAAGCAACTAAATGACATAGTTATTTTTTACTTTTTAGTGCGTTTTGAGTCGGTTCTATTTTTTGTTAAAAATTTTAGGCAAAGAAATCGAAACGAATCTCGATTGAGAATGCTTGTCAACAAACAAATTAAAAATGAAGGTAGAAATCACTAGTCATTTTACACCTATTTATTTTAATTAACTAGTTAATGACGAATTCATGACAATAAATTAGATTAGTAAGCTTAAAACTAATTAATATATTCAGTATCTTTTATATAAGATTTTTTAAAGTAACAAAACGTAATTTTAAATTTATTAGGCATTAAATGTGTGGCATTTTCTACCTTCATTTTAAATTTGTTTGTTGACAAGCATTCTCAATCGAGTTGGGCTTTAGTATAGTGAAAACATAACCTTACATTTATGATATTAATATAATTGTTAGGTAGGTACAGTACAAGCAACAATGTTTTTACTTCACCATATCGAATTTCGCCACAGTAACAAGAATGTTTTAAAATACTGTGGTAAGGACAATAATCGTTCATAGTTCTGTATACGATTCTATTGAAGTTGAGATTGATATTATTCTTCCATAGCAATATCAGCCCCTTGTCCGTCATACATTTTATATACGATACTTCATACAACGTTGACCTGCTACGCATTTAACCCCTGGGGGCCTGACAGTTGACAACTGCTGTCAGTGTCAGTTACGGGCGTAGTGCCCTCCCGCTCGCGCGCTGTTTTCTATTTCGGTCTGATACGTTACTCTACAAAAAATTAATAAATAATCTTCTTTTAAGCCATATTTTGCCATTCTGTAAAATGTAATGACTTGATTGATATATTTCCTAACTTTTATCTATCAAAATGTTGATATAATCAAAGCTTTATATATTTATTTTACGGGTACAACATTTTGGAACTATGTTGTGCGTTGGATTACGAAAAATAAATGAAAATACAAACAAAGTCTAAAGAACTGGTGTCTATGCTATCTATTTATTGTAAACAACATAACAAAAACAATTGGTATGATCACCATAAAAACACTTGAAACACGATCCACCCGACACTTCGAAATATAAAAACAGCTAGGGATGTGTTCTTTTACTTTTGGTAATTTTATCGACAGTTATCCTTTTTGTAAGGTATTATTATATAATGTAAATAAAAATAAAATGATTCTAATTTTTACTTTTAACTACCTAAAGTATTTTCGAAATGTTAGTGTAGAACTCATTTCTCTTGATATTTAATTTTACATTTTTTCAATACACCGTCAGCAGGTCTTCGTCGGCGCTAATCTCAGCCTCATCGTCATAAATGAGGATGAGGATATCGGCCGGCGGGTTTTTGTCGTCTCGCCAGTTTTCTGCCATACTGTAAAATAAATAAATGAAAAGTTATTGTCATCATGTGAGCACACGGATCTTTTGATTTTTTTTTTTTGTTAAAAAAACTCTAAACATAAATTTTCAAGTTGCTTGTATTTGCTTTTTATAATTAATTTATACAAAATACAAATATAAATTGAACCAAATTTATCGACATCTTTTACACACGGCGATGTATCGATACATCATTATGTCCTACTTTACAAACAAACGGATTCTTATTGGTTACCGGTAAACCGTCCTTAGCGCTTCACAAATAAAGACCAAAATAGCTCGTTTTACCAATACCAAACGAAACTGTTTTGTTTGGTATTGACAGACCAAAACGGTCGCTTTGAACTCAAGAAACGTCAAATTTTAGTTGCACAATAATAAATAATTTTCTAATATTTTACAATAATATGTTAGTAAATACTTATGTAAACTACTTCCAAGTAAATTTTATACATTTTTAGTAATATTTACTATCATTCACATGCGTAAATAAGTCGTAATTCGGGAAGATACGTATCAGATGTTTTCATGATTTATTTAAAATTTTCGATGTATTTCTTAAAACAAATAACGTGAAAACAATCACTGTATGCAAAATAATGAGTTTTGTAATAAAAATTGTACTTACATTCAATAAATTTGCACAAATCACGAAAAAACACTCTTATAATTTCACTTTCGAGCACTGTCCAATAAGATTAAAAATAAACACAGAATAATACCAATTTCAATGTCAATGTCTTGGAAATTTATCACAGAATATGAAACAATTCTTTTTTTAAACTAAAACTTAGTTTTTAGCGCCTAATAAAATTAAACCTTCGTTGAGGCCCGCGGCAGCCCGCGGCTACCCGGGTAGCGACGGAGCTATAATGACAGCTGTCATTATTTGCCTGACGGTTGCCAGGGGACCCCTCGGGGCTGTGAAACTTTAAGAAGCCATGAAACGCAAAAAAGTCAATAAACTGGAAAAGTAATAACCCATTGCCTGAAAGCTAATTTTAAAAAAATACGCTGATGTCAACGTCAAAACCAACGTGGTTGTCAAATAACTGTCAAATGAAAGTGACAGACTGAGTAACGGATGTCAGAATTTTAGAACCAGTCGAAAATTCGCTTCGATGCCGGTGACATGTGGTTATAACGTTAAGACTACTTTAAAATAAAATATAGTCGATTGTTTTGTTTATTACAGAAAACATTAACTATTTGTTTAAAAACTTTGAATTCAATAAATACCATTAAAATGTGTTGTGGATAAACTGTGTCGTATTAGTTTGTAGAAGTAAGTTTTTGCATAAGTTCTGGGAATTTTGGATTTTATCATCTTTAGAATTGGTGAGTAACTAATCTTTTTATATACTTCGAGTGTCTCTTTTTTGTAAGCTTAAATACTAAGAAATCGGAAGTACTTATGTAGGTACACTGTTTGAATGATAACTAGGAATTTAGGACATAAAACAAGACCAACTTAAAGACATTTGTGAAACAATGTATACAGCCTACTTTATAACTACATTAAAATAAAAATGAAGAATAAACATAGAGATTCTATAAGTAGATAAATATGTGGTAACTATTAAACATTTTATTAAGTATTTAAATAGTGCATATTAGTGTAAACCTACTTGAAATAAACATGTATTAAGATTTACTTTCTTATTCAATCTGATGATGGCATTCTGTATTATAATGTTTTTTAAATTATTGTGTAATAATTTTGATAAAAAATGAATTAAAACATGAGTGAAGTAGTTTGTTATTGTATACATCTTATTAGTTTTATATATATTTGTACAAATATTATTCTGGAAATTGTAGTTCAGGACTTGATTCTTAGATGCTTTAGCCAACAAAAAATCTAAATTAGCTTTAGATTTTTTGTTGGCTAAAGTTTGATGATTATTGATAGGTACATAGCAAAATAAAATAGTAATTTTATCAATATTCAGTAGAAATTTTAATTAATTACTTCTAGAAAAACAGATAAACCTCAAATAATTTTATCTGTTATGACTACCTAGTCTGCTGCCCGCGATAAACATGAGACTCTGAACATAGGCCTATGCACAACACGATTTGATTTAGTATTATAATAGTTACCATGAGTGCTGCTATGACACTTGCCCAGTTTAGCATGTTGCAACTGCAGAGGGGACTTGATGATTGGTATGACCTATAGTATAGGTCTTGTACTGTAAATAAACCAACATGCGCTCTTCAGATCAGAAAACAGTATTGCTGTTTGGCGGCATGAAAATTCACAGCTATAGTAGTACTAACCTTAATAATGCAAAACTCTTTTCTGCTGATGTAAAATGTTATGGGGTTAATAACATACAAATAAAAAAGTTGAGAGGTGTCAAGGGACACCCGGATAGAACGAAGTTGTTATATATTTTCATTTTGTTTGTCCGAAACAACGACAGCACAGAGCAGCAGCGCAACACAGGTGGCTTTTCCTTCCCAAGCGATACAATAGCTTACTATAGGAAAAAGTGTCGTTACAACTTTTTGTGAGAATTTTTTCCGTCTAACCCCCTTTCACAACGAGCGATAAGGAACTTTGTTCCAAAAAAACTTTTTTTAATAATAATCTTTTATTATGTATTATGTGCTCATCAAGACAACTCAAGTGAGCCCAAACTGGTTGGGATTTTGTAGCTTTATTGCAAAGTTCCTATGGCCGCTCCAGAATCAGGTATTGATTAAGTCGAACTTAGTCAGCAGGGTTACTTCAATGACATCCATGACAATTTCCTCCTACAACTAAGAAAAGGAAAACTTGTGGCCCATTCAATAAAGTTTTGTCTGAATTGTATTAGATTAGAGATTAAAACTAACACAAACACACAAACAAGCATTATAATTTTTGTTCAAAAGTATAAAATATAAGTAAAATAAAGATTTTGTATTATTTCCGTTTACATAAATAATTATATTTTTAAGAATATTTTATTTGTTTCTGGTGGTACCCAGTGGTTTAGCTCATGTAGATCCCATTCATGTGAGGATAATGGGATAAGTAGCCTAGACGCTGTACCAGATTATAATATCATTGTGCAGAATGTCATTAAGATTTGTTCAGCCTATGATTGAGTAAAACAAATGTATTGAGATATCAACAACTAACCCATTACAAAAAGTATGAAGCAATGATTGATATTCATAATTGTTTCTCGGTTGCATTTTTCCATTAAAGATTACTAAAATCGTTCCAGCCTATTCCAAGTTATAAGTGTTGTAACTAACTTAACCTACCTACAGACCAAGAAAATTAAAGTTTACTTAAATCCTCCAGATTGAGGAAGAGGAATATTGTTCATATTTGAAAAATATTGTAACGAATAAGATGTATGAATATTTAAAAAAAATATGTTACACAGATAACTAAAATCACTTAATAATATATTATTTAATATATTTCAACCAATAAGGTTTTACCCGCGTTGTAATCGTTCCCGCGGAAATAGCAGGAGGACAAATAGGAGGATGTTATCATATATTTTTTAATTATTTGACATTTTCCTTCTACACAATATAAAATTTTACTCATTACTGCTACTTATATTGTGCTACTGTTAAAAACCGGTACGTAATTATAAATTTCAATAAACGACTTGACGTATGAAGTTGTAATCTGGTTGTTGGACATCACCAAAGAAACAAGTCGGAGCCGCGCGTCCATATTTACTTACGTAGAGAGAAAACTAGCAATGTTTTTTTGCGATCCGTGATATACAGCGCAACGACAATGTGCGTGGTAATTAGTGCGTTAATCGCCCTAGCGCTCGCTGCAACTGCGTTTCCGAGAAGGCGATCAGCAGAGCTTGCGGAGGGGGCAAATTGCCGACAGATATGTGCCGCTTGTCGGTAATTGCAGAAATCACGAGCAACAAGCTTGTGCTCCTTCTTGTATTACAAGTCGTGAGCCGACCGCCGACATTGTTGATACTACTCTACTACTTAATGGAAAGTTAATTTATTTAAAAAAAACTGGTAAACATGCGTGGCGGAGTCGTGTGTAGGGGTCCGTATAAATTAAATTAGATTTGAGTGAAGTTCAAAATAATAATACTTAACTTATATAGGTATATAATAAAAAAAAATTTTTTAACAAAAAATAGGACTCCTAGATTTGATTAAGTAAATTAAAGCAACTAAATGACACAGTTATTTTTTACTTTTCAGTGCGTTTTTGTTAAAAAAAATTTTTCTTACTTTTTAATGATTTATCGCCACGTAGCGTAGTCGTACTATACTCTCATAGTATATTATACGGCCCTAGTAGCCAAAAAACTACCAATACTTACACAAAAGCCGAAATCGCCGCAAGTGTGCCTATAAAATTTCATGAGTTCCTTCAATTTTCCCAGTATATCATCATCGGATCCTAACATGATGACTATGGGACCATCTTGGAAGTGTGCCCTTTCTAATGACGGGACGGAGCACCCACCTTCCCCTTGTCACTCGTCGCACTTCATCGACACCCTCCTCTTCCCTTAACATGTAAAGTATTTTAAGGATAGGCCCTAACGTATGAGTATCATTCAAGTATCTATTATGTTCATTTAATTCCGATTTATACTCATAATTATCGTATAGTAATGTCTCTTATAATTTAAAAGTTGTTCGACTCCTAAAATAGTGCATCTACATAAAGATTTTTAAAAGCTTAATTACTTCATCATTTTCTAACGAGTACATATATAATAATTATAAGTAGTAAAAAATCTAAAATATACAATACATTAATTTGAAATTGAAAACCTGTTATAGGAAACCATTATAATACCAAAACCGGATGTGGGGTAGCTAACTACTGGTAAAAAATGTAATTTGTTACAATTCTAATTTGTCTTGGCTAAAAAAGTACCGCGTTCTTGTAATACAGGCAACCATAGTCGTTCCAGCTAGACTGGCCAGTTGGTTAAACTGAGGTTCTACGAATGACTAGCTACCTACCTACAGTCATTCGATTCGGCGGGAAAAGTATTTTGTCCAAGCATCTAGGTTATTATATCCTGTTCATTAAAGCCTTTTACAGTGCTCGTTTTTACGTTACATTTTTTGTGCGTCGAGCATTAGTATAGAGCTTGAGTATTGCGGCCACGAGTTTTTAAATTCTTGAGGTCTTGCATAAAACCTGGTGGGTACATTTAAGTAAATTATCTATTTAGTAAGACAGTTAGCAATTGCTACACCTTTCTGTATCTGGGTAGATTTAATTTCTTTTAAAATCCTGTACATAAACAATAAGTATAATAAATAACCATAGATATCGGCAGGGAAATTATTAGTATCGGGTTTAGCCGTGCAGTGACAATTACACGAACAAGAGCTAATGAAACAGGATTCTCACGTGAACATACTTGTGGTCGGAAAATTGTAAAATTTTCTAAAGAAAATAGACATTCACCGTGTAAGAGTCGCGTCCAGATAAAGAAGACAAGATTAGGTATATTGTTCAATGGTACAATAATATATTGCCTCTCCGAAAACCACGATCAAATTTAAATTTTGATATTTTAAATAAAATATTTTTTTAATAGTAAAATTGGTAGTTCAAAAGACTAGCGTGCTTTAACTCGCTAATCTCTGAAACCAATTAAAACAAATAAGCTCTTCGTTTTATTTATTCTGGGAATAGATTAAATCAATATAAATACATAAAAGGCAAGAATAACTAATTGAATGTGTATTTACAGTTCCATGAGTTAAGTGCCAAATACGATTTAAAATTCACCGCATTTTCTTACCCGCAGTAGGAAAGACTTGTTTCCATTTATGACTTTAAATATTTTAACTGCGTTACTATTTAAATAAAACAGAAGGTACTGTTAATGCTATTAAGAAGACTTTTTTTTTAATTTACATATACCTGTAAGACTACCCTAGTTAGTTACCAGGTATTTATGGTGCAGGTATATTTTAAGACTACTTTTTAAGAGTACTGTGCCAAATTAAGCGAATGAAGGTTACAAGTTGGACTGTAGTTCGATAGGTTTAGGGTTCGATCCCCGCAAGTTGGACTTTTGCTGTTCTTACTGCTAGCACATTAATTTGCATGATTATCTCTATGGACGAAATATCAAGGGACGTGCCCAATTGCTCGCAGGAATAAGGACCTAAAACTACTGGAATTGCAGCAAGAATCCCTCGTGGAATGGGAAAACGAATGGATGGAAGGAGAAAAAGGAGCATGGACCATGGAACTGATAGAGGATCTTAAAAAATGGGTGCTTTCTAATTACCCATTTTTTAAGATGGATCGTTAGAATGAGAATATTGAGAATGAGAGTTTACATGCAAAAACAAAAAATAATTAATTATAACTAAAGAGCAATTAAATTACGCTATCTTGTCAAAGAGAGTGATCTGACTGCGAGGATAATATTTATAATATTATTTAACAAAGTTCTATAATGAATAACACTTATGTTAGTTAACTTTCATGTTATGTCCTTCTAAACCAGTACAGATTAAACCCATTGCAAAGGGAGGAGAATATTATAAGATATCTAAAACTTTTGTATTTGCACTTTTTTCACATAACCTCAAAATTTATGTGATAAATTCAAAAACCTACTTTTTTGTCTTTTATTTGTTTATTTTTATCTTTTAAATTTTATTTTCACGAAATATGGTGTTCTCCATCATTTTATTACCTACAACTTTGTCATATCACTCTTTTCCATAGGACTTTTAGTTTTGCTGAAAATCAAAAAAATCCGTGTTTTACCCCGAAAACCTTATCCCCTTCTCCTTTCCGACCTCAGATATTGTCCTCCTTTTCCAATGTGTTTTATCCTACTGCGATTTTTTGTGGTTTCAAAAATAATTGCACTGGTCTATTTGTCACTTCGTCAATTAGATTAAATAAGGTTTTCTTGTCATCGTTAAAAATAAAATTCATCTATCAATAGTAATATAATCAATACAAGGAAATCCGCTAGTTAATTGCATAAAAGACAAACTTGTATATCTACAAGTCACTATACGAGTAATTTCATACAAGCACAAACACGGATCATAAATTAAAAGTACCTAGTCAATGACCGGTCTCTACAACCTATTGTAGGGAAGAGACGATAACGATTATTCAGAATATTCGATTATGTTACCATAACTATGGACTATTGTTTTTAAAATTAATCCGATCGTTAATGTAAACCTCTTATGAATCCCTTATGAAATCATTACCGTTTCGTTAGAAAGGGTTTTAAAAATATAGGAACTGTAAAGAAATAATATTAATAAGAACGGTAAAGAAAAAAAAATTGAGTTCAATGAAACTGAAACGAGCAGACCTATCTATATATCTCAGTTTTATAAAATTATATTCTTTTTATTTTATTAATTATAATCTTTTTATTAAATTTTTTGATTATTATAAAATTACATATACTAAACTCAAACTCAATGGAGAATGCTTATCAACAAACAAATTAAAAATAATCTTGTTAATGACGAATTCGTGACAATAATAATTTAGATAAGTAAGCTTAAATTTATTAATACATTCAATATCTTTTAAAAATGATTTTATAAAAAAACAATTTTAAATTTATTAGGCATAAAACGTGTTGCATTTTCTACCTTAATTTTAAATTTGTTTGTTGATGTGCTTTCCACATTGATTTTGGCTTTAGTATATTAAAATGGCAAGAAAATATGTAAAATTGTTTCTAGACAAAAAGTCGTAATTTATAAATTCAAATAATCGTAATAGCTAAGTAACCTAGTCTCATCACTTACATCACTACCTGTTATATAGCCCGTGCCGGTAACTTAAGTAGTATCATAAACCTACAGTGCAGTAGCTTTGGTATTCGTCATCACAATTGTTTTCCCCTTGTCTGACAACCTGTTTGAGATTCTAGGTAAAAGTGAAACATAAATGATTGTCCCTTGTGGAACTGACCGCGCGCACTTCGTCGCTCTTAGTAAAACAATAGTGTTGACTCGTGCGTCGCTAGCCGTAACGCTCTAAGCATATTAGCTCAGTACTGTCAATTCGAGCTTTTTACTAGATTTTTAAATAATTAATATTACCTATAAGATAGCCGGTAACTTCTCACGTAGATTTTTTTTCACATCTGGTGTCAAGTGATGATGCAATCTAAGATGGAAGTGGGCTCATTTGTTAGGAGTAGGAAGAAATCCACATCCCTTTCGGTTTCTACGCGACATCGTACCGGAACACCGAATCTCTTGGCGGTACGTCTTTGTCGTTTGAGTGGTAACTAGCCACGGCGAAAGCCTCCCACCAGTCAGACCAAGACAAATTAATAAAAATCTCAATCTGTCCCGCCGGGAATCGAACCTAGGACCTTCGTCTTATAAGTCCACTGCACCACTGAGGCCGTCAAAAATCCAAAAAGTGTAGTAGTTCGTTTTTCGTCATTGCAATTGTTTTCTACTTGTCTGACAATCTATTTGGGCTTCAAGGTAAAAGTATAGAATACATAGATGTACAAGGTAACAGTGGAACAACCGACCAACCGACCAAATCCCTTGTAAAACTGGCCGGGCATACTTCACCGCTGCTAGTCAGTTAAACAATAGTGTTGACTTAAAAGCAGTGTTCTCCAATAGCATGGAAATTATACCAATATTCGACCGGTTTTGCATCATGTTGTCAACCTAACTAGACAGTCAACTGACCTGAAAAAAAGGACATAAATATTCTCTCGAAACGACAAAAAAAATATATGTGTCGAATTGAGAACCTCTTCCGTTTTTTTTTTCGTCGGTTAAAAATACAAAAGAATAAAGGACATTGCCAAACTTTGCCCCAGGCTGTCCAAAGGTATGCTCATATTTAACTATTTTATTTAAATATACAATGACTTTTATATAACTACCCATGTTTTATAGCAAGCACTTGAAAATATATCAAAAATATAAGAATTTCAATCGATTTTCGTGTTCTGAATCACGTGACCGTCGTCGTAGTATGAAAAGTCAACTTTTATCAACGTTCATAACTTTTATCAGCGACTGCTTAGCTACAAGTATTTTTATTAGTATTTAAATAGAAGATCTGTACTATTTAATGACATATATTTTATCTCTGGGCAGCTCTGGGGCAGACTTCCATACATTTTTTACCTATGTCGTTTCTTTTTCATTTTTTGTTTTAATGCAATCTACAGTTAATATGAACAAGCTAATTGATGTCGCTAATTGTTATGATTTAGAAATCAATTTAAAGGTTACATACACTTGAGGTTTAGCAACTTCATTGAACTCAAGTTGATGGGAAGCTCTTCTTAAAACTACTATCCTTATCTACTGCTGCTACTAATACCGCTACTACCCCAACACTATTGATATTTATTAGAACGATTACCGACGACCCAGAGATATATTAAGTTGCCAATTGGTTTTCCAGAGCTACAAAAATATACTTGTTTGATAAAAATACCCAAAATTTTCCCGTTCATTATAATAATAATTAATAATTATGACAACAATACGTTTGGCAATAAATATATTGTTCAGCAAACTTCCTTTATAATATAAGAGGATAAAATAAAAAAAAATGACCGAAAAAAAAGAAGATAAATATTTTTATTGTAACATTCATATTTTTATATTGTACAGTTTTAATTCACGACTATTTGATAAGATTATAAATTGTAATTAATTTTCTAACATCAGAAATTATGAAGGCAATGCACTTGCACAATGTACAATGTACAATGCCTCAAATGTCAGTTTTAGGTAGACGGTTTCGCTTTGGCTGTTTATAATAAAAGAACAGAGGCGTTTGTGTAAAAGTTGAAACTGGAGTAGCGTCAGCAAAGCAAAAAAATATCATCAAATATTATGTGAATGGTTGCTCAAAACTGGTTTTTTAGTTAACATCACAAGCCTCTAAATATATAACAAATGCGTTCTACTGTGCTGTCGTTCTTCTAGTTTACACACACAAACACGTTTGTGCTTTATCTAAGTACATTTTGAAGTAGAAATCTATCATCTATCACTCATCCATTAATTCAGTGTATGTCTTCATAGGATGTGACGCCATGTGGTTGCTAGTGGCGCTGGGCGTGGTGACGGGCGCCTCCCGAGCGCTCTCCGCCGGCTACTGCTCTACCAACCTGTTCCCCACCAACACCTCCTGGATGCACTTCAGCAAGGAGCCGATCTCTTACGAATATGGATTCCAAGACAAGTTCAAGAGCATCCACTGTTGCGTTCGAGGATATCGGAGTATAGAATGGTGAGTGATCCATAGTTTATCCTATACCTATTAATTATTATTTATCAACGTCTTTGTTATTAACCGATGGGATAACGCTGCTGGACAAAGGCTTCTCGTGGAGACTTCCACGGTCTTCCAGCAGTCCCCAGTAAAGCCACTTGATATGTGCTTCTATAGGGTTCGGACAACACTGCGCTTTTTTGCGCGCGGATTCGTCAGCGTACTTCAATTCGCTTTAGCTTTATGTATTAGATACTTTAGCTTGCGTATAAAAAGTAGAAATCAATCGATTTATGCATTTATAAAAATCATCACTAGTTCCATCATGGAACTGTTAATGGTACAAGTGGCAACGAACCATAAAGTAATTCAACATTTGTTCCATTGTCTTCGTATTCCTTTTAAAATGGAACTAGTGATAACAAAAATTATCACTAGTTCCATCATGGAACTGTTAATGGTACTAGTGGCAACGAATCTTTTCTACGACCGAAAAATTGGACTTAAGTAATGTTCGATGTATCAGACACGACTAAAGCATTTTCTTTCCTGTGCCTTTGAATCCTTCACTAGGCAATGAGCTCCAGCTTAGATATAAACAATATAGACCCTTCGCTTGATTCAACTAAACGAACTTTGCTTTCTTGTTAACAAATAAATTGCTGTTTGCTAAAGTGGAAAAATTTTGTTCTACCTGACGGGACAAACAGCCTGAAAACAGGACCTAGGCAAAACCACCTTAATATAATATCATAACTTCGTCTAGATACATTCGTCGATAATGTTCACATACCACAATCAACTCATCGAAATTTCGCTCACGGCGAATGTGATTGCCATGGTAATAATCTTCGATGAACAATGCACAGGTGTGTTGGCCGTCCAGCATAAAAAAATCTCTTGGAAATTTTTGTCCATTGTATTCACGAATAAAATTATAATCGCCATCGCTGCGTAAGCGTCGCGGCGCCATTAGACGTTACACGAGTAGGAACTTACAATGATTATTCAAATTCCTTTCTATAAACCTCGACTATGTCCTGATGTGGAAACACTTCCAAGTAATTACATAAGAAACGGTTGTGCTAATTTTTTTGTTCACTTAATCTGTCGCCAACGCAAAAAATAAGACCAGATTCAGTCGTGGCTTACGCAAATGTCTAAGCTATTTGCTATTAGGTAGGTTTGGTATACGATTTCTCTCCCAATTTAGGAGGGGATGGAATCAGGCTCATGTCTTCTGGTTGCGTATACCCATTCACTAGTAGTTTATTTTAAATCATGTAGTTTTAGTCATTAGCTGACTTTACTAAAATTATAGGTCGGCCCGGGTCTACGAGTAAACTTTTGCTTATTAAAGTTTAATCATTGTGTAAATGCTTTATGATTTATATTTTGATCCAGTTGGTAATGTAATGAAAAAAAAATTCAAGTATCAAAATCTAGTTCCTTCACTTCATTCTACTGGAACATTAAGACGCAGTGAACTTTGGCATCCTGTTGTTGTTGACATTCGATTCTCACGAAACATTTCGCGTCAAAGTTTCTAATTAAAACAGCTAAAATGTGGAATGCTCTTCCGGCGTCTGTAGTTCCTGACACATACGATTTGTGCATCTTCAAGGAAGAGAAAGAATAGGCCACCAGGCTTGACCGTAGTTAAAAACTATCTATACAAATAAATCAAATTGTAGTGTATGTTTGTAATTTCAAATATTTCACTACATGCATATGAAGGTATATTCTTACAGTACTTACGAGTACATCAATAAATCCACTTTTGATCTGTGTGTCTGTCTGTTCCGGATTATCTTTGAAACAACTAGCCGTATTGTTAAAATTATCTTTGAATATGATAGCCAGACCATAGACAGACCAAGATATCATAGGCTAATTTATATCACTGATATTCCCACGCAGGTGTACTCGCGAACGTTCGCTAGTTCGCTACATATATGAGAAAATCCATTATTATTTATTACTTATTATTAATGAGTACCAATCCTTTGTAAAGCTTTTTATTAAAAGTGCAATTCCGCATCGCCGCGGGCTCTCCCACTTCCGCGATACAATCAGAAAGAAAATTATTTTCTTCACTTATTGTTTTTCAATTAAATGGCTCGTTCTCAGAACAGTATTGCGGTTGTTTATAACCCTAATCATCTAACGTTTTCTCTATATTTAACCACGCTTCGTTTATTATATTAACCTAGATTTTACAGGCTACGAGGTTTTACGCAGCGATTTGCTGTCTGACCTCTGTAATGCCTAGATTACAATGATTTTCTGCATTGATCTTTTAACTGTTACGTAATGCTTTTGAGGCTTTAGACTTAATAGGATTTCGCTTTTCGAGGATAAGAGAAATCGTGTAATGCCTACGCCTATCTTGAATGATCATTTTGTATAGTAAACATTATTAAATGTAAATTCCAAGAATAACTTTTTCAAATTCTAAATATATATTTAATCAAAAATTGTTTGAATTATATTCATACTAATATGAAAATTGAAAAAAAATATCAATTAAAAAAAGTAAGTGTAGGTAGATTTTGAGCAGAATTTTTTAGAAAAGAATAGAAAAAAGATTAGATTTAAATTGATTAAGATTATTTAAGATATAAGATTTAGATTTAAATGGTTTAAGAAAGTTTTAAATTGATTATTTTTAACATTCCATTCCATTTCTATAAGAGAATATTAAAATTTGGAATGTCTTGTTTGTCTGTCAACATAAAATAATAAAACTAATTGAACGATTTTAAATTTAATTCATTTAACTGCCATTCAAGACTGGTAAACAAATGTCGTTTGACCCAACGTACCTACTCGTAAAAAAAAGTTGATACCTATGAGTGGATGGATCGAATGGTCGTTATTTATTAGTGTATTCGATTCCTAAAACTACGAACTGTAGCAAAAACTAAAAAATATTTTATTTTATAAAACGTGATACATATTCACATACAATACTTGACCTGTACAGTGATTGATTCCTGGAACACGTCTACAAATAGACATGTAACTGCAACCAGTTTTTAAAAAGCAATTATGTATGTATATTGGCAGTGAATAAATAATATAATATAGCAACTACGAGTAGGTATGTTTGTACGTAGTAGTAGCTAAGTGCTAATTAATATGCGAAGTAAATTTATGGTCCCGATTAACATAAGATTAATTTTCTTATGCCCACTCGTCTACACCACGTGGATTGCACAGACAACAAATACACTTAGGTTCCATTTACTTTTGTCCTTGGCAATATAGATACATAAGTCCATAATGATACCTTGAACTTTGTGTCATGAAATCCTTAATGGATTCTACAGTTTCAAGGGTTAAGTTTGCCCATTTGGGATAAGGATAATTTTCAAGTTTAAAATATGCACAATGAAACGAACTATTGACAAAGTGCATTGCAGGCTTCTTATAAATCCTTTTTTTCAAATGAGATATCTATAATTTAAATAAAAAGATAATGTCTAGATTTAATTGAAAAGTGTTACCCATACTTAAGGGATTATTTATAATATATTTAAGAATAAATATAATATCAAAAATTTCGGAACCGACGGGATCGTGATCGTGGCCTAGCGGTAAGGCGCTCTAAGTGCCCAGATTGCCAGAGAAACGCGGGTTCGAATCCCGTCCGTTCCGCTATTTTTGATATTATGTTTATTCCTAAATATAAATAATGTCTAGAATTATGCCGAGATAAATGTGAAAGGAATTCTATTACTATATTTTTCTTTGTTAATAACAACAATGTTAAGAACACCAATATTAACAACAACAATATTAACAACAACAATATTGTTGACAGTGTTTTCTGATATAACAAAGTTTAGGTTCACAAATCGCGTCACTTTTGTAGAAAACTTTTAAGATTGCGTCGCTTTGCAGTCATCGCCGGGTAATAATAAAACATGATTTGATTGCACCTGTGCAAAAACAAGCGAGATTCCCAGAAGCACTTGATTGCTGCTCCACTCAACAACGCTCGATTCGTCGCCCACGCCTTTTTCTAGGTACAAGTATACGATCTGCGGATGATATTAGTGCATGAGGTATGAAAGAATAGTTATTGAAACTAAGATAATCTGAACGATCCTCAACTAGCGAAGTAGATGCTATTGCAGATCTAACTTTTAACTATTAAGGCCTGTGTGCACCAAGATTTCGGTTATCATAACCAACGGTTAACATAAGCTAAACGTAAAATTTACTGTTCACGACAACCCGTACGTCGGTTAAGGACGTAACCGGCGTACGGGTTGTCGTGACCGAAATCTTGGTGCACACAGCATGCCTTAGTTGCAAAAAATAAATCAAGGGCTTAGCATATTTGACGACCTCCGTGGCGCAGTGCTATGCGCGGTGGATTCATAAGACAGAGGTCTAGGGTTCGATTCCCGGCAGGGCAGATTGATTTTTCTTAATTTGTCTTGGTCTGGCTAGTAGAAGGCTTTCGCCGTGGCTAGTTATCACCCTAGTGACGAAGACGTACCGAGAAGCGATTTAGCGTTCTGGTACGATGTCGTGAAGAAACCGAAAGGGGTGTGGATTTCGTCCTACCCCTAACAAGTTAACCCGCTTTCATCTTAGATTGCATCATCACTTAACATCAGGTGTGATAGCAGTCAAGGGCCAACTTGTAGCCGATAAAAAAAAATATATGCGGAAGCGCCTATTTTAATTGCACAAATATAGAAAATCATTAATGCATTTAATTAATAAACATGTGACACAGTATAATGTTGTACAATATTCTCAGAGACAATTTGAAAATGTACTAATGTAATGAACAGTAAAAATGCAAAAAGCTTTAGCGGATTAATTAAAGTCCCACTTCAGTTTTTAGTCAATGCCCTTTTCAAACAGAGACAAAGGAATTAAAAATTTTAAAGCTTTGTAAGAGGAGCGTTAGTACTTTTCAGAAATTTAAAATTTAATAAAGTCTTGTTATAAAAACCGTGTACTAAAGTGATAAAATGTTGTATCATTTTAGATGAACAAAAGACTTGTTTGTGACCTGACCTTATGAAGATAAAAAACTTTGTGCCAAAACTTTTTACTTAATTAATAGGTAAGTTAAAATAACAAACCTTATCATAATCGGTCCAGATAGACTGATCGAACAAGCACTTCGAGGGCTCAAACAATAAAAGTCAACTTTATATGAATAAGTACAATAATAATTCCAATGTATTAAATTTATTTGCGTGACTCACAACGCTTGGTATATGAGACTCTAGGCCGGCGGGCCAATGTATTATGTCATTATCCACTTGCTTGAACTAGCTGAATTAAAGTGATGGACAAGTACTTGATCTAATCGAGAATCAAGTTGAACCGACACATAAGTACCTATATCTGATACTAGCTGTCGCCCGCGACTTCGTCCGCGTGAAAACCTCTCAGGTACCCTTCTAATTTCATAGACAGACTTTCATATAAGTTTGCTCATTCCCCCGCTCCCCTCTCAATATAATTTTTTTATAGTTTCCCGTCAACCAATATCCTTCGTCCCATCCCGTGTACTAAAGATCTACATTTTTGTTAAACATTGTACAATATTATAGTACATATTATTACGTTGATACAACTCTTAACAAATGCATTAATTTCGACCGAATTTGATTACCATAAAAACGGCTCTAGTGAGTTAATCTTAAAAGATAGACATATACTGTCGTGGACATTTTTTTAGATCATTTCAAGAGGAATAATTCTTTCACACAAATATTTTCGGTATCTTGAGCCGTTTTCGCAGCGCACGCAACGGAAGCCCTCAAGGATGAATAATTTTCCCCGTTTTTTTCTCATTGTCCATTATTTCTTCGCTCCTAATAGTTGCAGCGTGATGTTATATAGCCTAAAGCCTTCCTCGATAAATGGTCTATTCAACACAAAAATAATTTTTCAATTCGAACCAGTAGTTCCTGAGATTAGCGCGTTCAAACACAAACACAACAAACAATCTCTTCAGCTTTATAATATTAGTATAGATTTACTTTTCAATGCTAAGATGTATCTTATACGGCGTCATTATACCCCTAGCCTGGTGGAGCCTAGGTGCCTAGGTCCCTAGGAGACCCGTCTGTCCCGGTCACTATCATCAACATCTGATAGCGATCGTTAATAGTTTAAACATTATCACTCGCCAATCCGCTCTGGAGCTCATCTAAGGAGGGTGGCCTGACCCTGTAGTGGGCCCTTGACTGATAATGATAAAAGGTGAATGTTAAAATCACTATACCAGTCAAATTATTCAAGGCATACAAAATAAAAATTAATATCTTTATTATTTTAAAGAAATAGTTAAATTTAATGAGGGCTTTAAAAGGGTTTTCAGGTTATTTATGATATTAGGAATATATCGAGTTCCCAAATTATGTTCGTTATTAGTACAAATCTGTATTGAATAATGAATCAATAATATTAGATCTTAGTCTAGTCTAGTTTTGAATCAAGTAAAGTCACTACATCACTAGTAAATGGCAAGGTATAAAATCATCGTGCACAATAGAAACTTCTAAGAAGCAAGTGTTCTACGGACCGGGAGTTTTTTATTTAAATTTGGTTCCGGGGTCGTCAGCACACAAGTCGATGGCTTGTAGAAATTGCTTTTAATTCTACAATTGAGAGCTTTATCAAGAAGCATCCTTAATTCTAATAAATATAAACAAATCCTTTTTATTTTACTTTCGACTATTTTTGACGACCTTCGTTGCGCAATGGTATGCGCGGTGGATTCATAAGATGGAGGTCCTGGGTTCGATTCTCGGCAGGGCATTGAGATTCTTAATTTGTCTTAGTCTGGCTGGTGGGAGGCTTTCGCCATGGCTAGTTACCACCCTACCGACAAGGACGTACCGCCAAGTGATTTAGCGTTCCGGTACGATATCATGTAGAAACCGAAAGAGATGTGGATTTCGTCCTGCTCCACAAGTTAACCCGCTTCCATCATGGATTGCATCCTCACTTTTCATCAGGTGTGATAGCAGTCAAGGGCCAACTTGTAGTCGATAAATAAAAAAAATTTGGTACCGGGATCGTCAGCACACAAATCGATGGCTTGTAGAAATTTGTTTTAATTTCACATTGGAACCTTTATTTAGTACCTATTTGTAGTTGTATTAAGTAACATCCGTGAATTCTATAAACAAATCCTTATTATGAAGCTAATATATAAAATTTCCCTGTCACAATGTTAGTTACCGTACTCCTCCGAAACGGCTTTACCGATTTTTACCAAATTTTGTATGCATATTCAGTAGGTCTGAGAATCAGCTGTACTATCTAATTTTCATCTAAAGTTTTTTTTTTATTTTTAATGCAAAACAACGTTTGCCGGGTCAGTTAGTAGGTATATAATATCATAAATAATATATGATCCATATACCCGTTCTTTATTATTATATTTTAACGATATAGTCGATTAGCGGGTTTACAACTTAATGCCTTTGAGATGCGTCGTCAAAAAACCATAGGATTATTACTTATTGTTAGTCGCTAATTAACGACATATTTCCCCTTGTTGTCTTTTTTGATCCAAGTTATAGTTTAAGGCTGTTGTTTCCTAAATATAATGATTTAAATGTATGTAGGTATATGCGGAGGTACGTATATCAATTTCATCAAAAAATTCGGTGCGAAGGTTAGATCAGGATCTTGTACTTGTATGTAGATGTACTCGTTGATAAGAATATGTGTTTATTGCCGTTCCCATATTCACTGACATCATAAAAAAGGAGATTCGATCAATTCTAAACTCGTACTTAGAGTTTTGCTACTGAAAGTGTCCGGCAAAGTAAAAAAAATGTTCGAAGGCCATTCCCAAAATTATAGTGCAAATATTGGAATAACTTAGTGTAATAATTATTTAATGAATACTTTAATTTTTGTTTTATAGGTAGTAATGTTTTCACACATATTTTCTTATGCTTTTTTTAATTTGCCGGGCGATTTCAGTAAGTCTTGATACCTATACCTATGTAGGTAATATGTGTACCGCAAAGTTCATGAAAACTGTTAACCTTAGGATGGGGGTCTTATCTAAATGCATATTATAATATTCAGGGAAGGTTTTAGTTTTGATAATCTTTAATATCATTTGAGGGAGTAGGTATATATAGCTGCAGTGTCGCACTAACGTCATTACCCACAATAAATTGCGAGTAACACGCTCACACACGTGTCCGCTTATTTACCGGCAGCATTTCCCAGAATCGCCGCTATGTCTTGTTAAACGTTTGTGTCTAATCGAATCCCTTATCTAATCCGTCAATTTGTCCAATACTTTTTTATTGCGATCGCGTTTCTTTTGCTGTAAGGAGGAAAACATGGTTCTTATCATCAAGTATAGGGAACATCTATTACGTCACACGGCAAGGCAGTGGGAGGAATCGACGAAGTGTCACATCGCGTGATGAGTGGGAGGAGGACGAGAAATATCGTGACGTCACATTTTAAAACACCTTATAAAAATTGTTGATTTTGTATTTTTCATTGGTATATTTAATAGTTTTTTTGTTAATTTCATCAAATATTGGATTGTATTAAAAAAATAATGAAATAAATATTATTTCAGAAAGTTTTTTTTATCGACTACAAGTTGGCCCTTGACTGCTATCACACCTGTTAAGTGATGATGCAATCTAAGATGGAAGCCGGCTAACTTGTTAGGAGTTGGATGAAATCCACACCCCTTTCGTTTTCTACACGATTTCATACCGGAACGCTAAATCGTTTGGCGGTACGTCTTTGTCGGTAGGATGATAACTAGCCACGGCGAAAGCCACCACCAGCCAAACTAAGACAAATTAAGAAAAATCTCAATCTGGCTCGCCGGGAATCGAACCCGGACCTCCGTCTTATAAATCCATCGCGCATACCACTGCGCCACAGAGATCGTCAAAAGTTGTATCAATGTAATTAATACATATGTATTAGCTAGATGTAAAATTGCTTTGCATATTTTGAGGAGTCTTACTATTCATGTGACGGACAAACTATGACAAAGAT
Source organism: Mycalesis mineus (assembly GCA_034621355.1). Classification (NCBI taxonomy): domain Eukaryota; kingdom Metazoa; phylum Arthropoda; class Insecta; order Lepidoptera; family Nymphalidae; genus Mycalesis; species Mycalesis mineus. Next base: position 9,039,845 of record CM067884.1, read on the forward strand.
AAGTTCATAAATATTCGTGTGACCTAATAAATGGATAGATCATGAGTGTGGGCTCCAGAAACTATCGATTACTTTGTAAGTAAGTAACGGACGCCCACGGCATCGTGTGCGATGAAATCTTATGAAGAATATTTACCTATAACATAATAAATATAAATATTTTAGGACAATTGCACACATCGCTATATAGCCCCAAAGTACGCTTGTGTAGCTTGTGTTATAGGTACTATGATAATTGATGAATATTGTTATATATATTATACATAAATACTTATAATAAACACCCAGACACTGGAAAACATCCATGCGCCACACAAACGTGTGTTTTGTGTAATTTAAGATATGTTTGTTTTTTATGTAATTTTTTTCACTAACTCTACTTTCTACTTGACATTTGTATTGTGTGATTGATATTAGCGCTTATGATTGATATAAATATCAGAAGTTGTAATCTACCTATTATATAAGAACAACGTTAAATATTTATATTGTTAGCGTTCTTTTAAATAAATAAAAACTTTTTCCAGATGTGGGAATCGAACCCACGGCCTAAGACGCAGAAGTAGGATCACTACCCACTGCGCCACTCGGCCGTCAAATACAGACATTTTTCAAACACAGACATTACCTATACAGACATTTATTTCTTTTAACATTAGGTACCTTTGTATCTTTCAAAATTCTTTCGAAATGCTAACATACATGAACAAAAACTAGATGTTAGTATGGGCTTACTGGGCACTACGGACTATAAACAAGCAATATGTAGAACCTAGATCCGGTATAAAGAATTGTGCAGACTGCCATGTGACAGAAAACACCCTTACATATCCTCTGTTAAGTGCGGCTTTTATACGAATAAGTGCATTCAGCTATAACTTAAACCCCGATAATCCAGACTGATGATTCTTTCTTAAAACCTTTTTTTATTAGAAGGGTATACTTCCAAAATTATGCCATAGTTATCATGTTAGCGTCTGATGATCCTAGAGAAATTGAGGGGAACTTGCAGGGACAACTACCTAGTGCGTTTCCTAATTTTTTTCGGTTAAGTGTTTTAAAGCACTACAATTTAATGAACGTCTAAAGTCGATCTGATGATGGAGCTGAAAGACAGATGATAGTACACCTAACGATTTACTGCAGTTACCTAACTGTCTATTTTAAGTACGTTACCTAAAACCCACAAATTGTTTTGCATCTTCGTTAATTAAACCTTCTTTAAACTTGTATGGCATCACTTTATAGGTATGGTTAAGTAAATTAAAGTAACTAAAAGATGCAATTATTTTTTACTTTTTAGTGCGTTTTGAAGTTTTATTTTTTATTAAATTTTTTTGATTATAGCTGTCATACCATTCTATGTACACTAACGTACATAGAATGCTGAACGAAGAGCGAATCGAGATAAACAAAATAATAAATTTCATGAGATTCAAAATAACGTGAGCCCTCATAAATCTAAAGGCCTATGTTTCTCTGTTCCGCTCGGACGGGTTGTTGACGGCGACCCAGGAATTCGTTTTATTACCCACTTTTACTTTCGTGAGGTAACCTTATTAAATTATATTAGACCGGCAGTGTTTTAGAGTTTTGTAAATAATTAAACTTAATTATAAAGTTGTGTCAATTCTCTATAAACTTCATATACTTTGACTGGTTTTTAGGTTAAGTAGCTATTTCCGTTCAGGTTTAATGGAATTGACTTGTACTAGCTCGTTAATTATGTGCTTGAATTTGTTTACGTTTATTATATGTTTGTTTATTATTGAAATTGTTTTCTTGTGTCATCTCCGAAATGAGTGAGTTATTTTAATAAATACAAGCGGTACCTAAAAACTACGATATGGCTTGACCAGTGTTACCAAATAGTACAGAAATGAAGTACGGTTTTCACAACAGGAATTTTATATCAGGAAACAGGTGAGATAATTTAATGTTACCAGTATATAATAATTCCGATTACATGAACGCTATGTTGTTGTATTCACTCAAAATTTCAGAGTAACTAATTCTGCACATTGCTGGCACGGAATTAACTTTGATCCTCGTATACAGGTAACAGTGGGATTGAATTCTAAATGGAGATTTAACTTTGATGTATTGGTATGTTCATTTCGTTTTAAATCAACGTATTTCGAGTCCATTCCTATTCTGTGACCCTTGACTTCTAATTTGAATAAAGCTTCGTCGGATTCGGCCGATGATGCCATCACGTTCGATGTTTGAATTCAAAAGGATTTTTGCGCGTACCCACTTATCAATTTTCTAATCTATCAAAGTAGTTTTTTGCACGTACGCTCGACGATTGGCTTACTGAATTCCCAATAAGTGTGAAACTCGTTTGCGGTGTACCGTTGTGTCGTTATTTGGTTGACAAAAGGGCTCGGCGGGTACCTGGCCGGTCGCTCGGTCGGTCGCTCGTATCTGCGAAGGTATCGCACGTCGCAAACCTGTATTGTGGCGGTTCCGGGAAGGCTCTTTGTTGCGCGCCGCGTCCCCTCCCCTCCGCTCTGGCCTCGCACTCCCTTTTTTGCCGTGTTGGTCTGCTTGGCTAGGGCTAGCAGATGTAATGTTAAAAAGTAATTACGAAAATAAGGCTTGATTGGTTACATTTGCTGTGATATCAAAGCTTTATTTCTTTGAATGTCTATAATAACTACTAATTTCTAAACTGTTCATTCTACGAAATGATTTTTTAAAAGAAACGTAAAGGAAGCGTAATAACTACTAATTTCTATACGTTTTCTGTAAAACTTTATATCTATAACTTAGAAAAATTAGTAGTAGGTAAATAGTTCATTTAGTTTATAATACGTTTGACGACCTCCGTGGCGCAGTGGTATGTGCGGTGGATTTATAAGACGGAGGTCCTGGGTTCGATTCCCGGTGGGGCAGATTGAGAATTTTGTTAATTTGTCTTGGTCTGGCTGGTGGGAGGCTTTCGCCGTTGCTAGTTACCACCCTACCGAGAAAGACGTACCACCGCTAAGCGATTTAGCGTTCCGGTACGATGTCGTGTAGAAACCGATAGGAGTGTGGATTTCATCCTGCTCCTAACAAGTTAGCCCGCTTCCATCTTAGATTGCATCATCACTTAACATCAGGTGTAATAGCAGTCAAGGGCCAACTTGTAGTCTAATAAAAAAAAATATATATATGTATATATTTTTAGTAGTAATAATTTCGTTGTCGCCGTCGTGCTTGTTATGTTACCACCTACCCACTACCATACGCTCTGCAGCATTGCTGTGACAGAAAATTCTGTGAACCGTTCTCCCCACCGCCTGCTTTGTACTCGTACGTACAAAGTTATTAAGCGCCTTATGCTGTTTATTCTCACATACCTATTGTATTACACCTTGATAGAAATTGTTATTACTCACACACCTATTATCTTTATAATAATATAATGTTCGTATCGATCTATCGGCTGACTACTGGGTGTCGATAATGTAATTATGACTAAATGTTTTGAAAACTTAGTTCTATTTTAGTTTTCACTTACAGTTTGATTTACTGCGTAGGTTTCAAGCAATGCATAAAGTGTAAGAAGCAAATAATGTCTTTTTAAAATATTAGAATTGTTACCATAGACAGTACTATACGATATTGTCTATGGTAACGTAAGATAACGTCTGTCGACCGTCAGATGATGTAATAACTGAAAGGACTTAATTCCAGGTCTAAAATAAATTATAAGAATTGACATGTCAGAATAGTGTAACTTAATGTTCTTTTTATTGTTACAAAGTATTCATGTTTTTAGTGTAATGATTATTGTAAAATAAAGTGTATGTGTAATATTTAAGTGCTTAAAAGAGCATGTGTCGAGTTTTTCTGGCCGCATCTTTTCTCGGCACGGACTGCTTTTTCCGATGCGGCGGTAGATAAAAGATTAAAATGTTTTCGAAGACATCGAAATATTATTTCAAAATTCCGCATCAACAATAAGGAATAAAACTTTAGATCATGTTTAAACATGATTTAATTTTGTAATCTTATAATAAGTAAAAGAAACAAACACATCTTATCAGTAACATTTAGCGTTCTCGCTAATCTCTGACGTGTCAATAAAGGTGTCTCGAGTGGTCGTTTTAAATTCAATGCGCCTAATGAAGTGGCCATAAAACATACAAAACACCCAATAGGCGTCCCACGGAGTCCTCCGAACACAAAAAAAACGAGAGCTTGTCCTGACATGTTAAAACAACTCGGATTTGTTGGAGCGATTATTTTTAAAGCCTGCTTTTACAAGCGGCCGCCTAACCGTTTGTGTTACAGTAGGGTCACATTGTTTTACAAGTTCATTGATTTGCTTTTTTTGAGGCACCTGTGGAATCATCTAGATTTTATTACTGTTTCATCTACATCATCATTATCAGCCTATTAACGGCCTATTACAGGGCAAGGCTTCCAGCCTTATAGCATAGGAGGAAATATGGTCCACAACACTGACGGTAATTGTACCGACAGTGTTGTGGACCATATTCCCTCCCGTATTGACGGGTTGACAAGCACAAGGATATTAGATTCCTTAAATCGCTATCGGAAAATGATGATAATGACCGTGGATGACTACCCAATGTGCACTCCGAGGCCCAGGAGTGTGACACCACCAACTTTCCAACTTCGGGATTAGAATGAATTCAGAAATTCTTTGAAAAAGGAAAAGGACAGCCAAAAATTGTATGGAAGTGTACTCCAGACTGCCCAGTAATGATATATATGTCATTAAATAGTGCAGATTTTCTATTTACAGAAAAACAAATGTATAGTAATTGTATGTAGCTATGCATTCGCAGGAAAAAGTTATGAAGGTTGAAAAAGTTGACTTTTCATACTACGACGACGGTCACGAGATTCAGAACACAAAAAATCGATTGAAATTTGTATTTTTTTGATATATTTTCAAGTAGTTGCTATGAAACAAGGGTAGTTGTTTAAAATTCATTGTGTATTTAAATAAAACAGTCAAATATGAGCATAAGTTTGGACAGCCTGGGGCAAACTTTGGCAATGTCCTTTAATCATACCACAATCCGACTCAACCTAGGAGCAGGTGATCTGAAACCACATAAGCTAACTATTGGATTGCAGTTCCTTGATAAATTGCATGTTCAATTTCTGGACCTTTTTATTAGTTTGTTCTCTAACCGTTGGTACGCATAGCGGATTTTTTTCCAAATGCTCATCTAATTCTATAGTACGTTATAAGTGGGGTCGAGAACGGTTGACATCCACAATGTCTACAGTTGCAGCTTTCACAATAGCTCCCCTTGGTTATCTTCCTTATAATCTTTGGCAGCTTACTATTCTTTTCCCGATTTGAACTGTGAACACAATAGCGTCCAATATTTTTTGTCCACAAATTCAATATTGTTACCGCGGGACAAAAGGTTGTTTAGTTTCTGAAGAACACTCAATTATAAAAGCTTTATAAAGTCCTGTCCCTCCATGGAACGTATCTATAGATGAGTATTGTATTTTATTATTATGTCCGTTTCAATTATTATTGTGTCCGTTTCAATTTTCAATTATAATTTTTTCAATTATAATTACAACTGACCTAATATTGAAAACTATTAGCACGAATGTTTCCGAGAGTTTAAATTGGTAATTTTATAGGTTTTTATATCCTATTTCTGAATTCCAACTTTGTCACTTCATAGCGTTCTCGACGCCATTAAGGAAAAATGGCGCTTAATTAATAGCAGTTTTTGACGATATTTACGAAATTCACAATTACAGCAAAATTCAAGCACCAATTTTCAAAACTGACATAAATATTTCCCGGTAAAACTACGAAACTATCTACCGTGCAATATTTATTTATTATATTGGAAATGGTGATTTATATTGTCTGTTTGACCAATTTGAATTAACAAATACCGAGACCTATATAGCGCCCAAGTGGCCCTGCCGGGAATCGAACCCGGGACCTCCGTCTTATGAATCCACCGCGACACGGAGGCCGAAAAAAAACGAATAGGTACATTTATCTAATCTACTATTATTAAGTCTAATAAATCGAAATAAACAATTGAGATTTTATTTATTAGAATTATTTGAAAACGTAATGAAATGTGTATTTCATTGATTTGTTTCATTTTAAATGTCATTCAAGTCTGAATCATATTTCACGCGTTCTGTAGAATTGAGTCAGCAGTGCTAGTTTCCAGCTAAGTGCTGCTTTCGTTTTTCTAACACAAGGTTGATGATATAATATCTAGTTGTTCATTGTAATAGATAAATTATAAATCGTGATTTAAAATAAAATGTTATTTAAAATCAACATTCTAAAGGACCTTTTAGTCTAAACTTGTTTTGACGACCGAGTGACGCAGTGGGTAGTGACCCTGCCTCTTCGTCCTAGGCTGTGGATTCGATTCCCACGTCTGGAAAAATTTTTGTGTGATGAGCATGGATATTTTTAGTGACTGAGTGTTTATCTATATATTATAAGTATTTATGTATAATATATATAAAATATTCATCAGTTATCATAGTACCCATAACACAAGCTACTTACGAGTACGCTTATTTATATATATAGCGATGTGTGTAATTGTCCTATATTTATTTATTTATTTATTATATAGTCCAGTTAAGTTTCGGAGTAGGATGAAATCCACGCCCCTTCTGGTTTCTACATGATATCGTACCGGAACGCTAAAGCGCTTCTTTCTTTGTCATTAGAGTAATATCTAGCAACGGCTAAAATCTACCACCAGACCAGGTCTAAGTTAAAAGTCCCGACTAGAGCTGGAAATCGAACCCGGGACCTCTGTTATAATCCAAAGCATTACTAACTACGCAGTACGCCAGGGAGGTCGTCAAAATGCAATCCAACTATCTGCCTATTCAAGTAGCGCCAATGTTTTAGAGATAGATAGCGCCTCTAAAGGAGAACGCCAGATAAAGGACTTTAACTCACTAATATAAACAACAATGTATTATGCATCATTTTATTGCATTTTTTTTACTCTTTAATATAAATTACATTTAAAAGCTCTAGAACTTGGAGTGTTTGTATCAAAAAAGCACGGTAACAGGTAAACTGAAATCTAACTACGCAGTGGCATGACACATGACAGACATAAAGCTCTATTGAACCCAGTCCAAAGTCCAAACCCGATTTAAAAATGCGTAAAGAGTGTAAATTAAAAGGAAATAGTTTAATTACTTTGTTTAACAGAATTTTATTCCGAGGTCCAACAGTAAAAATGGCTTATTGTAAAACATTTATATAATAATAGGATATTTTTATTATATTTATAATTTGTGTTCTCTATGGGTTAGGATCTGGCATTCTCCTTTTGACGTTGCTCTTTTGTAAATCAACTAGCATCAACGCTTGGCGTCAGATAACCCATTGAGTGTCTATTCCGTTTACAACTACAGCTTTGGCTTCTATGATGGTCAGGCCTTTCGCGCACACATACGAATAGCTGTATTATTTCCATTCACGGCGGCCGGCCCGTCGAATATAGCCCGAGGTTGTAGACTTGTAGGTATCTATTCGAATTCCGGGACGCCTTCTGAATATCTTACAAATTGGATCGTATGTCCATTTACCTGCCTGATCGGAGCTACGAATGTATCGATGTATTCGGATTTGTGTTTGTTTCCTATTTGTACTATTTCACGTCATTGTCATAAAATTTTGCATCCGCGTTGTTAGAGGTACAGAAAATAATATACTTACCATTCACCCTTAATTATTCTACAGAGAAAATACTGTTTCTATAGGTTTAAAATAATCTTTGACAGGCTAGCAGCCACGGTGTTACATATTTTATTTTATTTGGTACATACAAATAATTAAACCTTATAAACAAGATAAGGACATCACCCGTTTTCCTTCTAGTATCCAAAAATATATTTATAGTGCAATCATGATTAAAATTTAAATAAGCGGAAAGTAAATCAAATAAAGAAATATAATATAAATTAAAACATTATTAGTTTGCTGAAAAATAAAGGACTAAACAATTCAAATTATAGATTATACTATAAAAGATAGCATAATAAATAAATAAATAAATAGGGTTTTAACCTACCAAACGTAAACCCTAATTTTATAATGTACTGAAAAAAAAATAAACAAAACAATAAAAAGGGGAAAACATATTGTGAGGCTCTTTATCTAGATAATAAAAATAATAGCGAATTAAGAACAAATAGCGATTAAATATTTGTGTTACCGCAAAAAATTGTCATTGAATAAATAATGATAAACAACCAAAATAACCGTCATAGCACAGCGAGTCACAGAACTGAAGTGGCAATGGGAGGGGTACGTGGTTCGAACAGCTGATGGACGTTGGGGGCGAAGGTGTTTCAATGGTGACCCCGCACCGGAAAGCGCAGTGTTGATCGACCCCCCACCGGGTGAACTGATGACAGCAAACGGGTCGCAGGGAGTCGCTGGACACATGCGGCACTGGAACGTTCCCTAAAAAAGGCCAATGTCCAGCAGTGGACGTCCAACGGCCAATAATGATAATGATGATGATGAAATAATGATAGCATTAAAAACAGAAATGACCTTTTATATACTTAGCAAAAGATAGGTGGCTGACACCGGTTGCTGACTAGGTGTCAGCATCCTATCTTGTGACCTATTCTTTTGTGAGACTCCGAGACGAAGCCTTCTATACCATATTTCGCAAGGTGTGTGCGATGATAGCTGTCCGTCTGTTTCATTTTTACAGAACGATGACCCTTATTAAAAGTGTAATCTGATCCGCGGTTTTATATTCTCGGAACAAATAGACGCGCTTGAGTGTTTTATAAATATTGGTAATAACATTGGACGTGAATTCTGAAACAAAGGACTTGAGCACTTTTTTGTTACTGTTGCTAGGATTACGTAATGATATACGTACAAGCTTTCGTACGTAAGTATATAATTATGTTACGTTACGTTGGACAGTTTTATGGTTTCTATTATCATGATTATCAGCCTATAAACGGCCCATTGTATGACCCTCGTTATAGGAGGAGTTACTTGGAGCTTAGACCCACCATGCTACACAAAAGCGGGCTTAAAAATTTATTGGAGATTGGTTTGGATAATATAATTTATTTTGGTACTAGATGGAGCGGCGAATGAATTTAATTTTTAAATAAAAATAAGTAAAATTTCTAACATAACCTTCTAGCTAGCTATCTGCTAGTAAAAGCCCCGTCAAAATCGGTCCAGTCGTTTGAGACATTAGCCGGAATAGACAGACTGACACAAAAACTTCTAAAAATAGATGTAAGGACCGTGTATACTTATGCGTTTTACTTTCATATGCGTTTAATTAGAAGTTGTTAACGGCAAATTACAAACAGACACTTTAATTTTATTCATTTGTATAGACACGAGATAGATTTTCCGCGAAAACCTCGCAATTCCGTGTGGCAACACATTCAATCAATTCATATTGGGTTTGTTCAGTAAATACAATACTCGTATGCTCGCCAATATAAGTAATTAACAACACAGTTGACAAAGTTTAACAGTATTGTAAACGTTGGAAATGCTGTTATTTTGAAAAGAGCTCATCAATGATTTATACTTACTCTGATACGGAAACATCCTATGTGAACTCCGTAAATAATCAAAGTTAGCTTATAGTAATAAATTTAATGCCAGTAATTTCCATCGTAAGAGAAAAACACCGATATCTTCGGATTGGCCTATCGGATCTTCATCTTATGTAGCTAAGAATGTTCTTTCGCTTTCAAAAGTCCGCATCGTAATCGGTTCATTTAGAAGTTTTGATTCCACAGATATATACGTCATTGTTATAAACAATCCCCCTCCAGTTTTGTACAACAGGAACTTTATTACATACCTTCCTTCCTATTCATTTCTCATTAGACCGTTTAATGTTACATTTATCTTACAGAATAAACACATCGCACTGCATAAAAACACTCGTATTTTTCACTGAAAACTATTGTGTACTGATGGTAAATACATTGCGCGAGTTAATTAAAAGCAAGAGAGACGATATTTCAAACGGAAATGCCAGTTTGCCGACGGATGCGATGCACTATGCAGCATGCAGCCTCCACAGTTCACACGATTGCCTTTAGCTACCATGCTCTTTTGTAGGATGACAATAATAAAGATTGGACTGGAGCAGGCGTTACTTTTCGAAAGTTAATAGTTAATAATTTATACATTACTCTAGTCAATCAGTTGAAAAACGTGAAAAATAGAGAAAAAGGTCCTAAAAATATGAGCGGATGGCTCATTCGATTCGGAATCACCTCTAGAAAAATGTTTTTGAAGGATTTTGGTTAACAAAATAAGATGAAAAAAAAAGATTTTTCGTTTTTTGTTAATAACTTAAAAAATATTAACATTTAAGCAATTTTGAAAAAAGCTCTTTAAAGAGGAGGAGATTTTCAATGAAAAAGTCCTAACTCCCGGAATTCTATCTCCATTATTTATAATTTGAATTAGTCGTTGAAAATAGCGCTCCGGGCGTCAGTTACGGCATTCGCGCGCCGCCGCTTAATTAATTAATTATTATGTCTATTGTTTATGTACGTATTGTTATGTATGTATTGTTTATGTCTACCAAGCAGCTTAGCTGTGTTCCGATTATTGTCTCCGATGTGTCTTAACACTTACGCCTTAGGTTTACAGGCACAGATCATCTATTTGTAGGACGCGTTCCATGCATATAAAGAAATGTAGCAATGTTTATATGCAATGGTTTTCTGCTTATCATCTGGTCGGTCAGAGCTGTAGAGGCATCTAAATTTTGACTACAAGTTGGCCCTTGATCGCTTTCACACTTGATGTTAAGTGATGATGCAATCTACGATGGAAGCGGACTAACTTGTTAGAAGTGGGATGAAATCCGCACCCCTTGTGGTTTCTACACGACATCGTACCGGAACGCTAAATCGCTTGGCTGTACCTAGCCACGGCGAAAGCCTTCCACTAGCCAGACCAAGACAAATTAAGAAAAATCTCAATCTGCCCTGCCGGGAATCGAACCACCGACCTCCGTCTTATAAATCCATCGCGCATACGATTACGCCACGGAGGTCGTCAAAATAAAAATATGTTATAAAAATTAATAATTCTTGTATGGGTGATATGTACATTTTTATAAATTGCCTTCGTTCGGAATATAGAACACTTTGAAAGCAGCGTGGTGACTCTATTGTAGTCTACGGTGTACATAACTTTACAAACAAGGCAATGTTGACACAGTGACCGTACAACTAGCGGACCACTCTTCTAACAGACCTATGATTAAATATAGAGCATCTTATTACTAGTGGCCGACTGGCCCAAGGGACGAAATTAGACATATAAACCTAGGAAGTAGGTATACAATACAATTTTATTTAAATTTGGACGGAATTGTTTATCACACTAATATTATAAAGACGATATTTGTGTGTATTTGTTACTCATTCCCGCCGCAAATATTAACCCGAATTTGCGGAAATTTGGAATAGAGATAGATTATACCCTTGTTTAAAACATAGACATTAAAAATTGTAACCTTTAGGATGGAATCCTACCTACCTCCTTGTACCTTCATACAAAATCTCAATATTTTAGCGCAATGTGTAATATATAGTTAAAAATAATCCTGTAATAATTTGAATTATTAAACAAATAGCTAATAAAGATCCAAAATTTCATCATGCTGAAATATTAGAAGGAGAAGGTAAATCAATTAATGATCCATTAATAATTTTTATATAATAGTACCTACTACTTCTTATTTATTAACCGACGAAAAAAAACGGAGGAGGTTCTCAATTCGACACGTATATTTTTTTTTTTTTTTTTTATATGTATGACCACGCATAACTTTTTACAGTGTTATCCGATTTTGATAATTCTTTTTTTATTAGAAAGGGCATACATCCAAGGTGGTCCCATTGTCCGCATGTTAGGATCTGATGACGATATCCTGGGGAAATTGAAGGAACTCTTCAAATTTTGGAGGCACGCTTACAGCGATTTCGGTTTTTGTCTCGGTATCAGTAGCTTTTTGGCTACTAGTGCCGTATAATATGCTATGACAGTATAGCACCAGTACGTTACGTAGCGATAAATCACTAAAAAGTAAGAAATAAAATTTTTTAACAAAAAATAGAACCGACTCAAAGCGCACTAAAAAGTAAAAAATAACTGTGTCATTTAGTTGCTTTAATTTACTTAAGCATATCTAGGAGTCGGTGCCAGCCAAGGTTTCTACTTTCAAGGACGTTACCTAGAACCCACAAACTTCTTTACTACGTAAAATAAATGTTCCTTAAACTTGCTGGCACCGACTTCATAGATATGCTTAAGTAAATTAAAGCAACTAAATGACACAGTTATTTTTTACTTTTTAGTGCGCTTTGAGTCGGTTCTATTTTTTGTTAAAAAATTTTTTTATTTATGCTTTATGCTTTATTGCACAATTACAAGATAACAGACAAAAAAAAATACATAAACATGGAAAATAATGGTATACAAATGTGCAAAGGCGGTCTTATAGCAAGAGCAATCTCTACCAGACAACCACAATATCTACCAGTTGGTAACTTCTTATTCCAAATTCACAAGGGAAACAGAAATAACGTGAAACTGCGGGCGTACTCTAGTTTACACTAAACTCAAATCGTATCATTATCAACTAAAACAATCACAAACAAAAACAAGGGACTCTCATTATGTAGAGATGTAAATATTGCATTGTCATAAATCCGTCGGTAATGACACCGCGCGGACCACCTGGGTCGTTGCGAGGAATGCATGGGAAACTCGACACCGCTCGAAACAACCATGAATGGCAACGCGCGTGTCATCTTATACCCTTATCAGGTAATACTCATACGCGATATCGTACCACGTAATTAGATATTAATTTATTGTGATTGACGCGCACCGCAAAACCGCGGGGCTTAGAGTTTTGAGCTGCGCTATGGGCAGGTGTCGGTAACTGTTTGGTTTGACAGTCAGAACAAGTCCTTGTATTTTTAACACTCAAATTGTTTCGCCTGAATATCATATCCCAATACCATCTTTTGGTTTTGTAATTCCAGTAACCCACCCAATATATCATCAGTCTTCGCTGGAGCCCGAGGCGATCCCAATTCTGATGTTGAAGGCAGATTAGCTGTATCGTCAACACAGACAGAGCTTTATAAAATCTAAAAAATTTTGAATTTTGAGTTAAGGCGCCACTGGAGTTAGGTACGTGATTCCTGTTCCTTTACTTAAGTAATTGTTTTTTTTGTTAATAAATTTTGTTATAATATTATCAAAGTTTGAAGCAGTGCTTGTGGCTTTATTGTACATTCCAAACTTTATAACCCCTATTATGTGACCACAGAGCTTTCACAATCCATAATTTAATTTTTCATTTATCCCGGTCACTGAAAAATTTACTATAATACCTATTATGCTATACCACAACAGTATCATGTTTTTATTATTATTTAAAGAATAAAATCCGTCTCATCTTAATTATATTCTATTTTCTCATATTTCATCTCACCCTTTATGATATTTGATATCCAAGCTTAATGGATGTCGCGTCAAGTATAATATGTTAGAAACTTTGCTACTAAAAGCTTGTCGGTTTATTTGTATTCTGCGCTGTCGGATGAACAATACAACCTTAGGCACGTACTGGAAACTCCCACTGAAGTCTGCCTACACAGTGAACTCATCAATAGAGTACACCGTGGAGCCGAGCGCGATATCTGAAATACTAATTTTACGAATAATAATGCATGCAACAATAGGCATTGCATACTCGTGTAGTATGGGTTTCGAGAAATATACTGCGAGCTCGTTAAGTAGTCTGTTCACGTCCGGACAAATGGCTTCATCGTGAAAATTAACATTCGGCCAGCATCTCATCGGGGCGACTGTCCCCTCACCCTTCACAGGTTCGCTTCATCCCACATTTTAAATAAATATTGAACTTTGCTAGACCTCCGCCAAGGTTTGTATTCTCAGTATTGGTCAGTAATTATAATATAGTTCATAATACAAAATTTTAAATAAAAATAGAACCGACTCAAAACGCACTAAAAAGTAAAAAATAACTGTGCCATTTAGTTGCTTTAGTTTACTTAAGCATATCTATATCGGTTCTATTTTTATTTAAAAAATTTTATTTCTTACTTTTTAGTGATTTATCGCCATGACATACTATGACAGTATATCACGAGTACGTTACACTCGTGATATACTGTCATAGTATATTATACGGCACTAGTAGCCAAAAAGCTACCGATACCGAGACAAAAACCGAAATCGCGGTAAGCGTGCCTCCAAAATTTGAAGAGTTCCTTCAATTTCCCCAGGATATCATCATCAGATCCTAACATGATGACTTGGAAGTGTGCCCTTTCTAATAAAAAAAAATTATCTAAATCGGACAACTCTGTAAAAAGTTATGCGTGGTTATACATAAAAATAAAAAAAATATATATATACATGTAGAATTGAGAACCTCCTCCGTTTTTTATCGTCGGTTAAAAAGTGAGACATCGTCACAGGTCAGCTTACTTTTTCGTCCAATTAAGAGATTCGTCGCATCTTAATTTAAAGCATTTGTGACGTCATGTTTATTTGTGCTTTTTGTTTCTTACGAGTAAGTCCTCTTCCTGCACGTGTTTTGTGGTATTATTACGTTTTCACAATTTCTTCGTTGTAGAGATGAAAGTAGTTTATTTATCGAAAAATATATTCACATTTGATGTAGAGTATCATAATACTTCTCTTAATATACATCGTTGAAAATGAAAACTTAAAAGTAACGTTAGACAACTTTTTAAGGATATTCTTTATACTAAACGTGAGCTCAATTTTTACAAAAAATACTGCATCTGTATCAATAATTCTGTCTTATTGCGTGTGTACTACTTACGCTTTGGTATGACGTCATTAGCATTACTATTACGTGTGCGTAAACACCATTAGAATTAAAATCGTACCATCAAGTTTTAGTTTAAGCTCTGTAGTTACCAATTCGGTACATAGAACAAAGTTTGAATTCAAAAGCCACATTACAGTGTAGTGTTGTACCTAAAAGTTTAAGCCATGCAATAAACAGAAACTGGTGAGGTAATGCGATGAAGTGACAATTACCTCGGTACAACATTAAATTTAATTATCACAAGTCGAGGAATTGCGAAGACATTAGAGTAGATATTCCTAGGACAAATTATAGTATTACACATTTAAGCTATGTATATAATTATGTATAATATATGTGTACGAGTGTGTACTCTATGTAGTATTTACGTTAGCATTACGGGTATAGTATTAGGTGTCGTATTAACAAGAACTTAGAGTTATAATGATAATATTTTAACTGGATGAGACTTATCATTATCAGCCGTTTGCCAAAAATCTGTTGCTTTATCACTGATACATCATACATAATTACTATCACTGTCCCAACCACCACATATAATAAAACAAAGTCCTCCACTGCGACTGTCTGTCGGCTCGCGATACACTCAGTCTACTAAACAGATGTTCATGCGGTTTTTACCAGTAGATAGAGTGCTTCCTAAGGAAAGTAAAAGCTTCTTTAGGAATCACTCTTATCTAAATATTTAAGGATTTCTATAAATTGACTGAAATATAATTTAACTGCCTGGGAGCTTTTACCAAAAACGCTGCTTTATTGTCTATTTGAGATATAAGAACGCAATATATCGATGGATTATTTATCTTTATTTCGACTACAAAAAAGTTCGCAATGGTAAATCTTTGAAAGATAGCTTGCTATACCCATAATTTCTTTAAAAAAGGGACACGTACTTTTGTTTAGGCTTTTTGGTGTTCTTGGGACTTCCCAATATACTATTTTGGTCGCGGGCGAAGTCGCCTTACAATAATGCGAAACCATTTTCCGAAAATAGATTATTGTCTATACCGACATCTAAAATTAACATCATTACTTATTTGCCAGTTAAAATACGTGGGATGTTTGACACGGCAAGAAGGTCGACCCTGCCCTGCTTCCAAGTAGTGATCGGCTTAAAAGTGCGCTGTCATGTCGGCATTTTCCTTTTGCTCGTACCAATACCGACTAACTAAAATTTAGTTGAATGCGTTTAAGTTCAACTTAAATGTTTTCTTGACAAAATCCGGTCGTACGAAGCTGACACCAAATTATTATTTAAACATGACGTTGTATGACTTTTTTAAATTCCTGCCTTCGTTTAAATATTTTTATTGATGTCTCAATTTTCAAAGGATAAAAGAAATGTAGCTTCGATACCTTTCATTGTTATTCATCATCATCATTATTATCAGTATCATAATCTCAGTGAAAAATGCCGAAGTCTGCCTATTTTTCACCTTGATGTACATCTACCAATTTAGTGTTAAAATTCTCGTTTTGATTAGTAGTTTGGAACAAAATTAATTTTAGTCCGGTGCAAATAGGGGTTTAAAAGTTATTTTAATTAAAAGTACTGCACAGTTGCGTTTGCGGCAGCACTACATTTTGGTTAAAGCGTTTATATCGCTGGTTATTAAGGCTTCACTATTATTAAATACGATGACGTTTTGTGTCTTACCTAGCGATTTGCTAAAGATTATCCAACATAGACAGAAAGTAAAATGGCAGAATTTTACAAAATCCCAGCGTATATCCTTGTAATTTGGTCATTTTGTAAGCCTGAGCACATCTTCAAACTATTCTTGTCAGTTTGGTTGATGTGCAATGTTTTAGGCGAACTTTCATACAAAAATCAGCATTCTCCTTTCAAAGGCCAAATGAAGCTTTGATACCTTCAATCGTATGTATCACAAATGTTGCTCTCAACGCTTCTTTATCTATCGCGCTTTGTAATTACATCTCGGTATTACCTACTAGCGATTTGCATACTTACACTTTTTGCTGGCAATGACGTTGTAAGTCTACATAAACCAGTCCACCATTACGTGGGAAATATCCTAATTCAAGGCCACATGCAATGTTCATTTCTCTATCTGCAATAAGCGCATAGTAACAAATTGAAATGCTCTTGTTATTTTTCATTTTGTAAATACCAGGAATTCAAATATACGTTTCCATTGAAAATGTTTGTCAAATAACAAATAAAAATCTTTGTATACGTAATGGTATTCCATTCCAATATTTGCCGAAAAACAAATATTTCGTTGCAAACTTGTACAAACTAAATGTATAATTTTAAATCCAAACAATCGTAGATCTACCTTCCTACTACTACTACTGAATGCCAGTAGATCTGTTGTTGATATATCTCTTTGGTCTCTCTCTCCCCTTAAGGCTTTATTATCATACTAGATCCATAGATAAAAATATACTTATAGCAAAGTTATAAGTATATTTTTACATTGTCACCGAAATTACTGGAATAAATACTTTTAAGTTCAATGAAGTGTCTCTGAAGTAACGTTAGCTTAAATAGTTTTAAAATTGAATTTAGTGTTAAGTATTTTAATTCAAAGTGTTCGAGGAAAACTTTCTCATACCGTTTTACCTGTAGAGTAACATGCCAATGTCTGCATAAGGCTTCCATGTTAGCGTAACTTACCAAAAAGAAATTCTAATCGTACAAATGTCTCTAATAACGATGCAATTAGCATCTCTCAATACATTAAGGCTTGCTACCGAGAAGACTAATTGCTCGAAGCCGGAGATACGTCGGGCGATTAGCTGGAAGATCTTTGCGTGCTCTTAAGATCCGCCGCTCATAGGCCCTACGGCTGGGACCCGAACACGCGATCGTGTGGGCTGAAGGTTTCTAGCACTTTGTCAATTTCTGTGCAAACATATGGACCCAGAGCTTATAACAAATATGGAATGTGTGTTTTGGAGGCGCTGAACTTGAAAAAAATACTCACTTGCTAAAGATAACACATAAAATAAGATCCGGAAAAACTAAAGAATACCTATTTAAGCATCTACTCGTATGTACTTAACATATTTCAGATAAATTTATGATCCAATTTCAAAAAACTGCAAAGTTGTTGTATTAACTGAATATTTCAGTACCTACATCACCGTATCTATAAATCATTGTTTATTTGATTGAGTGTTCAGTGGCTTCGTTTCCACAAACTGTTTGGTTGAATAAAATATTATTTCCTAAAAAGCATTTCAGCTCTACCGAAAGTTCAAATGAACATGAATTTTATCGTACATTATTACCAAGTAACGTAAATTATTATCATTCAACCCAAAAATATAAAATAATGAAGCTACAAATAATATACAAGAACACTAATAATAATAATTCAACAACGCTCAAGACTTAGGTACCATTGTTTTAGAACAAATAGTTATTATTTATGGTGATGCAACAGGGACATCAAAGATAGGTTTAGCAGAAACTTTACAACCTCATTTCTTAAATAAATGGCGTTGCGCCAAGTAGTCGAACCGACTGCATTATTAATTATTCATTCGTTATTTATTGAACTATTATAATTTCAGTCAAAAGTACCTCCATTATTTCAATATAACGTCCTCGAACGGGCATGTGAATCAAAATTCTAATGAATCCATCTTTATCGCACGCGCATCTCGACTGAGAGCTTTCATGGAGGCTTTATTATGCTGTCGCCGTGTACCGTGACCGTCTCTATCCACTGCGGTGGCCGCCATACATTACGCCGCACGTACACTTTTACACTGTAGAATAGTAATTTATGTGACTCCTCTTAAGTAATAACGTAAACGTGATTCGCGGTTTGCAAAATCCACATAATTCTTCTGTATAGCTATCGAGTAACGCATTTTTTGTAACTTTAAAGTGTGAGCCATGATTTATCTCTCTTTTGTTGTGTAGTCCGTAATACTAATAGAAATGAATTCAGAGCTCATACTTTCGAGTTATCTTCAGTACAATGTCTTGATGATATATGGAGATACTTCATTATTTACGTATTATTGTATGTAAGATATATAATATAATCATTTCATACCACATCTATATTACAAAGTTCTGGACTTGCACCGATCTACTTCTGTTCTATCCTACATCTATATTCTGGACATGATTAATTAATTCTACGCCATGAAATGAACTCGGTCACGCATATTTCCAGAAGGTGAACTTAAAACGAACCATTTTACGATCGTATAAAACCGATGGTCCCATGCAGCGCCTCTAAGAACGATGTTATCAATGAATTTGAAGAAGATTGTCGGCGCCGCTGTCCTCGTCATCCAAATCGATAATTTAAAGCACTGGCCGCGCATAATGAAGCAACCATTTCCGGCCGATTCGCGGAATTCAATATTTTATATTTTGCACAATCGGGCGTCTGACGCCGGAGCTCCGAACACGCACGGACGACACTGCGGGTGCCTGCCTATTTAACATTCGTCGCGTGACTTATAGCAATAATAAATTCCTGTGCACTTGCAGTTTCACGTAGTGCCAAGAAACCGCGATCGGCTACCGAATGTTAAACGTCCATTGTTCGATGTTTATCATCAATATCGTTACCTATACGTTTTTTGTGCTCACTTACTCCAATGCGAAATTTTAATTTTTATGTCATCAGAGGTTGAAGTACATCCTGTATTTATTATGCCAGGTTTATCACCAAAACTTGTTAGGTGAATGGTTCCTGTTTCCGACTACATTCACTTCATTTAAATACAAAGGCTTTGTTTCAATACCGGTAGCGCTCCAGCGCGGTTATGGCTAGCCACGTCCGTTTATGTGTGTTCGGTTCAATGGAGCAAAAACTTAAATTTATCAGGTGCCTCAATTACATTTGTGTCAGATTTAACTTTTCTGGTACGGTTTCAATTGCAAAACACAAATCACGAATGAAAATCTGAACAATAACACTAATAAAAGGAAGAAAGCCGTTATCAGGTACATGAATCGAGTTTTACAGATGTATGTATAGATTAGCGATCAGTGCGAGCTGGCTGGCGTCGTGTTCCCAGGCGGGGCCCAGCGGCATTCCTTGCCCATACGCAGGCGCGCGAGCCACCTGTCTGTTCCGGGACGTGTCATTACGTACCTCTACAATACATTCCCTGGACACCAACGCAGTAATCACAAAGTGTCCTCTTCCTCTTTGCAGTTTTTCACCGCGTTTCCTGCGAGGTTCCGTCCGCTAAACACGGATCATGTTTACGTCGAATCAGCTTATGTAACCTGCCTTTGCCTTTTTGTGTGGTATAGACACATTATAAAACTCGTATAAGGATCGTCTGGCTAGAAAACTATAAGAAAATGTTAAAATAGCTTTTACTAGAATATGTTTGTAATCAAAGTCAATTGAGGAAAGTTTTCGTTGTTGATACTATGAGCTCTGTTTTGCGTATTCAAAGTCTAGCAAAATCTTGCCAATTCTTCACGCAATAACACGTCAATGGCAGAGCATGACACATTTAGGAATTCGATGCCTTTCTTAAACAACATCAAAGCGATTTGGGTTGCAACAGTCATAGTTACCAGATTTTATTTAAACTTGTCTTTAGAGAAACTTTATTGCTTATTTGCTCGTTTATCGAAAATCACCGTTAGGTGTTAGTCACCATAGTCGTACATTTGAATGTAATTAATTCTTAAAAATAATCTCTAACATTGCCAAAGATATTTTGTCTTGACATTTCCATTATCCAAGTTTTGCGCACATCAACGCATAAATCTGTGCGTATGTATTATCTAATATAAAAAGTGTGTATTGTACGGCTCAGTTGCTCATTCGCCTGTATCATATGTTTTTGCTCTACACCCAGTCGTTAGATGTTTTTCTGCTCTTCCCATTGCCGTCGCACATCTCTACCGCTAACTGTAAGAAATTGCTATACTCGTTACTGTACACTGTCCATATTATTTCTGTTGCTCAGTTATTAATTGAAATGCCTTCATGTAGTTGGACATTCTTTGCTTCTTGATAATTACTCGCGCCGCCTTTGTGGTCAGTGGTAGCTAGGCGGTTGCTTTTATGTGTGTTTTAATTGTTGGACTCTTCCTCTAAAAACATTATGCTTTAATGGAGGTTAAGTTTGCAAAACAAGTTTATGAGAATAACTTTATCAACAAGGAAATATTAAAATTTTAAAAATGAATTTTGCTTATATATCGGTATTAGTTTTTTGTAATTTAGAAGACTGTTATGAACCGTCATATCACCATTATCGGTTTATTCGTATAGAAGCTACAATGCCATAGATGCTCGTACGTTAAGATACCTCTCTGTTTGCGTGGGGTGTTGATAAAGTTAGCATGGGTATAAATTTAATGAGAGAAGTCGATAAATCGGAGAGTTATCGTGGATGGTATATGGCTTGGTGAGTATCGTTGCGTGCCGCGCCCGCTGATGTCCGCGCATATCCGCTCATTGACGCGTTATTTTTCTGCTTGTTAACTTGGTAACGAACGATGACACCGTTACAGAAAGTGGAGAATCGCCAACCGTTTCATATTTCTCGAAATCGTATCACTAAAAAACTGTATCAATCGAGCAGAAAACATCAAGAAATTACGTATTTTCTATGGGAGCCCCAGTTAAATATTTGTTTTGTTTTTAGTATTTATTGTCATAGCATCAACTATTAGAGATACATCAACTGTGAAAATGGCAACTGTCATATCACGGTTAATGAGCTACAAGCCTGGTGACAGTCAGACAGAAAGTGGAGTCTTAAGAGTAGTAATATTGTTCCGATTTTACTCTGTGGATAAAAACATGTAATTATAAGTTCGTCGATTTAGTGTAATACGTGTTCTCGCACATCTGTACGTGTTTTGTACTGTGCTGTTTATATTTTACCTTGATAGCAAATAAGCTTTCTAGGAATTGGATACTTTGCGCAATCGGTTTCTAGTTCCTTTTGTTGGCACGTGGGTATCTGAATTGTGTTTTTCTATATTTAGACTTTTATTGAATTCATTGTATATGAAACTTATTTTTGTAACTATTTTTTTATTTAATTTGGAGTCTCTGGAGGTCCGAATTATTCCTTTTGTGCGCTCTACAGACGTTATTATGGAGACTGTTCTGACGAGCTGTTTTAGCTCATCCGACTGTCCGCATTCTCGGCTTGTACTATGCAGAAGAAACAATCCATTCCCACCTGAATACCTGGTATTGCTAGATCCTTACCAGACCTTTTCTGCCGCGCACCTGTACCCTGTGGAATCAACTTCCACATACAATGTTCCCACAAGTTCAAGGGGCGGATAAACGAATCCTTAAAAAGCCGACAACAAGATAGTGTATAGTAAGGTGATCTGCTAACTCGTTTGCAATTAATATGTTTTTTTTATCGACTACAAGTTGGCCCTTGATTGCTATCACACCTGGTGTTAAGTGATGATGCAGTCTAAGATGGAAGCGGGCTAACTTGTTAGGAGTGGGACGAAAATACACACCCCTTTAGGTTTCTACACGACATCGTACCGGAACGCTGAATTGCTTGGCAATACGTCTTTGTCGGTAGGGTGGTAACTAGCCACTGCGAAAGCCTCCCATCACCAGCCAGACCAAGACAAATTAAGAAAAATCTCAATTTGCTCCACCGGGAATCGAACCCGGACCTCCGTCTTATAAATCCACCGCGCATACCACTGCGCCACGGAGGTCGTCAAAATAAAAAAAATGATTTAACAGCCCTATGAGACTGATAGGTGTAAACTGTTTCGTCGTAAAAGATATATGCTTAATGGAATCGAACCAGGTGAGCGCTAGACTGCAATCACAGCTGATATTAAATGATGATTCAGCCTATGGTGGAATGCGCTTACCTGGAAGGTGTCTATTTACTCTTCACTTAAAGATAAACAACGTATATGTTAGCTAAAACAAGATGGAATAGCATTCTAGGTTTACGTACGAGTTATAAGGAACCAAAACAATGTGCTCATAATAATTTTATTCACTTTAAATAATGCAGTGTTGGTCAACGTCCGACTAGGTAGACCGATGATATCAAGCCAGTAAAGGACTACGCGTTTTTTAAACGCGCGCTTTTGATGAGCGCGTTCACTGAGCGGTATTAACGCATATCAGCAGATACAAATATACAGATTGCCGATTAACTTGCGTTTCCTTAGCGTTTTTAATCGCGGACAACGCGCGTCAACAGTTCGTTTAAAAAACGTGGAGCCGCTGGATGCAGTTGGCTAACGACCGTGTTGCTGGGAAACCCTTACAAGAAGAGAGTTATGTTCAGTAAACTTCGATCGGACGATAATGACCATGATGAAATTGCAACAAAGTATCTCTATAATAGTAAAATTAGAATCTGACGACCTCCGTGGCGCTGTGGTATGCGCGGTGGATTTATAAGACGGAGGTCCGTCCCGGATTCGATTCCCGGCGGGGCAGATTGAGATTTTTCTTAATTTGTCTTGGTCTGGCTGGTGGGAGGCTTTCGCCGTGGCTAGTTACCACCCTACCGACAAAGACGTATCGCCAAGCGATTTAGCGTTCCGGTACGATGTCGTGTAGAAACCGAAAGGGGTGTGGATTTTCGTCCCACTCCTACCAAGTCAGCCCGCGTCCATCTTAGATCGCATCATCACTTAACATCAGGTGTGATAGTAGTCAAGGGCCAACTTGTATTCGATAAAAAAAAAATCTTTACACTATAAACAGATAGGTACGCCAGTTTCTTGTTCTAACAATTTACCCTCCCAAATAAATAGTGCCCGCTAACAATCACGATATCCAACATTGTTAGGAATGATAACGATTGAGGCACGTTGTTTATTTTCAATTTCCCACTGCTCTGTTTATGGTGGCTTTATTGTCATCTTGTCGCCAACATTCGTATTTTTCTAGGATATAATTATGTAATGTAAGTAGATCCTAAAAAAATATAAATGCAAAATTAACTCTGTCTGTCTGTCTGTATCGCTTCCACGGTTAAACTAATAAACCGATTTAAGTGAAATTTGGTACACAGAGAGTTTAGGGCCTGAAAAAAGACATAGGCTACTTTTTGATTGCACAAAATCGTTCGTATCGTTATTTTTAAAGCTACACTAAAGCCAAATTCGATTGAGAATGCTTGTCAACAAACAAATTTAAAATGAAGGTAGAAAATGCAACACATTTTATGCCTAATATTTTTAAAATTATGTTTTGTTTTTTTATAAAATCTTATTTAAAAGATATTGAATATATTAATTAGTTTTAAGCTTACTAATCTAATTTATTGTCATGAATTCGTCATTAATTAGTTAATTATAAAAATAGGTGTAAAATGACTAGCGATTTCTACCTTCATTTTTAATTTGTTTGCTGTCAAGCATTCTCAATCGAGTTTAGCTTTAGTATAGAAGCTCAAAACGTAGTTTTTAGGCAGTAAATTAATAGTATGACATTATTATCAGTATGACATACAAAGTTTAGAAAAATTATTCTGCCGCAATAAATAATTCCACGCGGGTGGAGTCGTGGGCAAAAGCTAGTTTTATATCGGTATAAACTATATGTTTTCGCAGGTAGAATGAGAAAGTACGTATTTCTGGAGTTCTACAGACCGTTTTCTGCTCCCACGGTCCTTTTTAGAGTAACTTTATCGACATATTGTCACCAACATTCTCTCTATGATGTATAAAGTAGATACGAGTAACTATGAGTTTCTAACTTAAAATAAGAACTTTTACATATTTCTGAAGTCTCTCAATACACTTGCATATCTTTTATGTTATGCGCAATACGTTTCAAGATATTCTCGTTGAGTTTTATTGGAAATAAGTTGCGGGGCTTTCACCGCTCTAGATTTTTAGTATATTTTATAATCCTTACTAACATATAGTACGTTTATAAATATGGATGGATCGATTTTGTTACTGCTTCATGCAAAATCTATTAAATGGATTTTGATGAATCTTTATGACCAAATTCCCACGGGAAGGAGAACCGCGTACGTCTTCTAGTTAAATATAAATATCTAGATACGAGTACATATTATTTGACAATACACACATCGCCATCTAATCCCATAGAAGCGTAGCTTGTGCTATGGGTACTATGATCTGATGAATACTTAAATGTAATATAAAAATACTAAAAGCTCATCACAAATATTTTCCACTTGTGAGCATCGAACCCGCGGCATTGACTGCAGAATGCAGCGTCACTACCCACTGCGGCACTCGGCCGTCATATATCCTGTTATATGAAACGCAGCGATGGTATACGTAGTGTCATCAGTGCGTGACGGACCAACATGTGATTACGGGTAATGGAAGGGCGATGTGCCACGATTGGCCGCGTGTGACAATCGCTCGCAAGAAGCACCTAATTGCCTCAGTTTCGGAGAAACCATCAACGTATGAATACGAAGGGAAGTTGCGGTTTGCGTCAACGGCTAAGTACTCAGTTTTATAATCTCTCGCGTGCTTGTGTACACTTCGCTACGTATGTTAAACAATGTCCCCCGCCACGTCTGTACGTCTATCTGTCAGTTTATCTGTATGAGATACACTCAAAAAGTAGTGAACGGATTCTCATGCGGTCTAAGTAAAGGTTTTAGTATATAATTTGTCAAGGTTTTATGTGAATTGGCTTAAATATGGCGATAATTATTGTTGCAAGTGTTGGGAAAGCTCTAGCTGCCTTAGGAGGTTTTATTGAAAGTAATTGCATTTATTGAGAATAATCACATTGAGATAAATCTTTGTATGGTGAGATAGCTTCTCTTAAACAGTGGGGCAAGTGCGAGTTTTCACCGAGCGACTGCGTAAAAACGTAACCACTCGATCTCGCTATAACTAGATGGCGCTGCTTCAATTCCATATAAATTTGCGTTACGTTTTTACGCAGTCGATCGGTAACAAACTCACACTAGGCACACAGGACCGCAATTGCTATTATTATTTAAAGATAATTAAAACTTTTTTATTTTTCACAAAGTTGCGAGCGCCTGCTAGTTGCTTTATAACTGGGAGGTTCACGTTTATATTTGTACGTGAGATCAGTGTAGGGATTTATTTATTATTTGGAATGGTATAGCTCTGAATATTGTTTTCCGATATCAGCATAGACGTACCGCCCAGAGATTTAGCGTTCCGATATCGATATGGTGCAACGTATTATTCAGATTCAGTCCTGGTAACACTCCTAAATATCTCCAGGATCCAACTGAGTGCTTTTCAACAGACTGCCTAGTAGCTTAACGTGGAATATCAATAACTCACGCTTGCTTTAAAATCATAAATATTTAATTTTAAATAAATAAATATGAATTATAAGTTTATTTTCTATCTATTCCTAAACCTTTAGTAGGTAGGTTTAGGTAGTTTTTTATTTTTCGTTTTATAAATTTGTTTTATTTCGCTGGCTTTGTAAAGCGTGTCGCGAAAAGTTAGTGAAAATTAAATATACGTAAGAATTGCCGTAAAGGGAAAAGAAATGGAGGAGGATGAACCAAAATAACTAAATAGTTATCACTATTCATAATTAACATCCACAAAGTAACGCTTCTTCTATTCAATTAAATAGGATCTATATAACAATATCTCTATATTTTATCAGTTGTATGGATCATCTTATTCTCTAACTTAAACTAAATCTCATTTCGTCACAACGTTGTTGTAAAATCATTCGTTCTTTCCTTAGGATTTTCCAAATCCGGTTCATGATATAATTATTGGCGTTTGAAACCAGTTGCGTAACAAATGAGGATGACGCTTCAATTTAAAGAATGTTTATTATTTACCAGTTTATAATGAGTTTACACTACTCGTAAATACTTCGATACTACAAAAAAATAAATGCTTACACTTATATGTAGTCTGGTATACATAAATCAAGTAACCAAACTATCAGGTTTTATAATAATGCCATTATTTTCATAAGCTTCTGAATGCATTGCAGTGTACTAGGTACTAGGTTTTTAGTTCGAAATTCCTACCTACGTAGGTACTACGTTATATCACCATTACCTACGTTACAATAATAAAAAAATAGTTTAGTGATGATTCAAAATAATCTATTAAATAAAATAATTTTAACTTTGAATGTTTGCGGCGAGGCTAAATCCAATTCTTAAAGTTTCATGCATTCTCCATAGATTGGGAGGTAGCACGGACTGTGTTCTTTGTTAGCAGAACTAGTTCGAAGAAAAGTATATCAAACTGCGCACATTGTATGAACCAACATTGGAACTAGATGTCTACCTTTGTTACTAGATCTGGTCTGCAAGGAGCGGTCGACCTTGTGGTACTAACGTTCTTTATAAGAAGAACTAGTTCAAAGAAAATGGCATTACTAGCCACAGAGTAGTGTGTATGTACCTTGATAAGAGATCTCTACCTTCTGCCTAGATCTGGCCAGTTAGAAGCGTTCGACCCTGTAGTTCTGCCCAAATCTACAATAGCGCGCACTCTGTTCATTATAGGACGAACTAGTTCAAAGAAAAGTATGATTTTACTAGCCAAAGAGTAATGTACCTTGTTTAAGTACCTTGTGACTAGTGCTGGTCAGCTAGAAGCGGTCGGCCTTGGGCACGGGTCATAACACTGGGGAAGTCTGAATGACGCCCGTCCTCATGTGTAGGTGTCATGTTTCGCGGAGACTTGCATCTGTATAATTGTGTGTCGCTTTGTATCAGCGCTTACATCATCTAAACGTTTTGTCATGGACTCGATTTGAGTTACATGACGGTCATTATCACTAACATCTGGAAGTACGTCTTTTAGGTATTTCATTTTTACGATTTAATGTATGAAACATGAACAAAATATTACTGCATATGACATAAACTTAATATAAGCTGTGAATTCACATAATAATCCGTTGATTTGTTTTTGAAATCAAAATAATTAAATCTTGTTAAAAAAGGGAATAATTACGATGAGTATATACGAAGTTTTTGAATTTTTACTTTTTGGCGCACTCTAAAGTAGAGAATTCAAGGGTAAAGATTTTTATTAATTATTTTTCTGTTACCTATAAATATTATTTTATTGAATATTATTTTATTAAAGATTATGTTCTTTGTTTTTATAGAACTGGAACAAAGAATTTTAATAAAAAAGTAAAAATTTAAAAATATTTTTGTCTCCTTAAGCTAAATCAAAACTATTTTATACTCGCTCTAGTAGGTACGTTACGTCAACGGCGGACTTTTTGAGGGACAGATATAAAAATAATAGGTAGTTAGTTGCTTAAGCTATCTGTTACTAATACGAATCACGAGGATAGTTGAATATTTCTGCGTGAGTACGACGTATTCTTTAAAATAAACAAAGCTTCTTTCAACCATAACTAAGCAAGTTATGTATGTGTAAGTTGAAGACATCGCGCCGGTGTCGGATGCGCGCCAGTGATTTGTGGCTGGATCCTGGCTGCAACCCGGCGCAGGTCAAAGACCGGTTCGCCTTTCGGAAATTCGCAAGATGCATGGGGCCGGCGGACTGCGGCGGGCAGAATGACCTCATCGCGGTTTTCTTTTTGTTAGTCCTGTCTTTAGCTCTTGTTTCGTTTATCAAAACTTTTAGGGATATTTTCTAAGAGGCTGATTTGTTTCTCTATAGTTCGATGTTTTTTTTTTTATGTAGAAGATGAACAATTTTTGTAGCTCGTCCGAGAATTTGTGCTTGTTTTTGCCGCCAAACAGCATTGTTATTCCGATGCGATGAGTATAGTTGCCGGTGAAATTACAGGCTAGACTAAATATTTTTAAGCTTTAAAATATAAATTATATTTTGATTGATCAGTTGTTGAGTTTCTTACCGTCTGTAACTAGAATATGCAACTACACTTTTGATAGTGTACGCTTGAGGGCTTACTTTTAAAGCTCGTGGTAGTGAGTCACAACTTTTATAATATCCAAGCGGAATTGGTTCTTCTTACAAATAAAGCTTGTAACCACACATCGTGGTTGCATTTTAGCTGTCAATGATGATGATACAGTCGCACCCCGCCGCGGGCAACGACTCGTATGAAAGCCCTCGCATTGTAATTTCATAAAGCTCTCACATAATAAACTTCCTTTCGCACAAAAATCGTCGAAAGAAAATAATATACTGTCAGAGACAGACTAATCTCAAAATAATTGCCCTCGAGTTGCTGGAGTCGTCTCACGTCATGAACATTTGCACCGAGGAGCAAAAAACTGCTGAGCGGAGACTACAAAGTGCACCGCACTCTGTCTGCATTCGGCTTTTTTATACCTTTTTCCCCTTTACTCGTCCACGTTGTTATGGATTTCCGTCGGCGAAACCGCGTGCGTGTACCACAACTCGTTTTCATAATTTTTCTTCGAATCTTCATTGTTGCGGAAAAATAATGAACAATGACACACTGTTAACTCGTAATGAATACTAGTAATACGACGCCTGGTCTGCGCGTAATATAATAAAATCGGTCAGGGGAAAATATGTATTCGTCAAGCGCTCTCGAATTGCGAAACCGACTCATAATGTGGTATTCTTAGATACATCTTTACGACTTACTTGTATGTTCATGAAGACGTTGAAAGCGATAGGAAAATGAGGTTATCACATAAAAGTCTAGTTATACATTTCGTGATGAAATATAGTCAAAAGTTTCAACCGTACATCTTGCACTTATGTGGTAAGTGTGAAAGTTATACCATAACATAAACTGTCGGATTTCAGCGAAATTCAGCACAGAGCACGTCCTAGATCTGAACAAAGAATACCTAGTTTTTATCTAGTATTTAGATCTTTTGTGCAGCAGGCGACACGAATTGTATGCGGGTAAAGTCGCGGAAACTATTAATAATTGAAGGATTGTAAAACGAATTTGATTCTTTTCAGTTTTTGTGGGACTTTTTCTTATCTACCGCTATGTTAACAAAACCTGTT
Organism: Mycalesis mineus; assembly: GCA_034621355.1. Classification (NCBI taxonomy): domain Eukaryota; kingdom Metazoa; phylum Arthropoda; class Insecta; order Lepidoptera; family Nymphalidae; genus Mycalesis; species Mycalesis mineus. The sequence continues at coordinate 9,069,620 of CM067884.1, forward strand.
ACGATTGAAATATAAAAATGTATATTGAATACGAGCATCCACACAGCGTGAGTCATAGCTTCATAACACGTATAAAAACATTAGCAACGCTCTCCCAGGGACGCGAATACCGTAAACATACGAAATACTTTTGAAATATTCTTTCCGAGAAATTTATATTGGACTATGCTTTGTAGGAACGTACTCGAACGACGTGTGCGATTCGAAAGTTCCATTAGCTCGGAAGAGCAACACAACATCGGGTACAGTTATAAGCATATCTGTGCAAGTGAGCGAGTATTGGCGGTGAATCCACCGAATGGATATTCACCAGGTCGCGGTTGGCCGCGGCTTCTCAGAAACAATCCCCACGCGGCCTTGCGATGAAACATCGTGCGAAGTTTGTTTAACTTTCAAACGATTCAAAAACGGCTACCGCAAAACTTTACTGTTCCCGGGAATCGTTGCGTTCACGTCACGATTTGTTTGCGCAAGCTTCATTCCCTGAACGATTTACAGCTGGCAGGAGCGGTGCGGCCTCTTACCGAATTATGAGAATCTAAATATTTAGCCAAGTACCAGTTTTTTATTCAAGCCGTTGATAGATTAATACCCTAAAGAGAATTCAGAGCAATCCATAACGCCTAAGGGTGGTACGCTGTACGGACGTTCGGCAGTTCCATTTAAGTAACGGGATGGGTCAGACAATCGCGTCTTACGTTCTTTAGCTTTTTTCGCTCGACAGTATCGCGGAGAGCTCATTAATTCGTCGATCGAAATTATCATACAATAACAGTACTTCCACAATAATAATAGTTATAATTGAATTAGTGGAATTACAAAATCGGAATAATGGTGTAGCATTATTATGATTATGTAATTTATGAGAAACAGTGATGAATATCTTTATTTGTACACTCAAATACAACAGCACAAGTAGCTTCCGCTTTTTGACGGCCTCCGTGGCGCAGTAGTATGCGCGGTGGATTTATAAGACGGAGGTCCTGGGTTCGATTCCTGGCGAGGCAGATTGCAATTTTTCCTAATTTTGTCTTGGTCTGGCTGATGGGAGGCTTTCGCCGAGGCTAGTTACCACCCTACCCACAAAGGCGTACCGCCAAGCAATTTAGCGTTCCGGTACGATGTCTTGTAGAAACCGAAAGGGGTGTGGATTTCATCCTACTTCTAACAAGTTAGCCCGCTTCCATCTTAGATTGCATCATCACTTAACATCAGGTGTGATAGCAGTCAAGGGTCAACTTGTAGTAGATAAAAAAAAGCTTCACTTGTGTACGTAATACATTAGCCAAAAGTTAGATAGTCAATTGATCTTTATCTTATAGATCGATCCATACCCAAAAATATATTTTATTTAAAAGCCGACTAGTAGTTCCAGAGATTACCTAGCCTGTTGAAACATGCAAACAAAATCTTCCGCTCTACAATATTTATATCTATAGATAAAATTCTTCTCATCGGATGCAGTGTGATTTGCGAATTTGCGATTGATCACGTAACATAACGAACTGTTATTCGTTGAGTTCTCGTTACTTTTGATAATTATATGTATTGTAGCCAATAGAGAACAAGCGCTTCCATCACGCCCCACGCGGGGCTGATGTAGGCACAGTCGCAAATGTCATCGATACGATTTCCTCGTGAGAGATTAATAATGTAATCTGTTCGCGGAAGCCCCGCCAGTGGCAGCTGCGAATGTTGCGCCACTGTTAGAGCGGGAGCTCCGAGAATAATGTACCATTAAGTGTGCGTTTAAACTCTCTACATCATTAAGTAGACTTAAACCATCATATAACTTAATACCTACTATTTTGCATAACTTTTTGCTGTATGCTAAACTTTGACAATATTCGTTAGCAAAAACTTTCGCATTAAAGAAGAATATTATCGAATCAACGTCTGCTGAAGATTCTTTCAATTCATAAGGATACGTTGGAGTTTTATGTCGGGTCTGGGTGGTATTAGAAGACGTATTTTTAATCGCGGGGAATATTAAAAGAAAGTTATTATTATTCGTTGTTATCAGTTTATCTATCTATCGTGCTGTATAATAGTGTAATTGAAAATCGTATATTTGTCACAGTCAGTTTATTTATATTATTATATCGTATCGTATATTTAAACTAAGCATTAAACTGATTAATAACTTAGTTCAAGGTTAGAATGATGATGATGACTTATAATAGAAATATATAGCTGTGTATAGATACAATTCAAGTTTTTGAGGTAAAGGGGTTTTCCCTTTCGCAAAATGGATTATGTGTCACAGATTTAATATGAATACTGTATCTGTCTGAACAAAAATCGTTCGCATCGCTCTTGAATTCAACATTATTGATGAATATAAAAAATGCTTTGATAATGTGGGTTTCTTCATATCTATACACGTATCAGCTGTGCTGGTCAGCACTAGAAATAAGAATGACGGTCGGTGGCAATACGTTACTGTACAAAGAGCCCTAATATTACAGGAAAAGGATTATTATTTATTACATTTTAATTGTTTTCTTTTATCGACTACAAGTTGGCCCTTGTCTGCTATCATATCTGATAAGTGATGATGCAATCTAAGACGGAAGCGGGCTAACTAGTTAGGAGTTGGATGAAATCCATACCCCTTTCGGTTTCTACATAACATCGTACCGGAACGCTAAATCGCTTGTCGGTACGTCTTTGTCGGTAGGGTGCGTTTAAAAGGCCGTCAGCATGCAAGTTTGTAGCTAACAGCAGGCGACAGAAGCAGGCGAAGTGTCGAAGCGACACTTGTGCTTTCTATGTATTTGTATTTTGTACGAAAACGACGTGTAGCTCGTTATGATAGGCATTTCATACAAATACATGTGACACGTCGCCTGTCTCGTCCGCAGTCGCCTACGAACTTGCACCCTTAGTGACATCGAACTTCATAATCTTCACTAAACTAACCCCGGGCCCCATTACTCGGTCGCCAACTTGTTTTCACCGCCTTCAAATAACAGTACTTATCGCAATTGCAAACATCTAAGAACGCACGCTATCTCATTTCAGTGAATCATTATTATTGCATTGCACACTGTTATCAGTAATCTCCGCGATCTTTATCTGTTCCATTGTGAAATAGTTCTTAAAACTAATCTATTAGCAGATACCGCGCCCGAGTGTACATAAAATGAGCATGTACATTTAAATCGCGATTTCCTTGCGTGTTAAAAGTTTACGGCATAAATAAATAGTCTTATCTTTTGACTGCGATTACTTAGAAGATTGATTTTCAGAACTCAAGAACCTAAGTATCGTGTAATAAATTTCGACTTTGTAGATGTATAAATCTCGTCAAACGTTCAGTCTATACACGATGCCATGACTCTGCAGTTTCCAGAATTAGTTCTAAATGTCTACAGGAACTGATATACTTGCGCTGTACAACTACATGGCGAATCTGTAACTCGTAAATTTGACAGTGCGAGTCTCGACTTTATCTCTATATCTCTCTATAGCATTAAGTTAAACAGAGATAGATAGAGACGCCGTCGAGACTCGCACTGCTGATTTCGTTACTAAATCGACGTGTAATGTTGCGAGCGGCACCGAAGTGACGTTTTCAGTCCCCTTTCCCTTAAGCTTGGGATCAAAGTGATAGTCTTTGATCTTCTTCTTCTTCGAGTGCCTCTCCATTACTGAAGGTCGGCGGTCAGCTCTTTGAACCTCTCTTTGTCCATGGCTAGGCAGAATAGTTGTTCAACAGACTTTATGCCTGTCCACTCCCTAATGTTTCTTAGCCAGGACATCTTCCTTCTTTCCTCACCTCTTCCTGAGATCTTGCCCATCATAATAGTCTGCAGCAAGCGGTACCTATCATGTCGTAAAATATGTCCTAGGTACGAGATCTTCCGCTGCTTGATGGTCTTGATTATCTCCGTCTTTTTCTGCATTCTGGTAAGAATCTCAGTGTTAGACACTTTAGCTGTCCAGCTTATGCGCAGCATCCTACGGTATGTCCACATCTCGAAGGCTTCAAGCTTTTTACGAAGGACTTCCACTAGGGTCCACGCTTCACAACCATATAAAAGTACGGGCCATATGTAGCACTGTAGGAGTCTGGTGAGGATAGTCTTTGATTAGATTGAGTTTAATTGTCAATTAATTTCCAGGTTCAAAGAAGGCATCGCGTACCCGTGGTCGGCGGGCGTGTCCAACCTGATCCTGTATCCAGAGGCAGCCAACCAGACGCTGTACACGAGGCGCGCGGCTCACAGCGACTCCGGCAACTACACGTGCCGGCTCAGCAACGAGACGCACAGCGAGACGCACACTGTCAGGCTTGACATATTAGGTACGATATACATATATATAGCACAGCGGACGGGACGGGACGGCGACGACGCTTTAGTTCGATGGCGTTAGGAATGCAGTGGCTCATCACTGTTCGCCCCCTAACCAATCAAATATTTTCAAATTACGGGCGTCGCGTTTCAACTGGTTACTGTGAACTTGACCTTGTAATTTGAAAAGATTTGATTGAGTTGCATAGTGCTAGTTGATATTTAACACGTCGCGCCATCGTCGCCTCGCCGTTCTGCGCTGTCCACTGTATGGCGAAACCTTCAAAAGTTCCTTATCGATGTCTGGCTCCGAAACCTTGTTTCTGCTTTACATTACCCCGAAAATATGATTAAGTTGATGCTGGATTCAAATGTTGTTGATGCTCAATACCGTGGTGATAAGAAGTTCCTACCACTGCTTATGTCTAGGTTGTAGTCCATCAGCATCTCATGATAACGAAAAGAAAATTTTGTTTTTTTTTAAACGCGTCTTTAGTAAGTATGATCTTTGATTTGAATATTGTTTCAATTAAAACTAAAGGTTTTATACTCAATTTCTGTAGCCACGTGTTTCGGGTACAAATCGTTATGTTATTTATCAAACTAAGCCTAAGTTTAAAAATAATGATTTTCTTTGAGTTATGTGGTCACGTCTTTCATTTAGCTTCAGTCGCGTCTCGAGATGTGTCTATTATCCGTTGTCCGATATTATATTACAAAAGAAAGTTTCGTTTTAAATTGCGACTTTCTCTTCGAAGAAATGAACGGAGTGATGATTTTCATGTATTTTGTAACAACATATGGCAAACGCGACAAGCATACAACTGACAGGTAAATTGTGACTTTACCTGGATGTTACCTGATGACAGGCAACACCGAGATAATCTCGAATATAACAGTTAAACAGGCATATATCTTTCAGCTCTTAATTTACCTTTTATATTTTAAAACTTTTCATTCTTTCAATCGTTTTACGTTTAATGAATCTTTTAGTCGTAACGGTTTTGTTTTGTTATATTCACAAAATATCCACTTGTGGTTTGAGTTGTTTATGAAACATATTTTTTCGGCCAATATTCAACTGCGTGAAGCTGATTCTAGATTTATGTACCACGGCAGTATAATTGATGGGAAAAGAACTTACCTCGTGAAATCCGTTGATAAATCTTTTTTGGTTTTAATGCATTTTTCATGAATACAAATGAATTACAAACGAATATTTGCAGGGATAGCTTATACGTAGATATAGTTTAAAAAATAACAATTTTATTTTGAAAATTGAATGCTATTCGAGATTTAGAGGCGGATAAAGCAGCGGACGTTGTTTTTGTAAATTAATAAGTTAAGTTTGTTTCACAGAAAAGCCAATGGATGCACCGAAAACAATGTTCATTTCGAAGGATCAGTGGGTAGAAGAGGGCAGCGAGCTGCGACTGTTCTGCGAAGCGCTCATTGGTGAGTGGCCCACGCTTTCTCGTCATTATAATTACAATCATCGCCGAAATTTAATATCAATGTTCTCCCGCAACATTGTACTGCGTATGTTTCTTTTAATTAACGGCTTCCGTGGCGCAGTGGTATTTATCGTGGATTTAAAAGACGTCCAGGGTTCGATCCCGGCTGGACCGATTAAGATGTTAAAATTGGGCCGAGTGGAGGCTTCGGCTGTGGTTAGTTACCACCCTAACGACTAAGACGAAGCGCAAAGAGATTTGACGTTCCGGTACGAGTCGATTGAAAACCGAAAGGGGTGTGGTTTCATCTTACTTACACACAACACACTTCATTTATCATCACTTACCATCACGTGTGATTTCAGTCTATCTTAAGTAATTTAAAGCAACTAAATGACACAGTTATTTTTTACATTTTAGTGCGTTTTGAGTCGGTTCTATTTTTATTTAAAAATTTTTATTTTTTACTTTTTAGTGATTTATCGCAAAAAGCTACCGATATCGAGACAACAACCGAAATCGAATCGAAACCGAGTTCCTTCAATTTCCCCAGGATGTCCTCATCAGATCCTAACATGATAACAATGGGACCACCTTGGAAGTATGCCCTTTCTAATAAAAAAAGAATTATCAAAATCGGACAACTCTGTAAAAAGTTATGCGTGGTCATATATAAAAAAAAATAATAATAAAAAAAAATTGACGTGTCGAATTGAGAACCTCCTCCGTTTTTTTCGTCGGTTAAAAAAGAAATACAACTGCAATTCATTCTTATTCTACAGAGCCAATCATCTTTCCTTGTAGGAACCCACCACTCTGTTCTAATTCGGGTTGGCGGGTTTAGGTTGATAATGTTTAATTCATTAACGATGATAGTGCCAACAATATTTCTCTCGCAACATTGTATGTTGACCCCTTAACGAAACACATTCAAATGTTAATATGTCGATATCTCATAATTACAATTTGCAATTACAGTTGCCGAAATTAAATATCAATATTCGAAAAATCGTATTTGAGTCATTATTGAAACGCACTGGAATATTGCTGTTCCGAACTATTCTCTGTATTTGCAGCTAGTCGTATTTATTCAATTATATTTTGAAATACATTCAAAATTCGGATTTAGTTTGGTGCGTGTTGTGTTTTCGACAGATTTTATTTTTGTGAGCGGTGAATTGTTTGTTTTCATTATCATTACATAGTATAAAACAAAGTCGCTTTTTTATGTTTGTCCTTACCGATCGATGTATGTTTAAATCTTTAAAACTACGCATCCCATTTTCTTGCGGTTTTTTTATCAGATATAATCCATGGTTCATGGTGGTTCAACAGGAAGGTTTATGTGTATAATACATGCACAATGTAGAAGAGAAAAACTTTTAATTTTAGAAGTTTCTGATGTGATGTCGTAAATTAACGCATTTTTTGCGCTTACATTGCAAACGCTGGCTAAACCCTAGGAGATATATAAAAATAATGTTCTTCAGTATTGCACAACTTAAAAACGTCAACAAAAACTCCGCGATGGTATACGTCTTTCTCTTAGGAATAACCCAAAATAACCATTTTTTATCTTTTACTTTCAACCAAAAGCAATGAGTTTTTTACGAAGTGATTTTAAGCAATTCTGTATTAATCCTTATCCAATTGAGTATCTTAAATACTTTATGCATTCAATATAGATTGAATCACTATTGCCCTTTACAGCATGTAATTTCAGTGAATATTTTCCAAGATATGTAAGATTCAAAATGCAGGAACGAGCGTTTGGCGTACGTGCGCCGCCGTTGGTACCAGCATTACACCCGTGCGAAGCTGGGGCGGGCTGCTAGTACTATATATATATGTATATCCATATTATACACAGCTATAATATCGAATGCCCTTCCGGCATGTGTATCCTGCCTCTTCCATTTTAAACACCTCCAATGCTAGAGTGAATAGATGGTGAATAGGCATGTTCTATGCAAGCGTATCCTGTCTTGGTCCTCCTCGTTGAATTTCATTAGGCATAATTGTAATCAAGTGTATTTATGAACCATGAAAAAAGCAGAACGAGGGGTGTCTTTCCGGTCCCCTACTCGCCCATACATACCCCCCACTCGACCATCCGAATAAACTGCCCATCCGAAAGTGTCGGAAATTTTTTTTTTATCGACTACAAGTTGGCCCTTGACTGCTATCACACCTGATGTTAAGTGATGATGCAATCTAAGATGGAAACGGGCTAACTTGTTAGGAGTACGATAAAGTCCACACTCCTATCGGTTTCTACACGACATCGTACCGGAACGCTAAGTCGCTTGGCGGTACGTCTTTGTCGGTAGGGTGGTAACTAACCACGGCGAAAGCCTCCCACCAGCCAGACCAAGACAAATTAAGAAAAATCCCAATCTGCCCCACCAGGAATCGAACCCAGGACCTCCGTCTTATGAATCCACCACGCATACCACTGCGCCACGAAGGTCGTCAATAAACCTAATTACACTTTTTTCACCAGGTCGGTTGTATTTAGCGGATGCAAAAAGTGAACTGCGCTGGTGGAAGGTGTGGCCCAACGGCACCGAGGGTAACCTGCTGCCTACACAACAAGAGATCAAAACCACTAGGTGAGTGTTGCTTATTAGGTACCTCTAAATATGCTAAATGTAGGTCAGAGGGGATGCTTGCGTGATTTTGTTTATTAGATACTAAAAATTAGACAAACATTATCTTTGCAGTTTCATATTCTTTCAACGATGAATACCTACATCGTTTGCTAATATCGTCATAATAAAATTAAGTATATCAATGGTCCACTATCAGGGTCAGGCCTCTCTTTATGTATAAAAGAGGAAAGGACCACCACACTACTGTAACATGGGCGGACGGGATTAGATTGATAAGTTTGACTTCGTAACGATCACCATACACTACAATACTTGTATGCGAACAGAGACACGGGTGCGCGCTAATGATGAGTAGTGATACTTGCCAAGTGATATTGTAGCTATTTTGATGATTCCTAAATCCATTTCCTATACGTTCTAGAAATAATAACGTACCATCCTCTATTCCAATAATTTCATATTATACGTCCATTATGAGAATAGTAGCAAAGCTATTTACGAGTAGTGCGTATTACACGTACATTTTGTCGATTTCTTGGCAGAGTTTTAACCAACAGCTAAAAGATTTGGATTCGAGATTCAAGTCGGGTGTGATTTTTTTTTTATCGACTACAAGTTGGCCCTTGACTGATATCACACCTGATGTTAAGTGATGATGTAGTCTAAGATGGAAGCGGGCTAACTTGTTAGGAGAGGGACGAAAATCCACACCCCTTTCGGTTTCTACACGACATTGTACCGGAACGCTAAATCGCTTGGCGATACGTCTTTGTCGGTAGGGTGGTAACTAGCCACGGCGAAAGCCTCCCACCAGCCAGACCAAGACAAATTAAGAAAAATCTCAATCTGCCCCACCGGGAATCGAACCCAGGACCTCCGTCTTATAAATCTACCGCGCATACCACTGCGCCACGGAGGTCGTCAAATTTATAATTTATATTAAATAACTCGTTGTAATCTAGGCTATGCGACTCTTGATCACGAGTTCCTGGGTTGAGGTTCGAGTCTTGGGTTGAGCTGTAAAATGTTGAGCTTTTCTTTCTTCCAAAAATTAGAAAATAAAACCTCTCAGACCGGAGTTAGGAATTTGGTAGAACTATTACCAAACTCAACCAACCACTAAATTCGTAAGTCCGGTCCGATCAACATCTGATAGTGATCGTTATAAACACACTGAACCCATCATACCGTATTAGAGCACCATAGCGATTCTACGCTATATGGAGTTTGACACAATCCTCTCCTGAAAAAGAGGGAAGAATGGAGTGCTCGTTAAAATAGGCTAGTAAAATATTATAGACATAATGTCAGTTAATAATCAGTTCCATCAGGAAACGAGCAATTAAATCGCTTTTGTCGTAATGGATCGCATGAAATTTCCGGCGAAGTTCGTGTATAATGTCATCTTGATTAAAGGTTATTATGCCTTGTATCCATTAACCAAATTGCCCCCGCTTCAATTCGCTTCTGCTAAGTCGAAAATAGGTTTTCCGCGTATTACCGTTGTGGGCAAATGGTCGGCTTGAATTACGGTTTACTGGCGTAGATGATCTTTACTGTATTAATGTGTAATAGTAGCGGACGCCCGCGGCTTTGTTCGTGGGCGTCTCGATAGTGATCGAGTATGCAAATGAAGATAAAAGCTTTTACAACTTGATCTTTTATAGTAAAATTTTGCGTCTAGGTACTATTAACTTACTAGAAATGGGGTGTATATTTCGTTGGAATTTAAATATTGTAAATTCAATAATTATTTATAAATTTATGGTTAATAAAGTAATTAATTCGCAGGGACGACATAAAGGATATAATCGGTTCGTACCTGAGCATAAAGAGCGTGTCGGCGCAGGACTACAGCACGTACGCGTGCGTCGTGCACAGCAACGACGTCGTGTCGCGCAACTACGTCACCGTGCACTACAAGTGTAAGTGTATACAATACTAAACTTGGGTCGGAGATCGGTTTCCAGTCGTTCACACTCCTGCATTTCTGCTACGCCTGAGATTGAGTCTAATGTTATACTTTACTTAATATCAACCTCACACTGCCGAACCCAGGGGCCCCGACGTGGACGGGGCACCACATCACAAGGTACTACTTTAAATCGTTAAGGAGATCCCTTAGTTGTCTTCTGTCTTCATCACCAGACCCCTAAGGACTCCATCTGAATGTAAAGTTCTTATCGGGACAAACTATTCAAGCACAAATACTAGTTAACTGCAGTAAATCGTTAAGAAATTCTCTCGTCTATATTTCGGCTCTATTCTTTTCTATTCGCTTTAATACTTAACGGAAATAAACGTAGGTCCTAGTTTTCCCTACAATTTTTGAAAGTTCCCCTCGATTCCACCGGGATCTCATCATCAGATCCAGGTTTTCTTGTCATGGTACCACCACCGGACTATCTCTTTTCCAACAAAAAAAGAAATATCAAAATCGGTTCATAAACGGCGGAGTTATCCGCGAACACACGTAAAAAATATTCCCCCACCTGACACAGTCGGGTAAAAAAAAGAAGTAGCCAAGAACACATCTTAGAGTTTTTCCTCAGAAATGCAATAATAAACTAATAGTGTTGGTGGTTGTCGGTTGCAGCTGGCGCGGGAGGCAGCTCGGGCGCGTGGTGCGCGGGCGGCGCGGTGCCGTGGCGCGCGCTGGCGCTGGGCGGCGCGGCGGGCGCGCTGCTGCTGCTGTCGCTGGTGGTGCTGCACCGCCAGTGCACGCCGCGCCTGCTGCTGGCTGCACGACACGCACGCGCGCGCGCCGCCACCGCCGCGCACAGGGCTAGAGGTACACACACCTGTTCTATATAACAAACTCATTATGTTTTTATGAATCCACGTTGCAAGCTTTTGGCCTTGGCTGCTCTGCCGAACCTTTACCTTTTTCTTCACGATTAGCTGTAATGTAACATGCGATAGATTGACAAAAAATTTGGGGCGATGAAAAAATTCACTTTATAATTATTATTATAAAATGTAAACAGCTTGATAGTCTATATGTTGCATGTCATGTTGCAGTGTTGGAGAAGGAGTTCGACGTGCTGGTGTGCTGGACGGCGGTGGACGGCGAGCTGGTGCGCGGCGCGCTGCTGCCCACGCTCGCGCTCAAGTACAAGTACCGCGTGCACTCCGCCGCGCTCTCCACGCAGCCCGACAACTGTAACATAGTCTCATACTTACATCATTGTAATATTGTTCACTGTGACCATATGTGATGCTTATGTGGTTGGGTGTCGCAGGGTACGGCGAGCTGGTGGGCGAGGTGTCGCGTTGTCGCTCGGTGGTGGCGGTGCTGTCGCCGGCGCAGTACTCGCCGCAGCAGCTGCTCACCGCGCTGCGACAGCTTAGCGCGCTGTCCGTGCCGCCCGTCGTCGTCTTACTGCAGGCAAGTAGCGCAGCGATGCGTTGTGTGAGCGAGTGCTGCTCGTGGGACTCGTCCAGTTACATACAATGTGAATGTGCTACAGGACCTGCCCAAGCTGAAGCGCGAGGCGAAGGATGCGGGCGGGCGGCTGGTGGAGCTGCTGCGGCGCACGCGGCTGGTGGCGTGGCGGCACGTGCACGAGCGCGCCTTCTGGACCGCGCTGCGCCTCGCGCTGCCGCTGCCGCCGCCGCCGCCGCACTACCCTGCCAGAGAGGTACACAGACACTAACACACACACTCATACACACGCACACACACTCATACACACACACACATGCACGCACGCGCTCACACACGCGCTCTCACGTACTTGTTCTTACACACACACACACACACACACACTCACACATGCACACACGCACGCACGCTCGCACGCGCACACACATAGGACCTGCCCGAGCTGAAGTGCGAGGATCACCCCTTCTCTTAAATGTTTCTTTTCCTTTTTATTGAAGTTCGCCACTAATCATGCCTTAAATAATTTGGACTATCTCATTTAAGTTTAAAATTATGTCTTTTACAGGATAAACTCAGCACAATCGAGACGGAGGAGAACAAGAGCTCTCGCTCGGGGAGTATGACGGCGCTCGTGTGAAACGCGGCGCAGTGACGTTTGGCGACAGTGATGCGAACTAGCAGCTGTGTGTGCACCGGCGGCGGTGTACGGACGTAAGACAGTGCCGCTCGAGTGTTTGAACATTGTGACTTATATTACAAAAATAACATGTTTCGGTCGCGTAAGAAACGTATTTGTGTTGTCTTTTCTTAATACAGAATCCCGTGTTGTAGAGAACTATCGACAAAATAAGTGTTAGCTGTTAGTCTTTTACAATCAATAATACGTTGCAAAATATGTTTGGCGATAACTGTAGAACTTGCAGCTATATGTGGCACCGGCGGTTGTGTGACAATAGACAGTGCCGCCCGAGTGTTCAAGCTATGTGACTTTATATAACAAAAAACTATATACGTTCGAATTGAGAAACTCTTTTTTTGGAAGTCGTTTAAAAATAACCTGTTTAGGTGGCATTACAAACGTATTGAAATATGGGTCTACAATTAAAATATATTTAGATGAGGGATATTTAATTTTTCAATACATAGCATTTATTCAATATATGAACGATATTCAAAAATCAATTTTAAATTCATATAATTAACTAATCTCCCAAAGGGGACTTCATTTTTTTGAAAAGACAGACGTAAGTAAACCCAAAATCTGTTAACAGTTTTCTGAAAATTTCAGTATTTCTCATTCTGAAGCTACTTACGTGATTACGTACTTTTCTATTTCTCTTTCGAGTGCCAAAGGGAAATTTTCGAACATGACAATTAATATTTAAAACGTTTGGTTGTATTCTATTTATTTTATTTATATTTTTAAAAAAATGTGAGCTATGGTAATAAATGAGTATTAAAAGTATTATACTTAAGTTTTTTCTGTCCTTATCTTTTAATCTTATCTTTAATTTCTTATTTTATAAACTGAATTACAACAAAACAAGAAGGTTTACAGGTCTGTGATAAATCTATAATGTGTTTTGGGAATAGGGTTGCCATCCGTCTGGGTCTGTCCGGATTTGTCCTAGTTTAGAGGGCATCGGGAGGCTAATCTTAACAACTTAACGTCCATCCGTTTTATTTCATACAAATTCAAAGCGATCTTCTTTGAAAAATCTTATGATTTGTACCATTTATCGTTAGTATAAAAAAACTTACGAAATTTTATTATTTATTCTTAAAGTGTAAGTCTTTTGCTATACGTTCATATAATTTTTACTAATATATTATAACAAAAATAAATGCCAAAATTATATCAAGAAATGAGTCACATGTGACTCCTGAACGCATTCCAAAAGTTCCTTGCGAGTCGTATGTGACTCATTGAACAGTAACAGTTGTTAATTTGTAGTCCGAGTTTAATATTACTGATTATTAACTGTTTTTATTACACTTACTTTGTTTTAAAACACTTGTTAGTTCTAGACTGTAAAATCCCGCGGTTTTCACGCGTCTTGTCCTGGTTTCCAAATTTTAGAGATGGCAACCCTATTTGGGGATAATATAATAATAATACCAGTGTGTAAAGTACTTCATAAGCAAATAATACCGAATTAACTTGCACACTAGCATCTTGGCTATATTATGTTATATTAAGTTAATAAATAAATATAAATAACTTATAAGAAAATAATGATGTAAATAAAGTATTACACTATTAAATCAGACTGTTAGTTTAAAGGATTCTCTAAAATATTATACTTCTTTATATAGACTAAACATTTTGAAGCTAGAGTTTGTAGTTTTGTACTCACTTGTCTATTGAACTAGCGGTCGGGTTTTAAAAACTTCCTTTTTTTGATAAACGATTAAGAAATAATTCTGCCTTAAAATAAATAAATACATAATGTTAAATGTAAGCATGTTTTGATTTTTTTTTTAATCTTGTAGTTTTTCATAAAAATATTAAGGCTCATTTAAATCTGAGATAAACTGAATGAGTTATAAATGTCTCTGTTCTGTTCTTTATTGATAACATTGTAAATATACACGACAAAATGGCGTCATGTCACAATCCTAATAAAGTTATCTTTGTAAAATGTTTTTATAACTTATAATTGTTAATGTTTATAGCCTTTGAAAAGTAATATTGTAATATCCAATTGTTACATCTCCTCACTGGTGTGCTTTGTAACTATAGCATAAATACGTATTTAAAGCAGAAGTATAATTTTTATCTTTTCTAGTATGATATTACTCGTTACATTCCAAATTTTTTCTGTACGAAGTTAGTGTAAGTTGATAGAAGTATTGTAAAAAGTATGATACAGAAAATAAAGCAATTCAAACTGTTTTGTTGTTTTTTTATATACTCTCATATTATTGAATCTCAATTTATCGGGTGGTTTAATAATAATAATATGCAAAAAGCTTCGATCAACATCTTAAGAAGCTTTCGCTTAGCTGTTGGATCAAAAGGCACTACGAAAAGAAGACGGTGTACCATATTTTCAGTAAGTAAATATTTACTGATGATTTTAAAGTATTATTTTGCGGCTACTTCTTTAAACTCGTTAAACAAAAAGTTTCTCACTGGAGCCCTTACCGCCAGTGGCTTCAGCACTCAAAAGCCCTGCAAGCGGAGGAGCAATTTTTTTTATAAATTTTATATACATCTTTGTATATTAATCAACATTGTTAAGAATTAATAAATATGGCTCTTTGTGACAAGTCAACACTCGCCTCTGCTCGAATTATTCTGTACATTTGTGGATTTGGTTTGTAATTTTTTTTCTCTCATTTATATTTATTTACATATTTTTTTAAAATTTTTAACAATGTTATAAGTAATACAAAAATATACATAAAACCCTGCCCAACCAAATTGGTAGGATCCTGCTAGGAAGCTGTCGTCTATGAATCTTCTATGGAAATTGTACGTTATCTGTGGGCGCACAGTTGGCTACATTGAACTGATGTGGCGCCAGTACGCGATTGGTTGGCAGAACTGCAGAAAATGCCGCATTGCACAATTATCTCCCACTTAACAGACTTCATAAAAGTGATTGTAAAAATCATAGATTAAAGACTACTAGATGGAGTCATAACGCGGCTGTAGGTTCAAGAGCGTGACAGACTTATTTCATTCGGCCTTTATTAGAAAGTGATACAAGATTATTTTTTGTCCCTTTCAGCGTGTTCATTTTTATTATTTGTCAAGAGTAGAATTTGTGACAGACAAGGGACATATCTGAGCAATTATTGGCTTTTTATTAAATTTGCTGATAAATAGTATAACTTTGCGGTTACTATATTAATTTAAACGTTATCGCGCTATGGTGGGTTGTAATATTTTCGGCTGCAACAGTCGCAGCGAACAGAAAATCGAAGGAATTACGTTTCAAACGTAAGTAGGCATAAACTTCATTGATTGATGATTTAAAGCTTAGATATGTTATTTTTTTATATATATAAACTATATTATATATAGTAATATTTCGTATTTTACGAAAGTGAAGCGAAGCAATTTTTTTATAAATTTTATATACATCTTTTATTTTAAAACATAACGTTTTATGATGTTCTTTAAATGTTGACATGTCATGTCAATAAGGCTGATTTGCTGTCTCACGAGTGGACACGCTATGGGCTCTATCTAGTAGTCTTTAATCTATGGTAAAAATACATTTAACACAGTCAACAGTGAGAGAGGTAGATTTTTTTTCACCAGGGAATAAAATAAAACAATACCAATGCAAATATAAAAATTGTATTTAATTGTAATAAGTAACAAATTCTCACTAAATAAGCATTCAGGCACTAAGTACTATCACCACGCCTCCGAACATCAATTATTCGACAACTTTACCAACAATGTAAAGCCTTACCAAATTTACTATCAAATCTCATACATAAATAGGTAACCAATAAGATCACAAAATAATTTAACATTGTATTATCACTAAGTAAAAATAACTATGTTTGAGTGTTACATCGAAACTATTATCAATTTAAATTAAAAAATTGAATTTTTCTACTTAAAATTAAGTACTTGGTACTAGCACCTTAAGATTTAAAATGAATGCTCACTTGGCGCTAGCATGCATTTAATACGTCTCATAGAAAAGTTCACTGGTCCCAACAATTTCAATAAATTATTATTCATTCCCTGATATATAGTAAAATAGTGGCAATACCACATATGACTCACGAGACAGGGAAATTATTAAAGGGTTTTCGCAGACAGGAATAGGGTCCGAGTTCTATGTTTTGCGTTCTGAATCTGTGTTTTGCGTTCTGAGTCTGTGTTTTGCGTTGTTAGTTCTGTATTTTGCGTTCTAGCGGCTCACTAAACGCACGGTAATACACAGTTATACATGTTGGGCAGAGTGCAGAGATCAGAACGCCTTAACTATTTCGGTCTACGCAGGCCCTCAGCAGCAGATATTACTAATATTCAATGTAGTATTACAAAGTTTGGTTCTCTATATAGTTATTAGAAAAATTAAGCAATTGATATAATCCAATTATAAAAAAAATATATAGCATATTTGTACAATATAAATAAAATGTCTAAAATAAGATTATAATAATGTAAAATATATAAAATTTAATGTAAGAAAGTTTTATGCATCCTCCGTAATTTCGGCATAATAAAACCGTATATTTTTTAAGTGACAACAATCCGAAAATAATCGAGAAAATTCGAGATTCACAAATTAAAATAATCAATAACGCCAAATCAGCTTTCATTTAGACTCTTATAACATGTTAAGTATTCGTTTATTTTTAGGAACATTTTTTCCGAACTTTTGAGCGGTAATTAGCCTCAAAATCATAGCAATTGTGTGGAACGGCACAAACATTTTATAAAATAATATTAATTTGTCACCTACACTCGCTTCACCGTACGATGGCACCTTTAGATACTTAAGTTACAGCTTATATTAATTAGTACGGACAATTATTGTCAAGTGAAGTAGTCAAAATTGTTGTTAGTTTTAATTACATACAATAAATGATATGTTGATATAATTTTTAGACTCTGTTTACCGAAGCCTTTACCGTTAGCATCTGTTTTTGATTAGAACTTATTATTCCTAGTCAAAACTAGTTTTTAAGAATGGTCTTGGTGAAACTAGAAATACAAGCAGGGCGAAATAATTATTCATAACATAATGAGAGGTTAGACAAAAGCTTTAATTAATTCAAAATTTGAGCACCATGACTCCACGCAGTCTTGTCTATCTTATCCCTAGAGTGTTTTTGTAAAGCCAGAAGCTCGCGAAGGAAGTCCTGAAGAATGAAGCAAACCTATCAGGCTGAGTGGGGCGATGGGGAGCTGACGATCTCTGTAGAGAAATGAAGGTCAAATAGGCGAAACTAAATGAAGAGGCGACGAAGCAAGTCTTCTGGCGTAACCACTTTAAATACTTGTTGTCCATAAGAACAAATCTGAGCAATTCGACTCCAGGCAGCGCTGTCTGCCCTACCCCTAGTGTTTTTAAAAAATGTAAAGCAGAAAGCTCACGAAGACTAATTTAGATTACTAGTTATTTTAAGTTTTCCGCAAGGCCTTTCGTAAAAACAGATTTTAACGAATAAAAACACGTTTTAACCTTGAATCGGTCCTAACGGTAACATATACCTTAAAAATATCTTAAACAAAATTATTATTATCAATTTATGAAAACCATACTATAGTGAAAAAAAAAATTAAATAGTAGATTTTAGGTTTTTTTACTACGGCCAAATTTTATTATAAATGACCTGATTTTTGTTAGATGGCAATATATAAATGCCAATTTGTCACTGGTCTATCAATAAACAAATTTTAAAAGTGCCACCATACGATAGCGCAAGTTAGTAATAAACATCATCATATCCTTTTACTAATTAAATCATCACTTGTCCTTTGTATAAAATCATATCTACGCGTGTTTCGTTAAATTAAAACTACTCTTAACAATATAAAAGATCCAATACCTTATCATAGTTTAGGAGATTTCAAGATAAAGTAAAAGTTACATTCATATGAAACGAAACAACAATAAATAACTTAGTTCACTTCCAGTCAGATGTATTTTATTTATCAATTAACTGTAACTTAATCTTGTGTTTCTGATGGACTCCGCTAGTTATTGTAAAATATAAAATATAGTTTGTCTGAGGAAGTAATCTCAAAGATTCCGCGTTAGATCTATCAATATTCGAACAGTAACTATAGCTCAGTTTTCTCTGATTCTTCTGCATCTTGAGAGTGCTTTTTGTTGTAGGCCTGAAAAGACAAACGTATGTTTTTCTGTTTTAATATAAAAGTTACACACACATGTACATATTAATTAAGATTGCTATATTTAGGCCTGTGTGCACCAAGATTTCGGTTATTATAACCAACGGTTAACATAACTTTACTATTTATAATAAACCCGTACGCCAGTTAAGGACGTAAACCGGGCGGTTATCCTAACCGAGCTTACGTCCTTAACCGGCGTACGGGTTGTCGTGAACAGTAAATTTATAGTTAGCTTATGTTAACCGTTGGTTATGATAACCAAAATCTTGGTGCACACTGGCCTTAGATGGTTGATTTTTTTGCCAATAACTAAGCACATTGGTCTTAAATAGCTCGTAAAATGCCAGGCCTGAGACATTTTGCGCTTAGAAGAAATAAGAAACGATTGCCTCGTTCGTCTAGTAGCTGTAACTTCGATCACGAGGTCTTGGGTTCGACTACTGGGTCCGGTCACGAAATAATCCTGAGTTTTTTTATTTTAGTTGGGAAGTGTTGTTGTGTTACTGCCTCGGGGAGCAAGATAAGTCGTTGGTTCTGGGTCAGCATCATCAACATCTGTTAGTTATCGTTAATAAATGAAACATTATCAGTCTAAGCCCGCTAACCTGCATTGCATCATCGTGGTGGGTCTTCGCTCTATATTCCCTCTCCTATATGGAGGGAGGCCTGGCCCTTTCATGGGTCAGTAATGATGCTGGTGTTGAATAAACATCTTGTTAAAAACAATATAATAAGATAGTTTTTAAAACGTATAACATCCTGTATTATTTATTTCTCTTCCACGGATGTAACTTCATAAATACGGGGTCCGGGTTTACCCCTGGTTACCCCTGGTCCCCTGGTGAGCGTTGTCATACGATGCACTGTAACAGCTGCTGTCGTAACTCACCTGCATGGCGACTCTGGCCAAGGTCTCCGCCATCGCTCGCCCGGTCTGGTCCACCATGCCGCGCAGTATCCCGCCTTCCTTCTTCAGCAGTATGTGCGGGTGATCGAACTTTACCCCTGGTCCCCTGGTGAGCGTTGTCATACGATGCACTGTAACAGCTGCTGTCGTAACTCACCTGCATGGCGACTCTGGCCAAGGTCTCCGCCATCGCTCGCCCGGTCTGGTCCACCATGCCGCGCAGTATCCCGCCTTCCTTCTTCAGCAGTATGTGCGGGTGATCGAACTTTACCCCTGGTCCCCTGGTGAGCGTTGTCATACGATGCACTGTAACAGCTGCTGTCGTAACTCACCTGCATGGCGACTCTGGCCAAGGTCTCCGCCATCGCTCGCCCGGTCTGGTCCACCATGCCGCGCAGTATCCCGCCTTCCTTCTTCAGCAGTATGTGCGGGTGATCGAACTTTACCCTGGTCCCCTGGTGAGCGTTGTCATACGATGCACTGTAACAGCTGCTGTCGTAACTCACCTGCATGGCGACTCTGGCCAAGGTCTCCGCCATCGCTCGCCCGGTCTGGTCCACCATGCCGCGCAGTATCCCGCCTTCCTTCTTCAGCAGTATGTGCGGGTGATCGAACTTTACCCCTGGTCCCCTGGTGAGCGGTGTCATACGATGCACTGTAACAGCTGCTGTCGTAACTCACCTGCATGGCGACTCTGGCCAAGGTCTCCGCCATCGCTCGCCCGGTCTGGTCCACCATGCCGCGTAGTATCCCGCCTTCCTTCTTCAGCAGTATGTGCGGGTGATCGAACTTTACCCCTGGTCCCCTGGTGAGCGTTGTCATACGATGCACTGTAACAGCTGCTGTCGTAACTCACCTGCATGGCGACTCTGGCCAAGGTCTCCGCCATCGCTCGCCCGGTCTGGTCCACCATGCCGCGCAGTATCCCGCCTTCCTTCTTCAGCAGTATGTGCGGGTGATCGAACTTTACCCCTGGTCCCCTGGTGAGCGTTGTCATACGATGCACTGTAACAGCTGCTGTCGTAACTCACCTGCATGGCGACTCTGGCCAAGGTCTCCGCCATCGCTCGCCCGGTCTGGTCCACCATGCCGCGCAGTATCCCGCCTTCCTTCTTCAGCAGTATGTGCGGGTGACTTTACCCCTGGCCCCCTGGTGAGCGTTATCATACGATGCACTGTAACAGCTGCTGTCGTAACTCACCTGCATGGCGACTCTGGCCAAGGTCTCCGCCATCGCTCGCCCGGTCTGGTCCACCATGCCGCGCAGTATCCCGCCTTCCTTCTTCAGCAGTATGTGCGGGTGATCGAACTTTACCCCTGGTCCCCTGGTGAGCGTTGTCATACGATGCACTGTAACAGCTGCTGTCGTAACTCACCTGCATGGCGACTCTGGCCAAGGTCTCCGCCATCGCTCGCCCGGTCTGGTCCACCATGCCGCGCAGTATCCCGCCTTCCTTCTTCAGCAGTATGTGCGGGTGATCGAACTTTACCCCTGGTCCCCTGGTGAGCGTTGTCATACGATGCACTGTAACAGCTGCTGTCGTAACTCACCTGCATGGCGACTCTGGCCAAGGTCTCCGCCATCGCTCGCCCGGTCTGGTCCACCATGCCGCGCAGTATCCCGCCTTCCTTCTTCAGCAGTATGTGCGGGTGATCGAACTTTACCCCTGGTTACCCCTGGCCCCCTGGTGAGCGTTATCATACGATGCACTGTAACAGCTGCTGTCGTAACTCACCTGCATGGCGACTCTGGCCAAGGTCTCCGCCATCGCTCGCCCGGTCTGGTCCACCATGCCGCGCAGTATCCCGCCTTCCTTCTTCAGCAGTATGTGCGGGTGATCGAACTTTACCCCTGGTCCCCTGGTGAGCGTTGTCATACGATGCACTGTAACAGCTGCTGTCGTAACTCACCTGCATGGCGACTCTGGCCAAGGTCTCCGCCATCGCTCGCCCGGTCTGGTCCACCATGCCGCGCAGTATCCCGCCTTCCTTCTTCAGCAGTATGTGCGGGTGATCGAACTCCACCATCTGACCAGCGTCCATCACTAATACCTGTTCACACCATCGAATAAAATGAGTTTCAGCTTGAATTTATTTACTGGCATCAAAAAGAAAAAAAGGCCCCCATAAGACCATATCTTCAAAGTGAATAAATACTATGAAGTAATTAAAAATGGCTGTGGTTAGTTTATACACAGTAGAAGTGGGTGCGAGAGGTTTACCAGCGAAATCACTCTAACCTGCTTAAAAACCTTGGCCTTATCAGAAGTGCAGTTAGCTCTATATTGGAACGAGTATCCAAAGCTGCTCTAGTAGGGTCCTTCCAAATTTGGCTGGGTAGGGAGAATAACATGAACAGAGGAGATGAGTGTCGACGCGCATCACTAAGGGATCCCTTTTAAACCTACACTCGTATCGCAAGTCTCGGGGTCTGTTCGGAGGTTTTCTCTCAACCACGCGATGGACCCGACACCGGTGGTTATATTATCTTATCGAGTTCTCGCTGTCATATAATAAAATATTTTTGATGAGTGGAGGCGTTAGATGACATAAAATTATTGGTAATAATATTGTGAAAAAAAAAATGGTTGTCTGTAAAGTCGGTTTACTGACGATAGTTGAACGTGACAATGTCTTAAGAAAATACTGATGGAATGGTAGCATTTAATTGGTTATTAAAATAAATTAATTTAAGTATATTTTTATAAAAAAAATAATTGATTTTGATTTTATAAATTAATA
Organism: Mycalesis mineus; assembly: GCA_034621355.1. Classification (NCBI taxonomy): domain Eukaryota; kingdom Metazoa; phylum Arthropoda; class Insecta; order Lepidoptera; family Nymphalidae; genus Mycalesis; species Mycalesis mineus. Next base: position 9,091,856 of record CM067884.1, read on the forward strand.
TTTTAAATTTATAATAAATATATTAATTTTTTATTTTAAATTAATATATTTATTAATTATATTTAATAGACGGATGTCGAACGCTGCCGAACGCAAAGGCCGATTGTGCTTCTTTGTCGCTCGTTCCGCGCTCTCGCTTGCACTTCAAGCCTTACATGGAACGCCTCAAAGCGAGGTAACGACGCATGACGTCATGTTTTTTCGTGCGTGCAGCCGGCTTTATCGAATTATAAGACGTTGTCACGTCAAAAGTATCACTAATACAATACAATATTACTAGACCTCGGCTGTGGATTAGCAACAGTAAAGAAATTTCAAAGCAAAATCACGGCCCCACCAAAACACAACATCGAGCTCGGTCGGTTAGATGGATTTTTTGTATTGATTGGGTTATTACCTTATCGGAATCCATGACAGTGTGCAGTCTGTGCGCGATGGTGAGGACGGTGCAGTCGGCGAATTTGTTTCTGATTGTGGTCTGGATCAAGGCATCAGTTCTGCAAACAATAAAAAAATAATTCTGGGAATTGAACCACACGGATTATTTCAATGAACCGTATTATTGAATCCTCGCCTGAGCGGTGCTCGAATACTGAAACGTCACTCAAATCCATCACTATTTGACCCTTCATGCTTGAGTTTACGTATTTGCAGTTTAAAATAAAAGAGATTCACTCATTATTTTTGAGACGTTTCAGTTTTCGGGCAATGAAATGTAGGGGGATAAAGAGAGCGGTAAGCATATTCTTCATTAGTTTGCCTTGGGCATATTTATATTAGGGCTATGTGCTTGCGTATGTGTATACGTGCATAAATGCGTATACGTGTGTGTGCGTATAAGTGTGCATGTCTGTGTCTATATGTGTTTCTACGCAGTGAGCGGCGATGACTCACTGCGGGTCTACGTTAGCGGTGGCCTCGTCCAGCACGAGCAGTCGTGCGTGCGTGCGTGCGTGTGTGTGTGTGTGGGTGTGTGTGTCTGTGTGTGTGTGTCTGTGTCTATATGTGTTTCTACGCAGTGAGCGGCGACGACTCACTGCGGGTCTACGTTAGCGGTGGCCTCGTCCAGCACGAGCAGTCGGTTGCGGCGCACGATGGCCCGCGCGAGACACACCAGCTGGCGCTGCCCCACGCTGAAGTTGCCGCCGCCCTCCGACATGCGCGAGCTGAGCCCCGCCGGCAGCTCCATCACAGCTTCCTTCAGCTCCACCTGTTACACACATCAATATGCTTACAATAATATGTAAACACTACAATATACTATTGTAAAGACCATTGCTATTTCTGTATCAGGTACGTCAAATTACTACAAATAAGTGCATAAAGCTCCATTCAAGAATAAACGAAGGAAGCAAATCGGCAGACAGTTCCAAAACAGTGGATAAATCAGGCAGATTGTAATTGCAACAAAATATTCTTAGTTACACTTGATAAATTTGCATTTGCTAAACATTGATGCAATGGTTCGCGATCGCGATTACAATTTCATTTACCAGATATTTGAGGTACGGACTTATGCTACCAAATTTGGAAAACCAGGGTATCTCATAAATTTTTTATACCTTTTAAATTTAACAATAGTAAGATCACCATCACTAACAATCCTTCTCGGATTGCGATATTAAATCATGTCTTGACATTGATACAGTCCATTAAGTAAGGACGTAGGTACCTCTTCGAGAGCTCTCCAGAGCACCTGGTCGGGGTACTCGTCGAAGGGGTCGAGGTTGTGGCGCATGGTGCCCGAGAACAGCACCGGCTCCTGCGGGATGATGGAGATCTGGCTGCGCAACTCGTGCAGCCCCAGGGTCGACGTCTCGCGGCCGTCGATTATGATTTCACCTTCGATTGTTGCTAGTCTGAAATATGTAAGGAACATGTGGTTCCTAGAGATCCATCTAATACACGACTTTTGTACTTGTCAATAAATACCCTAAGATTATATAAGGAGTCAACAGACATCGATAACCCCTTATATTACGAGTTTAAAGTTTGTTACAATTTCTTTACACATCAAAGTTTTAAGCCCCTGATAAATTGTTTACATTCTTTATTACGTTTCATTGGCCTTAAGTATATATGCATTAAACCTATAACGGAAACCGAATTTCTTGTATTCGCGAACTCTAATGTTTAATGCAAAAATACTCTAAGTACATTGAGCTGCGGTCATCAAAATGTACTTTCGATACCAGAATTGACAAAAAAGGAATGTGGAATGGCCACAAAGCTGATGGTTTAGAGATTATTATATTATAATAGATTAATTTCCTTATAACGGCATTTATAAGCGAAGATTTGCCAGCGCCAGTCCTTCCTACAATTCTGACGAATGTCGCCGAACTGCCCAAAGAGAAGTTTTTGGGCAGTACCTTAAGCGTGAGATCCTTGAGCACAAGTGGTTCGCCAAAAACGTATCTAGCGGCCACAAAGGCGGCGGTTTAGAGATTATTATACGACATTACTTACCTAAACAGGGCGTTTATAAGCGAAGACTTGCCAGCGCCGGTCCTTCCCACGATCCCAACCTTCTCTTTTATACTACTCCTAAAAGAAAGCTCCTAACTCGCATGTATTAATGTAAGGAAGAAACTGAAATAAACGAATTTTTATTTATTTATTATCTCTTTGGGCAATATCTCGAGCGTGAGGTCCTTGAGCACGGGCGGCTCGCCGGGCGCGTAGTACAGGAACACGTGGTTGAACTCCAGTTGGCCTGGGACGAGGGCGGGGTTTAGAGATTATTATACTACATTACTTACCTAAACAGGGCGTTTATAAGCGAAGACTTGCCAGCGCCGGTTCCCAACCTTCTCTTTGGGCAATATCTCGAGCGTGAGGTCCTTGAGCACGGGCGGCTCGCCGGGCGCGTAGTACAGGAACACGTGGTTGAACTCTATCTCGGGCCACGAGGGCGGCGGTTTAGAGATTATTATACTACATTACTTACCTAAACAGGGCGTTTATAAGCGAAGACTTGCCAGCGCCGGTCCTTCCCACGATCCCAACCTTCTCTTTGGGCAATATCTCGAGCGTGAGGTCCTTGAGCACGGGCGGCTCGCCGGGCGCGTAGTACAGGAACACGTGTTATCTAGAGGCCATAAAGGCGGCGGTTTAGAGATTATTATACTACATTACTTACCTAAACAGGGTGTTTATAAGCGAAGACTTGCCAGCGCCGGTCCTTCCCACGATCCCAACCTTCTCTTTGGGCAATATCTCGAGCGTGAGGTCCTTGAGCACGGGCGGCTCGCCGGGCGCGTAGTACAGGAACACGTGGTTGAACTCTAGTTGGCCTGTCTCGGGCCACGAGGGCGGCGGTTTAGAGATTATTATACTACATTACTTACCTAAACAGGGCGTTTATAAGCGAAGACTTGCCAGCGCCGGTCCTTCCCACGATCCCAACCTTCTCTTTGGGCAATATCTCGAGCGTGAGGTCCTTGAGCACGGGCGGCTCGCCGGGCGCGTAGTACAGGAACACGTGGTTGAACTCTAGTTGGCCTGTCTCGGGCCACGAGGGCGGTGGTTTCTTCTTCGGTTCTGACTCCAACGGCGGTTCCGATTCTATGTGCGAATATTCCTGTATCCTATAAAATAATTATTATTTTGGGTTTGTTAACTGATTTAATAGCTATTCGTTTTTTAACTAGTATAACTAGTCTATTCGAGCACTTTAAAATGGCTGTCCTGATCGCTATTCGAATCCAAGAGAAGAAACCCAACATATTTCTTAATTGGTTTTTTGCGGAACGTGACAAAATAAATAAATTATTTATTAAAACAGTATTAGTATATATTTTTAGCAGTAATCGTAAATTGAAAAAAAAAAGATTAATTGACCAGATATACCCCAGCTCAACTAGGCTATAATATAGTAAAAGTTTAATTGACCAGATATACCCCAGCTCAATTAGGCTATAATATAGTAAAAGATTAATTGACCAGATATACCCCAGCTCAACTAGGCTATAATATAGTAAAAGATTAATTGACCAGATATACCCCAGCTCAACTAGGCTATAATATAGTAAAAGATTAATTGACCAGATATACCCCAGCTCAACTAGGCTATAATATAGTAAAAGATTAATTGACCAGATATACCCCAGCTCAACTAGGCTATAATATAGTAAAAGAATGGTAAAGGACGGGTATATCTTACCTCTCAACACTCGTCATCTGGTTCTCTAACTCAGTGGACTGCCTCATGCCCCACTGGAACATGCCGGTCAACCCCATCGCCTGTGTTATGGCCAAACCCACGTTACCGCCGTACTCCTCTGAAAATTATTCAATATTCTAAATTCTGAAGATGGTGTGGCTTTGACTAGAACAGTAACATATGTATGTAAAACTCAAATAGGCTTTACATACTATGTTTATTAACCGACGAAAAAAAACGGAGGAGGTTCTCGATTCGACACGTATATATTTTTTTTTATATGTATGACCACGCATAACTTTTTACAGAGTTGTCCGATTTTGATAATTCTTTTTTATTAGAAAGGGCATACTTCCAAGGTGGTCCCATTGTCGCCATGTTAGGATCTGATGATGATATCCTGGGGAAATTAAAGGAACTCTTCGAATTTTGGAGGCACGCTTACAGCGATTTCAGTTTTTGTCTCGGTATCGGTAGCTTTTTGGCTACTAGTGCCATATAATATACTATGACAGTATAGTACGAGTACGTTACGTGGCGATAAATCACTAAAAAGTAAGAAATGAAATTTTTTAACAAAAAATAGAACCGACTCAAAACGCACTAAAAAGTAAAAAAATATTGTGTCATTTACTTGGTTTAATTTACTTAAGCATATCTAGGAGTCGGTGCCAGCCAAGGTTTCTACTTTAAGGACGTTACCTAGAACCCACAAACTTCTTTACTACGTAAAATAAATGTTCCTTAAACTTGGCTGGCACCGACTTCATAGATATGCTTAAGTAAATTAAACCAAGTAAATGACACAATTATTTTTTTACTTTTTAGTGCGTTTTGAGTCGGTTCTATTTTTTGTTAAAATTTTTTTTTACGTACTATGTTTATACAACATACTAGAGGATGCTCTCGGTTTCACTCGCGCACTTTTCGTTCCCGTAGGAATTTTAGGATAACATGTGGCCAATGTGTTATTCTGATATGTAAGCTGTATTATTGTGAAGTTTCATCAAAATCCATTTAGGCCTGTGTGCACCAAGATTTCGATTATTATAACCAACGGTTAACATAACTTTACTATAATTTTGCTGTTCACGACAATCCGTAAAAAGAACGTAAGTTCGGTTAAGATAACCGTCCGGTTTACCTTCTTAGCTGGTGTACGGGTTGTCGTGAATAGTAAATTTATAGTAAAGTTATGTTAACCGTTGGTTATAATAACCGAAATCTTGGTGCACACAGGCCTTAGTAGTTAGAGTAACAAACATCCATTCGCTAAACTGCGAGCTCTCTAGTATAAAATAACTGTAAAATATTTCAAGTTATTAAAATAGAATGACAATAAAATAAGTCATAAGGTTATAATTTTGATATCTTAGTGAGTAACATACCGTTTTTGAAGACGAGGAAACTCAACGTCACCACTGCGATGTAAATAACGCACACAAGGTCCAACCAAAACCCAAAAGCGCGGGAACTGGCAATGAATAAGTACCTACAATTAAAAAAAAATCTATAAATAAACAGATTTAAAATTGTGGATTAACACTAAATGGAATATAACGGATGGATATGAAGAATGCTATACCCGAATTTGTAATTTGTTTTTTTTTTATCAATTTAAACAAGTTGGCCCTTGACTGCTATCACACCTGATGTTAAGTGATGATGCAGTCTAAGATGGAAGCTGGCTAACTTGTTAGGAGTAGGATGAAAATCCACACGCCTTTCGGTTTCTACACGACATCGTACCAGAACACTAGGTCGCTTAGCGGTACGTCTTTGTCGATATGGTGGTAACTAACCACAGCGAAAGTCTCCCACCAGGCAGACCAAGACAAATTAAGAAAAATCTCAATCTGCCCCGCCGGGGATCGAACCCAGGACCTCCGTCTTATGAATCCGCCGCGCATACCACTGCGCCACGGAGGTCGTCAAAAATATAATTCCGTTATGTTAATGATATTGATATAATGTTTATGGTATTTATACTAATAATATCTATAATGGAATGTTGAGTCGACGATTATTGTTCCTATAGTCGTTTCAGTTAATGGTCTTATTGCGAAAAGCTTCGACCAACATCTTAAGAAGCTTTCGCTAGACTGTTAAAAACAAGGGTCGGATATAGAAGGCGGTGATTCTTGAGACGGCGCGTATTGTGAGGAGGTTCCTCACTCTGGAGTCCTGACCACCAGTTAGTTGGGCCCTCAAAGGCAAGTGGAGGAGCAAATCTTTTTTTTACAAATTTTTAATTTTTAGTGTTTTTATGTTTTTGTATGACATTTTTAAAATTAAAAAAAAATTGTAAATAAATTAATGATAGTAAAATAATGCTGATACTAATCAGGATCACTACGCCGATTATCGTGGTGATATAATAATTTCATTCAGTAGTTTTTAGGTGAAAGAGTAACAAACAGACATACACACATACAACCTTTCGCGTTTATAATATTAGTAAGGATGTAATAGAATTAATTTATTTATCTAGCGGATATAGTTTAAATATAGCAGCGTTCATCAATATCTGCAACAAATGTGAACTCACCAAGCAGAGCTATGGAGATCCTGATGGTTGTCGAACTCCCTTATGAGAGCCTCCTGAGCACCGAAAGCTCGTATGGTGGTGATTCCTTGCAGAGACGCGTTGAGATGAGAGAACACGGGACTACGTGCTGTCGACAAACGTAACCTTGTAACATGTATTTTACGTAATCTTTGACTGTTATACAAATACCGGGCGAATAATTCATCTTACCCTTAATCTCTATGTTAGATATATAAATTAAAAAAAAATATACAACTGCTAACCTGGATATTGCTATATAAAAAATATAAGTTACACATGAGAAAATTTTGTTATAACTATTTGTTTGTCCTTCTGTGATAAATAATAGCATTGAAAATTTTAAGCAAGACGAGATTTTACTTTGATTAAGCGATATTACAATTTAAAAAGAATTTTTATTTAACTATTTGATATCCATAACTAATGTATAGAAAATATACAGTATAACATAAGGTAGGTACTAAAAGCCAATTCACTTTCAGCCAAGTATAAAAGGACACACGAAAGTTTTATCTGGTGCTAAGGAGTAAGCGAATAAAAAGACAATATTGTCATTCATATACAAAAAGCTCACATTCCTTAAAAATAAATAACATAACATCAATCTTAATTTTAGAAATCCCTCTCCAACAAGAAGAGGGACTTGTCAATTGACAAAATTAAAAAATAATCAAAATTATTTATTCCAAATTTTAGAAGCATTTATGAAACCTCAAGTCTGTCAGTACATAGTGACTCAATCAAAAGACAGTGTTATTGTGTGTGCGGGGGACCTAACACATACAAAAAATTATCATCAATACTAAATTGTGATTCACAGGCTAGAGAATAAGAGTCACAATGAAATAAATATTTAACATGCTATAGTTAATAAAAAGAAATATAACTTCAGTATCGTCATGAGATAAAGTTAGTTTACCACACACTAGCGTGCACGTTCATAGCCATCATGCTTATATATATCTCAAATTGCGAGCGAGTTCACACTTGCGTGCGAGGGAGACGGGTTCCAACTAGAGTTCGTTCGCGTTAAGAATGCAGTGAGCGCCGGCAGCCCCGCCTCCTAACAAATCAAATCTTTTCAATTTACAAGGTCAAGTTCAGCACAGTGACCAGATGAAGGCATAAGGTTCAATCGACACGCGCGTTTTGATTGGTTAGGGAGCAGGGTTTGCAATGTTGACTCACCGCATTCTTAACATGAACGAACAATAAATTGTTTAGTTTATAATACTGAAATAGATAAACGCAATTTTCTTGATTAGAGTCAGGGATAGGAAACTAGGAAATAAATTTCGACAATTTCAAGGAAGTTTGGCAGTTTATCTATTTCAGTATAAATCTCACCAAAGTACTTCTAGTCCGCTCTGAACTGCGCAGTGTACTTTTACATTATTTTATTTACGAAACTAGTTCTTCACAGAGCCTACGCAATTTGTCATGTCGCAACTTCAAAGCGGATTAGTTATACAAAAATACTACTTTTATTAGTTTCGAACATAGTATGTATTACTTGTACATGTAGACATCTTTTTGAAGTATATCTCAAATATTTTAAGTCCAGTTGACGTTAGCTTGCTTTTTGTAAATGAATTTTTTTTGTATCGCCACAAATCGTCCATCTATCGCATGTCGTATTACAGCCCCGGAGTAGGGGTAAAGTGAAAGTTACTCGACAGAGCAGCCAAGGCCAAAATGGCAGCGCCCATTTTTATACAGTCTTACTGATTTGCATTCTTATGCATTCGTGCAAGTGCTACGCGATATACTTCTTTTTAAGTTTCATTTGCTTCGCGCACCTTTAAATGCATATTATGTCGATACAACTTCTATAAGTGGTAGAACTGTTTTAGATATTACGAAATTGGAGGTAGCTAACTAAAAAGGATTCGAACCACATTCAGTTACTTTTAAGATAGTTTGAATTAAAATCATTGATTTAAAAATGAATTTCCATAACAAATGTAAACTTTCATTGTAGTTTAAAAAATGCCTGTTTTACACAATGTTGTGGATTAAATCCTTTTTGGTTTACTACATGTAATTATAACGGGGTTGTAAATAGCAAGGGGCACTAAAAGGCAGTCAGCCTCAGAGATGACTCACTCACACCCTCGAGGCGCTTGATGCTGCGACTGGAGGCCAGGTAGAAGATGCGCAGCCCGTAGAACACCAGCCCGATGGCCATCGTGGGCAGCAGCAGCCAGTAGTTCACCATGGCTACCACCACCACGATACCGATTAGTGATAATCCGATCTGGAAACATTGTGTGTTTTTAACCCAATATCTTTTAGTTAGCAACGAAAAATATGGTTAGTGATGATGCAGTCTAAGATGGAAGCGGGCTAACTTGAGGATAAATTGCACACCCCTTTCGGTTTCTACACGACATCATACCGGAACGCTAAATCACTTGGCGGTACGTCTTTGTTGGTAGGGTAGTAACTAGCCACAACCGAAACCCTGCCAGCCAGACTTGGACCAATTTAGAAAATCTTAATCGGCCCAACTGGGAATTGAACTCAGGACTTCCGTCTTACATATCCATTGCGCATACCTCTACGTCACGGTTTTTAAAATCTGAAGGAACCAAGCTTTGTTTGTTTTGTTTATCTATAATTGTAAGAAAGCTAGGTCTGTAGGCGTCACTAGATGTATCTCATGCAGGGAAAGAAAACCAATAGCATATTTCCGATTTCTCTGCTATTGATTGACAATGTCTGTTTTTCAATCTCATCTATCAAACGGTTTATATATTATTCCATCCGGTTCATATATCTCCATATATATATCCAAAACAGTTTATATATATGAGTCCATTAGACTCTATCCCAAAACCAACCTGCAGCACGTCCAACAGCGCAGAGGGCAGCACTTCGTCGACAGCGCCCATGTCCTTGGAGAACCGGTTCAATATCCGGCCGGACGGGTTGGTGTGGAAGAAGCGCATGGGCGCGCGCGTGATGGACGCGAACATGTTGTTGTGCAGGCGAGTGGACGCGCGCATCGCCATCGAGAAGAACATGAACGAACGGAGCAGCGACACCACTACTAGCGCCACTACCATGCCTGAAAGGTGGAAGAAATCATACAAGTTCAAATTCAAATTCATTTATTTCAAGTAGGCCAATTATAAGCACTTTTGAAACGTCAAATTAGACTATTTGTAGTGACTCTACCACCGGCTCGGAAGGCAGGTCCTGTTCAGAAGAACCGGCAAGAAACTCAACAGTTGTTCTTTTAAAATCATTAATTTTTACAATATTAACTGTATTGTTACATAAAATTATTTATTCTGCTGCTTGTGTGAAGTTGAAAGCTGATCCAATTGCCTCTCAACCTCTTTGTCATTTAAAAATTCATCTATAGTATAATAACCCTGAGTGAGTTTTAATCACATTGCTTAAACTTATGCAATGGCAGATCGAAAACTGAACTGGGCATCTTGTTGTAGAAGAGTACACCCAGTCCAACGAATGACTTTTGAAATTTTCGGAGGCGATACGCCGATAAAACTAATTTATGTCGATTCCTAAGAAGACGATCGTTTAAGTTCTTTTTCTGTTTATATATATACATACAATATATACATATTTATATATATATATATTGTATATATATTGACAGGCTACTGTAAAGATTCCTATTTCTTTAAATTTATCACGAAGGGACTCACGGGGTTTTTAGTTTTTGAATTGAGAATTGCTCGTTTTTGAAGTATAAATGCAGAATTTATGTCAGCAGCCTTGCCCCACAATAAAATGCAATAAGACATCACACTGTGGAAGTACGCAAAATAAACTAGTCTGGCAGTTTCTACATCGGTAAACTGTCTTATTTTTTTCACTGCAAATGCAGCTGAGCTAAGTTTACCTGTTAGTGACTCTATATGAGTGCTCCACTGAGGTTTACAAATCAAGTAAACAAGGTGCATCACACGCTCGCGCGCTAAACCTATACAAACAGATCGGACGCACGCTTTAACGGCATAGCACTATACGGCGAGAGAACGCTCAACGAGCGTCCTCTAACTTGCGAATTCTCTAATGGACTTGACATCACACCGGTGGTGATCTTTCTAGACCCATACATTCACACAATCCTAAAAACCCACAAGTCTTCCATTTGAATAGGTCAATGTAAAAGCTGGGCTTATAGTTGACGAAAATTGGGCCCAGTCAAAGTCAAATTTTTGCTTTAAAATTAAGTCTTATACTTCCATGTATACTTGAAAACATAGATTTTCAAGAAATTTGTAAACTGATTACTGTATTGGTATTATATATTACAAACAAAGTAGTATTATAGAATACTTACCAGTATAAATGTAGATGCACTGGTATCTAGTTAATCCGGATTTGAATTGCGCATTTTCTAGAAGAGCTTCCGTCAAGTTTGACGAGTACATTAATGTATTTGACACATTCTGTTTATCCAGGTTTAGCATTGTTGAACGTGGATGATCTTCCTCCTCATTTACCCTAAACAAAAACAAAAAAAAAATTTGCAGTCAAAGTATTCTGGAAAGTCCGTTTAGACGTAGTTATAAGGTGTACATGCTTTAGACAGACAGACGTTGTGTTGACGTTTGCGATACATAATATAACAAAACAATGTATAGAAAGATATTTCTCTATCTTTCTCCTCTCTTTATTAGGAGTAAAAAAGTCCATTTGTTAAAAAATGTGTTAATAAAATTATTATTATAAAAACAAAAAACCCGACTGCTTAGAAGTTATGAACTGAAAAGAGAAAAACAAGGATCACTATATCTGTATAAAATTCTAAATACTTTATGGTGCTGCAAACAAGGACAAAATACTTTAACCTGCGGGGAAAGAAAGATCTACCAAAACTACGTTTGTCCCCGCCTGCAGCACCATAAAGTATTTAGAATTTTATACAGATATAGTGATTCTTGTTTTTCTCTTTTCAATTCATAACTTCTAAGCAGTCGGGTTTTTTGTTTTTATAATAATAATTTTATTTGAGACTTTTTAGTTTTAGTTTATGGTATAGAAATTAGACAGTACACTTGGTACACTTTTTGCCATTTTTTGTTAAAAAAGTAATATAAACATGATATGATATTTATATTTTTGAAATGGTCTTTTTACGACCTTTCAATTGGTACCCATATTGCTAAGATAAGAGAAAAAAAAATACACACATCCCCCCTTTTTCCCCCCATTTACAGCCGCCATTTTGAAAATTTATATAGCCTATGTCACTACCACAATTTTGACAAATTCAACGACACCTCATATGTCAAAATCCGTTCAGCCCTTTCGGCTGTAGCGCGTGCCGAAGAAATGGACATACATACATACAAACATACATACATACATACAAACATACATACATACATACAAACATACATACATACGCTCGAAAAACATAACCCTACTTCTGACGCAGTCGGGTAAAAATATATTGCAATCTTACCAAAAGCTGGTCCACCAATCAGATCCCGATCCCAGCAGCTGTGCCAGCACAGCCACTAGTACCATCAAGGCGACGACCAATGGATGACCACTCGCTCCCAGATATGCCCCGTACACTTTCCCCGACACAGCGCCCGCAGTGCGCATTTCCGCTTCTTCTCTACCGCCTTCCGGAGGTGCTGTTGCTGTCAGATTGTCTACTGAACTCACCTAAATCAAATTATATAATAAGAAATTATTGTTTTGTGTTGCTTTATAAGCGAGCAGTCTTCATGGTAGGACCAAACCGCCGTAACTGCACGAGTTAAGTTGAAGTGGCAATCCGAGGAACGTGGGGATTCCTAGCAAATGGAGAGACGAATATCTTAGCGTTTCAAGAATTCCCCGTGCGGGTGCCGAGTCCATTGTGTGGTAGAGAGATAAAATTTTTTAACAAAAAATAGAACCGACTCAAAACGCAATAAAAAGTAAAAAATAACTGTGTCATTTAGTTGCTTTAATTTACTTAAACATATCTATGAAGTCATTGCCAGCCAAGTTTAAGGAACATTTATTTTACGTAGTAAAGCAGTTTGTGGGTTCTAGGTAACATCCTTGAATGTAGAAACCTTGGCTGGCACCGACTCCTAGATATGCTAAAGTAAATTAAAGCAACTAAATGACACAGTTATTTTTTACTTTTTAGTGCGTTTTGAGTCGGTTCTATTTTTTGTTAAAAATTTATTTCTTACTTTTTAGTGATTTATCGCCACGTAGCGTACTCGTACTATACTGTCATAGTATAATATATGACACTAGTAGCCAAAAAGCTACCGATACCGAGTCAAGAACCGAAATCGCTGTAAGCGTGCCTCCAAAATTTGAAGAGTTCCTTAAATTTCCCCAGGATATCATCATCAGATCCTAACATGAGGACAATGGGACCACCTTGGATATATGCCCTTTCTAATAAAAAAAGAATTATCAAAATCGGACAACACTGTAAAAAGTTATGCGTGGTCATCATTGACATATTAATACTATGGACTTCGGGTCAGCGATAAAAAGTGTCCGAACCAAAAGTAAGCCAAAACGCGAAATGATTTCCAATCGCAATTCAGTCTCATATTAGCTGACTGACAGAATACACGTCAATAATGCCGTAATGTGTTATAAAAAACTTGTAAGAACTACCCGAGTAAGGTGAGAAAAGAAGACGGTGTACCATATTTTCAGTAAGTAAATATTTACTGATGATTTTAAAGTATTATTTTGCTTAGAAACAGGCTATTTTATTAAAAATTTAATAAACTATAGAAACGAATTGCATAACCAACCAAAATGAACAAAAGTATCTATCTGTCCTTTTCCCATACGCTACCCGCGTATAGAATAGAAGGAGTGCAATATGTTTATCTAATTAACCACATTTAGTTCGGATCTGCCGTGAGCAATAGAATGTTTTAGAACAACGACTGCATAGAGTTATTTTGTTGTTTAACATTTGAATTATTTAATTACTTAATTTTTGAATGAAAACAATTTGATTATTTTCAATTCAAAAATTTTTATTTTTTATGTCAACTTTTATTTTTTATGTCATGAATATTAATCAAATAACTTTTACCATAATGGTATATTTATTTGATAACTATAAGAATTATCTACATGAAATTAGGAACAGTTATTTAAAAAAGTGATCTAACGTCATTGAAGTAAAAAATATATTTTCAGTTTAATTAAAAAGAGGAAAATATCGAGAACTTAAATTTCAAAGTAAAGAACTATGTCGAGTGGCATATCATTTTGTACATTAGTGGATTTGGTTTGTAATTAATTATTATTCTAACTAATTATTATTTTATACAAGATAATTACAACAATTATTATTTGGTACAAGATTTATCCCAGCATATAGAGGTCAGGGATATGTAAATATAAATTAAAATTTTCTGTAAATATAATATATAAATATAAGATGCCAAAAAAAATTTGAAAGCTACCGACTCCACACCATTTATGTTGTCCTATTTTCACGAGAAGCTGTCATGTAAAAAAAAGGCTGCCATGGTAACCGTCAATCGAAGCTGATTACTTATTGCATGCAATTAGACCGTTGCAAATTAGACTGTATAACAATACAATAAGACATACATTACAATGTTATTTTGTTTATAAAAACATAAATACATCCTAGTGTGTATAAAATATCTTGGGACACTTTTGACGTAAATTTTGCATTAGACCCGAAGTCCATAGTATTAATATGTCAATGGTGGTCATGCATAAAAAAAAAAAGTACGTTTCGAATTGAGAATCTCCTCCGTTTTTTTCGTCGGTTAAAAAACGCTGAATAGAGTCCGAATTATTCTCCCTGCCCAACCGAATGTCTCGTTTTAGAATGACTGCAGTTCTAATCGGGCCAAGGAATTTAAGCAGATCGTAGAGATTTCGCTGGTACACCTTTCGTAACCACTTCTACTGCATATAAACTAACCACAAAGATTATTTAGTTAGTTCATTTGTAAGATCATAATATTTATTCACTTTTAATATAGGGTCTTTAAGGATATATTTCCTACAGCACTGTAAGCTCAACAAGTACTATAAGATTAATTTGTTTCGAAAAAAGGAAACTGTCTGGTCTAGATGTCGAAATAGCTACATCTTGTGTGATTTTACAGTGTTTTAATACAATTAATATGTCGCTTATACTGTCTGCATTAGGTGGCCTGATAGTATCAAGCGGGTTCCAGGCAGCCGCTGGATTCAGGAAGTTCAAGACTGGTGTTTGGAAGTCTAACTCGTTACAAGAGGCAAAGTATTCTACTCACAGAGTGTATGCTCATCTGCCTCTTCCTGAAGCTCCCCTGCAGCACTGACTCCTCGTTGTCCAGGTTCGACTTGTCCTCGGTAGCCGGCTTCTCTTCTTCCGCCTCGTCCCTCGCTAGCAACGTCGCGAAGTCTAGACCTGACGCGCTCAGGGTCTCGAAGTCACCAGCTGCGGCTATTGCGCCGTTCTTCAATATAATTATCTGTGGAGTAATACACAACTTAACGTTTATACTTTACTAGCTGTAGCCGCGCATTTTCCGTTCCCGCGGTAGTATCGGAAAAAAGCCTATGTGTTATTTTTTTTTTTTTTTACAAGTTGGCCCTTGACTGCCATCACACCTGATGTTAAGTGATGATGCAATCTAAGATGGAAGCGAGCTAACTTGTTAGGAGTAGGATGAAAACCCCTTTCGGTGTCTACACGACATCGTTGGCGGTACGTCTTTGTCGGTAGGGTGGTAACTAGCTACGACGAAAAGCCTCCCACCAGCTATAACATCTATCTCTATTCTAAGACGCACGCATGCAAGTACATACGCCCGCACGATAAAGATTATTGGTTCGAAGATTTTCTTTCTAAGAAAACATCAGCAGCAGCATGTAGTTGGAATATGAGTGGTGTTGAAGAGTGCCTTATGCAATGGGAAGTACTTAAGAATGTCGGTTCAGCCATTAAAATTTGATAGTAATCTTTAATTAAGTCAAACATTAATACCCTTATCCCGCTAAAGAACACGTTAACCTGTGCGTACTCAGTGGTATACCGACCTGCTCGACGTCTCTCAGGAACTGCAGCTGATGGGTGACGAGCACGCGCGTGGTGTTGACCTGTGTATAGTCAGTGGTATACCGACCTGCTCGACGTCTCTCAGGAACTGCAGCTGGTGGGTGACGAGCACGCGCGTGGTGTTGACCTGTGTATAGTCAGTGGTATACCGACCTGCTCGACGTCTCTCAGGAACTGCAGCTGATGGGTGACGAGCACGCGCGTGGTGTTGACCTGTGTATAGTCAGTGGTATACCGACCTGCTCGACGTCTCTCAGGAACTGCAGCTGGTGGGTGACGAGCACGCGCGTGGTGTTGACCTGTGTATAGTCAGTGGTATACCGACCTGCTCGACGTCTCTCAGGAACTGCAGCTGATGGGTGACGAGCACGCGCGTGGTGTTGACCTGTGTATAGTCAGTGGTATACCGACCTGCTCGACGTCTCTCAGGAACTGCAGCTGATGGGTGACGAGCACGCGCGTGGTGTTGACCTGTGTATAGTCAGTGGTATACCGACCTGCTCGACGTCTCTCAGGAACTGCAGCTGATGGGTGACGAGCACGCGCGTGGTGTTGACCTGTGTATAGTCAGTGGTATACCGACCTGCTCGACGTCTCTCAGGAACTGCAGCTGGTGGGTGACGAGCACGCGCGTGGTGTTGACCTGTGTATAGTCAGTGGTATACCGACCTGCTCGACGTCTCTCAGGAACTGCAGCTGATGGGTGACGAGCACGCGCGTGGTGTTGACCTGTGTATAGTCAGTGGTATACCGACCTGCTCGACGTCTCTCAGGAACTGCAGCTGATGGGTGACGAGCACGCGCGTGGTGTTGACCTGTGTATAGTCAGTGGTATACCGACCTGCTCGACGTCTCTCAGGAACTGCAGCTGGTGGGTGACGAGCACGCGCGTGGTGTTGACCTGTGTATAGTCAGTGGTATACCGACCTGCTCGACGTCTCTCAGGAACTGCAGCTGATGGGTGACGAGCACGCGCGTGGTGTTGACCTGTGTATAGTCAGTGGTATACCGACCTGCTCGACGTCTCTCAGGAACTGCAGCTGATGGGTGACGAGCACGCGCGTGGTGTTGACCTGTGTATAGTCAGTGGTATACCGACCTGCTCGACGTCTCTCAGGAACTGCAGCTGGTGGGTGACGAGCACGCGCGTGGTGTTGCGCAAGTAGCCCACCACGCACGACTCGAACAGGTGGCGGCCTACGTGCGCGTCCACGGCCGACAGCGGGTCGTCCAGCAGGTAGATGTCGGCGCGCTTGTACACCGCGCGCGCGAGCGAGATGCGTGCGCGTTGACCTGTGCGTACTCAGTGGTATACCGACCTGCTCGACGTCTCTCAGGAACTGCAGCTGATGGGTGACGAGCACGCGCGTGGTGTTGACCTGTGTATAGTCAGTGGTATACCGACCTGCTCGACGTCTCTCAGGAACTGCAGCTCATGGGTGACGAGCACGCGCGTGGTGTTGACCTGTGTATAGTCAGTGGTATACCGACCTGCTCGACGTCTCTCAGGAACTGCAGCTGGTGGGTGACGAGCACGCGCGTGGTGTTGCGCAAGTAGCCCACCACGCACGACTCGAACAGGTGGCGGCCTACGTGCGCGTCCACGGCCGACAGCGGGTCGTCCAGCAGGTAGATGTCGGCGCGCTTGTACACCGCGCGCGCGAGCGAGATGCGTGCGCGTTGACCTGTGCGTACTCAGTGGTATACCGACCTGCTCGACGTCTCTCAGGAACTGCAGCTGGTGGGTGACGAGCACGCGCGTGGTGTTGCGCAAGTAGCCCACCACGCACGACTCGAACAGGTGGCGGCCTACGTGCGCGTCCACGGCCGACAGCGGGTCGTCCAGCAGGTAGATGTCGGCGCGCTTGTACACCGCGCGCGCGAGCGAGATGCGTGCGCGTTGACCTGTGCGTACTCAGTGGTATACCGACCTGCTCGACGTCTCTCAGGAACTGCAGCTGGTGGGTGACGAGCACGCGCGTGGTGTTGCGCAAGTAGCCCACCACGCACGACTCGAACAGGTGGCGGCCTACGTGCGCGTCCACGGCCGACAGCGGGTCGTCCAGCAGGTAGATGTCGGCGCGCTTGTACACCGCGCGCGCGAGCGAGATGCGTGCGCGTTGACCTGTGCGTACAGTACAGTGTAGAGTGCGTATAAAGTACATATGTAAGTTTGAGAAAAGCTATCTTAGTGATACGAGTGACACATTGAAACGATAAAAAGTAACCGCAAAGGTATGGGGCACTGGGAATGTTTGAGGCTTTACAAAGGTGCGGTTCCTGCTCTACCAAGGAGCGGTTTCTGGCAATAGTGCGGTTCCTTATGTGCTAAGGATCATCCGCTTTCGTAGTCTCTGGTAACTGTGCGGTTTTTGATATCTCAAGGTGGTATGGTAAGGTCGTATGTTGCTAGGATATGAATGTTTTGTACTAGAGCATGGTAAGAGCGCACTAACCAGGGGACATAAGTGTTTGTTCTTGGCTTGTTTTGCGTTCTTCTTATGTGGTTTCCTTATTGAGACTGCAGTTAACATGTAATAAACATAAAGCAATACATACCTCCACTGAGACTGACTCCTCTCTCGCCAACGACAGTCTTGTCTCCATGGGGCAGCAGCGTAAAGTCGCGGTCGAGAGCGCATCTCCGCACTACCGCGTTGTATCGAGGCCTATCCATCGGTTGTCCGAAGAGGATGTTTTGTCGGACGCTTCCTGAGAACCAAACACAAATCACACGTATAAGTTGAGTTTGAATTATTAGCCAGCGGCGAAACTGGAATAAGTCTTATGCATATAGATTACAATAGAAAAAAAAATTGTTCCCAAAATCAATAATAATTAATAATAATAATAACAAAATATCTATTCACTTACGACAGTACGCATAACGCCATCCAATATATCCATAAATTACCCTAAAACCAGCCACTACAATTGATCAAAATAACAAACCTAACAGCTGATCGACGACCAAGGTCAATGCACTTTCCATTAATAGATTAAAACTTAGTTTGAAATGCCGGCACCGCCGGCGGCGAGGGTACAAACAGGCGCGGTGCGATTGTCGGCCTATTAAAAGACCGACAACGGCACCGCTCTTTCTGAACGCTACCGCAACAAGGAACGCCGACAAACATGCATATTTAAACACTTGCCGCCCGCGTTTTTATAGTAGGTAATTTAACAGGAAAGTTTATTGAACTTGGACATCAGCTGATTCAGTTTTAAGTGATTTTTAAAAGTTTATTTCGTTCTTCATTTATTTATTTTTCCTGGTTTCGGGTTCGATTTCTGACAGCTGATTGTTATTATTTTTTACTAGTCCAGGTCTGGTCTAATGGGAGATTTTGGCGGTTTGGCTTTTCTTTCCCTATTTTATTTGGTAGAAATCGAATGTTTAAGACATACGTTCATTCGGTATCTTGTAATTAATTTATGAATGCCATGGATGGTGCTATGTGAAATGTGCTAAGTGCGTAAACATTTTGTAGGCAATTTTTAAATTTTTTGTTACTGGTTCTGGAAATATTTTTATTCTGCTGTTGTAATCAGTATCCATTACACTTACTCCAGTTTCGCCGCTGGCTAATAATTCAAACTCATCTTATATAATATAGAAATTAATTAACAAACTCTAAGTTTAAATACGTTACTATTTCTTAGAGTCACAAACCTGCAAAGAGCCAAGGCTCTTGGCTGGCGTAGGACACGGTGCCGCCGATGTGTACACTGCCCGACTGCAGCGGTAACTCTTTCAGCAGCACATGCAGTAGAGACGACTTGCCCGCTCCCACTGGACCTATTACTGCTATTAACCTGGAAATAAACGAATATTTCTATATATACGACAAAAAAATGTCCATCCCCAGGCTTGTCAATCCCAAAAATAACTAAGTTTTTTTATACAACTTTTTTATACAAAGTTTTCGTGTTAACTACATGTTCAGGTATTTATTTACATAGCTACGAGTAGCTCGGGTAAATAGCTCCAGGGTCACCCCCCCCAACTATAACAGGCCCTGAAGACTACAGTACTACACTTGCATAGAGCATCATACTAGTTAAGATTTAAGGCCAAACTACCTGTCGATAAAAAGTCTACAGGGCCGCTTATTGTACGCACTCTTAACATAGTTTGTAGTACTTTACGTACATAAAAATACAATTTTGAAAAATTTTGCTGTCTGTTTGTCTATCTACCTGTTTGTCCCGGATAATCTCTGTAACTACCAGTCGGATTAAAAAAAAACTTTTTGTTTATGATAGCCATTTTCTTAAAGAGTGACACTTAAGTTAATTTGTACGTTTGTGTAAACTGCGCGGGTGCAACCGGTGGCGGCTAGTATTAGTCATAAAACTCGGGGCGCTAATTTATTGTATAAACAACTTACTTCCCAGGTTTAATAGTGAGCGACATATCAGTCAACGTGTTCTCAGAGTGCGACACGATCCATTTGGCAGTGGCGTGTTTGAGGCGCACTCCTCGAGCGTCCTCCTCCACCTTAGTCGCCAGTTCCTCGTCATCTTCTTCCCCTGACTCGAGAGGCGCACTGGCTTTACCTGATTACATAATAACATATATATATCATCACAAGGTTGACGAAATCAAACTGGATTTCTTCGACGCTATAACGCTAAAAAACAACGTATTGGGAAATCCGTCATTGGACGTACTGTAGACAAATATAACCGTCACCCTAAGACAAATGAACCAATTTCGTATGACAGATTGCCGAAACACAGTGTATTGATGTGTCATCTTCTTAAGCATGATGATACCGCTAAAAATAGATCTACGTGTGAACAATACATGCTTATTAAGACTTTCCTTTGAAAAATGAGAGGAATGCGAGTAATATGGTATGTACCTGAATGGCAGCTGGCTGTATAAACATTTTCGGTTCAAATATAATCTGCTTTCGTCGTTTCGTTGTTCAATGCTTACGTATGGAAGTGAATGATTAATGTCTTAGTTATAATTTCTTCTTAATTATGTTTTTTTTTTTTTCTTAATGTATTCATAATTTCATAGTATGATTTGATTTTGTTTAAGAATTGGTATTAAACTTTTAAAACTATTGTACTTTAATCAACATTTATGTTACAACTCTTGTTATCAACTTATATTATTTGTATGTATTTTTTTGGGCATAAATGTTGTTGGCTTGTCATTAAATAAATAAATAAATGACTATTCATAGCTGTTAGAGCATTATGGCTCTGAAAGGGCCTATATGGAATTTATAATATTATATAGGATATAGGCATAGTTTGGTCGTACGGATCAAGTAAGGAGGCAGTAGACTCAAATGCCATTCATGCGGCAGTAAATTGGGAGAAATGGCGTAATACCATAAAGAAAGCTTGGTCGTTAGGGTGTCACGATCCTCAAAGCTAAGGAAGTGCCTTATTATTATTATGAGTATGGTGAGGCCCGCCGTTGCGGATGCACTTCGACCCCTATGGATTTTTTGTACTTGCCCCGCCCTCACCTCCCCTATATAAGTTCAAACACCCACTCTAAGAGTTTGTTGGAGGCACAGTAATCTTCTGGTAGTGGATAGGCTACCCCCAGGAGTATCCATTCGCTTTCTAGCCAATCCGTCACATTCACACAAAAAGTGTTCCATGGACTCTGTGTCTTCATTACAAGCCCTGCAGATAGGATCCTCAGAAATACCCATTTTGCAGAGCATAGACCTGGTGCTATAACGGCTGGTGTGCTGCTATGGCATACCTTAGCTGTTTCCTGCTCAGTTGACTTACCTTCGCTAGAAGACCTGCCTTTATATTACTCATGAACTTTTTTGAGTGCCTTAGACCTTCTACTTTGTCCCATTCTGACTTTGTCATCTTCTCAGCATATGATGTCAGAGCTATGTTTATCACACATGGTGCAAGTGCGACACATGGCTCCGGGCCGATGAAAGGTGACTCCGAGCCCCTACGAGCTAGCTCATCCGCTAGCTCATTGCCTTGTATGCCTACATGTCCAGGTACCCATAAGGAAGTGACTTGAGAAGCAAACATTGCCACAGCAAAGTGATGAATGGGGATGAAGAAACAAAAGCACAACAATAAACAATATTTACCATTTCCTTTAGAGTTATCTTCCGTCTTCAATATCGTTTCAGGTTGCAGGATAGGTTTGGTTGCTTCAGTATCAATAGTTTCTTTGGATAAAACAGATTGTCTCGGTGCTTCTTGAGTTTCCTTCCCCTTCTTAGTAGAGGTCTGTATTTCCGCTAGACCTGGCACTGGTTTGCTGGTGTCCTCGTATAGCATAAAGTTTTGTAGGCGTTTTATAGAAATAGTTGCTTCGGCCACTTGAGCTATACCTACAATAATATAAACAATATTTAAGAAGTAATTTCTTTGCAAAGTACACTTAAAATTAATATAGTTATTTCATATAATGATAGATCTCCTCGATACATTTGTTCTACCAATAAAATCGATCTAACTGAAAATTAATGTGAATGATTATTTCAGAGTTCATGAAACGTATTTCTTTTCGAACAGTTGAGGAAATACTAAATTTATAGTTATATTTATTAAACATTTTCATACGCCCATAATAATGCAGTTCTTTTTTCAATTATGGGAATGAAAAAAGAACTGCATTATTATGGCCAATTGTATCGTTACCAAATAAAGATGTGAAATTGTTTACGGACTCGTACTTCATTCTTAAGTGACGTGAATAAGTCATTAACGTCTGAGATTTTTTACTGAGAATTTCTTGTAAGACCTATTTATTTAATATTTAACAGCTCGACTCATGACTCAAATACCAGATGACATGAGGACATATACAATATTATCTAAAAAAGAAAAAGAAAGAAAAACTTTGACGACCTCCGTGGCGCAGTGGTATGCGCGGTGGATTTTGACGGAGGTCCAAGGTTCGAATTCCCGCCATTGCAGATAGATATTAATCTTAATTTTCTTATTCTATCAGGTAAAAGGAAAAATATTATTTTTACCATGAATCTATTTAAATCCTACCGACAAATATTTTTCTTATTGTTCCAAGTGATTTAGCTTTGCGTCGCATGTCGGGAAGAAACCGAAAAGGGTTGATCTTGGTCTACTCTAAACAGTTCGCATAACTATTTAGAGTGTGATAATCACTTAACATCAGGTGTGATAGCAGTCAAGGGCCAACTTGTAGTCGATAAAAAAAAAAAACCAAAACGTACCATCAAATATGTACACCATACCTTGTGGGAAGAAAACTGTCATCGTCTGCCTCAAGATGTTATAGAAGCTCGTAACGACGAACACTTGTTTGGCGCTTATCACGTTGTTCTCCAACACGAAGGCGAGGATGGAGAAGAACAGACAAATGCGCGTCGTGAACATTATGAACGATGTTAGGACACCGCGAATGTAGGAGGTGGCTCGGATTTGCTTGATTTCTTGCCTGAAAAT
The DNA here is from genome assembly GCA_034621355.1 of Mycalesis mineus. Classification (NCBI taxonomy): domain Eukaryota; kingdom Metazoa; phylum Arthropoda; class Insecta; order Lepidoptera; family Nymphalidae; genus Mycalesis; species Mycalesis mineus. The sequence continues at coordinate 9,115,070 of CM067884.1, forward strand.
AAACGTGTTCATTTAGGAGCTAGTGACGACGAACACTTGTGACATTATTCTCCGACACAAACGCCAGGATGGAGAAGAACGCGTCGTGAATATTATGAATAGTGTTAGCAGTTGTGTGAGGTGGCTCGGATTTGCTTGATTTCACACTAGAAATTAAATAAGTACGAATATATAGGACCAGGCACCGCAAAAAAGAATATTCGCAAGTAAATAAAAATCATCCTGTATACGTCGAGCAGAAAAAACGAGAAAATCGCCCAATAGCGGCAACGTCAGAAATATGGCTCTCTTTCGCCCCAACGCAAGAAAAGAGCGAGCAATATTTTTGATTGCGAAAGCATCTTAGGCCTATTGACGTAAAATATCAGCATAAAACAAAGTCTTAGGCTTTTCGCCGTCCCTAAGCGAACAGGTTTTGAACTACGCAACCATTGACATATTAATACTATGGACTTCGGGTCTAATGCAAAATTTACGTCAAAAGTGTCCCAAGATATTTTATACACACTAGGATGTATTTATGTTTTTATACACAAAATAACATTGTAATGTATGTCTAATCGTATTGTTATACAGTTAATTGCAATTCGGTAGACAGTTACCATGGCAGTCTAGAGCTCTGAAAATAGGAACATAAATGGTGTAGGCTACTTATATTTATATATTATATTTACAGCGAATTTTAATTTATATTAGAATCTGTAAGGGAGTACCAAATAATAATTGTTGTAATTATCTTGTATAAAATAATAATTAGTTATAATAATAATTAATTACAAACCAAATCCACTAATGTACAAAATGATATGCCACTCGACATAGTTCTTTACTTTAAATGTTTTCCTCTTTTTAATTAAACTGAAAATATATTTTTTTACTTCAATGACGTTAGATCACTTTTTTAAATAACTGTTCCTAATTTCATGTAGATAATTCTTATAGTTATCAAATTAATATACCATTATGGTAAAAGTTATTTGATTAATATTATGACATAAATATACATTCAAAAATTAAGTAATTAAATAATTCAAATGTTAAACAACAAAATAATTAGGCAGTCGTAATAACTAAATGTGGTTAATTAGATATTCCACTCGGACAGATACTTTTGTTCATTTTGGTTGGTTATGCAATTCGTTTCTATAGTTTAGTAAAATTTTAATAAAATAGCCTGTTTCTAAGCAAAATAATACTTTAAAATCATTTTTTATAACACATTACGGCATTATTGACGTGTATTCTGTCAGTCAGCTAATATGAGACTGAATTGCGATTGGAAGTCATTTCGCGTTTTGGCTTACTTTTAGTTCGGACTCTTTTTATCGCTGACCCGAAGTCCATAGTATTAATATGTCAATGTACGCAACGGAATTTAATGCAATTTTCATCATCAAGTTGAAAATTCATTTATTTCTAAGCTTTTGCATTTTTAAAACGTCATATTTGACTGTTTGTAATGGCTCTATCTAGAGTATTTCAAGAGACAACTTTATACAAACTTAAAAATAACGATTGTCTTGGTTCAAAATTTCCACGCGCACAAGGTTTGGAACTTTGGACATCTGAGTACCTAATAATAATAATAATTTATATAATTTATCATTCTACTGTCAATTGTCCGAGGCCCGTCCTCTGTTTGGTGCATCAAAGTAGGTAAATAAAAAGTTCAGTTTGCAGAAGTATTTTATTTACGAAAAACGATTTTTTTATACTTTCTAATAATGCAGTTGATTGTAGATAAAATTGCCATTTCAAACTCGGCAAAAAAGGTAAAAACCTACTAATTTTCAAGGAAATGTAGGTATGTATTTATTTTTTGTGGCCATATAATTAATTACTTTTCTTTTTGTAAGGAAATGGAGATTAGTGTTTTCTTATTTTCACGTAGGACTAATTTTCTAGTTTAAATGGGTTTTTAAATAAATAGTAATTGATTCAGTATTTTTCGATTCAGAATTAGCAACACTAAAAGATCCAATTGCATCTTGATGATCTAGAAAGACCAGATCTCGTTGATAAGTCGAAAACTTTAGTCTTCAACCGCAAAGTTTTTCAAGCAGAAGCCCTCAAGAGCCAGTTATAAACAACTAAGGATTAAGATCTACACATTTCCTCGCCTTAGCGACAAGGTATCTGAAGTGTCTCCCCCAGGTGTACATATTGAAGTCCTGAATGCTCACCAGGATCTCCTTCACAAACCGGCCGCGCTCACACGTTCACAGCGCAGTTTTGAACCGCAGAGTTACACAAGCAAAAGTTGTGAATGTGTTGAGGTGAGGTAAAGTAATTGATATATACTCACTTCCTCGCCTTAGCGACGAGGTCCACGAAGGGTTTCTCCCAGGTGTACATCTTGATGACCTGAATGCCCACCAGGATCTCCTTCATGAACCGGCCGCGCTCACACGTTCACAGCGCAGTTTTGAACCGCAAAAAAGCCATGTCCAGCAGTGGACGTCTACAGGCTGGTAATGATGATGATGATGATGAAGATCTACACACTTCCTTGCATTAGCGACAAGGTATCTGAAGTGTCTCCCCCAGGTGTACATATTGAAGACCTGAATGCTCACCAGGATCTCCTTCACAAACCGGCCGCGCTCACACGTTCACAGCGCAGTTGTGAATGTGTTGAGGTGAGGTAAAGTTATTGATATATACTCACTTCCTCGCCTTAGCGACGAGGTCCGCGAAGGGTTTCTCCCAGGTGTACATCTTGATGACCTGGATCCCCGACAGGATCTCGTTCATGAGTCGCACGCGCTCGTCCGTCCGCAGCGCTGTCTTCAGCCGCAGCACTGATGTTCGCTTGCCGAGGTATGCTGCCAAACAATTTAATGATGTCAATAGCGTGTCGGACATTTTCCAATTAATGTTGGAATTTAAAATATGTACATAAATATAACCATAAAAATAATGGAATTTTTTAAGCCCGCTTTCGTGGAAATATTAGGATATAAATTCTCATGAGTCCTAGATTAGTTCTCATGAGTCTGTAATATAAAAAATGTTTTACAAGCCGACTGATAGTTTCAGACTATCCGGAACAAAGAGACAAAAATTTTAAAAATTGATTTATAATGTAAATATTTTCGTGTACATATCATGATAAGCTGTTAATTTGTAATAACAAACGGACACTTTATTTATTTATTTAGATACAATAGATTACTAATCTTTACAAAAAAATTTAACAAAAAATAGAACCGACTCAAAACGCACTAAAAAGTAAAAAATAACTGTGTCATTTAGTTTCTTTAATTTACTTAAGCATATCTATGAAGTCGGTGCCAGCCAAGTTTAAAGAACTTTTATTTAACGTAGTAAAGCAGTTTGTGGGTTCTAGGTAATGTCTTTAAAGTAGAAACCTTGGCTGGCACCTGACTCCTAGATATACTTAAGTAAAGCAAATAAATGACACAGCTATTTTTTACTTTTTAGTGCGTTTTGAGTCGGTTCTATTTTTTGGTAAAAAAATTCATTTCTTACTTTTTAGTGATTTATCGCCACGTAACGTTTTATACGGCATTTGTAGCCAAAAAGCTACCGTTACTTACACAAAAACCGAAATCGCTGCAAGTGTGTCTATAACATTTTAAGAGCTCCTTCAATTTTCCGAGGATATCATTATCAGATCCTAACATGATGACAATGGGACCATCCTGGAAGTGAGCCCTTTCTAATAAAAAAATAATCATCAAAATCGGACAACTCTGTAAAAAGTGATGTGTGGTCATACATAAAAAAAAAAATACCTATACGTGACGAATTGAGAACCACCTCCGTTTTTTTCGTCGGTTAATAAAAGGAAATACCTTCCTATGCCCTACACCACTATATTATTACAGTTTATTAGTCCACATTTATCTGACCTGCTTATGTAGTTTACCTTAAGTGAGTTGCAAAGGTCAGATTTGTTGTTTCAATAGAAACACCTTAAGCTGAATCATTAATTACAGAGGTATTTATTAATAAGAATCTATTTACTAGCGTAAAATGTATCAAAATAACCTAGTTCTTTAGTTAACATCTAAACATTTTATTTATTTATTTTAAAAACTTTATTGCAAATTATTAAGATAAACATAGCAGAAAAAACAGAGTAACATTAATTGGCAAAAGGCGGCCTTATCACTAAGAGCGATCTCTTCCAGGCAACCTACCGAAAGATTCTAAATATTCTGTGAGACGGGAAATTGCAAAAATAAAAAAAAAAGAAAGTAAAACTACAATATACATACATCTTAGAACATTCCCTTTTTTTAAGTAACAATTATTAATTTACGCAACTTGAATATGTAATAACAAAATACTTTAATGCTTAATTGCAACAAGATAAAGGCCGGTCGAACGGAGCATTGATCTATTTAAAAAATAAACAAGGGCGCCCTTTTCAACAATTAATATCAATTGATATTCGGAGCTTAAAGTTGATGGTTGTTGACCTTATGTTGACATAAATCATGTTATCTTGTCATATTTGAGACAACAATGTTTCATATTAAAAGTTCCATAGCTCAGCACTAATCTTTCTACTATAGGTCTTGGCGAATTGATCTCAAACCTACTTGTACCACGCTGATTTGAAGTGGGTTTCGGAATCTTTTGTCTTCAACTAACTTCCAAATGGAGAAGTTCTCAATTCGACTGTATTGCTTTTATTTTAATGTTCCTTGTTTTTGTGTTTTTATGTTTGCTAAGGTCATAATAATGAATGTCATATATAGATACGAAGGCGTGTGGCATCGAAGCCCATTATATTAAAATCCATACTTTAGCAAGCACTCAGACAGATTATACTAAAGACGTTCCTGTTTGAAAAGAATGTTACCCACCTGTGCACCTTGTTACTGCAAACCGACACCTTAAAGAAAATATCTTTAATAACTTAATACCTTCTTTAAATAAATAAAAGTACATAGTGTAGGGAGATGATCGCAATATCGAAGCGGTTCCCATCGTTCGAGAAGAGATTCACAATCTAGGTACATGTCGATTCTATGAGGAAACTCGACAGTGTGAGTCTCGATTTCGTCTCTGTATCTCTCTATCTATAGTATCGTGTTAGACAGAGAGGACGTCGATACTCGCAAAAACAAATTTAGTTAAAGAATCAAGACGCTATCTACGGTCCTCTCACCGAGTGCTTTCTTCGATAGGCGCAAGTATCATATCATACCTTGCAAGGGTATAAACGCCAACATGAAGCCGACGCCCACGACGGCCGCCCAGCTGATCTCCAGCCACATGAGGTAGGTGACGATCACCGTAGCCAGCGGCCCGATCCACAGGTAGTGCAGGAAGATGATCGCCACGTCGAAGCGATTCACATCGTTCGAGAGGAGATTTACCACTTGGCCAACTGTCGTCTCGCCGAGCGCTGTCTTTGACAACCGTAGAGACTAGACGATAACACAAAACAGGATATATTGTAGAACTTAACGTAAGTCTGCGACAAGTCTCGTAAAGGACGTCATTCTATGTTACTTACTTAGTTTCCTAATAATTCATATTCTTTTATTTCAAGTAGGTTTATTACAAGTAGGGTTGCCATCCGTCCGGGTTTCCCCGGATTTGTCCTAGTTTTGAGGGCATCCGGGGAAGGTTTCATTTGTAGACCGGGCTTTAAAAAATAAATAAATAAAACAAAATTGGGCCGCCCGCGAGACACGCACTATGCTGGCACCACACCACGATCAACCGATGAACCAAGTATATTCACCGTTCCAAATAAAAAAGGTGATTTATGACATTTTCAACTATTTTTCAATACATTGAATATGTTATAAGATCTTGTTGACATGTCCGGCTTTCGGACCCTAAAATCCTGGGTTTTCACGCGTCTTGTCCTTTTTTCCAAATTTTAGAGATGGCAACCCTAATTACAAGCATTTTTGAAATGTCAAATTAGACTATTTGTAGTGAGTCACTACCCTGAGTAGGCAGGCCCTGTTGAGAAGAGCCGGCAAGAAACTCAACAGTTGCTCTTTTTATGATATTATCAATTTTACAGTATTAAGTGTGTTGTTACATATTTATATTATAGTTATTTATTTCACTTCATGTGTGAAGTTGCAAGTTATTAGCTTTGTCATAGTCACTAGTCTATCTTCACAGCTTACTACAGTGCTAGGTCTCTCTCCTTATAGAAGAGGGGATATGGATAGGCGGATCTAATACTAATTCTGTAACAATCATTATCAATTTCTGTAACACCTGAGGTACCTGCGAGAAGGTAACGCCACTTAAGGTACTTTAAACGGGCTAATCTCGAAATCTGCATGTCGGATTGTAAATTATTTTGTTTATTATGAAAGCTAGACTCAAACGTGAAATAGACTATTACAAGCTATACACATCAGCTTGCCATAAATATATATTGTTAATCTTAATGTACTGTAATATCGTACAATGTTTAACAAAAATGTAGATCTTCAGTACACGGGACGAAACGGAGGATAAAATCTCACGGGAAACTTTAAAAAAATTAAATTGAGAGGGGTAGCGGGGAAAGAGCACACTTTATATGAAAGTCTGTCTTTAAAATTAAAAGTGTACCTAAGCGGGTTCCACGCGGACGAAGTCGCGGGCGTTCGCTAGTATATTATAAGAAGCAAGCTCAATATTTCATAAACAGACCAAGAGCTCCAAGATAAACCTCGTGAGCATGTGGCAAGCTAGCCTGACCTAACCTGAGACTTTTTACGAAGCCCAATGTACTTAGTGAGCGATCAAGTCTCGAATCCATAAAATTAATAATAAGAACATGTCTACAAGTAGCATAATACTGCGGAGTAGAACAAGTGGTAAAATAGATAAATTACAATCTAATCAGGATGTCTACACAATAGCGTGAGAAATTTTCATATGTGCTTAGAAATTAAGTGACACAATAGAAATCATACAAAACAATAATTTCCTGATGTCACTGTTGAGATAATATGAAAGTACAATTAATACATTTATCTGCCTCGTAGGTCCAGTGGTTAGCCTATGCGACATGCCAAGGTACTGAGTTCGAATCCTGGGTCGGACTATGAAATGATACTGACTTTTTCTTTCTTATAAGAAATGTTCAGTAAAATTCCAAGACCATAGGCGGTAAGACGGAGTTTTACGCCCGGAACACATTAAGCCTTCGGTTTCCGCTCCTATCATCAACATCATCACATTGGAAGAAAATTGTCAACATATAATTATCATTATCAGCCCATTAACGGCACACTACAGGACCAGACTTCCCTCCTTATAGGAGAGGGGATATGGAGCGTAGACTCACCACGCTTTTCAAATGCGGGTTGGCGGACTTAGGGTGATGTTTCATTTATTAACGATCACTATCAGATGTTGACGACAGTGACCGGAACCAACGGCTTAACATGTTCTCGGAGGCACGGGGGTGTAACACCGCCAATTTCCTGACTACTCCGGGCTTGGAATGTACTAAGAATTTTATAGAAGAATGAAAAACACAGAATTACTCTGTGACCCGACCCAGGACGGATAAATAACATATAATAGTGATCGGAAAATAACCCTAATCCAATCCCGCTATTCCGCATCGGAACGGCGTGGTGAGCATAAGCTCTATATGCCCTTTCTTATAAGGAGAGAGACCTGACCCTGTCGTGTGCCAGCTAACAATTATGAACAATAAAATGAACAATTTCCCCGACGTCACAGTATAAGATTAAAGTACATATAAAATATATATCGGAAGAAGCAATCGATTGGAAACATTGAAATTTAATTCACGGCTGTTAAGTGTAAAGTCGTCTCGACGCGGGGTTTTCTCAAGGTACTGCCTATTGAGTAATACAAAGTACAAACAATGACATACGTAATGATGACTTGCACGCAACTTACCTTCTAGTGCGTGAACACTATATTATACCTTTTGTACTACTGTTGTGGTGATAACTTATGACGTGTTTGTGGCTTTTTGTTATAGAACTCATCCGGGAAAATGCTACGAGTACCTTTAGTAATGCCGCTTACCAAATAATTATAATTATTTGAAGTGCGGAACAAAAATTATAATATTAAACTATCTTATTAGTTCTCTATAGGTAATAATTTTTTTCTTACTGTGTTTTACGAACACAAATACGGAAGATGACTTTATTTACTTACTTAAATATTTACGCTTTAAAAGATAATTTTTAACCGACGAAAAAAATGGAGGCGGTTCTCAATTCGACACGTATATATTTTTTTTATATATATGACCACGCATATCTTTTTACAGAGTTGTCCGATTTTGATAATTATTTTTTTATTAGAAAGGGCATACTTCCAAGGTGGTTCCATTGTCATCATGATAGGATCTGATGATGATATCCTGGGGAAATTGAAGGAACTCTTCAAATTTTGGAGGCACGCTTACAGCGATTTCGGTTTTTGTCTCGGTATTAGTAGCTCTATGGCTACTAGTGCCGTATAATATACTATGACAGTATAGTACGAGTACGTTACGTGGCGATAAATCACTAAAAAGTAAGAAATGAAAATTTTTAACAAAAAATAAAACCGACTCAAAACGCACCAAAAAGTAAAATATAACTGTGTCATTTAGTTGCTTTAATTTACTTAAGCATATCTAGGAGTCGGTGCCAGCCAAGGTTTCTACTTTAAGGACATTACCTAGAACCTACAAACTGCTTTACTACGTAAAATAAATGTTGTTTAAACTTGCTGGCACCGACTTCATAGATATGCTTAAGTAAACTAAAGCAACTAAATGACACAGTTATTTTATACTTTTTAGTGCGTTTTGAGTCGGTTCTATTTTTTATTAGATCTATTTGTACGAAAATATTTAACTACATCCAAATTGGTTCACCCGTTTACAAGCTCTAGAGTCTAAGACAGAAAAACAGACACATAGCCGTCAAACACACACCCGTCTTTTTTCGACAAAGGTCGATTTACCAGCTAAAACCTCAATTTACTTGCTTTGAACGAAGGTTGTTCAAACAAAGACTTCAGACTACAATCAATTGAATGGATAAACCTCTAGTTACCTAATCGATTGTCGATCGATCTAAAAGTACCATATGTCTGTGACGTCACACACATGTGGCATATTATTCAAACTGACACACACACGCCTATAATGTATAGCATTAAGATAAATCCTATACCAACAAAATCCATTCAACCTTAACCCAAATGGAGGTCAAACGGCTTACGCTCATCAGTTATGTCTTTGAAAGTACCTTGTAAAAGATAAGTGAAAATAATAATGTAAAAAACGTCCAGAGAGGTCCCAGGTTCAGGACGGTCGCATCACAACTCTGCTGTATATCTAATTCTTCTCTATGTAAAACTTAGTGCATCGTAGGCCTACTGAAGTGTTTGTCTGCGTAAACACTCGTCTTATATCATACAAATGTAAATAATGGTATATAGGTACTACATATTTATGTATATAAGGTTAACCTAGCAACGGAATTTGCTGTGCTAATGTCTGGTCGCCGCGAACGTGTCGTTTTCCACTGTTTATCTAACAATTAGCTCTACATTGTTTGATACAGATTTTTCAATGAGTCTTTAGTTTTATTTAAACGTCTTACGTCTGCTGGTTTCGTAATTGATTTAGTGCTTGCTTGTATATCTAGATTGATAGAAAAATCAATCGAACTTTACTGATTTGCTTTTTTGTTTTGTAAGACAGAAATATTGATTTAGAACTTTTTTAATCACTTCTAGATAACCCTTGACTGCAAGAACACCCGGTGGCAAGGGCTAACTTGTTAGGAGTAGGTTGAAATCCACAACCCTTTTAGTTACTGCACGACATCTCATCGTCTACCAGAATGCTAAATCGCTTGTTGGTACATCATTGCTGGCAAGGTGGTAACTAGCTACGCAGCCTCCACCAACCAGATCTGAACTAATAATAATAAATAAATAGCTCTAGACGGGAACCGAATCCAAGACTTTCGACTTATAAATCCACCGCGGATACCGCAGTATCACAGAGACCGTTGAAAATAATTAAATTAAAATATTTTTAACAGTTTAAAAATTAAACTAACATTATTTGTTTTAATGGAGCATATATCTCGATTTCGCAAGAGTACCATAAATCGAATATTACTGTAGTAAATAAACAAGCAGTATACCTAACAACATTTAATGCTTAACTCACCTTTCTGTATATAAGCGAGCAGCAAGCAACCCTGAACTTCATCCCCATGTGTAGAATGGCCATCATGTAGGGGTGCACGAAGAACACATTGAGCGCTGAGCAGAGGACCACCGCCCCCGCGTACAGGTACGCCTCGCTTGGCTTCACTGTGTTCTGATCTGGACTGTAGAACTCCACCAGCTTACCGAGGAAGACCGGTTGCGCTATACTGAACAAAGGAATTTAAAAAATAAGTTAATTAATATTGAGGGACCATGCAGTTGGTCTATTGGATGTGTTAGCAGAAAACCTTCATCACCTATAAACAGTGTTACATTTTACAGAAGGAGTCTATGCAATGTGTGTGAAAATAAGTCGTCCGGGGAATAAGCCGCCATATTGATTTCTGTCGCCAAGTAGCGTTGCGGTGTTCTTTAGGCCTAAAGGATATACCTACTTGCCGGTGTAATAACAAATACATAAGGTGTTCTTTAGAAAAAGCTAACGTAGAGAAAAAGTTATATCGTTGCCAAAAGCATTCCGCCCGAACGCAATAAAAGAGGGAAATAGGTAAGGGTCTAAAGGATATACCTACTTGCCGGTGTAATAACAAATACATAAGACTACCTATTCCTCAGGTTGATAGATACCGGGCACAGTGTAGAAGGCGTTCCTTGCATTCATTTAGAGTTTTCTTTATCTAAAGACGATGGATTTCCACTTATCTTCAAGTATCTCTTGCTTCCTCCGTTAATTTTTAGTATAAAAATTTAAAAAATATAATACAGGCATAGACTTTTATCCTGATATTCTCACGGAAACGGAAACTACACGGGTGATACCGCGGACATACGCTAGTTGTTCATATTTTTGAATACCGATTAACACAATAATTAGAACACCTAGAATATATCTGTATTTTTAGAATAAATTTCCTATTGACTATAAATCTATTTAACGATCCAATACTATAAAATTATATCTACCTATTCGCTTTATCTCAATTATTGCTAATTTTAAAAACTTACTTTAAATACATGCGTCAAGAAATAAACTATTGACTTATTGATATTTACTAAACTCCGCATGCCAATCACATACCTACTAAGTATTGATGTGGTTTAAGATGTACAAACTACTAACTAAGTCACATGAATTATTTACTATAGAATGGAATTCCTAATGAACTATGATTTCGTCCAAATATCTTCCAGAACAAATATATTTAAGCGGCACAAATACGGAAGAAACTAAAAACAGATTATTATTATTTAATTGATTTCCTAGCATTTTCCTTTTGGTGTACCATATAAATACATAATTAAAGTGGTTAAAATTACATAATCATGAAAATGAAATTGTCATTTACGAAAGCGACAAATAAATAAATTATTAACTATTAATAATGAACTTCTTCTAACGAATATTTAATAGCTAAGATTCTATAGCAAATCTACAATGGATTTTATTTGTTGATAAAACCTTCGCTCACTTGTTGAGTGTATTATTTCGTGCTCGCATCACTTTTTTCCGTAGCTGCACAATTCGGTCATGCATGTACAAGTGGTCTCCTTGTCCAAAGTAGCCGAGGAATATACCAAGCATACGGGGCTGTTGGATACTAAGAAAGAGGTCATTTGACTAACGTCAGTAACCAAATATTGTTGTATGTTATTTTATTAACCGACGAAAAAAAACGGAGGAGGTTCTCAATTTGACACATATATTTTTTTTTTATATGTATGACCACGCATAACTTTTTACAGAGTTATCCGATTTTGATAATTCTTTTTTTATTAGAAAGGGCATACTTCCAAGGTGGTCACATTTTAGGATCGGATGATGATATCCTGGGGAATTTGAAGGAACTCTTCAAATTTTGGAGGCACGCTTACAGCGATTTCTTTTTTTTTCTCGATATCGGTAGCTTTTTGGCTACTAGTGCCGTATAATATACTATGACAGTATAGTACGAGGAGTACGTTACGTGGCGATGAATCACTAAAAAGTAAGAAATAAAAATTTTTAACAAAAAATAGAACCGACTCAAAACGCACTAAAAAGTAAAAAATAACTGTGTCAATTAGTTGCTTTAATTTACTTAAGCATATCTCTCACTTTAAGGACGTTACCTAGAACCCACAAACTGCTTTACTACGTAAAATAAATGTTCCTTAAACTTGGCTGGCACCGACTTCATAGATATGCTAATCTTATATATAATCTTATTAATCTTGTCTGTGATCAAGCCCTGAAGGAAAGCAATGAAGTCTAAGTTCATAAACTGTCGCTAAGAAGATTTATACACCTATGTATGTACACATTCTTAATAGGCAAGTGTTGTTGGGAAGTCCTTACACTTTGACCAGCAGTGATCATCCATGATGATTATTAAGATGACGATGATAAATACAAGATTACATCAATGAATTATGGATCTGAGATTTGGTCGCTCACTCAAAGTTGTCATCGGGCGAGAGTGTGCTATGAACGGAGTATATCGAATCAGGCGTGAATTTATTCAAAGTGACAGATTTAAAGTGACATAGCTGTCAAGTCTCAAAGCTGATGAAGTGGCAACGGACGACAGCAACGCACTCACTCATAGATCGTAAAGCTGATGGACGTTGAGGTCCAAGATGGGTTATAGGAAGCCCCTGGATACAGGCGGTTTAAGACCATGGATTTTGGAATTTCTTGTCCAGGTGGACAGATTAGATCAATATTATCATACTGGTCCAGTCCATTATGATGATGTTGATAGGCCAGACGGTATTCCATTTTGTTTCATAACATATTACATTTCACACTTTATCGTATTAAAAACGGTTATGCAATTACTTTCTGATCGATCTAATTGTGAAGGGACATAAACAATTGGAGGTTACTAGGTCGTTCAAATATCGTTACCAGCCTATTTAATGGCCCACCACGGGGCCACCAGCCATGCCTCCCACCTTATAGGAAAGAGGGAGGGGAGGTGTCTTTAATACAATTGCATTTAATTAATTAGGTTATAACGATTGCAAGGTTTCATATCTAATTCTTATTTATTTATCCAATCAAAATCATTAAAGTAACTGAATTTCTAAAGTAGTATAATTAAGTTAATGCCAGTTTTTCATCATTAATTGAAAATGAAATTCTTAATGAATTTTTACACCTACTTTAGTATGTTGTTGTTGAATTCAAGCGTTACGCAAGAAGTGAAACATTTTTAACGTAAGAAACATCGCGTCGCCTCCTGTGACGTAAGACGTAACGTCTAACAATACGTGTGTACATTTTACGTGTTACGTTTACGTAATTGCAACAATTTTTACGCTTCCTGTCCCTATTCGGCTTACTGTCTTGTGCTATGCGGGTAATTCCCACGTCATCCATAACAATCATCATCATCCTATTCCCAGCCCACTACAAGACCAGGCCTCACATCTTCTCTTTCTATAGGAGAGGGGATATAGACCGTAGATCCACCACTCTGAACGTGTCATTATTAGACATTATTAGGCATCGGTCACGTGTAACTTTTAGTAAGTAGCTTCCGACAACGATATGACACATGAGACGTTGTCATTTGGATTTATTTTAATCTCCTCCATACGTCAGGGGATAAGTTAACAATGTTAGCACGACCTTGGCTTCACTAATTTGTAACTGAATTAGTGTTTCAATTCTGTCTCCGCTAGAACACGTTAGGTATAATAGTTTTTAAAAGTCATAATTGTTAATGCTAACAAAAAATGCCTTGAAGAGATATTCAATATTAACGGCATCGAATTTCGTTAGTTTTTCCTTTTAATCTACCTATGATTAAATTAATACGTAGAACAACAAAAAATATATATTGAACTTGACACAAATTGTAATTATGTTTGTTTGACAATCAGTACTTTAAACATAAATGTGTGTGTGTTTTATTAATTTAATGTAATATATTTCTGATTCATGTTAAGTTAAAAATATTCATACCTTAACAGTATTTTATCACTGCTATTTTTAAAACATATTCGCCATATTAGTCGTTTAATGTATGCGTAAAGATAGTAATTTATGCCAAAATACATTTCCAGGTCAAGGGCTTTGTTTAAGCCAACTGAAATATTATAGAGCCTTGTTATCTAAACCAAACGGTGTTATCTAAACAAAATATGAGAGAAGACATTTAATCTAATGACTAATATTTACTCGCTGTTTATTTTAGCTTCACATTACTTCTGCTGTAATCCACTCTATAAGTCATGTCTTTGTGTTCTTCATAAGGTACGAGTAAGTCAGCTAAGCAATTTCAGCTGGTTGTTTGTATAATGACGTAGCCGTCCTTTCTGTTTTTATAATGGCTGCTTTGACATCACCGACATTCTATGTCATTAGCTTTTTAAAACTGACGTCAGAATCAACCTTTTAAGTCTTTGATAGCTCTTTCAGATGTCCCAGGTCCTGGGAGAAATGCCTACTGTGTCGTACAATTCTTCAATATTAAGAAACTTGTGTTGATTATAAAACCTAAAAAAATTTAGGTGCGCGTATAAGTTTAGGGTGGCTACACCAAACTGGATATTATTTCTAACCGAACGAAAAATAACGGAGGAGGTTCTCAATTCGACACGTATATTTTTTTTTATGTATGAACACGCATAACTTTTTACGGAGTTGTCCGATTTTGATAATTCTTTTTTCATTAGAAAGAGCATACATCCAAGGTGGTCCCATTGTCATCATGTTAGGATCGGATTATGATATCCTGGGGAAATTGAAGGAACTCTTCAAATTTTGGAGGCACGCTTACAGCGATTTCGGTTTTTGTCTCGGTATCGGTAGCTTTTTGGATACTAGTGCCGTATAGTATACTATGACAGTATAGTGCGAGTACGTTACGTGGCGATAAATCACTAAAAAGTAAGAAATAAAAATTTTTAACAAAAAATAGAACCGACTCAAAAGGCACTAAAAAGTAAAAAATAACTGGTTGCTTTAATTTACTTAAGCATATCTAGGAGTCGGTGCCAGCCAAGGTTCTTACTTTAAGGACGTTACCTAGAACCCACAAACTGCTTTACATCGTTAAATAAATGATCCTTAAACTTGCTAGCACCGACTTCATACATAGATATGCTTAAGTAAATTAAAGCAACTAAATGACACTCCGTGAGGGGTTGCTAGTCCCCCATCGGGCGCGTCCCCGGGTGGTGGATTGGGGAAAGCCTCCACGACGTGAGAGGTACCAGGGAAATAATAGTAACTGGCGCGAACCAAAACTAGCGACCGGCTGGAGAGCCATACACCAAAACTCCTGAAGGTGGTATGTGCGCAGTGCCTTCAGTACTAGTCTGAGCTGATGAGGTCGACGTGGAGCCGAAAGGGTCAGGCTAGAAAAAACGGCTGGCGGGAAGAGTGGAGTTTACTCTGCTAACCCGGCAGGCGTTCTGCAAACTTCATGGGGGGGATAAAAAAGGGAAAACAAAAATTTTGATGGCGGATTTAAAAAAACAGTGTAGACTACCCCAGGAGGGTTCCAACCGCACCGCGGGAGGAGAGTCCCTCACTGACATTACGTCAGTCTGCCCCACGTATTCTGGGGGGGGCAAAGTTCGCTCACCAAAATCGACAGGAGGAGAGAAAGAGGAAAATTTCGAAGAAATTGTAGACCCTTTTGCAAGAAGTGGAGCTATAAAGAGAACACCTCCAGGACACGCAAAAACACAAGAACGTAGTGCAAATAGCGGAAGCGATGTATCCGAAGAGATAGATGATGTTGATAAAACTGAAGGAGAAGACACGCCAACTATAGACGTGAATATAGAGGATGAAAGACGACCAAAAAAACGAAAAAAGGTCTCCAGTCCGATAATCGTACAACCAAACGATATAGAGCCACCTGAAGAACTTAAGAAAATCAGGACGAAGATAGAAGAATTAGCAAAATTTACAAAAGAAAACAAGAAAGTTCATGTAGAGGTTAAAAAATTCGCATTAGACCTCTCAAGCTTAGTCAGACAGACTATAACCAAATACAAATATGACATGGCAAAATTCTACGAACTGCAACACGAGTTTATAACACATAAAAATACACAAGAACAACGGATTTCTGACCTAGAAGCTGAGATAGTAAATATTAAACAGGGCTATGAAAAAAGATTTGAAGAATTAAGGATGGATAAAGACAGCTCAAACAATACGCAAATCACTCCAGATAAGACTAAAACCTTTAACTTAAATTTGCAAGAAATAAAAGATTATGATGACCTATTAACAAAACTTCACCTCGACTGGACTAAAGATAGCTTTAAAAATGTCAATATAGATCACGGAGACATATTTAAAGACATGCATAATAATGTAGTATATTTCTGCGAGGAACCGACAAAACCTCAATCAAGAATTTGAAAAAGAGTATTAAACAGGTATCCTGAAATACTAGAGGGTGAAAGAATTTACTGCGATGGAGGGAGTTACAACCTTATAGAACAGACCGTTACTCTCTTGACTGGCGAACAAAACATGTCAAAAAGCAACAAGATAATTGTGGCCTTCTATGATCCGACAAGACAAGATGGAAAGAGCCAACAGGACATTTATAAAATATTCGAAAAACTCAAAGAAGTGGCAAAAAACTTCAATATGACTAAAATTTCGTTCGTCAATCCCCATGGAATAGAAGCAAATACAATGCGTAAGATTCTTGAAGTTATATTTCACAGTACTAAAATTAGAATATCTTTGAGAGCGAAAAAGAATAAAATGCAAAAACAAAAATATATTCACACAGACAAAAAAAAGGAAGACATAATACTTATTAAAAGCGATACAGAATCATACGCACATGTACTAAAGAAGCTTAAGGACGGTCTTATAGAAAGTGATGCACTAGAACAAATAAAGGGAGTCAGAAAGACAAACAAAGGTGATATATTAGTGAAGGTTAAGGAAAATGCAGAGGAGATATCTAAAACTATTAAACACATCGTACAAAATAAAAAAGTACAGATGCTTAACAAAAACCAAAAGTGTACGTTACATATTAGGGACATCGATGGTAGTTCAGACATACAGGAGGTAAGAGCAGCTTTACAAAATGCAAACATTGTAGAGTCCCTCAAAGACGTAGATATTAGATCCATGAGACCCATGAGGAATGGGAACCAAATTGCAACGATAGTTCTAGATGAAAAAGACGCAGAAAAAGTTTTAGAGACGTACAATATCAGAATAGGATTAAGTATATGCAGAGTTGAGAAAAGGGTAGAGGTCAATAAATGCTATCGCTGCTGGGGATATGACCACCTAGCTGCAAAATGCAACAATGTGGATAGAAGCCAAAAGTGCCTTATATGTGCTCAAGATGGACATAAGGCTAATAACTGCTCTAATGAGGCCTTCTGTCAGCTTTGTAATATAAGTGGCCATTCATCGGGTAGCGGAAGATGCAAGATCTTTAAGCAAGCATTAGATAGAGTGAGAAA
Source organism: Mycalesis mineus (assembly GCA_034621355.1). Lineage (NCBI taxonomy): Eukaryota > Metazoa > Arthropoda > Insecta > Lepidoptera > Nymphalidae > Mycalesis > Mycalesis mineus. Next base: position 9,132,671 of record CM067884.1, read on the forward strand.
AAATAAGAGACAACACGAAGTGGCTCGGGGACACATAAATAACAAAATTCAAAGTACTACAAGTGAATGCGAATAGGAGTGTTAGCGCCCACGATATGGCTATGGTAGTAGCGTCTGAGAAAAAATGCGATTTTATTGCATTTAGTGAGCCGAATATTGCGTTATGTAAAAATAATAACAAGCATCACTACATCAGTGAAGACCTGGGTGCGATGATAGTTAATTTCAGTAAAAAATATGATGTTAACAAATATCGCTCAGCTGGTTGCTATGTGTGCGTTGAAACGAGAGACTTCTCTTTGTATAGTGTCTACATTAGCCCTAACAAATGTACTCCTGAAGGCTCCCTAAATCATTTAAGAAACATTCAACACGATATTAGGACACTGGCATGCCCCTCAAATAAAATAATCGTGACTGGAGACTTCAATGCTAAGCACACGTGCTGGGGAGGTGATTCAACGACCAAAAGAGGCACCAATCTACTTGAGTGGGCACATTCATTAGATCTCAATATTCTGAACGACGCCGAAACACCAACCTGCGTACGCCCTAACGGAGTGTCATATATTGACCTCACTTTTGCTAGCGAAAATGTGCTAGCAAAGAACGTCTCATGGACGGTATTGGAAGATGACGTTTCCTTAAGCGACCACAAGATCATAATAACTGGTGTAGAAGATAAAGTAAAGGATAAGCCAAAATATACTTTTGGTAAAACAAACATTGATACATTCTATGCAATTTTCGAACACAGTATTAAAGACAAGGAAATAAGCCACGAAGAGTGCGATAAAGCGCTACAAAAAGCATTTAAGAAAAGTACTCCGCTAGTAAGATGCACCGAAGACTATAAGCTACCTTACTGGTGGACAGAAAGAATTCAAGAAAAAATAAAGGAGACTAGAAAGCGGAGAAGAAAATTTCAGAGAGTTAAAAATAAACAAAGAAGAGAACAGCTGAAGCATGAATTTACAACCTGCAAATACGAATTAAAGTGGGCAATCATCTCCGCGAAGTCAATGAAGTGGGTCAATTTATGTGATGATTTAGAAAATGACATTTTTGGTGGAGCCTATAAGATTGTTAAAAACCAGCTCCAGCTTCCAAACCCAAAAAGATCCCGTTTTCATGGATCTATTCATTGTAACACCATGTAAAAAGTTAGATAAAGAGGAAGTAGGTAAAAACAACGACAGTCTGGATGATATAAAGTTCTTAGAAGTCGATATCAGGAAAGCTGCATACAAGAACAAGATGGGAAAAGCTCCGGGCCCTGACTCTTTACCGCCAGAAGTTATACGAAAAGTAATATTGAAGTATTCCGCCTACTTTGTCCGATTATTTAATGACCTCCTTAAATCCGGAAAGTTCCCAGAGGGCTGGAAAGTCGCGAAGCTGATTCTAATTGACAAACCGAAGAAGAACCCAATGGAACTCACCAAATACCGGCCGATCTGCCTTATAAACGTGCTGGCTAAAGTCTACGAAATCCTTTTAAATGATAGGCTGGTAGGAGAGCTCGATAAGAACGACAGTCTCCATAATAACCAGTTTGGCTTCAGGAAAGGAAGAACAACCGTAGACGCAATAAATAAAGTTGTTACTTTGGCTAGAATCGCCAAACAAAACAAACAATGGAATGGTCTTATTCTCATAGATGTAAGAAACGCATTTAATAGGGCTTCCTGGGAGAAGATAGTGACGAAACTTAAACTAAGAAAAATTAACAGGTATCTTGTCAACAGTATAATTGACTATCTGGAGCACAGAATGGTTCAATTGAAGAAAGGAGTCAGAGTTGGGATCGGTGGGGGTGTTCCTCAAGGCTCCGTCCTTGGCCCTACACTCTGGAACATTCTATACGACGATGTTATGTCGATAGAAGTTCCAGAAGGAACTAGCTTTATTTGCTATGCTGATGATTTGGCGGTATCGGTTACAGCTAATAACGGTGAGGACCTGATAAGGAAAGGGAATGAGGCCATTTACAACATTATGCAATGAATGACTCATAATAAGTTGGAAATAGCACCGGAAAAGACTGCTGCCATAATATTTCATAGAAGGCCGAGCACAGGTTTTGTTTTTACATGCGGGAACACAACTGTAGTTCCTACCTCAACAGCGGTTTACTTAGGGGTTACTCTGGACTCGCGCCTTAGTTTTGGAAACCATATTAATGTAGCATGTGAGAAGGCCCAAAAAACGGTTAAAGCACTCTGTACAATGCTACCTAATACGCGTGGCCCGAGTTCTCGAAAGAGAAGGACCTTAGCCCTGGCGATGCAGTCGGTATTAATGTATGGGGCACCGATATGGGTAACTGCCATGGACAAGGAAGTTTACAAAAAAAAGGTATTGAGCGCACAAAGAACGATGGCATTAAGGACGTGCTGCGCATATAAAACGATATCCACTGATGCCGCCCTTGTATTGGCAAATCTCATACCGGCTCATTTACTAGCGCAAGAAAGATTAAGATCTTATGAATTAAGACTTGTAGGTGATAAGAGTACAACTAGAGATATGACCCTTGAGATGTGGCACCAAGAATGGGACGAATCAACAAAAGCCCGCTGGACACATAGGTTGATAGGTAACTTAAAAAACTGGGTAAACAGGAAACATGGTCTGATGTCCTTTCGAATGACTCAGTGCTTCACAGGACATGGCGTGTTTATGGAGTACACCGCACGTATAAAAAAAAGAGACTGTGCTAAATGCATGTACTGCGTAGCCCCCATCGACGATGCAGAACATACAATGTTTCACTGTCCTCGTTTTGCCACAGATAGACATAAATTAAGGAGGGATATAGCACATGAGATTACCGTGGAAAACATAATTAACGTAATGTTGGAAAGTCCAGAGATATGGGATAGAGTAAAAAATTACCTTGACGATATAATTAAGATTAAAGAAGAGGATGAACGAAATGGACGTAATTAAAACAGACCGCGGTGTTGGTGGTAGGCCACAAGGCAGGTACACCAGCACTCTGAAGATAGGAGGGGTTTTTTAGCCGGTAAGAGTCCGGCACTACCCGGTAGGGTGTCCATGAGGATTTTTCCCCCCTCCGAGGAAAAAAAAAAAACTAAATGACACAGTTATTTTTACTTTTTAGTGCGTTTTGAGTCGGTTCTATTGTTTGTTAAATTTTTTTATGTCTTATTGTAATCGTTATTGTCAGACAAGGTTTTATAAAAAAATATTTTTTTAATTTATCGATGTGGGCGTACGTGCGTGGTTTTCTGTATAAAGGCATTCAAATGCGCGTGCAGTTACGAATTATATTGCTTGCAGTTGTTGATTGTCTGCGGCAAGACAATCAGCTGAATTTCCTGTTGACTTTAGTACGAATTAACAATCTTTATTGTCCCGACGCTTGTGATAACTTGACATACATAAATACTACAAATTTTTCATCATTTCATGTGCTTTGTAAATAAATTAAAATATTGTTTAATATAAAAGCAAAAGGTTTAGTGGTGTGTGTAAACGCAATTACTGCACCGATTTGGCTGATAATTTGTAACGATCATACTCGAATTGTAATAATAATGACCGGAGTCGTCGAATCACCGATCATACTCTCCGAGATACAACACTCAACTTTACTAGCTGAAAATTTCTCGGAAAAAAGAAAAGCTTTTTTTTTATTTGACTACAAGTTGGCCCTTGACTGCTATCACACCTGATGTTAAGTGATGATCCAATCTAAGATGGAAGCGGGCTAACTTGTTAGGAGCAGGATGAAATCCACACTCCTATCGGTTTCTACACGACATCGTACCGGAACGCTAAATCGCTTGGCGGTACGTCTTTGTCGGTAGGGTGGTAACTAGCCACAGCGAAAGCCTCCCACCAGCCAGATCAAAACAAATTAAGGAAAATCTCAATCTGCCTCACCGGGAATCGAACCCAGGACCTCCGTCTTATAAATCCACCGCACATACCACTGCGCCACGGAGGTCGTCAAAACCAAAAAAAAAGCTCAACATTTCAAACCTTTTTCTACCTGGAAAACAAATCCAGGATCTTAGGGTCCAAAGTCAGATAAACTAACCATATCAACTACGAGGCGGTTCTATACATCATTAATAATAACACGAATTTGCAAATCAACATTATTAAAGATCAACGAAATAAAAGTTCTTAAAATATAGTAATATAAGAAATAAAAAAATAGATTATAAAGGTCACTCGAAGCATGAAGCTAACGAACTGCATAATTGATTTGTTTTGACTCCAAATTGAGTAATATCACAAAACGTTTGCTATTAGTTACCTAAAGTGGGGTAATATAAAATAATATCTGCAATGAGCTCACAGTCACCTTTGCGTTCAATGAGCACCGATGCCAATAACCCTACAACACGAAACTACCAATGAAAATATTATAAACAAATCACTTGAGATCCAATGCAAATAACTTTTTAAATACATATTTAATTTTATTTAATCAGGGTTCCGTACCCCAAAAGGGAAAACCGGTAACCTTATAAGATCATTTTACATAGGTACATTTGTCCGTCAAGGCCCTTTACCGGGAACGTATGGAGGCAAGGAAGGTCTATAAATGACAAAGGCTGATCATCGCAGGCTCTTTCTCTATAGACATATATGCTTTTGCTTTTTTGGTACGACACAGATTTTCGGATCGAACTGATTAAATAAAGCATAGATAAATGTATCGATTTTCAATCCACGAGTGCTTTTAACATCAAGTGATTGTTTATATTAATATATTAATACTATGATAACAACGATATGGAAAAAATATGTACTAGAAATCATACGTGAAACTATAAGCCTTTCAGTAGCTAGGGCTCAAAAAGGGTTGACGACGAATAAAAGACAAACTAACTTCGTTAAAGCAGGCTCAAGTACAAATTCCACCAGCAAGCCTTATTCAATTCTGGGCTCTGCTCCTGATTGGACTATATTAATGGACACGTATGATAAGCACTATAAAATCCCGGAAGACTTAGCTATTACGACATCTAGACCGGACATATTTCTTTTTTCCAAACAAATTAAACGTATAGTACTTGTCGAGCTTACAGTGCCGTGGGAAACAAACATCCCTAAAGACCATGTATTCAAAGTGAATAAATACTATGACCTTACTAATGAACTAACCAAAAATGGCTATGTGGTTAGTTTATACGCGGTAGAAGTGGGTGCGAGGGGTATACCAGCGAAGTCTCTCTACAACCTGCTAAAAGACCTTGGCCTTACTAGAAGCGCAGTAAGCTCCATATTGGAACGAGTGTCCAAAGCTGCACTAGTAGGGTCCTTCCGAATATGGTTGGGCAGGGAGAATAACTTGAACAGAGGAGGTGAGTGTTGACGCGCGTCACAAAGGGTACCCTTAAACCTACACCCGAGTCACAAGTCTCGGGCTCTGTTCGGAGTTTTTCTCTCAGCCACGCGATGGACCCGGCACCCGCACGGTGAATCCATGGAATGCTAAGATATTCGTCTCAACATAATATGACTTCCCGGAGAGTCGGGATGACGCTGGAAAGACAGCTGACTGGTGGAAAGACATCTGACTGGTGGAAAGACGCCGGACTGCTGGAAAGACAGCCGGGGGTACCGGCCTAGCAAGCCATATCCCTGTATCATATCGCTAAAAGTCCAAAAAAGAAAAATACCCCTGGGGCAGTCCGAGAGGGGGGGCGAAAGATCTGCCCATCGGTTGATAATAATGACGACTCTGGCGCGAATTCGGACTTAAGATGCCCTTCGTGCGGGAAAACTTACAAGAGACGAGCCTGGTACCAAAAACATCTTAAAACACATGGTGTTGAAGCACGACAGCCGTCGGTCAGTTCTTCAACGATCACCACGGATAGAGTTTACCCTCACAAATCCCTTGGTGAGCCATTGTGCGACAGTTACCAGGAGTCCATTAACATCAGGACACGTCTTAGCATTCCCAGCTTGAAAAATACCACCTGGAAAGAACATGACCAAAACTTGGCGGTCCTACTGGAACACCCAGGACACAAACAAGATCTGAACGACCAAGTTTCCACATTTCAAAATACAATTCACGCGTACTTTTCGGAATACTACCCACCACCGACTTGTTATGCTCAAAAACCTAAGGAAAACACGTTTAAATTGAGAATGCGGAGGAAGAAAAGGGAGTTAATAAAGAAGCTTCGTAAAGCAAAGTCTATGGGCGACAACCATCTTAGTCATCAACTGTCCAGAGCTTTACGATCAATCCTTAAACTCATTCAAGGAATATCTCTTCAAATATCAGAAAGCCGCGATAACTTATACAGGGCTAAACACGAAGTCAATTTTGATAAAAACCCCTTTGAGTACTCAAAAAGCATTTTCAAGGAAAAAAAGGGAAAACTTGTCCTAACCAATGAGCAGATTTACGACCACTTTAAAAGCACATATGAGGTACCAAGACAGGGGAGGCTATATTCAGATCCTCATTCACTAAGGCCTAACAATCCTCTAGCAAACTTTCAAAGTATTCCACCCACCATAGAGGAAATAAACAATACTATCAGGAAGAAAACATCTAAATCTGCACCAGGCCCTGATGGCATCCCCTATATTGTGTACAAAAAATGTGCTTCAGTCCGTAAACATCTCTTAAACATATTTAATAAGATCTGGCTAGGACAACAAATACCAGCGACATTTGGCGAAGCGATTTTTGTCCTCATCCCAAAAAAAGCCGAAGTAACTCATCCAAAGGACACTAGACCGATAGCTCTAACTAATACTATTTCTAAATTATTTTTCAGTATATTGCAAACAAAAATGACAAAGCACATGATAAACAATAGGTATTTCAGGCCTAATCACCAGAAAGGGTTTTTGCCCGGAATTTCTGGTTGCCTGGAACACAATTCACTTCTAGGCGAAAGTCTCAAGGATGCTAGAAAATATGAAAGGCAAATTACGATCTGCTGGATAGACCTAGAAAATGCGTTTGGTTCTGTCCAGCATGATCTATTGACTTTCGCCTTGAGGTGGTACAATTTTCCTGATCTAGTTATTGATTTAATCACTTCTTACTATTCAAAATTGAAATTCACCATAGCAGTAAACAATGAGTACTCAAAACCCCTACATTACAATGTGGGGCTGTTTCAAGGTTGCTGCTTATCCCCAATAGCTTTTAATGTAGTCATCAATATTCTAATAGATAAATTAATTGTTCAAGAAAAGAAATGGGGCTATCGGTTTAAAATCAACAATAAATATACAGAGTCCATCTTAGCTTTTGCAGATGACCTTGCTTTACTGACACGAAACCCAAAACACTGTCAGGAGCTATTGAATGTAGTGGATGAGTTCTGCTCATGGACTGGTGGGCTGAGGGTAAAGCCAAGCAAATGTCACTGTCTATGTCTGGGGAGACGAAATACTAAATTTACATCTTATGATCCGGGTCTCTCTATTAGTGGCCAAAGTGTAACCACCATTGCTGAAGCATTGCCTTTTAAGTTCCTCGGTAGAAAGATTGATTACAAAGGACGCACACCATCCCTTGAGGTAGTCGTCGATAACTTCATAAATGACCTCAATAAGGTAGACCAACAGCCCATTAACAATATAAAAAAAGCGTGGGTCTATGACAACTATCTCACTTCACGTCTGACTTGGCCATTCCTCGTTTATGATATTGGCAGAACCCATCTGGCAAAACTAGATGCAAATGTCATAAAAACATTGAAGTCTTGGTTTGGTCTAGCACTCTCGGCTGACCCTTCAACTCTATTCAGAGATTACAATAATTTTGGGTTAAAACTAAAAAGGCCATCGGAACTCTATAAACACCTCAGGGTTACCAGAACGCACATTCTAGTTAAGTCCCAGGACGAACTAGTTGCATCACTTCCTAAAGACGAGGGTGCCGGAAAACTTGACTCTAGGCTTCAATTTTACAAACAATTTATGGCAGGGGCTCAGGTAAATAGAACCGGGTTGGGTGCAAGACGTAAAAAGGAAGACCAAGACATAATAAAATCTTTTCTTAAACAAGATGAGGACGACAACTACAAAGTGCATGCCATGAACCTAGAAATGCAAAACGAGTGGTTAAACTTAGGCGAGTTCTGCATCCCTCTGGCTCTGAAGTGGCGCGCCTTGCTGTACGATTGGTCTCCTGCCTTATTGAAATTTTATCTTAATGCCTTTCAACTGACTCTCCCAGATCAGAGTAACCTAGTAAGATGGGGAAAAGCCTCGGAAAAATCTTGCTATACCTGTGGTGAGGCAGTGGGCACTGCAAGGCACTTATTGGTAGGATGCAAGGTGCTCCTGGACAGGGGTCTCTACTCACGCCGCCACGACAGAGTACTAGAAATCATACGTGAAGCTATAAGCCTTTCAGTAGCTAGGGCTCAAAAAGGGTTGACGACGAATAAAAGACAAACTAACTTCGTTAAAGCAGGCTCAAGTACAAATTCCACCAGCAAGCCTTATTCAATTCTGGGCTCTGCTCCTGATTGGACTATATTAATGGACACGTATGATAAGCACTATAAAATCCCGGAAGACTTAGCTATTACGACATCTAGACCGGACATATTTCTTTTTTCCAAACAAATTAAACGTATAGTACTTGTCGAGCTTACAGTGCCGTGGGAAACAAACATCCCTAAAGACCATGTATTCAAAGTGAATAAATACTATGACCTTACTAATGAACTAACCAAAAATGGCTATGTGGTTAGTTTATACGCGGTAGAAGTGGGTGCGAGGGGTATACCAGCGAAGTCTCTCTACAACCTGCTAAAAGACCTTGGCCTTACTAGAAGCGCAGTAAGCTCCATATTGGAACGAGTGTCCAAAGCTGCACTAGTAGGGTCCTTCCGAATATGGTTGGGCAGGGAGAATAACTTGAACAGAGGAGGTGAGTGTTGACGCGCGTCACAAAGGGTACCCTTAAACCTACACCCGAGTCACAAGTCTCGGGCTCTGTTCGGAGTTTTTCTCTCAGCCACGCGATGGACCCGGCACCCGCACGGTGAATCCATGGAATGCTAAGATATTCGTCTCAACATAATATGACTTCCCGGAGAGTCGGGATGACGCTGGAAAGACAGCTGACTGGTGGAAAGACATCTGACTGGTGGAAAGACGCCGGACTGCTGGAAAGACAGCCGGGGGTACCGGCCTAGCAAGCCATATCCCTGTATCATATCGCTAAAAGTCCAAAAAAGAAAAATACCCCTGGGGCAGTCCGAGAGGGGGGGCGAAAGATCTGCCCATCGGTTGATAATAATGACGACTCTGGCGCGAATTCGGACTTAAGATGCCCTTCGTGCGGGAAAACTTACAAGAGACGAGCCTGGTACCAAAAACATCTTAAAACACATGGTGTTGAAGCACGACAGCCGTCGGTCAGTTCTTCAACGATCACCACGGATAGAGTTTACCCTCACAAATCCCTTGGTGAGCCATTGTGCGACAGTTACCAGGAGTCCATTAACATCAGGACACGTCTTAGCATTCCCAGCTTGAAAAATACCACCTGGAAAGAACATGACCAAAACTTGGCGGTCCTACTGGAACACCCAGGACACAAACAAGATCTGAACGACCAAGTTTCCACATTTCAAAATACAATTCACGCGTACTTTTCGGAATACTACCCACCACCGACTTGTTATGCTCAAAAACCTAAGGAAAACACGTTTAAATTGAGAATGCGGAGGAAGAAAAGGGAGTTAATAAAGAAGCTTCGTAAAGCAAAGTCTATGGGCGACAACCATCTTAGTCATCAACTGTCCAGAGCTTTACGATCAATCCTTAAACTCATTCAAGGAATATCTCTTCAAATATCAGAAAGCCGCGATAACTTATACAGGGCTAAACACGAAGTCAATTTTGATAAAAACCCCTTTGAGTACTCAAAAAGCATTTTCAAGGAAAAAAAGGGAAAACTTGTCCTAACCAATGAGCAGATTTACGACCACTTTAAAAGCACATATGAGGTACCAAGACAGGGGAGGCTATATTCAGATCCTCATTCACTAAGGCCTAACAATCCTCTAGCAAACTTTCAAAGTATTCCACCCACCATAGAGGAAATAAACAATACTATCAGGAAGAAAACATCTAAATCTGCACCAGGCCCTGATGGCATCCCCTATATTGTGTACAAAAAATGTGCTTCAGTCCGTAAACATCTCTTAAACATATTTAATAAGATCTGGCTAGGACAACAAATACCAGCGACATTTGGCGAAGCGATTTTTGTCCTCATCCCAAAAAAAGCCGAAGTAACTCATCCAAAGGACACTAGACCGATAGCTCTAACTAATACTATTTCTAAATTATTTTTCAGTATATTGCAAACAAAAATGACAAAGCACATGATAAACAATAGGTATTTCAGGCCTAATCACCAGAAAGGGTTTTTGCCCGGAATTTCTGGTTGCCTGGAACACAATTCACTTCTAGGCGAAAGTCTCAAGGATGCTAGAAAATATGAAAGGCAAATTACGATCTGCTGGATAGACCTAGAAAATGCGTTTGGTTCTGTCCAGCATGATCTATTGACTTTCGCCTTGAGGTGGTACAATTTTCCTGATCTAGTTATTGATTTAATCACTTCTTATTATTCAAAATTGAAATTCACCATAGCAGTAAACAATGAGTACTCAAAACCCCTACATTACAATGTGGGGCTGTTTCAAGGTTGCTGCTTATCCCCAATAGCTTTTAATGTAGTCATCAATATTCTAATAGATAAATTAATTGTTCAAGAAAAGAAATGGGGCTATCGGTTTAAAATCAACAATAAATATACAGAGTCCATCTTAGCTTTTGCAGATGACCTTGCTTTACTGACACGAAACCCAAAACACTGTCAGGAGCTATTGAATGTAGTGGATGAGTTCTGCTCATGGACTGGTGGGCTGAGGGTAAAGCCAAGCAAATGTCACTGTCTATGTCTGGGGAGACGAAATACTAAATTTACATCTTATGATCCGGGTCTCTCTATTAGTGGCCAAAGTGTAACCACCATTGCTGAAGCATTGCCTTTTAAGTTCCTCGGTAGAAAGATTGATTACAAAGGACGCACACCATCCCTTGAGGTAGTCGTCGATAACTTCATAAATGACCTCAATAAGGTAGACCAACAGCCCATTAACAATATAAAAAAAGCGTGGGTCTATGACAACTATCTCACTTCACGTCTGACTTGGCCATTCCTCGTTTATGATATTGGCAGAACCCATCTGGCAAAACTAGATGCAAATGTCATAAAAACATTGAAGTCTTGGTTTGGTCTAGCACTCTCGGCTGACCCTTCAACTCTATTCAGAGATTACAATAATTTTGGGTTAAAACTAAAAAGGCCATCGGAACTCTATAAACACCTCAGGGTTACCAGAACGCACATTCTAGTTAAGTCCCAGGACGAACTAGTTGCATCACTTCCTAAAGACGAGGGTGCCGGAAAACTTGACTCTAGGCTTCAATTTTACAAACAATTTATGGCAGGGGCTCAGGTAAATAGAACCGGGTTGGGTGCAAGACGTAAAAAGGAAGACCAAGACATAATAAAATCTTTTCTTAAACAAGATGAGGACGACAACTACAAAGTGCATGCCATGAACCTAGAAATGCAAAACGAGTGGTTAAACTTAGGCGAGTTCTGCATCCCTCTGGCTCTGAAGTGGCGCGCCTTGCTGTACGATTGGTCTCCTGCCTTATTGAAATTTTATCTTAATGCCTTTCAACTGACTCTCCCAGATCAGAGTAACCTAGTAAGATGGGGAAAAGCCTCGGAAAAATCTTGCTATACCTGTGGTGAGGCAGTGGGCACTGCAAGGCACTTATTGGTAGGATGCAAGGTGCTCCTGGACAGGGGTCTCTACTCACGCCGCCACGACAGAGTACTAGAAATCATACGTGAAGCTATAAGCCTTTCAGTAGCTAGGGCTCAAAAAGGGTTGACGACGAATAAAAGACAAACTAACTTCGTTAAAGCAGGCTCAAGTACAAATTCCACCAGCAAGCCTTATTCAATTCTGGGCTCTGCTCCTGATTGGACTATATTAATGGACACGTATGATAAGCACTATAAAATCCCGGAAGACTTAGCTATTACGACATCTAGACCGGACATATTTCTTTTTTCCAAACAAATTAAACGTATAGTACTTGTCGAGCTTACAGTGCCGTGGGAAACAAACATCCCTAAAGACCATGTATTCAAAGTGAATAAATACTATGACCTTACTAATGAACTAACCAAAAATGGCTATGTGGTTAGTTTATACGCGGTAGAAGTGGGTGCGAGGGGTATACCAGCGAAGTCTCTCTACAACCTGCTAAAAGACCTTGGCCTTACTAGAAGCGCAGTAAGCTCCATATTGGAACGAGTGTCCAAAGCTGCACTAGTAGGGTCCTTCCGAATATGGTTGGGCAGGGAGAATAACTTGAACAGAGGAGGTGAGTGTTGACGCGCGTCACAAAGGGTACCCTTAAACCTACACCCGAGTCACAAGTCTCGGGCTCTGTTCGGAGTTTTTCTCTCAGCCACGCGATGGACCCGGCACCCGCACGGTGAATCCATGGAATGCTAAGATATTCGTCTCTCTCTACATAATTGTATATATAGATATTATGTAAATTAAATAATTTATATGAGTGATTTTTTTTTTCAATTTTTTTGATTTCTTTTTGAATCCGAATTTACTGTGGGCAATAGAGTAAAATTTAGTATTTAGAGCTGGACTATGCAAGAAGTCCAGCGATTTTTTAGTCCGAACCTTGCCTCTTACAGGCTTAATTTTCCGGCGACTTACCGACTAAAGCTTAGTTAGTGACCCCCTACGGGTCATGCCCACATATTGAAAAACACTGATTTATACTACTATCGGTTCCTTAGCCATAACTATGTTTTTTATAAAATGTTCAAGGAACGCGAGTTGTTTACTTACGAAAATAGATACGTCAAGGTCCCATATATTCTAACTGAAAGAAAATCATAAACGAATATTTCTACGGCAGTTGGCACTTGAAGTTGAACTGAACTTTAAACGCACTTTTAACTGCTGTTTTGTCTGTACAATAATATCCGAGGATACACCTCAGTGTCGTCGCCAACCCGTATTTCAATTCTCAAGGATTTTCAGAGTGCGCGAATTATCAAGTTAAGCGGTAATCGTATGCACGTTAATGGATTTTTAAACATTCTAAATGTACATTTAAAGTTTTAATCACTAACACATTATGTGTGGCAGATAAGAATTATTTAGATTTAGACTCGTACGGCGTCGCCCGCAGCATTGGAATTTGTTTTTGTTCAGGCTTTAAAAACTTGAACTACTGTACGAATTTTCATATGGTTTCCAACAAGACAAAGAACGATTATTTCATCATCATCATCATCATCATTGCCAGCCTGTAGACGTCCACTGTTGGACATAGGCCTTTTAGGGACTTCCAAACACAACGATCCCGAGCCGCCTGTTGCCAGCGGCTTCCTGCGACACGTTTGATGTCGTCAGTCCACCTGGTTGGCGGTCGATCAACGCTGCGCTTTCGGGTGCGGGGTCGCCAATCTACCACCTTGGGCTCCCAACGTCCATCAGCTGTTCGAACTACGTGCCCCGCCCATTGCCACTTCAGTTCTGCGACTCGCTGAGCTATGTCGGTTACTTTGGTTAAACGATTATTTAATTATTTTTTATTACGACTATCGCAATGTAGTATCGCACCATGTATGGTTGCATGTTCATGGTTTCTACGTAGAAGAAGTAGGGGGCGTCCGATAGCTATCTCGCTTAAATAACAATTTATTAACACTTTGCTATATGAAGCTACTGCGGGTATGTTGATATTCGTGAATAAATAATTTGTCCCTTGTGAGAACTTCATTACATTTTATGTAATGAAGTGCAGTTAATTTTAACAAATTATGTAAAGCATACTTTACATTATTTGTTAAAATTATTAGTAGTATTCAATAAAAGTTTGTAACAAAATGTGTTATAACATTCTAAGGTCGACTAAAATTGACTCCTATGTTTTTCAAATTAGATATATAAGAACGAGTGTTATCCGTGCGAACCTAGGGCAGATCGCTAGAATATCGCGCGAATGGTCTTTGCGCTTTTCTCAATTGGTGCTGATTTTCTGCCATGCAACAAAGAACGCTTCATTCTAGCACGCGCGATTTAGAATTAATTTACAAATATATATATTATCGATAATTTTCGTTAATGTCGCCATCCAAACTGCGTAAGTTTACTAGCAAGGAGCCATCGAGCGTTTTGTAGCGAGTCATTTTCCGGTGGATACCAAACTGCGAATAGCGTCGTAAATTCAAGGCGTGACACATCGCGTGAGTGTAAAACACGTATCGTATTTTAGAATTAAAAGGATTCCTTATTTCCTTTAACACCTTATGTGATCTTTCAGCCGGATCTATCTAATTAAAAAGGGATATAAATAACAATTATTTAAACTTTTATTTATATACAAGTTGGGAGCTAGTACTCACCGAATGATGCATTCCATAAAAAATAAAACAAATCCGTAGAGCATGCACCGCGCGGCGTACGCTCTCAGGATGACTCGTAGGAGGCTGGGAGATCGTTTGCTGCCCGCGCGTGCTACCTCCTCTTCCCATAGCCGGGCAAACTTATCGCCCAATGGACCTGGTAAAAATACTTCATATCAAATAACATAAAAATTAAATACAGGTCTCTAATCACTTTCCGCTTCGCTTATATACTATCAATATGCTTGGTGTGGCATCTTAAACACGTACACGTACAACAATAAAATGTATTTTCAAAAATTCTTTATTTTTTTATAAATCAAAATCACTAAATATAATTAGTATTTACAATTGGAAACACATTTAAAAACATGTTGTAGATTTTAGGTTTTTGTTTTGCAAATAATGACATAATAGTAGGTCCAGCATAATTGAAACTGGCAACACTGGTAATCGTTTCATTTCTTAATGTCAATATCATGTCATCAATTTAATTGAAAGCTTATGGCTTTCAATTGAATTGAATCAATTCAATTTAACTAATAAATTATCTTTAAATCTCTATTCTGAGATTATAATATAATGAAAACGTATTGAAATTCAATTATTCGTCAGATTCTGACTATAAAAATAGGTTGATAATTGCATAGTCGTACATTATTTATGTCAAATAACCCACATAACCTAACTTGTGTATTTGTGCTCATATCTTGATTATACAATTGTCCATTAAACTGAAATTAAACATGCTTAAAATTGATATTATTATTTACCAAATGACACTTATTTGGACATTGTAACGGTTTATCAAATTTTGGGTCCAGCGATGTATGAAAAATGGTCAGTGTCCTGTTATTAACATTTGTATGATCATTAGGGATAGACATCATCAACACCCTAAGCCCAATACCCGCAGAAATCCAATACACCAGGTATTCGTTCTAAACTCCAAATATATAAATAACAAGATAAGCCTGATCCTAAGCTCGTTCTGATTAAGTGTATCATAGGCCTAAAGACCAGCTCAGTAATTACCCGTAGTAGAAAAGAAAATAAATAACTGATATTTAGGATTTTTAACAGAAATCATGCGTCTCATCGCAGATACCTAAGTCAAGTTACGGTATCCGTTTCAAGTTTTCGATTACTCAAAAAAAAAGTAAAACCCGCACATGATAATTATGCAAGTGAACATTTGTTAAGTAAACAATGAGTGCCTTACTAGTACCTACCTACAATAACATGTCCCGGCTTCGGCCGTGATTAGTTACCAACCTACCGACAAAGACGTACCGCCAAAAGATTTAGCGTTCCAGTACGATGTCGTGTTAAAACCGAAGGGGTGTGGATATCATCCAACAAATTAGCCCGCTTGCACTCAAGGGCTAACTTGTAGTGGATACGAAATAAAAATTTTAACAAAAAATAGAACCGACTCAAAACACACTAAAAAGTAAAAAATAACTGTGTCATTTAGTTTCTTTAATTTACTTAAGCATGTACAATGGGACCACCTTGGAAGTGTGCCCTTTCTAACAAAAAAAAGAATTATCAAAATCGAACAATTCAGTAAAAAGTTATGCGATGCGTGGTCATACATGAAAAAAAAATATACGTGTCGAATTGAGAACCTCCTTATTTTTTTTTTCGTCGGTTAAAAAATAAGCATGTGGACGGAACCCTTTCTACAAATGTGGTCTGCACATATTCGGCTATATCTAGCTAAACGGAAATGTTTATTCGACCGATATTTACTTTTTGCCGCGTTACACGCATCGCCTTGTGAAGATGATATCTACGGATGTGGCTACGTAAGCGAAATTGGATTGACTCCAATTTAAAACGTGAGCAGACCATTGATACGTCACAACACGAGGAATCAATCATTTTGTATACCTACATTGTCACAGAGGAAATTTATTATCATCTGTACATACAATAAAATAGTAACGAAGTCAATTCTGTACATTCAATATTTTTTGAAAAAAGTAAGTGGTATGTATTACATGCTCGATACTGACCACAAAACAACGTATTTTTTTAATTTTTGTCTGTTTGTCTGTTCACGCATCACTTTAAAACTGTTGGACTGATTTTCATACGGTTTTCACAAATGGATTAAACTTAGCTTTACACTTTATTTCATGGAGATTGGACGTAAAAAAAGGATTATTCTTAAAAAATTTAATTTTACTAAGGACATAACCGTAACGAAAGTACTGAATGAATTCAAATGTAACTTGGCACGATTACAGTTTATACTACGAGTAAGGGTACAGGATACAGTGTAACTCAAATATCAGTACCGTTCACTTAAGAGAAGGGTGAAAGTCCGCGCGGACGAAATTGCGGGCGTCCACTAGTGCATAATATAAGTTTTAATATCATAGAACAAGAGCCCCTTTATTTTATAAAAGCTGAATGTTTGTCAATCCTTGCTCTTCCTCTGGGTAGGTCCTACTAGCAAATATTAATTACGATAATTTTGGTGTTTTAGATCACGGATATTTGTCACCTGCTATCTCTCAAAGTCACTATGATCCAAACTTACCGTTAAATTTCTTTAATAAGACCAAAAGGATATTTTTAAACTCAAAATATACAGTTCTTTCTTTAAAAAAATACATTGCCACAGATACAAATTATTTATTTAAATACGTACGACTGAATTCGAACATATAATTATTTATAAAATATCTCCTCTTCTTATTAATAATGCCATTGTTATTAAAAATACAATGCTTTCATTAATTTATTTTTCTTACATAAATCGTAATCATACTTATTTTAGGTCGAGGTTAGCTTTTAGTTTAGCATGAAATGGTATTTATTTAATTTCATTTGTATATGAAGCACAGAGTATTTTCAACATTTAAAGTATGGACCAGAAATCGACAGAACAAACGTAAACAAAGAACTGATATGTAAAAGCGGACGAGTATTATTTCTACCTTTATCTCCCGTAAGCAAAAATGTCAGTTTTTCAAAAATGATTCTTTTGTTTTTTTTTCGTTTTGAGGGCTCAACTATACATTAAATTTACATTAACAGAAATTTCAATCTGTGCCCATGGGTTCGATTCCCTCGATTAGATTTACGCTTAATAGTAATTAATATCTACTAAATTAGCATAGTACCTTCGTCTATTGACGATGCTGCATTGGAAACAATTATGATATACATACTATTTCCATGTGAGTTCTCTACCTAATAACACTTAATACGAACAGCGATTAACTCCGCAGACTTATATTTAACTATAAGCCGCTTGTTCATTCAAGAGAATAAAATCTAACTGTGTATTTCTTGCTATTTACAAGGAAACAAATCGTTTCAACCAAATTATTTCAATAACTATAATGGGAGGCTGGGCAAAAGATATATGTACCTAATACTTGGCTCTCGTCTAGAGCACACAATCGTCATCTCATGCTAAACATGAAAAGAACCTGTTTCTGAACTCATGGCAACTTTTTCCAGAGTAAGTTAAAGCTTTTGAATTTTATATTTAAAAATATATTGTTTCAAAGATCTCGATGTATGCTTTTAATGAAAATATTTACGAAAATTTTCGTCTCGTTATTTAAATGCACACAAAACCGTGAAATAAGATACAATCAAAAGAAAAAACACGGAAAGTACTGGCATTAAATACGAATCTGGATGCTAAGTGCTAGGTAGGTGTAACCAATACTTATGCATCTCGGAATATCTTTATCTAGGTACATGAAAATGTTTTTAGTGGGACTGGTTTTTATGGACAGCTTGAATCTAAATATTAGTCCGCAAATTAATCCTATTAAATTAAAACAAAGGAAAAGTAAAACAATAAAATTAGTGAATCGCCGAAAATTTAAGGTTACCCAAAAAAATTGGAATAAATTGAAATTGAATTGAAAGTTTTACATATTTTAATGTTGGATAACACAATAAATGTACCTCTATAAGTACATTTAACTATTAGAGCATTGCTAGACTTAAAATAGACAATAGTGTATGGAAAAACGACACAATGAATCTAGTCTGCTTACATCAGAAAGAACATATTTGAATAATGGAAACCCTGAAGCAGTGTAGCGTATCAAATCACGGCAACTCACTCGTTATACATTAATCTTCAAGTTTTAGTTTGTAAATAAAAAAAATAAAATATAGAACAAGTACGATAAAACTAAATCACGTATTGCAGTCTGTGCTTTTAGATCTTTTAAACTATGCAACGGATATACGGTTTTCATACAATTTTCAAGTTTCAATACATAGTGATATAGAGTAAAATTCTACTTATTGGTTTTAAATTTAAGTACATTTTTATTTTTTATTTAAATACATATATTTTTATGTGTAGTTAGAAATAGAATGTTGTGGTCTAGGTGGTCCATGCGGGAGTAATACATGGCAAATATTTATAGGTACATGAACAATTGTACAAATATTAAAAAATATATTGTAATTCAGGTTGTCCACGCGGATGAAATCTTGAGCAGGGTCCAGACGAGTGTAACATGTAATGTAAGATTACTAGTAATTCAGCGTCACACGTGTGGACAGCACACGAACTTAAACCGAATTGCTTATGCGAATCGAATCGAGCACTGCGAGCGCCTTTGTGTTCGCGCAAAAAACCGACAGCCGATGGATCAGCCCAAGCGCCGGCGCGAGCGTTACATGAAATGTTCATAGTGCTGTCCGCAAGTAGAATTCGTGTTACATTACACGTTACACTCGTCTGGACTGGGCTTTGGGCATCCACTAGTTGTTCATAAAGTGCACTATAGGGAACACTTTGGAGAATGGAAATAAAATAATAAAAGAAACACTCAATTGATGCAATATTCAGAATTTATGTTTTGACTTTTGACTAACCTGAAGCGTGTTCTTCTAGTGGTTGATACAAATCATGTTCTTCCATTTCTTTTTTCAAGCCACTCCAAAATATTGGTAATGTCCATCTAAAAAATATTTTATCTGTAGACTTAATTGTAAAACACTCAATATTATTACAAAGTTTTGTATGTTTTTCAAAAGTTTACGATTTCTTCACTAGGCTTGACTAGGCTTGGCTTCACTCTTTATAACCAAATTGTGAAAAGAGCACAATACAATTTATTTATTTTAAAAATATTAATTTTCCTTTACATCATTTAATTTTATGACTTTCCAGGAAAAAGCTGTTAATTTTCCCCTGAAATCATATTTGCTAAATTGGACAACTCCAATGTTTTAACTGACAAACTTTATAAAAAAGACTTATATTAACACCATAGCTAATGTTAATTTTACATTCCTTTATTACACTTATTGTGTTAGATAGAAAAAACAAATATGTATATTAAATATATTGTTTGCAATCAAATATTATGAACTTAATAAATAATATGATTATTTTTATATAATGGTTGACATTTTATTTTAATTTTCTTATATCCTTTATACAGTTTTGTTATGTAACCAACAGCATAACAAAACTGACCTTGATTAAGTATTAAAATTACAGTAAATGCTACTGAAATAAAAATATACTAGATGATGCCTGCGAGTCTGTATGTTCTTAAATTCAGAATTTTTATAGTTTTCTGGGATATAAAGAAGTCTATGTGTTAATCAATGGTACCATTCTTCTTCATTCAAAGTTTCAGCCAAATCAGTTCTTTAGCTGTGAAGTGATGGAGTAACAAACTTACACACATAATTACGAGTATGCATGTGTGCAAACTTTAACTGTGTAATAAACTTCTTATTTTAACAACAGTTTTTTCCTTCAACTTTATCAGGATAAGTATAAATTCAAGCAGTTATGAAAGTTTGTTTAAAATTTAACCACATTTATTATTATACCACCTGCTACTTTGTGATCCTCCAGTTATATTAAATTTAAAAGATTTCTAACGAATTAGAAAAAAGTTATTAAACCCTGTCAAAACTTAGTCACTGAAATACTTACGTGAATGTTAGAGCTGACAAAGGATTAGCTTTGGCTCGAGGATGTACCGGTTGACTTTTTCTTTTTGTTGCCTCCATTCTGAATTACAACTAAAAAAAAGAAACTTTATCAGTCCGATTTATGGATATAGGAAACTAAGAACTATAATTAAAAGGAAATTAGAGATGTTTACATTTAATTGATTAATAAATAAATGCATAAATCGTATATGTGGGTAGTTTTTGAGAAAAACACTGCAACACTAACACAACTTCCAGTACAACCAATTCAATTTGCTTGATATAAAGTTAAATTTACAGATTGTATGTACCAACTCTACTATAAATTGTTATATAAAGAAAGGAGTATGCTTACTTGCTAGTATTTTACCTTTTTTTTAAATATATGTACAGAATGTGTACATCATACACGTACAAAATGTATAGAATGTAATTTTTGTTCGTTTAAAATTCAAAAAAGAAGCGTAAAAAACCGTTTAATTAATTTTCGATGGGACATACTACCTACATTTTAGAAGTTTAATTGATAATTTCTTAATATCCGGTGCATGCTTAAAAAAGAATGTATATAAAAAACAGTAACTCACCTATTAAGTACTTAATTTTAAGTTCAAATCACTTTTTATCCATGAACTACACAGAAATGCATGGCATTACTTCACATAAATTGCTTGAGGTAAAGAATAATTCCGTGCCAATTTATTTTATTTCTACCTCTCTTATTCCGATAAATTACGAAGGATACGGTATTTTCAACGTTTCAATAAAAACGGAAACACGCGAATTTCCTTAAACATCCAAGATTAATAAATTGATTCATACATTAAAATTTAAACAATTATTTTAAAAATTAAATAAAATTATTGTCAATCTTTCGTGTTTAACCTCTCTTTGCAAAATTTCTACTAATTTTTGACGTCTGGAATTTTCAACAAAATTCATACTCTAGGCTCTATGTACCTTTCGTACATAGAGTTATATAGAGTGGAATCCTCTTGAAATACATTCTGTTGCTGATTTAACTCGCCATGTAAAATTGCTACCACACCCTTCTGATTAAGGACCTAACTTTGAAAAGTGTAGTTTAAGATGGTTTTTTTTTTAAATTTTACCCTTCAGATCTTTACATGCCTTTATTAAAGTTTGGCTATTAAAATTGGATTGATGTAGATATTAGATTGAGAGCGTTCCCTAATTATTGTGTAAATATTGGAATAACTCGATTTGATGCTTGTAATTTACTTTTTTACCTTTTTTTAGATACCTAATAAATACATATGTGTCTTTTTATGTTAAAACATGAACGTTTCTTTTAAATTTGCCGAGCGATTTAAATCTCTACTTTCAGTAGCCAAACGAAATTCTTTATTTTTTAAACAAGGGAGGCATCATTGGCTGTTTTCTTATAAAATTACTGCGTTAAATTAATATCAGTAACGGATTGCAAACGACAGCAGCCACATGCTGCTACTATGTGTTTGAAACGAGGCGTCGTGTCGATCGCTATTAAAGGTATTTCACAAAAATACAAACAAGTAGTGTCGTGCGACTCGTCGTCTGTTGTTCTTTGAAGTCAGCTACCAACAAGAACCCATGTATAATATAGGTACTTGGTGTGAAACATTTGTGAAATATAAATAATTATATATCAACTGTATGTCAATGTCAAACTCAAATGTCAATCCGTTAGTTGTCAAAATTGACATTGCATCGTCAACGATAAAAAAATAAAAATGTTACATAAATAAATATTTACTTAACGTTACGTTATTTTGATTTGAGAAAGTGAATAAAATATGTATAATACAATCCTGTTACATTTTCTAAACTGAATTCTTAAACTAATTTGTTAAATAAGTGTTTATTTAATCCGAAATTATGAAGTTTATTGCAAGAATGCATTGTACATTATATAAATACAATCAAAGTTTAATAATTTAAGATGAATTTTGATTACCTGAGACGATACCAAGGCATGATACTATTCAGTATTTTATTCTTCTATTTAGGCTGTGGAATCACTTTAAGTTTAGTCAGAATAGACTGTGCAACAAATACTGTTACTTATGAGAAAAATTCTGAAGACGGATTAGACAAAATTGAATATGCAGTTCTTATTCTTAGCAGCCCTGACAATAAGATGAAGAGAGACGCTGTACGCACAACATGGGCTAGCTTTATAAACAATATATTTGTTGAAAATGGAGAAAAATTGTACAGATGGAATTATACATGGGCGGGAAAAAGTTTGAAACTTGGCATAATACAACCTTACTTTGCTATAGGAACTAAAAATTTAGATAGACATAAGCTAACAAAACTATATTTAGAAGACAGTAGAAGCAAAGACATGTTACTTTTGGATAATTTTGAAGATGGATACAAAAAGTTGTCATCCAAAGTGATCCACTCTATGGTGTGGATGAGTAAGAATTTAAAAAATATGAAATATGTTATTAAGTGTGACGACGATTCTTTTGTAAGAGTTGATCTGATTGTGAGAGATCTAGAAGCCTATGCTCCAGAAATGAATGGGAAAGCTATCGGTAGTTTTGTAACCCATAAGGTATTATATAACTCAAAATATAGGTTGTCAGATCCCTAAATTTTTTTTGTTTTATATTAGACATGATATTAGGTCTAGCATATTAGAACTCCATAAAACACAAAAAATAAAAACATCACACCTAGCTTGGTTGCTCTAATTATTATATTGTCTTTCATTTATTTATTTACAATTCTCTTTTACATTTTTAACAATGCTTATAAAAATTATAAAAAAAGACACTATTAAAAATAAAATAAAAAAATCCAGTCCGCCTACTGCAGGGGTCCAAGCAACCAGTGGTCAGGGCTCCAGAATGAGGAACCTCCAAACCTTTAATATTATTTGGTTGTAGGATAATTTGCCCCAGTATAAAGGATTATATTGGGGTTACTTCAATGGGCGAGCACCAGTGTTTAAGAAAGGCAAATGGCAAGAGGCAGCTTGGTTCCTATGCGACTCATATCTACCATATGCACTCGGTGGTGGATATGTGGTTTCACGCAGCATTGTTGATTATGTAGCTAGAAACTCTGATTTCTTAAGGTATGTTCACTGGAGAATCGATATGGAAAATATATTCTCTTGAATCAGTATAAACATTAATGTTGAATTGAAAGTAATTGTTGATGTTTGCATATATTAAAAATTAAAACTGATGTAATGTAAAAGACTTTGTTAAAAAAATAATCTCCCAAGTGATAAAAGAGACATAAAAGGTATCTTATGCCAGAAATCCTTTTTCCATCACAATAGAAAAATGTTGATATTTTCAGATTAGCTTTAAGACCTACTGCTGTTTAGACAGCATAAAAATTAACAAGTTAGCTTCCAATTAAAAAATAAACATACACTGCACTATATTAATTGGGCTATTTGTTTAGATGCTATAATGACACAGACATCTTTAAAACATTCCATCTTTTTACATCAAAAAATACAAGCCTATTTCTGAATATCATTTTCAGTGCTTACAACTCTGAAGATGTGTCAATGGGTGTATGGACAGCCGCACTGGATGGTATCAACAGGGTTCACGACACAAGATTCGACACTGAGTGGATATCTCGAGGCTGTGATGACAACATGCTTGTGAGACACAAACAAACACCGAGTGACATGTTCCAAATGTACACCACTTTAGTTACTTCACACGGAACAAAGCTATGTAAGACTGATTACACTTTAAGAAAATTTTATAACTATAACTGGAATGTCTTGCCAAGTCAGTGCTGTAAAAAGACACAAGAGCCTGAAGTGTGAAGCAAGCTGAAGTGGTTGTTTGTACTGATCTCTGCAACAAGTAGTTGTATTTACACTTCAATCATTAAGGAAGATGAAGGCTATTTTGAAGTTATTTGAAGTAAGACTGTAGAAGCAAGTGCACTTGGTGCATCAATTGGGCCTGCCTGTTTTTTTTTTCTATAATGCGAGAGTGGTTAGAAAGGTAGTAGGTATTTTTTACCTCGAAAGGAAAAGATAAATAATTTATAGAATCACTTTGTTCTCTGTCAAGGTCTTTTTTCTCAGGTACTGAGCTGAAATTCATATCAAATACTCAAGACTACTCACTTTTACTACCTTTGAGGCTGCAAACTTCTAAGCAAACTTAATTAAAAAATTCAGCCATGTATGCCACAAATTTCTGCACATGATACTGATCGTAAATACTCAAAATCTTGAAATTTAGTATGAACCAATGTATAATGTTTATAGCATAGTTAAAGGAAAAACCATTAATTTATAGTTCCATCATATAATAAAAGTATTTTTAGTAATTAACTCACTTTAGTCCTTTTTTTTTCGGACTTGTATCCGAAAAAAATAACATTTCTATACTAAAGCCAAATTCAATTGAGAATGCTTGTCAACAAACAAATTAAAAATGAAGGTAGAAATCACTAGTCATTTTACACCTATTTTTTTTAAATTAACTAGTTAATGACGAATTCATGACAATAAATTAGATTAGTAAGCTTAAAACAAATTATTATATTCAATATATTTTAAATAAGATTTTTTAAAATAACAAAACATAATTTTAAATTTATTAGGCATAAAATGTGTTGGATTTTCTACCTTCATTCTAATATTATTGAAATTCAGTATAGCAAATACTCAGAACATAAATTGTCTATATACCTCTATGCTGTAACAAAATCAAATATACCTACAGGTATGTGTGCCTTCGGTGCGTGAACCCGACTCGCGCTTGGCCGGTTTTTTTTATTGAAAATGGCCCAGTGTTTTTATAACATATCATTAATACTCCTTCAAAAGTTTGGAAGATGTTGGTATTTGTAATATCATAGGTACTAAATAGTTTTAACTTATTTATTTGACGGCTGAGTGGCGCAGAGCCTTCTAGGCAGTGGCTTTGATTCCCACGTCTGGAAAAATGTTTGTGTGATGTGCATGGATGTTTTCCAGTGTCTGGGTATTTATCTACATATAACTATTTATGTATAATATATACAAAAATATTGACCAGTTATCACAGTAGCCGTAACACAAACTACCTATGCTTACTTTGGGGCTATATAGCGATGTGTGTAATTGTCCTATAATATTTATATATTTATTTCACTAGGGATAGAGCAAAAGAATAAAACAGTTTAACAACAGAAATTGACTTTTATTTACAAGTGTAAACACAAAACAAGGTTTAACCACTGTTACAAGTTACATTGACAATGTTGGTTCTAAAAGGACAGAGTTACAAAGAGTATAAATTGATAGAAAACATCGAAAATTAGATTTTTCAAACTTCAATTTACAATACAAAACTTGCGCTAACTGACTTATTATGATCAATTGCTAAGAAAAAACGCGTATTGATCGCATTATATAATAGAAAATCAAAATACATGTCTTATTAAAGTGGTTCTGTTCGATGTTTGTAAAATTAAATTAACAAATTATAATATAATGTAACATTCACTCAAAATAACTAATCAATTGTGTGCATTGTAAGCAATTCTTCAGAAAGTTGCTTTTAGTAGTATAAAGAAAATAGTCACAGTAGAATTATAAGTAGATAGGTGAAATAAAATATGGTCTTTATATTATCTGTAGGGCTATTATGTACAAGATATAATGACACTGTGTTTCAAAGGACATACATAGGTAAAAAATGTATGGAAGTCTGCACCAGAAATGATATATGTCATTAAATAGTACAGATCTTCTATTTAAATAGTAATAAAGTTACTTGTAGCTGAGCTGTCGCTGATAAAAGTTATGAAGGTTGATAAAAGTTGACTTTTCATATTACGACGACGGTCACGTGACTCAGAACACAAAAAAACAATTGAAATTCTTATATTTTTTATATATTTTGAAGTGATTGTTATAAAACATTGGTAGTTGTTTAAAATTTATTGTGTATTTTATTTAAATACATGTGAGCAAAACAAAAATATGAGCATACGTTTGGACAGCCTGGGGCAAATTATAGCAATGCGCTTTGTCTCAGTCTCCTTTCTATCTATAGTACCATATTAGATTTAGTTAATATCATCACAATAATCATTTTTAACAAAAAGTCTACAAAAATTAAGCACTACGTAAGAATTGTTAACATGGCAATAATAAGTTTAAATTTGAATTTCATTATATCCTGTAAAATGAAATGTACGGTTTGTTTACTGTACGATTTTTTTTATCATTTTATAACTGTCATGCTAGCCGTTTCCATTACCACGATAACCTGCCTTCACCATAAAAAGGAATCGTGACCGACATTTGGTCGTTCTATTCTATATAAGATCTCCATTTAAATACATTAGCCACGACATTTCAAACTGCAGTAAACCATCGCTCCGACAAAATGAGAACGAACCCTCAACTAAACAAAGCCAAATCATCTTCCCAAAATACTCATAAAATATCTTTACTAAATCAAATAGAAAACATGTTAATTTTCGTGTGTTTATTTCAATTAATTAAATGTCAGACTGCAGCCCAGATCTTTTAAAATATATGAATGTATTTCAAAAACCCAGCCTATAATGTACTATCTAACCCTATAAACGAGGAAAAAAGATCATATTTTGTATTAGTCAAAATATACATAAATTAAAATTAAATGTCACCTAAACATCACATAACTATAATAGCTCTATTTTTCACAAACAAATTCACTTTCGACTTTGCAAGTAAAATGTCTCAAAAGCACCAAAACATTTTTTACTTATTTTAAATATAAAATGTGATACTTTATTTAAATAATGAATTTATGTAAGTATTTATAAAGAATCAATATTATACATACAACAGATTTTAGGGACTTTTGCAAAAATTACAAAATAAAGAGTTCTAAAATTCAAACAAAATGAGGAATGTGACTTAGTTTGCGTAAAATACTATAGCTGAAACTATGTTAGTCAATTTGTTGTAAGTAATGACATAGAACAATAACATTATAAATTATAACATACCTAAATAAATAAAAGCATAATTTATATATAGATTATTGCAATGTGGCACATCAGCACATTCATATAAAATACTTTTCTGTATTTTTTGATCAATGAACAAAAAGATCAAAATGACATTTTTCGTCCATACATATTATCTTGTTCATTTAATCTATGGAGAGTAGAGGCAAGGAGAGTCATCTTATATGGGAGAAAAGTTGAAAAAGTGTCCAGTTGTATGCGTTAAATAACAGTTCAAAATCCTCCACAATCGCGCTAGTGGATGCACAGGGTATGGTATGAATGTAGCAATCGTAGATGAATTGAAGTATGCCGAGTTAAAAAATTTAATGTCATTATCGACTAAAGCAGTTAATTATTGAGAACTTCAACAACTTTCGTTGTACAAAATATTGTGGTAAATATAACCTTACAGAATTATAACCAATTTCAAAAAAAATTATTTCAAAAGTTTTATTTTGTATTTGGCGCTTCTTTTGAAAGTTACTTTGATGCAACTGTGGCGCCATCCTAATTTAATACATTTTGACGGACACTTTTTATATACACAGATTGTCCTCCTTACCTCTACTCTCCATAATTTAATCAAAAGAAACAACGTAAACAAAGTACTAGTATTATTTATGTACTTATATCTCGTAAGCATAAATGTTGCCAATTTTCGAGAATAATTATTTTGTTTTCTGTCATTTTAAGGAGGAACTATATACATATATAAATAGTGTGCAAATGTTTACACATTCAAGTTGAAATAATCTACATATACACCTATTAAATATTTCAGTTCACATGTTGTGCAATGGAAAAATGATAACTAAGTTAACCCTTATTATCCACCCTTTCATTTATTACGTCCACTGTTTGATACTTTTTAATTTAGGAAGTCAAACACAAGGTAGTAGTGTTTCGATTTTATAGCTTATCCATATAGGTATGTGTGGGCTGAGCAAAATACAAGCTTTGAAGTAACTAAAACACGTAATACAAAATATTTCTTGTATTTGAAATATTTTAACGATTTTTATTTAAAATAAAAAATGCTATCAGGTGTTAGCGGTTTCGTAAAAATTACCTTTTAAGACACATTTGAGAATCTAAGCGATAGACATTTTTACAAGACAAGGTACTCGACAATTTGACATAATTAAAATTTTATTATTTTGTATGTTAACCTTAAAACATCAGCAGAGATGCAGTGTTGCCAATTTAAAAAATTGACATATTATTAGCGGTTACCATTTTGTTGTATGCAAAACACACCCATCTATAAGATCGCTAAATGTTTGTTATGCCAGTTACACATAATATTTTGGTTCATTGCCACTAGTTCCATTAAAAGTTCCATCATGGAACTAGTGATAATTTTTTGTTATCACTAGTTCCATTTTAAAAGGAATACGAAGACAATGGAACTAGTGTTGATTTATTTTATGGTTCGTTGCCACTAGTACCATTAACAGTTCCATAATGGAACTAGTGATGATTTTTTTAGTCACTAGGTCCACATTATTATCTTAAGCACTTTAGGCACTTGCGAAATTTTTCAAGGGTGTAAAAACACTATAGTTAGAAACACTTAGGTTTTATTATAATTTTATTCAATAAAATCAACAAATATTTATTTTTTCTTACTTTAATTAGTTTTACTATAGTACACTGGCTAAACACTATGATATATATCAAAATAATGTAGTAAAGTATTCCACACCTTTAAAAGGTCAACAAAAAAGTCCGCGAATATACGCGTTGTCGGATGGCGGCGACATCTTTTCGACAAAAAATGGAATCATGTTTAAATTGAGAGAGACTAATATCTTAGAGTTTAAAGGATTCATCGTGCGGGTGCCGGGTCCATCGCTTGGCTGAGAGAAAACGAGACTTGTGACAGAGGTGTAGGTTTAAAAGAGATCTCTTAGTGGCGTTCACTGCGACCACATCTCTCAGTCTAATTAAAGTAAGAAAAAATAAATATTTGTTGATTTTATTGAATAAAATTATAATAAAATCTAAGTGTTTCTAACTATAGTGTTTTTACACCCTTGAAAAATTTCGCAAGTGCCTAAAGTGCTTAAGATAATAATGTGGACCTAGTGACTAAAAAAATCATCACTAGTTCCATTATGGAACTGTTAATGGTACTAGTGGCAACGAACCATAAAATAAATCAACACTAGTTCCATTGTCTTCGTATTCCTTTTAAAATGGAACTAGTGATAACAAAAAATTATCACTAGTTCCATGATGGAACTTTTAATGGAACTAGTGGCAATGAACCAATATTTTTAGGAAAGAAAATTATAAAAAGAAATTAATTAAAATATTGCCCAGCCCTGTGTGTGTGTTATCCATATTAGTGTTGCATTTTTTGAAAAAAATAAATATTAATTACACTTCAGATATTTGAATAATCAATAATAAATAATTATTGTTAAACAAACGACATATAAATTAATAACATTAAACAAACGACATATAAATTAATAACAAAGTTTGTGAAGGTTATTTTTACGCAACCTAGATAAGCACAGTAAAAAAACATCTAACAGTGGCGACGACATACCATAAACATCATAAACAGTCATTCATTTAGCGTCCTATGCTAATATCACAATCATAGAGGATTCATATTACTTGTGTGTGTCACACTCAGTGAGGCGCCTTCACTTTCACATCCATGTACGTTTGATTATTGTAGAACGTTGTTCTTGATAGTTCCTCTTTGAAATAGTCGATTGTCCTTTGCAGACCATCCTGTAAGGATACCTGCGGCAATATGAAATATTATTTCACGCTGGTTGACTTTGTTATATTTTTAGGGTATAAAAACATAGATTCTTTTATTTTTAAAGTCATATTGCCGATTCTGCCCAGAAGATTAGTTCCTAGAATATTAGTCGTTAAGAAAATTGTAGTAGAAAAATCTATAGTAATCTACATACATACATAACATCACGCCTTCCCGTAGGGGTTAGGCAGAGACTACACCCTTCCATTTGCCACGGTCCTTGCATACTTCCTTAGCTTCTTCCACTCTCATTAATTCTTTCATACAAGTTCGTCGGTTTAGGGTACTCTTGATCTGGACATTATTTAAAATGTCCTGAATTTGGTCCAGGAACATTCGCCTAGGCCTTCTCCTTCCAACATTTCCATTCACCCTCGCCTTGAAATCTTTTGTTAATTTTCTATCATCCCATGTTCTCTTCATGACCAAACCTTCTAAGCATACCTTCCTCAATTTTAGTCACTACATCTTCTTTTACACCACACGTTTCTCTTATCATACTATTCTTAAATTACTATCACACAGTGTTAACCGGCACATACTCCTCAATGCTCTCATCTCTACCGCATTTATTTTACTTTTGTGCTTCCTATGACATACTCAACTACTTTTACTACCATACATAAGTGTGGGCTCCAACACACCTCTATGCACAGCCAGGTTTGCCTTTTGGGACACTTTCTGGCTATTCATAAACATATGCAGAGCACCATTCATCGCATTCCCAGCATTTACTCTTCTTTCAATATCACTCTCACATGTTCCACCTTTCGTATATTTACTACCCAGGTATACAAACTCTTTTATTTCTTCCACTTTTTCTCCATCTATCAAAATACCATAACAGTTACCATTTTCTGTAACTCATTAGCAGACGATGCAAGTAATACTTTATCGTCGGCATAGAGAAGACATTTGATGAGTAACTCGTTCATTCTTAAACCAAATACACTTTCTTTCATTACACTTTAATTTATTAGTACTCTATACTACTATTTTTTTAAATATAGTTTAAAACTTTCTTTGCGATTAAGTTATAAAATTGTATACTGAACCACCTGGGGACTAGGTGGTTGAACATGACTGCGAACTCTGTAAAGCTCACCTTAGGCTTCCAATGCAGGTGCGTCTGCGCAAGTGTGATGTCGGGGCGGCGTCGCTGCGGGTCGTCCTCCACCGCCGCGCCCGTCGACACCGTGCTGCGGCACCCGGGGACTAGGTTCTTTATTATGAATGCGAACTCTGAAAAGCTCACCTTAGGCTTCCAATGCAGGTGCGTCTGCGCAAGTGTGATGTCGGGGCGGCGTCGCTGCGGGTCGTCCTTCACCGCCGCGCCCGTCGACACCGTGCTGCGGCACCCGGGGACTAGGTTCTTTATTATGAATGCGAACTCTGAAAAGCTCACCTTAGGCTTCCAATGCAGGTGCGTCTGCGCAAGTGTGATGTCGGGGCGGCGTCGCTGCGGGTCGTCCTCCACCGCCGCGCCCGTCGACACCGTGCTGCGGCACCCGGGGACTAGGTTCTTTATTATGAATGCGAACTCTGAAAAGCTCACCTTAGGCTTCCAATGTAGGTGCGTCTGTGCAAGTGTGATGTCGGGGCGGCGTCGCTGCGGGTCGTCCTCCACCGCCGCGCCCGTCGACACCGTGCTGCGGCACCCGGGGACTAGGTTCTTTATTATGAATGCGAACTCTGAAAAGCTCACCTTAGGCTTCCAATGCAGGTGCGTCTGCGCAAGTGTGATGTCGGGGCGGCGTCGCTGCGGGTCCTCCTCCACCGCCGCGCCCGTCGACACCGTGCTGCGGCACCCGGGGACTAGGTTCTTTATTATGACTGCGAACTCTGAAAAGCTCACCTTAGGCTTCCAATGCAGGTGCGTCTGCGCAAGTGTGATGTCGGGGCGGCGTCGCTGCGGGTCGTCCTCCACCGCCGCGCCCGTCGACACCGTGCTGCGGCACCCGGGGACTAGGTTCTTTATTATGACTGCGAACTCTGAAAAGCTCACCTTAGGCTTCCAATGCAGGTGCGTCTGCGCAAGTGTGATGTCGGGGCGGCGTCGCTGCGGGTCGTCCTCCACCGCCGCGCCCGTCGACACCGTGCTGCGGCACCCGGGGACTAGGTTCTTTATTATGACTGCGAACTCTGAAAAGCTCACCTTAGGCTTCCAATGCAGGTGCGTCTGCGCAAGTGTGATGTCGGGGCGGCGTCGCTGCGGGTCGTCCTCCACCGCCGCGCCCGTCGACACCGTGCTGCGGCACCCGGGGACTAGGTTCTTTATTATGAATGCGAACTCTGAAAAGCTCACCTTAGGCTTCCAATGTAGGTGCGTCTGTGCAAGTGTGATGTCGGGGCGGCGTCGCTGCGGGTCGTCCTCCACCGCCGCGCCCGTCGACACCGTGCTGCGGCACCCGGGGACTAGGTTCTTTATTATGAATGCGAACTCTGAAAAGCTCACCTTAGGCTTCCAATGCAGGTGCGTCTGCGCAAGTGTGATGTCGGGGCGGCGTCGCTGCGGGTCGTCCTCCACCGCCGCGCCCGTCGACACCGTGCTGCGGCACCCGGGGACTAGGTTCTTTATTATGACTGCGAACTCTGAAAAGCTCACCTTAGGCTTCCAATGCAGGTGCGTCTGCGCAAGTGTGATGTCGGGGCGGCGTCGCTGCGGGTCGTCCTTCACCGCCGCGCCCGTCGACACCGTGCTGCGGCACCCGGGGACTAGGTTCTTTATTATGACTGCGAACTAAAAAAGTGTGATGTCGGGGCGGCGTCGCTGCGGGTCGTCCTCCACCGCCGCGCCCGTCGACACCGTGCTGCGGCACCCGGGGACTAGGTTCTTTATTATGACTGCGAACTCTGAAAAGCTCACCTTAGGCTTCCAATGCAGGTGCGTCTGCGCAAGTGTGATGTCGGGGCGGCGTCGCTGCGGGTCGTCCTCCACCGCCGCGCCCGTCGACACCGTGCTGCGGCACCCGGGGACTAGGTTCTTTATTATGACTGCGAACTCTGAAAAGCTCACCTTAGGCTTCCAATGCAGGTGCGTCTGCGCAAGTGTGATGTCGGGGCGGCGTCGCTGCGGGTCGTCCTCCACCGCCGCGCCCGTCGACACCGTGCTGCGGCACCCGGGGACTAGGTTCTTTATTATGACTGCGAACTCTGAAACATAAGCAGCCAGTTGGGGCTAAGGTTGTTTCTCAAATATTTTTTTTTATTAGAGCTATTTTCTGTGATACATTTTACTGTGACGAAAATGAAACGTGAAATTGTTACCGCATGGTACGTACGCACATAGCTCGTGTCGAGAAATGTCCTGTCAACGGCAAAATTTATGAAATCGCTGTCTTTCATTATTATAGGACAAAAGTGGGAAAGATATTTTGGTATCCGCTACTACTACTATGAAATTTCTTACACACGGACGAAAGGACGCATGCACACATGCGCGTCGTTAAAATGTTAGTGCGATATTACCTTCTATTGTATGCTCGACAGGATTTCCAATATTTACAGGTAAAGTGTAACTAGACGCCATCAAAGCCAAAAGTCCGTCTACAAGATCCGACACATAGCAAAAGGATCGAGTCTGCTTGCCATTTCCGTACACCTGTGGAATTAATAATCGAATAGTTATATTACCAGATATATAGTTAGATAGTTTTATTACCAGAGTATGGTAATACCAGAGTATTGGTTAGCTGAGACGAAGTACCTTCAGATCACAAGGTCTTTAGTTGCGTTATGAAATATGGAGATTTAGACTTAAACCCAAGTTAAACAATAAAACCAATGCACTTGAGTCGCATGAAGTTAACAACTGTAGAACTTAAAGCGGCATGTTAAACAAGCACTTTACTACATGGAGGAAAACGAGGCACCGATACATGGTATGCTTAGATGCAGTAGTGTATCGGGGCAACGAGCAGCCTACATTGGTTCCTCGGTGACACTCCACGGGACTATCGGCAACCTGGGCGGCATACTAGCTCACCTGGTTGGAATAATCCAGAGGGAACCTATAACACTGGAATCACAACGGCCAACTTCATGACAAAGCTCGGAAAGAAAAAAGAAGAGAAGAGAATTTTAGTAAAAATTAGTTCAGAGATGGATGCTGTTACCTACCCGTGCCTTGGATAGCACATTAAACCGTCGGACCATATAATTAACATCTGTTAGTTAGCCCATAATATTAGGAGCTTAAAGCATTATATATATATATATATATATATATATATATAGATTATTCCATCTTACAGTGCAAGTGTGCAATAAAAACTGCAAGAATGTGAGTTCTATTACTACGTGACGAGAAGCAATGTGTAATAGAAGTCATATTCTTGCAGTTTTTATTGCATACTTGCACTGTAAGCATTTGAAAACCAAAAAAAGACGAGCCTTCATGGATTGAACGATCTATATAATGCTTTAAGCTCCAAATATTTTCTGCCAGGAGTGGCAGTGTACTGGATCATTTAAATAGACTAATAATGATAATGAGTTTAGACTTACAGTGATAGTTAAATTTTGTATCGCTTGCATAATGAAGTTGGACACAACCCGTCCGTCCGACACGTGCATCCTCGGTCCGTATGTATTGAATATCCTAGCTACCCGCACATCGACCTTCTCTTGCTTAGCGTAAGAGTACGCCAGCGTCTCCGCCACTCTCTTGCCTTCGTCGTAACACGCTCTCGGCCCTGGAATTGTTGAGCAAATTCACATTATTTTAATGTGAAAGTAAAATGTGTAGAATGCCGTGACTATAAAGGGCGTGACGCTGATTTGATTTTTTGGTAAATTTGAATTTTAACTGCGTCACTAAATAATTTAGTAATGCGTAGCTGCTGTGTCTTTTGTTAATGCAAATAAATATGCCTGTGTTGTTAACTACAACGATATTTAAAGCCAAACCGTCTTTCGAAGTAGAACAATTATAATTATGTTATTGAAATATTTCTTATGCTTAGCACTATATATTAATTATTCCAAAAATCTTCCAAATTTCTAGCCGTTTTTGAGTTGCTAATAGAGTATTTAGCCCAACTTTGTTTTTTATGTCTTCGATATTAATGTTATTAGATATTAATGTTTCCAATTTACCTATAGGATTTACGTGTCCCCAATAAGACTCAGGCTGCGGGTGTACCATAGGGTCTCCATATACTTCTGAAGTGCTCGCGATCAATATCTTGGCTCCAACTCTCCTCGCCAGACCTAAATTCAATACATTTTATGGGTTATAAGGAATACATATATTTCTAGCTCAATTGAATAAAAAAATATAGTTTGTAACTTGGTCTAGATCTAACTAAATGATAAGTTTCTGTTATTTCTTATTGCCACCATACTAGATTTTGATTTTGTGCAACAAAAATTGCCCCCTTAAGCCGGACAAGTCCAGTTCTGAATTGCAATTTTAATATTTGTCAGGCTAAAAATTTACTACAAGTTGGCCCTTGACTGCTATCACACCTGATGTCAAGTGATGATGCAATCTAAGATGGAAGCGGGCTAGCTTGTTAGGAGTAGGATGAAATCTACACCCCTATCGGTTTCTACACGCCATCGTACCGGAACGCTAAATCGCTTGACGGTACTTCTTTGTCAGTATGGTGGTAACTAGCCACGACGAAAGCCTCCCACCAGCCAGACCAAGACAAATTAAGAAAAATCTTATCTGCCCCGCCGGGAATCGAACCCAGGACCTCCGTCTTATAAATCCACCGCACATACCACTGCGCCACGGAGGTAGCCAATTAAATAAATATTCGTTCATTTATAAAAATGTTATTCACAGATCAGATCAGATCAGTTTTTCTGATATACTATACTATAAATGGAATTGAGTGGACCCATAGCTAAAAATAATATTGCAATCTTGTAATCAAACAGAAGATTAAATCCATTGAAACATGAACATTTACGAAATTTTGCATAGATCGATCGATTTTATCGACGTTCACTTAACGATTCTATCGTAACATGATAACGGAAAGTCAGGTGATGAACTTTTAGGAAATTCCCAATTATTTCAGAAATTGTTTACAGATTCTATCACAGATTACTTGGTATAAAAATCGATTTATCAGCATTCCGTTTACGATAAAAATCGATATTTCCTGTATAAACGGCAAAGTAAAACAATGAAGTAATCAATATCTCATAAGTCATTAAATCCGTAATTTGTTAAGGGACATTCATTAATTATTTTTGGCCTTATTTATTGTTTGGAAAAAATTCCATCATTTGCAGCTTATTGAAATGGCATATTGGGCACACAGAGCCAATGTGAATAGTAGGAATACAGATATTCTGTTTCATGGGTGAGGAGATTTGGAGTTTAGAAACACCATAGTGCTTCAAAGCGCTTCGCAAGATTAGAAAGACAATGTCAAGGAAATTATATTTACCAAGCATATTAATTGTTCCCAATGTGTTTGTTTTGATTGTTTTAACAGGATTCTGCATATAGTGCGGTGGGCTTGCTGGACTAGCTAGGTGGTATATTTCATCAGCCTGAAAATTAAGCATATCCAAATGTACAATTTATAATCTAACAGTGTTCATTAACTAATAGTATATAATTATGTCACCGGAAGATAAATTTTCATTGCTTTAATTATTTCATGTAGTTTAACATTTGCATGCCTGTTATCGGGGAGACATTGTATCTCTTTAACTTAACAAGACCTATGTATATCATACAATAATGTTTCAAGCAAATAAATGATTCTGATTCTTTTTTTTTTTATCGATTACAAGTTGGCCCTTGACTGCTATCACACCTGATGTTAAGTGATGATGTAATCTAAGATGGAAGCGGGCTAACTTGTTAAGAGTAGGATGAAAATCCAAACTAGCCACGGCGAAAGCCTCCCACCAGCCAGACCAAGACAAATTAAGAAAAATCTCAATCTGCCCCGCCGGGAATCGAACCCAGAACCTCCGTCTTATGAATCCACCGCGCATATCACTGCGCCACGGAGGTCGTCAAACGACCAACGAAAAGATTCTGATTCTGATAACAAGATCCGCAAGTTTATAAATTTAATGTAAAAAAGTAACCCTATATTATAAGTACCAACATAGTTTTAGAGCAAAAATACTGTTAGGTAGGTAATTCAAACTGACAAATTTATAGTTGGCAAGTCTGATTGTATCTAAGTCTATGGACACAAGTTTTGCCACTGTCAACATCGACCAATCAGAGAATAGTGTATTATTTGCCGTATTTTAAAGAAGCGTAAAATGAAAAGCTCTTCTGTGATTTGTCGTACCATTTAGATATTCGTTAATTTATAAATTTACCACGAGCCGTCGCAAATTGATAAATTTGCGCGCAAGATCATACAATTTATCTCTCGTTTAGAATCCTACGGATTTTATTATTTTCCGGTGACATACATGGCACAAGGCCAAAACACATGTATAAATGCGATGCCATTGTCAAACACACAAACACATGGCGAATGGTATGTTAGGCGACCTGTTTTTATGTTGTAATGTATGTTGTCGCTCAAAACACCACATGAAAATGCGAAGGCAAAATCAAAACCAAACTGTTCCTTTTGCAAAAACTTCTTTCATGTTGTTACGCTTTTGCTTTTCTACTTGTACGGTTCTTTTTGTATTTGCAAGGTATTTACCCTGATATCATTCTCTGGAAACTTCTCATACATTCCTCAAATCAAAATTTTAAAACATTAAACATTTATTCATTGAGAGTACACACTTGAACAAACAATAATTGCGTCCCTTACTTCAATAACTGAGTAAATTGTAAATGTATGAGAAGATGCATTTGGTCTGCCTTTTGTCTTCAAAAGTAAACAAAATTTTCAAATGTAAAGGAATTCTTTGTTAAAAATACTGCTGCAATAAACCGGTTGCTTCTGCAGTTACTTTATTTACATAAGACAACAGAGTTAAATGAACTGCATGTTGCATGGTTACACATGTTGTAAGATATGCCAATTGTCAATGCATTTATTGTGACAATTGTCACAACACTTCTGTAATTACAGAAGTAGAAGCTTTGTTACATGTTTACTTAAGATAGTCAATCAGCTTCCAGATACAATATAGTGATATAGGCATAACCAGTTTTGTAGTTTTAATAGCTTTATTATCATATCTATAACAATAATCGATTGATCACAATATCTATTAATGTATTTACAGAAATAGCTTCATGATTTATTTTAAAGATAACTTCACATAAGATACTTTTAACATTTCAGACAAATATACTTTGTTGGATTTCAGAAATGCTTTAAAAAATTCTTCAATTTTTGTTATAATTATATGTGAAAAGGCAAAAAATCTTAAATAAATTATACAGTAAAACTTCTGTTGCCAGAAACTTTAAGAGAGATGTCAGAAAGATACCGGAGCGATTTTTCTCCGGTATTTCAATACCGATATTACTAAGACAATAACGAATTTTCGGTATTGTTAGAAAAAGGTTCGACAAATAATTGTCGTCCTTTTCGACAAATTAATGATCTTGTTTTTATGTATTGTTTTCTGAACTCGACGAAGTTGATCCTACGGTTCTAAAAATCAGGAAGTGTCTTTCTTCAAAGATCATAAGGTCCGAGGACCAAACCTTGAAAAGCATACTGTTTGCTGAAGACGATACCTCCAACCAGTGTCGATTCTGAGAGGGCTTTTTCAACTGCGAATAATTTTCGCACTAAACTTCGAAGTCGTGTTAGTGACGACAGCATCGACAAATTATGTCTTTTGCATGCTTACTTTTTGCGTACGGATAAGTATTGCGTACGAAGTAGAAATTTATATAATTTTATTTGTTATTATTTTAATTTATAAGTAAAAAAAGATGTAAAAAAGTGTACATTGATGTAATATAACTAATGTTTTATACATTAAAGTAATCCTGCAATAAATGTGTTTTGATGTTTTATTTTATCCTAATTCACTGTTTTTGTCTCTGTTGGTCATTAATTATTTACTTCTTCATTAATACAATTTTATAAATAAAAAAAAATTTAAACGGTATAAAATAAAAAATATACATTAACATAATACCGGCATCAATAGTATCATGGTTCAAAATCGGTTTTGAAAAAATTTTTGTT
Organism: Mycalesis mineus; assembly: GCA_034621355.1. Taxonomy (NCBI): domain Eukaryota; kingdom Metazoa; phylum Arthropoda; class Insecta; order Lepidoptera; family Nymphalidae; genus Mycalesis; species Mycalesis mineus. The sequence continues at coordinate 9,171,990 of CM067884.1, forward strand.
GAAAGTTTAAAGTAAATATTTGGAAGTTTGATGATAACATACATCTTATATTTTTTTCAGTTTTATCATTCTCTTATTTTAGAAATTACAAGGGGATGGGGACATGTTTTACCACCTATAAGTTCCTTTCATGAAAACTTTTTGGAAATAAATGATATTAGAAACCTCAATAACATTTTTGAAGACCTATTAATAGATATCCCACACTGAGTAAAATTTTTGAGTTTCAGTTCTAAGTGTGGGGAGCCTCGAAAATATATGGTGTATTTTCTAGTTTTGTATAAAAATCTTAATGCAGTTCACAGAATACCTCTACTTACCAAATTTGAAATTAGTATACAGTATAAAGTATAGTTACAGTATAGAGTACAGTAAACAGTATAGTTTTTATAGTTTCAGAAAAAAATGGCTGTGATGCGTGGACAGGCAGACAAATCCATAATAAGCAGAAATATTTAGAATAAATATTAATAAATAATATAATTACCTCTACATATAATGGGTTAACAATATCATGATGTATCATTTCAAAGTTCCTATGTCCAAACCAGTGTTCAACATTTCTTTTTCTGCCCGTAAAGAAGTTATCAACCACAATCACTTCATGCCCTTGGGTCATCAGAACATCTACAAGGTGGGAACCAACAAATCCTGCACCACCTGTCACCTGCAAAAGGATTTCATGATATAATCACAACACCATAAAAACAAAAATTTGTTTGAGCATGTGTATAGCCTAACTAGGGAAATAAAAAACCTGGATTGAGAGTGCCTCAAGCACATTTTAAGCACTCTGTGCATTGTATGCTAATGGAAGAAATAAGGTCTTTTTATATCCACATTTAGCAAGGTTGGTCGCTAAGTGTGGGCCTTATTAGCCTCAAAGTCACTCAGTGGGTGATGAAAAGAGCAATGCTCAGGGAGTCACTGAGTGATTGAATCAGAAATTAGGAGATCTGCAGAAGAACCAATGTAATCAACATAGCTCAGCAAGTGGCAAAGAGCAGGGCAAGTGGTTCAAAGAACTGAAGGACATTGGGAGTGCAAGGTGTTAGAATAGTGACCCCATACCAGAAAGTGTAGCATTGGTCAACCTCTGCACTAGGTGGACTGAGGACATCAAATGTGTTGCAAGTAGCCATTGGCCACAGAAGGCAACTATTCAACTGACTTGACTGACTTTAATAAATGGAGGTAGATGATTGCCTAAATTAAAACAAAGGCATCTTTTATTTAGATAAATCCACAGGAACTTGTAACTACATAGTTAAAATACAGGGACAAACAGGTTGTATATAAATGCAGTACAAGCAGAAATAATACAATGATTCATTTTGAGGGTTCTATATTAAAAGGGAAGGGCAGTATCTCATGAATCTTTATAGCTTGATAGTTGAAATTTTCACAAATTTGTCATTATAACACATGATTTTGCAGTTTAGTACTTTTTGTACTTTGTGGGCGAGTTAGACTTGTACTTGGTTAATTTTTTTTATTTCATAAGGTACAGCGGCTTTGGTAAATAGGCAATCAGCTGTTATTCTGAGCTCTATTCATAAGACGTAAAATAAATAGTAGACTATGAAATCATTGCAGAAAGTGGATTTATAAAACTCAAGCATAATTTAATTAAAAATGAGATCTCTTACCAATATTCGTTTTCTTTCTTTGTACCCAAGATATTTAACATCAGGAAACTTCTGTGGTATTCTTCCTTCTAGTATGGCTATTTTTTTCTCTAACTGTGCTAAACGAGCCTTGGCTTCCTGCAACTCTTGTTTTGCTTCATCATTAGTTATATCCATGTCAGCAGATTCTAGTTTAATGCTGTCATCTTTCTTTGGCATTCTGTTAAAGTCACGATACCCTACGTTTTGTATATTATCTATTCTTTGGTGCTGTCCCTTTATATCAATAGTATTCAAATTGTCTCGCCTAAGGATAAGAAATATAAAGATAACTGCAAAATAACAACACTAATAAGTAACTGCACTTAAATTTTTTGTTTTTGCAATAGCTACTAAGCACTAGTTTACTAAACATCTGTGTAATTGACTTTATGGTTTCAGAGCTCCAATGCAATTGAACTAGTTTAAATAAAGTACTTACTTAAAGATAAAACACAAACTAAAGTAACTGTCTTACGGAATTTTAATGATTGCCTTATCATCTCTGAAAAGGGTAATTATGTATTATGATGGCTCATATTTCAGATTATAGACAGTTGAGAATGCTGAATATAGTGCATATGACTTGTGAAAACTATTATTTTAATACTGGCGGACACGTGTAATTAAGTATAAGTTTTCAAACTATTGTCACGCAAATTTTGAGTTTTGTTAAAATTTTCTCAATTTTCGTTGATTCGTTGACACATTTTGATTGATTGTAAATTTTAATTTGTATTGACAAAATTGAATTGACAAATCAATTTTAACGACATTGACAATGACATTTACTTTTCTGTGTTATCAGCTCTCCAAAATGTTTACCCTTAAAAGTAAAGTCGATACGGATTTGAAAGATTGACTTTTTGTTTTTGGCTTTTTAAATTCAGCGTTTTTCGTAGCGAGGAAACTGTATTAGAATCGTATCACGAAGTAATCAAATAATGAAATAATCAAGACACCTAGAATTACCCCCGTATAAATTCCGTAGTGCCACTTTAAAATAGAAAATGTCCGGAAAAACACCACCTTGGCAAATTTAATGAGATTAATAAAATTATAACTGTTTTTAGTTCCTCTATAAAATCTTAAATTCTAAATTCCCTTAGTCCAGGAAACAATCCCCAATGAGGCAATCCATTTAAAATTTTGTCTATGGTCTTAATCACCATTCCCACAGACTCAATAAGACACAGATAAAAATTAGTACTTATTTGTAATTTCCTCCGAGATAAAAACCGTAGGGCTTTTGTTTAAATTAATTAGCTAATTGGAGGCACAAGTGACTAGAAGATTAGATGTACTTCTTTGTGTGTTATTTATTGTAGAAATATTGCAAATTAATGCATATATTCTGTGTGCGTCTTACAAGAATAGAAAATAAATGAAGGCGCTGGCGTCGTGCAAGCCGCAATCACCGTAATACTTATAGTATATTTTTTATTGTAATATAAACCCTTATAGAAATTTTAAATATCTTATGTCAGACATTACATTAGACAGAAATATTTGCTAAGTAATTTCGGCTGATTTTTTCATAACGGAAATGGAATACGTACACGTTTCATTGAAAAAATACAATCTAAACAATATTGTACTTCTGACGTAGAAGCTACTGCTACATCTGAATCTAAATTGGAATACCTTAATACAATATCCATAACTCCCTGCATTACTCTATTATCTTTAGGTTTATATTTTTCTGGCAAATTATAGTTTATAACCGTCAAAAAAAGAAGATTCTCAATCGGATGCGTAAGTTCGATTTTGATAATTCTTTTTTTATTAATCACTATCAAATATCTGATAAAATAATTACCAACAACAAACGGTGTTGCCACACAGCGATTTACGCTTGGGTAGAAAATATTTACGTTAGTAACATTTAGACTTATACGTTTTTTTGTCGTACTATTGTAAGGTCGCTGACACAGCGGAATAGAATTTAACTAAAATTTCCACTATTTGATTTTACTTAATTCTATTTGTTAATTATTAAGGGTAATTATTGCCTGACCAGAAAAATATAAAAAAACTTGTTGCGGATAAGAATGAAACTATTATTTTCTAATTGCTATGTACAGAATGCTAAAAAGTACCTACTTGTGGCGTTCCTCGCTCATTGCTCCGTCAAGTCGTTCCGCTCCTGTGATCAGGCAGCCTAAAGTTATTTTCCGGACTTGATAGGTATATTATGCTATATACTATTATGCGCCGCGTGGATTCCGTTGCCGTTGGAATATTGGGAAATCCATTCTTAGTAAGCGTCCAAATAGCAAAACAATGCTAAATTTCAATTCACTTGAGTGAATAGTTTTAGAGATCTCGAGATGAGTCTTTAGTATTTCACTTAGATTTATGTAAACTATTATTATGAATTGGAACGATTCTGTATTTAAGTCCAGTGACAATCTATAATGGCCCGACTACACGTAGGTTTAAATGATTTAAAACTTTGATGCCTACAAACTTATCTGCAACCTTTTAAAGCTACCGTAATCCAAATTCCATAGTAACCTACGAACAACGATCACTATTACTTACTACCTATGCTTTTCGTGGCCTATCGTACAAGCTTGTGGTAGGCGCATAGGCTCTATCGATTTTGATGGACTGGCATATTATTTAGCCTCACAGACTCTTAGGCCTGTGTGCACCAAGATTTCAGTTATCATAACCAACGGTTAACATAAGCTAAACGTAAAATTTACAGTTCACGACAACTCGTACGCCGGTTAAGGACGTAAACCGGGCGGTTATCTTAACCGAGCTTACGTTCTTAACCGGCGTAGGGTTGTCGTGAACAGTAAATTTATAGTAAAGTTATGTTAACCGCTGGTTATGATAACCGAAATCTTGATGCACACAGGCCTTAGACCGTAATTTAAGGTTCTGTATTGGTATATCACACACATCATTGATTACACGTTCATTACCTTTTAACATTTTAATTATTTGAAAATGAAAAGGGGTATTTACAAATAGGTAGGTAGATACTTATTAATTATTTATCAATAATAATTTAATAATTATAATAAAAATCATTTATTTTGTTTTAGAGGATATGTACCAGTTTCATATTCGTCCAGGATTTTTCTTTATTTTTTGGTAAATCCTTTTACCATTTTCTTGTACTGAAAATGGTCACGATAGCTACAAAACCCCACTGGTTCCTTAGAAATCAAAATCACTGTCCGTTAGTTCATAAAAGTACAGTATAAACAAAACTAAACTAAACAGTAAATTTACACTGTACCTGATGCAAGTAGGTAGGTAGAAGATATTTTATTCTCAAAAAAGTATCCAAAATAATATAACATTATAATTATTTTAAAATACTTTAAGGTATTGAGCTTAACACTTAATAAAATTGCACAGACACTTAACAGGGACCTCTTACTCGAACTAGTATTTCAGGCTGGTCGATAAAAAATCCATCTATACCGGCGTCTATGAAAGCCCTTATTTCGCCTTCTAGATCTCCAAATTCATTGAGGTTATTACCTCGTTGGAACCTCCTGGGCAAAAACAAATTTTCAGCTCGGAATGTCCACGGTGTTACTAGCAAACCTACTGCGTGTGCATCACTTACGAAGCTCGTTGGTCGCCCCAAATTGTCAAAAACATCCCGAGGTATAATATAACTTTTGGAAGGTCCTACAGCAGATGCATATTTGGCTACATCTGCAAGCCCACTCCGGGTTGCCATTTGTCCGTAAGTGATATTGTTCCCTAATAAAACTTGATCGTATGGTATTATAGATTTTTCGTCAAATAATTGAACCAATCTAAGGTCAGTTATCCTTTTTAATTTCTTCAAATTATCAATTTCGAAGGATTGAATGAAAGCGGGTGCTTCTTTGCCGATGTATCCGTTTTTATGGAAAATGTTGACCACTTTCTCTTCCATTGCCAATCCCAGACGTTGAAAATGACTACTGTATTTCAACTCCGGATAAATACCGATAGTGCGGTTCTTAACTGTTTCTAGAGCTTTGACCAAATCAATAATTTCTTGAAAAGTCGGTACATCTAAGGATCCATCCATTCGAGTGTTAGGTTTACGTATAAGTGGCATAGGTTCTGTGCTTCTAAGAGATTTTATTTCAGCAAGTGTAAAGTCTTCTGAAAACCATCCGTTGAGAAGATTTCCGGTAACTCTTTGTGTTCGCCGCCGTGCAGCAAATTCAGGACGTTGAGCTACATCAGTCGAGACTCCGAGGTTGTTTTCATGCCTGGCGATTATGTGTCCATCTCGGGTTATGACTAGATCTGGCTCAATATAATCTGCTCCCATATCTATGGCCAGGGCGTATGAACCAAGGGTGTGTTCTGATACATAGCCGCTAGCTCCTCGATGAGCAACTACGGTTGGCTTGCAGTCATCAGCCCCGCGTCTGTTTGATTTCGTTGTATATATATTTGACACATTTACAAAAAAACACACACATAATATTAGAAACAAGCGTCCGTCCGTCATTTTGAGTAACTCATTATGAACACAGATTAGAGATATATAGTATCTACGATATATGCAAACAATAAAAAATATTTGCTGTCAAATAATCTATGTTATCATATCGAAAATAATTAATTACAACCTATTTCATACCATTCCTAATTACAAAAAAATATTTCTCCATGATTTGTTACATTTATCTTAGTTCTTATCTTACAACTCACTGAATGTTTGATTATATTACTTTGTACTTAGAAAAAGGGTTATAAATTAATCGTTCATTCATTGATAAAAGTTCGTTTCAATATTACTTATTCAAATAGGTATTTGTTTTACTATTATTTAAAATAAGAGTTATCTTGCAAGATCCTATTGATTTACAACATATTAGGGTCTTTCTTCTTGGTTTAAATAGAAATTTAGTTACAAGTATATTCCAATAGTTAGACCTTTATCTCTATTCATACCATCATCTTGAAGTTATCGGTATCTCTCATCATTTATCACTATCACAGACAAGGTCCGCGAAAACGCAAGGCTATGTCAGGTTGATCAGAAAAAAGACCATCAATGCCAGCCTCTACATACTTTTGCAGCTCTCCAGTTAAATCTCCTCTGGCTTCCTTTAAAGGATTGTCGCTTTGAAATTCTTTAGGGAGAAACGTGTTTTCAGCACGGAATGTGTAAGGGTGCACTTTTAATCCTACAGCATGAGCGTCAGCGACAAAAGTTGTTGGATCTCCTAAAGTGTTGTCTGCATTACGGGGAATAATATAGCTTTTATCAGGTCCTACTGCAGATGCATATTTAGCGACTTCTGCTAATCCGTCTGGCGCAGACATGTTGCCATAAGTAATATCAGTTCCTGACAAAACCTGGTCAGCCGGTTGTAGAGATTTGCTGTCATAAAGCTGCAATAGCCTAAGATTTGTAATAGTCTTCAGCTCCTTCAAATTATTTATTTCAAAGGATTGAATGTATACTGGAGCATCAGAATCCAGGTATCCATTTTGGTGGAAAGTGTTAACGACTAGCTCCTCCATTGGTAGTCCTAACTTTTTAAAATGACTACTATGTTTAATCTCCGGATAAATACCGATAGTTCTTCGTTGACTTATTTGTAAACTTTTTACTAAATCGATGATTTCCTGAAACGTTATCACTTGGAACGAGCCGTCCATTCGAGCGTTACCTGGTCTTATGTCTGGGATCCGTTCGATTGCTCTCAAGGTCTTGATTTCATCTAAGGTAAAATCTTCAGTAAACCAACCGCTCACTACGTTACTGTCGATTGTTTGTGTGCGGTAACGGTCTGCGAACTCGGTGCGATTAGCGACGTCTGTCGTCAAGCCTAATTCATTGTCATGTCTCGATATCAGGTGTCCGTCCTTAGTCATTACAAGGTCAGGTTCAACGTAATCGGCGCCCATAGTAATTGCTAATGCATATGAACCAAGTGTGTGTTCGGGTGCATAGCCGCTTGCACCTCGGTGCCCTATAATGACAGGAGAACATGAATCTGGACCACGGTCGTGTGATTGCGACTTCCCAGATGTCGGAGTTGCAAACACTACTGTCACAACTACAGCTGCCAGAAGTAGCAAAACGCCAGCCAAACTTAACATTTTTGTGTTAATCTGAAATTTAAAAATGGTCAAATTATTATATGCTGACTCACCCATTATAAATAGGTCGTTATATAACAAAACGCACCTGAATATTCATAGCTAGAATTATTTTACGGTCCACTCACTTGAAGTAATAAACTATATTATGTAAAGTGTTAGGTACGCTTAAAACTATTTTTATTTAAATAGATATCCTTGAAGATGTAGCTAACGATCACGTTTTCTAGCCGTCTAGTAAATTTAAAGCAATTAAATGTAAGTACTTAGTTAAAGAATATTATCTATGTAAACAAAGCTGAAATATATTAAAGCAGATACAATATCTTTGTTATATTATGAAAAGTACTTGCAAACAGATAACATATGGTAAGATAAAATATATAATTACATAAAACTCTGCGCATACGCATCAGACTTTCTCTTACATTCATGGTTAATGCCTTTAACACATTAATACTTGTACTGATACAAGAGTATTGATGCGATTACTTAGCTACTACTTACTTAAAATTGCTTAAAATAAAATAATGATAATATAAAACAAAGAATAACTTACCGATTTGAACACAAGCAGCGAGTATCGTAACTTTAGAGAAATAAAGATTCACGAACTCTTGTCATTTCAAAACCTGTCTGTATGTAATATTTACAGACAAGCAGTAAATTGTTATTACAATTATTTAATTTATTTACTTTGACTTGGATAAAACCTTCTGTTAGACAACAATAAGTATAACTAAATCAGAAGGAAGAAGCTATCAAGTGGTCACGAGGAAACCACTGCAAAATATATTTACCGCGATATTTTCCCGTTGTTCACATTGAATATCTTTATCGCGGCAAGCAGGTCATCTACTTATTTTTGTATTCATCTTTTTTTGTATGTGAATTCTAAATTACATCATTTATTTAAGTAATAGGTACCTACGAAAATGCCTTATTATAGATACGCAATTCTTTAATGAATTACTATTTAGGTTTGTATTCTACCCAATCTACATATCTACCTATAAAACCCTGATTTTGAAATAGAAAGTATGCTTTTATTTGTATTTAACTTTAGAGTTCCGCAAGGTAGTCCTTTAAGCTCAAACTAGTACCTGACACAATCCTGACTTCTAGAATTAAACTGTTGCTGGTTAAAGTATTGTGTTTGAAATTATTTTAATTGTTTCAAATAGTTCAATGACATTTTTATTAAATTGTAATTTCTTTATTGACTGTACTTCCAACATGATAAGGCTGGATAGTTAAGTGTTATGTGACAGATAAGTGTCGAAGTATTGTCATGGGAATAAACTAGAGTATCGAGTATTTTATTAGAATTTATTCGAATGCATTAGCACAAGAAATTCGTAGGTATAGGTAGGTACCTAGTTACTACTTTAAAAATTGATTCAATTGGTTTATTTACCAAGTCGGGACCGAATGATCTAATCCTACTAAAAGAGTTTTAACATATCATGGTGCAGTCATTATAACATTTTTAAATGGTAAAGGCACGGTAATATAAATGTATACAGTATTTTAACTTGGCCTATCTTTGAATTTAAATAACTATAGCCACACGGTACGTAAAAATGTTAGGGCTGTCGCCTCCAGCATTTTAATTTCATGTGTCTACTTTGTGTTTCTATTTAGTTTCGTCACTGCGGTACAGCCAAAGCTGTCTTGCATGTCGAGCGCATACCGAGATCGAGGCGTGTAGGTATAGGTCGCGCCTCTTCCGCTAGTATGAAGTTGGAATACTGTATACATTATATTACCGAGGTATGCACGTGACTAAGGAAGCAATAAGGTCTAAAATGGACGTTTTACTTAAGTTTTACTAAAGTTACGCAAACGTCCGAAGACGAAGAGCATGTAAGAGTAGGATAAAATATATATTGCGCCTATAATTTATTAATCGACATTGACCATGATCATTATAAAACTAGAGTTGCCATCCTTCCGGGTTTTCCCGGGTTTGTCCTAGTTTAGAGGGCATCCGGGGAGCGTTCGGGGAAGGTTTTATTTGTAGACCGGGTTTTAAAAAATAAATAAATGAAATAATTTGGGCCGCCCCGAGACACGCACTATGCTCGCACCACACCACGATCAACCAATGAACCAAATAAAAAAGGTGATTTATGACATTTTCAATTATTTTTTATTACATTGAATATGTTTAAAAGATCTTGTAGGCATGTCCGGCTTTCGGACTCTAAAATCCGGGGTTTTCACGTGTCTTGTCCTGTTTTCCAAATTTTAGAGATGGCAACCCTATATAAAACTATTCCTTATTATTATTAGGTCTATGATAACACCCATGACAACGGTATGTAGAGATTATTGCAGAGAACTCTTCAGAAGATACTGTGGTGTACTTAGTATGTGAATGAAAAGTACGTGTGATTTCTGCATGACCGACGTTTGGTGTTGATAAGATACAAACGCACGTGTATCGTGACAATCATACGACTAGATATTACCTACTTACATTTATCCGTATCGACTGTATCGACGACCACTCTGGCGTCGCGTTAAGCCTTGAAGCTTAAATAACAGTTACTCATTTCGATTTGCAGTAGTAGCCGGACATTTTCGGACATATTTAAAATACGATACAGCTTCTCATATGATTATAGGAAGATGAAGTTTGGCAACTATGTCTTGATTTGAAGATAGACGGAGAGAGAGCAGCGCATCGTTAGATTCATTACGTACCTACTTGCATTTCCTCCGCAGCATAGCGTTATAGGTGATAAATTCCACTTAAGTTTTTTTTATCGAAAACAAGTTTTCCCTTGACTGCTATCACACCTGAACTTAAGTGATAATGCAATCTAAGATGGAAGCGGGCTAACTTGTGAGGAGTAGGATGAAATCCACACCCCTTCGGTTTCTACACGACATCGTACCGGAACACTAAATTGCTTGGCGGTACGTCTTTGTCGCTAGGGTGGTAACTAGCCACGGCGAAAGCCTCCCACCAGTCAGACCAAGACAAATTAAGAAAAATCTCAATCTGCCCCGCCGGGTATCGAACCCAGGACCTCCGTCTTATAAATCCACCGCGCATACGACTGCGCCACGGAGGTCGTCAAAAAGTTTTAGGAGATATGTAGATAGTATCTGATGTTGTGATATCTCCTTCGACTATTAATAGAAAGCTCATTTGTAATTAAATTAGGGGAATTTTTACCAATGACAATAACAACTTAGATTTTTATCCCTGACGTAAAAGAGGAGTGTATAACACTGTGACATCGAAGCTTGTAAATGGCCAATTACAACGGTTGTTTGTTAGAAACTTGTGATTTTTTTTTTGTTTGTAATTGGACGTGATCGAATTTGTTCTTAGATAACATGGAGATCTAATAAACCAAATATCAGCTTCATTCAATGAGGAAAATTAATTCTGACATAAAAATCGAACTAAAACCATGAGTGTGTGGGTGAGAATTATATAAAAATCAAAGAGTAGAATGTAAACATAGAAGAAGGTGTCTATAAACTTTTTACTGTAGATATTATACGTCTATGGTCCTGTTTACGTTTATTGAAAACGAGTGCTTCCCCAGATGCACAGAGCCCCCGTGTGTTGACATAGAGATTGGATACGCTAGGGTTGACTCTATTCCCGTGTGGGGTTGCTAGTCCCCCATCGGGCGCGTCCCCGGGTGGTGGATAGGGGAACGCCTTCCAGAAATGGTAGGTATCGGAGAAACCCGACGTGAACCAAAACTAGCACGGGGTGGGGCGTTGCTGTGCGCCGCTACTGACGGTCGCCGTTTGCATATTCCTGGTACTTCTCTGCTTATCAGAGTGGACTGTGTGAGCATTCAAATGGTAACGTAAGGGGGAAACCCAGTTTCACATTGGGTTCTGGAGGCTTTCGGGTCGTGAGGAAGAAAACCTCGCAAAAAAATCACACATCTGGGCGGTAACGCCCCGCGCGGCGGGTTTCACTGGTCTTCGGACTGGTGAGCACTGGCTTCGGCCACCGTCGGGCAACCCGTAATCCACATTGAGCGGAACCGGGGGCCTTGCGCACGGAGCGTGAGGCCGCGAGGAAGACAACCTCTATAAAAAATTACCCCAATCCCAAGGTTCGTCGCCTGCCGATGGGATGAATGGCTGATGGGAAATCAGTCACGAGGGCGACAAAAACAAAAACCAAAATAAAAATGTTAACGCGATCAGGCAAAAAATCTACCCGGGAGGGTCCCGAGCGCGGGGAATCCCTTGGTGTATCGGACAGCCGGTGCATCGGCCCTATCGTATACGGGGGGGCCACCTATCGCAACGGAGAGGAGAAGATTGAGGGGGAGGAAAAAGCTGGAAATGTGCATGGGGGAGATAGTATAGTTGAGATGGAGTTAGGACTAAATACAGGAGAAACAAGAGTCATAGAGAAAGATAAAGAACAAGAGAAAGATAACGTTGAGATGGTGGTAGAGTCTGACTGCAGCCTCAGAATGACAGAAGTAAACAGGCCCAGATCGGGCTCTGATTCTTCAGCTGTGTCTCACTCTAGCCGCTTCTGGCAGAGTGTTAAAAGACCCCGACTTCAGGATGGTGACGGGCTGGCGTCATCTGACGAAGAAAGGCCAGGAACACCTACGCCTGCTACGAGGAGAGGTCGCCAGCCCACTTTACTTAGTTACGGCTGGATGAAGAGTAAAGAAGCCCTTAAAGAGAAAAGAGCTCAATCAAAGAAAAATGCGGAAGAAGTGCTTTTAAGGGCATCAGTCGTAGCTAATTTTAGGCGCGACCAACAGAGAAAGGCCATGTCTGAGGACGGTGTGCTACCTAAAAACCGACCGGCAGCACAAATAAAAAACCAAGTATTGGAAGATGTGGCAATGATTGAGAGGATTGCCAAAACGTCCTCTAACCTAAAAGGTACGTTTGTGCGCGACTTGAGAGAAGCCGCTGCCTCCATTAAAGAGTCTGTAGAGGTACTCAGTTCGCGCACTATTTCGGAAGAGACAAAGCAACTGCAGGCGGACAATGCCCGCCTGCAAGACGAAATGGGCAATTTACGTACAGAGCTAGCCCAATTAAGGGAAGATCTAGAGAAGATGCGGAGACAAAATCCCGTTCCTTCTACAATGGATACGAAAGAGGAGCAACATTCTGTACCGCAGCCTCCTCGCCCAAAGGAGAAAGCTCGACGAAGTACGCCCAATGCGGTGCAGAATACGACGGAGGACATTTGTCGTACTGTAATGGTTCAGGTTGGAGAAATGCTGAATGCCCGCCTGGCCTCTTTAGAAGATAGACTCCTGCCGGAGAAACGTGTTCGGCCCCCGTTGGCAGCGGACAAAAATAAATCGAAAGCGCAATCTTCTGCAGCAGTCAACGTAATGACTGAGCAAGCAGAAGCTGCGGGCCGTAGTCAGCCTACAGATACGGATGCGCGTTCGTCTAAACCTTTGGCACCTGAGGAGGGACAGTGGAAAAAGGTTACCGGACGCAAAAAGAAAGGGAAAACGAAAACGAGTAAATCGCAAAAAGATGCACCGTCAGTGCAGGCACAAGCTAAACCACAGACGCAGTCCAATCAACAGACGCAGCCAGCAAAACGGGCTCGCAAGATCCGCCCTCCTCGCTCAGCAGCTGTGGTTATCACTCTACAGCCTGCAGCAGAGGAACAAGGGGCTACTTACGCTGCGGTCTTAGCCGAGGCAAAGAAAAGGATTTCTCTTTCAGACCTCGGCATAACTGCTTTGCGTTTTAAGAAAGCAGCTACGGGAGGACGCATTCTAGAGCTTCCTGGAGCCTCAAATGGCCAGATTGCGGATTCTTTAGCAAATAAGCTGAGAGAGATTATGAGCGAGGAGATCATCCGAGTTACCAGGCCGATAAAATGCATTGATATGCGCATTTCAGGCCTAGATGACTCGGTGACTAGTTCAGATGTGATAGCTGCTATTGCACAACAAGGTGGCTGTCCAGCTGAACATATAAAAACTGGTGAAGTGAAAAGAGGCTTTTCGGGATTAGGCACATTGTGGCTGCGCTGTCCAGTCGCAGCCGCAAAGAAGGTGGCGGAGGGCGGTAGGCTCTTAGTGGGATGGGTTTCGGCCCAAGTAAAAATATTAAAAGAGCGGCCTCAGCGGTGCTACCGATGTCTAGAAATAGGACATGTTAAGGCACAATGCTCCACAATGGTTGACCGTAGCGACACTTGCTATTGCTGCGGTCAAACCGGCCACAAGGCAAGAGGGTGTACTGCCGCACCGCATTGCAACGTGTGTGCCGATGCCGGTAAACCCGCTGATCATCGTTGGGGTAGCAACACGTGCAATCAGCATTGTGGATCAAATAAAAAGAACAGAAGAAAGGCTGACGATGGCCCCCGGGTCTCCTCGCAGTCTTCTCGCCCGTCGGCAAGCGCTGAAGATCGGGCCGGAGAAATACCGATGTCAGTTGGATAATCATATGGCTCTCAAATTTCTCCAGGCGAATATCAACCACTGCGCCAGAGCTCAGGATCTTTTGTTTCAGAGTATGGCGGAGTGGTCGATACATGTGGCAGTAGTTGCTGAGCCGTATTTCGTCCCATCGGGCGATGATTGGGTGGGCGATCGGGATGGCTTAGTTGCCATTATTACCCGGTCCGCTGCAGGCTCTGCGCCATTTGAGAGAGTAGTAAAAGGCCGAGGATATGTTTCGGCACTTGTGGGAGACGTTTTAGTGGTTGGGGCATACTTTTCGCCTAATCGGACCCTGGCCGAGTTCGAACAGTTTCTGCTTGAGGTCGCAGCAACAATTCGCAGTAATCGTTCCGCACGTTTGCTCGTCGCCGGAGATTTTAATGCTAAATCATTGGCATGGGGATCTCCGGCGACTGATGCGCGTGGTGAAGTGCTCGAAGAATGGGCGATATTGTTAGGCCTGGAGGTACTTAATCGAGGAACGGCACATACATGCGTAAGACAACAAGGCGGCTCCATTGTGGACGTTTCGTTTGCCAACACTTATCTGGCGCAGTATGTCCGGGAATGGAAGGTTCTGGAAGACGAGGAAACACTTTCAGATCATCGTTACATAAGATTTGAGGTCTCCTCCCTCCAGACCTCAATTAGAAGTCCGAATCGTGCTCTACCGAGAGATGGCCCTCGGTGGTCAATTAAACGTCTTGATCGTGACGTCTTACTAGAAGCAGCAATAGTACAGGCTTGGCAGTTGACACCCGGAAACCTAGGTTCAGTAGAAGAGGAAGCTGAGCGGATTAGTCTCGCAATGTTGCAAGTTTGCAACGCGGCCATGCCACGGGTTGGCTCTCTTCCGCCGAGAAATGCTGTGTACTGGTGGTCACAGGAGATAGCGCAGATACGCAGGTCCTGCGTAGCTGCCAGACGTAGGTATACTCGGTATCGACGAAGACGAACCCGGGATCGAATAGAGGAAGAACGACTCTACGCACTATACCGGGAGGATATTAAGTCGCTTCATGTGGCTATTCAAACAGCTAAAGAGCTGTCGAAGAAGGAAATGCTGGAAGGCCTGAACTCGGACCCATGGGGTAGGCCCTACAAAATGGTAAGACGCAAGCTCCGTCCTAGGGCGCCTCCATTGACTGTAAGTCTTTGTCCTCAACAGCTGGACACTGTAGTGGAAACTTTGTTCCCAAACAGAGCCGATATAGAACCACCGCAAATGGCAATTTCCACAAATGAAGACAACACATCTGCTCCGGCGGTCACTGAAGGCGAGCTAGAAGCAGCAGTGCGCCGGCTTCGAGCAAAAAATACTGCCCCAGGTCCAGATGGTATACCCGGCAAGGCATGGGTCCACGCTTTAGGTCCCTTGGCGCCTTTCGTAAGAGCGCTCTTTAGCGCATGTCTGGAACAGAGCCAGTTTCCGTGCACCTGGAAAACGGGAAAATTGGTCTTATTACGAAAAGAAGGACGCCCCGCTGACTCGCCGTCAGCGTATAGACCAATAGTCTTGTTAAACGAGGTGAGCAAGCTTTTCGAGCGTGTGATTGCAGCTCGCCTTGTCAGGCATTTGGAAGAAGTGGGGCCGGACCTTAGCGTGAACCAGTTCGGATTTCGTCGGGGCAGGTCCACCATCGACGCCATCGCCCGGGTGAGAGAACTGGCTGAAAACGCAGTTTCAGAAGGAGGCGTAATCTTGGCTGTGTCTCTTGACATCGCCAATGCTTTTAACACCTTACCGTGGAGTTGTATCAGAGAAGCGCTAAGGTTCCATGCGATGCCAGGTTACTTACGGCGTATTGTAGACGCCTACCTATGTGATAGAGCAGTGTGTTACCCGACTACTCATGAATCAAGGCGCAGGAAGATGTCGTGCGGTGTTCCACAGGGATCGATTCTCGGACCGCTTCTGTGGAACATCGGATATGACTGGGTGTTACGAGGTACCAATTTGAAAGGTGTTCACGTAATATGTTACGCAGATGATACTCTTGTTACTGCTCGTGGCACCACATTTAGAGAGGCACAAGTATTGGCGACTGCTGCTGTAGCTCAGGTTGTAGCTCGGATCAGGCGTCTGGGATTGGAGGTGGCCCTTAATAAATCTGAGGCCTTGTGCTTTCATGGGCCAAGAAAAGCACCACCAGTTGGTTCAGATCTCGTAGTTGGAGGAGTTTCCATAGCTATCAAGTCTACTATGAAATACTTGGGTCTCGTCCTTGATAGCCGTTGGAAATTCGAGGAACATTTTAAAAATTTAGCTCCAAAGTTGATGGGTGCCACTGGGGCGCTGAGCAGACTTCTTCCTAACATCGGGGGGCCTAATACGGGTTGCCGCCGCCTTTACACCGGAGTGATACGATCGATGGCCTTATATGGAGCACCTATTTGGGTATACTCTCTGACCGCCCGTAATCGGATGCTGCTGCGAAGACCGCAGCGCGTCATGGCAGCCAGAGTAGTAAGGGCGTACCGTACTATCTCTTGCGAGGTAGCTTGCGTCTTAGCCGGCACTCCTCCTTGGGACCTAGACGCGGAGGTAATGGCATCCATGCACCAGCGAAGGGTGGATGCCCGTTTACAAGGGGAATACCCTTCCTTGGACAGGATCGCTGCGTGGCGACGCTTAGCCCAAGCCGAACTCCTCCGCCAATGGCGGGAGAGGCTTGAGTTACCTAGTGCAGGTTTTCGTACCATAGAAGCGGTTCGGCCCATGCTCCAGCAATGGGTTCATAGAAGGCATGGGACTGTCACCTTCCACCTTACGCAGATACTTACGGGGCATGGTTGCTTCGGAAGATATCTGTGGAGGGTGGCAGGCAGAGAACTGACTGAGGCATGCCATGAGTGCGGTGGCACTTCAGACACAGCAGAACATACTCTGGCCGAATGCGCTAGTTGGAATGAGCCACGAGAGATACTCAGAGCAGCAGTGGGTCGAGATCTGACTCTATCGACAGTAGTCAGAGCTATGTTAAATAGCGAAAGGGCCTGGGAAGCAGTTGTTTCATTCTGCTCAACTGTAATGACCCAAAAAGAGGCAGCGGAGCGAATAAGAGAGACCGACGTACATTGTGATCCGATCCGCCGCAGAAGAGCCGGGCGCAGGCGACTCGCCGAAGACCGCCGCCTGCCTCCTTGACAAGGTGCTCCGGGCGATAGATACGGGGAATCTATCGCCCTTAGGAGATACGTCCTCGAGCTGGAAGGCGCACATAGTTTTTTCAGTGCGCTTTTAAGGCATTAAATAAAACAGTGACGAGCCAGCTACATTGGGCATCGCTGACTGAATTACGGTAGAGTGCGTTCGTTCCCGTTCCTCAGTTTATTAGGCGGCGTGTAGGAACACCGTGGGGTTTTAGTCGGTAAGAGTCCGACATAACCCTCTCGCTCCCCCAACTTGGCGAGAGGGTATCCATGAGGATTTCCCCACGAAAAAAAAAAAAAAAAAAAAAGGGTTGACTCTATTATGTTTTTTTTATTATAGTGTTTATCTTCCGTTGTTCAATAAATTAATTAATTAGTCACTAACTATAAATAGCCACTTGTTTAATTAAGTTTCAGCATTTTTTATGTGTATGTTATGAAAAAATACACTTTTATTTATTTACTAGCGGACACCCGCGGTTTCACCTGCTTAGTCTTCGTTCCCATTGGAATATAACAACTAAACTAAATTTCGTTAAAAAAATACAATCTAACCGGTACCTAGTTTTCAGAGATTAGCAGGAACAGACAGACAGACAGACTGAAATACAAAAGTGTTAAAAATTAATTTTATGATGTAGGTACCAACCGCATACTATACACACCTACTTTCATAATTATGCATTTAGTGAAGAGCTGTTTATTATAAATTACATATCTTCATTTAATCTTATTTATTTTTTTAGGTAGGTATAGGACTTTCTATAATTTCACCCAACCTAAAGTACTTCATCATCATCATCATTATCAGTCTATTAACGGCCCACTACAGGGCCAGGCCTCCCTCCTTACAGGAGAGGGGATATGGAGCGTACACCCAGCGTGGCGGGTTGGCGGGCTTAGGGTGCTAATGTTTCATTTATTAACGATCACTATCAGATGTTGATGACAGTGACCGGGACCGACGTGCTCTCCGCACGGGGGTGTAACACCACCAACTTCCAGACTCTGGGCTTGGAATGTACTGAACATTTCATAGAAGAATGAAAAAACTCAGAATTATTCCGTGACCCGACCCAGGGATCGAACCCAGGACCTCGTGATCGACGCCACTGCAGAATACGAGAGTGATCCAGTGGTGCCTCACTTACTGACGTAGTTGGCTCCGCTGGGTTTTAGTCGATAGATATTCCAGTAATTGGCGAGTCCCACATACCCTCTGGAAACAGTTTTGATGATAACATTACTGGCACCGTTTCCAGAGGGATGCGTAAATGCATTTCCCAGCGTTAAAAAAAAAAGAACCTCGGGTTCGAAGCTACATAGGCTAACCTCTAGACCAGTGATTCTCAACCACTGTGCCGCAGCACTTTTGTGTGCCGCCAAATTTCAAAAGTGTGCCGCCAAATTTTGCAAATATATAATAATGTTAATATTATTAAATTATATCATTTAAAAAGAAAAATATGAGGGAGGGACGAGCGGGATCGTCGGAGAGTTTGGTTCATCTTCGTCCGCCAACTTGGGTGGTGGGGGTGATGTTGCTTCGGAATAAACTCGCAGATTGATCACAAACAACCTCTTTAATCGGTTCACTTAGTAATTTACACGAAATTTGGTAACTCTAATGCGATGTAGACAGATTGCAATACGAAACGTGGAGAGTTGTGCGCTTGCGTTCGTTCTGTCCCGCGGCTGGCGTTAGAATGCCATTTTAAACCAAGCACAGACCAATCCCAAGCGATGACAGCTGTCAATTTCATAGCCTGACGTTTCGCACGATCGAAGCGCCACCTCGCCGACAACATTTCGCACGATAGAAGCGCCATCTCGCCGACAAATATTTTGAACATGAATATATACTTACGTCCACAAAAAAATAAATTATTTTATTATTTGCTTTCCAAATTTGAGATTCACTTTGCGTCGCGTTTTTCAGGAACACATTAGCGACGCAAAGCGGGGTCTTGGTGTACATATTTAAAATTTTTGTAATAAACTATTTATGCAGTGTTTAGCTGTAGTAAGTAAATAATTTTTATCTTTTTCTTTGTGTGCCGCCAAATTTTGAAATCATTAAATATGTGCCGCAACAAAAAAAAGGTTGAGAATCACTGCTCTAGACCAACGAAGCAGTCTAAAGTACTTACTATACAAATTACTTTACAAATATGTATAACTCATTACCGGATCTCACGCCGTCCAACTAATCGTATCCAAATGGTATACAATAGGTACCTGCATTGTTTTTGTTTAAATTTCTTTTGTCACAATTAAAAGAAAAACGTATACTTTTCCCTTGTTTATCTCTAAGAACAGATTAAAGACACAAAGATACATAACATATCTTGATTGATAGTATTATTATAATTATTGATTTCTCTGGAGAATAAATTGCCAATCATATCATGTTTTATATAAACACCTTAGTTTTTAGCTATCAGTCATAGACTATCTAAGTTATGAATCAATTAAACCTTATCTACTAAATCGGATTTTGTTTCTGGGTTCTCCGTAACTTAAAATGCACGTCATCACATCCTCAGATCATTAACATTGCCTAAGCCTTTACTTTGCCCGCTAACCCGTATTGCAGCAGCGTTGTGGGTCTAATCTCCATATCCCCTCTCCTATAAGGTGGGAAGATTAGCCCTGTAATGGACCGTTAAAAGAGGCTGATAACTTAACATTAAAGCTTCATAATTATAAGCTTTAATGTCAAGATTCACTACTTCTAGAGTATATTGTAAATTTTCTTTTTTAAGAAGAAGTTACAAACACAAACTTAATATAAACACTACAAGAAGATGTTAAATTAAAAGGCAGCCTTTGCAAGCATACATTAACATACATTCCAGCGAAGCAGGGAATTTCTTACAGGCAGCCTTTGATGAAAGAAATTTAAAAGTCTTTTACGTAAAAATTTAATAAGATCATTAGTAAAATTTCTCATCATTAAATCTTTACTTTACTTACCCTTATAAAATACTAGCTTTTGCCCGCGACTTCGTCCGCGTGGAATTAGTTATTACGGCAGCCTAATTTTTCTAAGCTTTGAATGTCATATTTATTAATATCTAATCAACTGCCTAAGAAATAGGTCTTAAGCTTTCAAAATGACGATACTTTCATACAACATTTCATCCCCCCTTTAACCCCTTACAATCCTTTTTTCGTAATTAAAAGTAGCCTATGTCCTTTTTCAGGCTCTAGACTTACTGTGTTCCAAATTTCATTTAAATCGGTTCAGTAGTTGTAGAGTGAAAGCAAGACAGACAGACAGACAGAGTTACTTAGGCATTTATAATATTAGTTAGGATAATATTAGTTAGGATTAAAACAATATCAGAACAAAAATTAAATTTGATCGCTGGTATTTATAAATCATGGTTTCTCACAATTGAAAACCCTAGAGGGCTTTAAAAGATCCCCCGGCGCGGGATCCCTTGCAAAATTCGTTTGTTTTTTCCACCTACCCTCCGCAGCATTGTCTAATCCTAGCAGATCGAATTAATAAAGTTTGTCGTTTATCATTATCGTAAGCTGCGAATACGGAATTAGACATTGATTACAGCAAGGGTGAATGGGTGACTTTATTAGCTGGAAGATTTACTGTTGAATAAAAAAGTTGATTATTTTGTGATTACGAGCGGCGGTGGAAACCAATAACGTGACCCCAGTGCAGCAGCTCGGTAAACAATGCGTTACTTTCGGAATAATTTAATTTCGGTTTAGAAAGAATATTAAATTCTTTGAAAATGCAACCAACCATCTCACTTCATCATTACCAGTCTAATAATGGCCCAATGTAGAAATAAAGCATTATTCTTATTGGAGAGGAGATATAAAGCTTAGACCTGCCACGCCGCTCTAATGCAGTTTGGCGGGCTGATCATTCGCAGCTGTGGTACTTAAACGTCTTTTAATTTTCTCTTCAATTGTAATTTTTCTGCAGTGTATATAACTACGTACAACAAAGGCATGCCAGTCTGCCGCTGCACTTTTTTCAGAACATAAATATATCTATTATTATCATTTAGTATTAAAAATGGTAAGTACACCACCAAACTATCAACTGATCTAAATTCTCATTCAATTTATTATGTTTTATGTTGTTGTGTGTGGTTAGAGGCAATGCAATTAGAGCCCTATAGAAGGGTACGCGCTAAGAGAGTCCTCTGGGAGATATTCGTACAATTTCATTAGGGGATGTTATTGAATCTCCGCAACCACTTCGATACTGCACTGTGGGAACTACATAAGTAAGGTAAATTTTGAACACAAAAAGGGTTATTATATATTTTTTTTATTAATTTGACCAATACTCCTGCTCTTTTAAAAAAAAACGAAACGGCTGTTTTGGACTAGGTACCCCTACGCCTATGTGACTACAGGCACGGACACAACATTTATAACGTGTAGAATGGAAAATAAAAGGGGAATATTGAAACTAGGCTTATAATTTTTAAGCCTATGAAGTTCCGAGCACTGGTTATTGTGTATAGAGCTCGATTTATTTCTATTAGGTACTACAGAAGGCACCGCAATAATAGTTTTTTCTTGGCTTGATTCATAGTATATTCTCTCTATACTACTTACCTTATTAATTTTTGGTAAATAGGTAATAGATAAAAACTCCTGAAAATAAACAATGTCGGCAATAAATTCTTTAATGTTAATTAATGTTTGTTAATTTAATTAAACAGGGGTTTGTAAAAATAACATATCTACACTTGAGGCCATTTCAAATAAATTATTTGATACAGAAGTGATTCGGCTAAGTGGATAATAGGCGGGTTGGTCGTCCAGGGAGGGGCAGGCACGCCTACTGATATTGGACTCCTTTTATTTTTTCCAAAAAGGATCACTTTTTATTAGTCTGAACAAACATTCCACCAACTAATTATTATTTATGGAGGATTTATGCAATTTCTAAAATAAATAAACATTTCTTTTTTCTACAAATATTTATTATATGACGTTGGGAAGCTATGGAGAAATGACAAAAACAAAAAAGAACAATAGTATTTTATTTTAACAGATTATACTTCTAAGAAAGAATGAAGAACTACATTGTTTCTATTTGCACTCTACTTTTTTTTCAGTAGATACCCTCAACTTTTCACTAGATACGATTATGGAACAGTAAGTAAGCTTTCCTAAAGTAATATTAAACAGTTTGTTTTATTAAAAAAAAGATAGTGTTTTGTTATAACAAAACTAAGTAAGATAAAACATTTTAAGAAGATTTCTGGTCATTTGTGTAAAATATGTAAAAATTCTAATTATCTAGTTAAATAAAAAAAATAGGTGTGAAATGACTAGTGATTTTCTCTTCATTTTTATCACACTTTGTTTATTGACAAGCATTCTCAATGGAGATGGGCTAATTGTTAGATAGTATTACGAAAAGCAAAACCCCTTTCGTAATGTATACTAAACGTTTGTGTTACCTAAAACTCTTAGTGTATAGTCTTTGTCGGTAGGGTAAAACTAGAATGGCGAATATCGTCATTAGCCAGATAAAACAAATTAAGAAAAATTTCAATCTGCCTCGCCAAAATCGAAACAAGGCTTCAGTCTTATAAATCTACTGCGCATACCACTGCGCTACGGAGGTCGTCAAAAACAAATAGGTATGGACATTCAACTGGTAATGAGTAGGCTTCCATCGGCCATGCCATTATTGCAGTAACTTTTAATGAATAAAAAAATTGAACCATATTAGTTACCTATATCTACTCATATACGTACATGATGTACTTGCATAAACATTTTCATTACCCGCGAAGACAATAACAAAATAGACGGGGTCGAAGTTCGCAACCTTATCAAAAAATTAGCCCAGATAAAATGTCGGTTCAGATTTAGAATTATATTGTTAAAGGAACTTGCGAGATTTTAGATCTTAAATCAATGTTAATAAAGTTTAAAATGTGAAACATTTAGTGTGGTGTTAGGAACTTAGGAAGTTCCGCATACATAAATGTTATTGGAACGCATAATCAAGTTTACGTATCGCGCGATCGCCGCTGGCCACAATCGGATAGATCGACACGAGCAACAACAATGATATTATAAACAGAAAAAAATCGGCATTCTGATGAGAGAGCGTGTCGAACGCACCAATAGACCAAATTAAAATTACGTGTAGCTATAGGCGTGGATTATTAATTTGTCCGGCATTGTCCCGATAGCGGTGTATAGAATAGAATAGATGGTATCGGGTTAATAGCTGTGTGGTCATCGGTAAAGGTTACGTAGCGGTACTGCGCTTTGTTGATTGTTACCTTGCTTGTGACGTGTTGTGACATCACTATTTTTTAATCGATTATGATTTTTGCAGTTTTTTTTTTCACTTTTGTTACCTACATACGAGATGTTCCTTCGCTAGAAATAAATATCGTATTTCTAATCCTTATTTATTATTTGCTTTCTCCACTTTTAAGTTTTATTTTTACGTCAATCTCTGAGTATATCGAAGATCTGATCTCCTTCAAAACTTTACAAAATTACGCGTAACAAACATACAGACATAGTACATAGCCTAAGGTAGCTAACAAATAAAAGATGGCCTAACAGCCTCTATTAAATATAATTATTAAATATATTAATTTTAAATTAAAAATTAATATATTTATTATAAATTTAAAATATAAATTTATAAAATCAAAATCAATTATTTTAAATATTAATTTAAATTAATATTTATAAAAATATACTTAAATTACAAATTTTAATAACCAATTAAATGCTACCATTGCATCAGTATTTTCTGAAGTTGTCACGTTCAACTATCGTCAGTAAACCGACTTTACAGACAACCAATTTTTTTTTACTCATTACAAGTTAGACCTTGACTACAATCACACCTGGTGGCAAATGATGATGCGCTCTAAGATGGAAGCGTGCTAACTTGTGAGGAATAGTATAGTAGACACACTCATTCGGTTTCTACCTGACATTGTATCGGAACGCCAAATCGCTTGAATTCGGCCGAAACCTCCTACCAGCCCGATCCAGACCATTGCAGAAAGTCTCAGTCGGCCCAGTCGGAAAAACTTAATACCTAAATATTGCATTCTGCTTTATAACTCTTATAAAATGCAACTATCTATCAAACAGGTTAACTGCGATAAGAAGTTAGAAAAGTTATTAGTAGGTAAGTTTCAAAACATCACTTCCAATAACATTTTATTTTTTAGCAACAAGTGTGGGTAGGTAATAAGAAATTATATATATGATTGCCAAGCAAACTATCAATCAATAAAATATAAACTAATCGATCCCTCGTTTTGTAAAACTCAAAGGCATAAAATTTAAAGACCTCAAAATACTTCATTATCCGTGACAATCGGCTATCAATCATTCTAAAGCTCGCAAAACAATAATCACATTATCATTCTCCCATAATAACAAATGCATCCACGAAATGCATAAAGAATCCGCTTTGTAACTTTTTTTTTATACGAAAATAAAGTTTTTGAAAAATATCGTCTCAGAGCTGCGACTCGCTTGAAATCGAACAATGTAAACTTATGACCGAACGTATTATTTATTGTAAGCGAGAAAAAAGTGGATACGAACGGGCTTGACATATTGTTAAAGGGCCTTATAAAATTATTTGCTATCACGCCACCCGGCCCATGTTACGAAGAAGCAATCTTTGGAACGAAACAAGACCTGCTCGACGAACGTTTATATAACGTCATGTCCGAGCAATAAAACAATAAAATATACACGTAGGTTGGTACCCCAAACAGGTCGTAGGGTTAAATGATGGATTTTGGTCTTGGGGTAGGTAAGTAATTGTCTTCTCATTTTAATAATCATATAGAGCCCATTCCGAGAGCGCTATTAATAATGCTTAGGGTACATTTTTTAAATTCCCAAATGTCATCCAGCTTATTAACAGTCTTCATTTTTTGTTTAGTTCTTATTTGTTTTGGACAGAGCGTTTTGGTTTTGGCGCGGTCATTTCGACCCAGCGTTCGTTTTTTGTCTCGCGCCGTCTCTTGGAAGATGAAATATTGTTTACAGATAATTACTTACATTTGATAAAGACTTTTCTATGATTTCGGTTAGGTTTACGCCTATTTCGCCACCATGACATTACTGCTGCATATCTGACTCCGAAGATAGATAATAACCTCGTAAAATATTATTTTTAAATAAAGTAAAGATTAATCCTTGATCTTGTTACTCAAGTAGGTCATTATATTATATTTATTTCTAACCATACCACCATTAGGCTAGTCTGCAATAGTTTTACTTAATTAGGCAATAAATAAAACGACGAAAAATTTAAAATCTGAAATATTAATTTAATTTTTTTTTTATCATAGTTGATACTAAACATTACTACACAATTAATAAACAATTTAAATACACAAAACAATAATTATTAACCAATGGTGTATTAAACAAAAGTAAGCCATTAATTATAAAATCCCTGGGCACCAACAAAGATGGTCCGCAAAAACATGCGACTAAATGAATAAATTTAGATTCCAAAGCACGTGATCGATAGACCCATAGATCGGATCTATAGATCATATCGACTTTGAAAATGGAATGCGTGAGTAAGACAAAATATAATTAATGATTCGTTCAAAATTCGAATCGCTCCGGTGCAGACAAGTTGGCGCGTCGTCGTAATAAACAAAGGGCAAAAATGTTTTGTTTCATTTTGTTATACTATGTAGCTATATGTAAAACATTTTTTATTTTTTGATGTAAAACGTTTGTAGTTTCATACAATTAATCATCCCAGGCTTTATTGTTGCATCTGTTGTGCCGACTTGTGGATCGATCTGGCTATTGTCGAAGATGGACCTCTATGCTTTTGTTGAGTTCAAAAACTTCACCACCTGTTAATGGAAATAACGGTTTTGATTGAATTTAATAGAGCGACGAAATAGATTACGAATAGATATCCCAATGACTGCTTTTTAATAGAGAAGAGAAAATTAAATTGACTCTCTATAAGCCGTTTCAGCTAAAAGTTGCCTGCATTGCTATACCTACCTACATTTAAACAGTTTTTAGGGGTTTGACATATTGAGAAGTTTTTCCTTAAGTCGGATACGAAAGGCAGTGATTTCTTCAACAGGGCGCGTACTGTGCGGAAATTCATCATTTAGGCCCTGTGACCATCGGTTGCTTATTATCCTTAAGTCCACATTTAAGAACCGGATATTAAACAGATTTTTAATTTTTTACTAAAAAAAATTTTTAGTTTTTTACTTTTTACTTTAAGAAAAGAAATCCAAAAGAGGATTTTTTTGCTTCATTAACGTGTGTAGACCACGTGAGATATTTCTATGTAATTATCTATGAAGTAGGTATATACCGAACCAATGTGTGTTACAGACAGACATTTGCACTAGCATTACAGTTCTGTGCAGACAGGCATAAGATAATTTGTACACTAGTTTGGCATGTACTGTTTTTAATAATAAACAATAGTAATTGCAGAAATACTGTAATTCTAATAGATTTCTAAAACACGTTGTAAATAAAAAAAAAGGGTAAAAACTATTACTTTTTTTACCCGTCTGCGTCAG
The DNA here is from genome assembly GCA_034621355.1 of Mycalesis mineus. Classification (NCBI taxonomy): domain Eukaryota; kingdom Metazoa; phylum Arthropoda; class Insecta; order Lepidoptera; family Nymphalidae; genus Mycalesis; species Mycalesis mineus. The sequence goes on from CM067884.1 coordinate 9,198,888, forward strand.
AAGGAAGGTAATGTTTTTCGAGCGTATGTATGTATGTGACTATGTGGTTATGTATGTTTGTATGTCCATTTCATTGCCACGCGCTACAGTCTAAACGGCTGGACTGTCTGTCTATATAAAATTTTATATAGTTTACGGTGCTGCAGGTGGGAATAAACGTAGAACAAACTTTTAGTAGATCTTTCTTTAATAAATAAATAATATTTTTTTTGCAATTATCTTTCGGTTTTTGGAGATGAATAAAAAAACGTTTTTTTTGGACTTAATCACTTAAAAAGAAAAATTATTATTATAAAAACAAAAAACCTGACTGCATAGAAGTTATGAACTGAAAAGAGAAAAACAAGGATCACTATATCTATATAAAATTCTAAATACTTTATGGAGAAAATACTTTAAAACTACGTTTGTCCCCGCCTGCAGCACCATAAAATATTTAGAATTTTACATAGATATGTGATCCTTGTTTTTCTCTTTTCAGTTCATAACTTCTAAGCAGTCGGGTTTTTTTTTTTAATAACAATTTTATTTGAGACTTTGTTGTTTTAGTTTATGCAATTTACACTTTATGCCATTTTTTTGTTAAAACGGCAATATAAACATGATATGATATTTATATTTTTGAAATGGTCTTTTTACAACCTTTCATTTGATACCGATATTGCTAAGATAGAAGAAAGATATACACACATCCCCCCTTTTTTCCTCCATTTACAGCCGCTGTTTTGAAAATTTATATAGCCTATGTCACTACCACAATTTTTACAAATTCAACGACACCTCACATGTCAAAATCCGTTCAGTCGTTTAGGCTGTAGCGTGTGCCGAAGAAATGGACATACATACATACATACGCTCGAAAAACATAACCCTCCTTCTGACGCAGTCGGATAAAAAACAACACATGAATATAGGCCTTATTGTGTAATTACATGATAACTGCCTGGTTGTAGTACTTAGCCTGTTATTTTAAATTACGAGGTCCTGCGTTCGAGTTCTGACTAGGGTCATAAAATGTCTGAGGAACTTCTCTTTCATGTGAGAAATTCTTAGCATGGAGTGGAGAAGTTAGTTTGTTGTTTAACCTTAGCAGGATAGTGATCGTTACAAGACTCAAATATTATCCTACTATGGGTTAGTGCTTTTTTAAAGATACCAAAACAATGTACGGTAGGATATGGCATATGTTTTTTTATCGACTACAAGTCGGCCCTTGACTGCTATCACACTTGATGTTAAGTGATAATGCAATCTAAAATGAAAGCGGACTAACTTGTTAGGAGTAGGATGAAAATCCACAACCCTTTCGGTTTCTACACGACTTCGTACTTCTTTGTCGCTTTCTTCGCTTGGCTATACTTCTTTGTCAGTAACTAGCCACGGTGAAAGCCTCCCACCAGCCAGACCAAGACATATTAGGAAAAAACCTCCGTCTTCTAAATCCACCGCGCATACCACTGCGCCACGGAGGCCGTCAAATTGTTATGATGGGTACACTAATTTTGTCGCGAGCAAAGTCGCGGTCATTCGCTTGTATCAACTGTATTCAACAAGACATGGACACTGCAAAGATATTGATATTTCCTTCGATTACCTGCGAACCGACGAGCTAGGATCAAGCCCGTACCGACCTGTCATACGAGTCATCCGTCATCGCACTCGTGGGAATACACATCCTTGTCCAACTACACATGCATAAATTATATTGCAGACCTCTTTGGTCTAGTAGTTAGCCTACACGGTTCGATCACGATGTCCTGAGTTCGAATCCTCGTTCAGATTGTGGAATAATTTTGTGTTTCTTGTTTTTAAGAAATTTCCAGTAGGTAATTTGTAAGCCCGGATTCGGGTAGTTGGCGGTGTTACTCCCCAGTGCCTCGGAAAGCACGTAAAGCTGTCGTTCCCAGTGACTATCATCAACATCTGATAGTGGTCGTTAATGAATTAAAACATTATCACCCTAACCAAACCCGCATTGGAACACTCCTTTTCCCCTCTGCTACAAGAATATAGGTAGATAGTACTGGCCTTGTTTAAGGTCGTTAATAGGCTGAAAAAAATTAGGCACGTTGAAAAAAATGTTTTGTGATCATATTTTAGTACTTACGTGGTTTGTTACACATCATTTTTGTAATTTAATTCCTCTATTTTCCATTAATTCACCGGACATACATACACCACCATACCTTTCAGATTCAGTTACAATATTGCTTGACGCCAGAAATAAGTAGGTACGACTTTCCGGACGAACTCTATAACAAAAAGATCCCCTAAGATCTTCAAAACAAGCTTTACTACTAACTACTAGGTATTACTTTGTTAGTAACTAGTTAATAATTGTTATAAAATCCAGGGCCAATCAACGACAGTCACTTGTGAGTAAATTCAACACTGATGAAGTCTTATTAACATTACTTTATAAAAGTAATAAATATACACGATACGACATATTCAAGACATTGATGTAACCATAAATTAATACATTATACTAACCATGGGAATATATTAAAGTTATTTGACGATGCTACTTCTATAACTGTAGTAGAAACTATAAAATATGACATGGCTTCTCGGAACACGATTCATTTATCTATTCCGAACCACTAAACTATAACGTGGGTTAACTTCACGAATTAAAAAAAAACAAATGGATGTGCGACCAGACTTTTTTTTACGTTTTTTTTTTCACCCGCCAGCGCTCAACCTCCAGTGTTTTTTGTGTGCCGTTATGAAAATTAAATTATAGGTTATAATTTTAATATGATAGGTGTATAATATATTTCATTTGGAAACGATGTGAGATTTTATCTGTGAATGTTTATTTTTTTAATCACCGGGCATAGTCGATGCAATAGTTTGTCTCCATACCCGAAAGATACCTCACTAATGTAAGAAGGCTTTGTTTGCATAATGTTTAGGAGAGCACATTTAGCAGTTTTAAGTCATTACATGAACAACATATCATTCGTTCAGGATACATTATTATTATCGTTATTTCTATAACCATTACTGGCTAGTAGGAAAACGCGTAACGGAGCAAAATGGGTTGTCTAGATTTGTTTGTCTTCTCTCATCTCATCTATATATCGCTGGACACAGACAGAGCCGTAACCAACAATTTATGCGCCCTGTGCCAGCCTGCGTAACTGCGACCTACAGACTTGTAACTGACTCTAAATAAGGTACTGTTTGTACATGGTCTGGTCATTTCTGCGCCCCTTCAGGGTCTGCGCCCTGTGTCTGGGCACCGCTGGCACTGCCCTAGTTACGGCACTGGACTCAGATCAAATGGTACAAAATCGTTGTGTCTGTTCGGATGTCCTTGCTAAAGGCCTATATCCATTGGTAGACTCCATTGCCTTATGTTGATAGTGTGGTTGAAACAACAGAATAAGTAAAATAAGTAAAACTAACGCCTACGGCTCTATAAAGCTCATTCTGCTGATACTTATTACCCTACTAATTTAAGAAAAGACAGTATCTCAGACATCGACATGTAGACAAGCAATAAAGATAGCATCTACAAAGAAATCCGCATAGATTTCGATGCCGCCTATGAAATCGATGCTCCTTTTTTCTTTATTTTTTCCAAAAACAGCCGCTGCGACAAAAGACGATGGCTATTTGAGATAAAAAGACAATAAATAACACTTGGTTTTAGGGTTGTGTCTAATAGGTTTTATTTTTTTGGTTATTAAAAAAAGTTTATGGCTTAGTATTTTAAAGAGATGATGGTAATATTGTAAATTAATTCAATATTAGTAAAGTCTACAGATTTTAAGCGCACATTTTTAATAAATGAACCCTTAGATTTGAATTAATAGCAGAAAGTAAGTATTTAAATGGGCTTGCTTAATTTTAATTTCACTTAGAAAATAATACTTAGCTGACTTAACCTAACCTACCGTTAAAAACTTTCAAACATCTACCTAACTACATAAACTGATAACAAAAACCTGTAATTAAATGATTCTTATCAGTTGTAGTATTAGCTATTTTCACAAATTAAAAAAAATTTTAACAAAAAATAAAAACGCCTTCAAAACGCACTAAAAAGTAAAAAATAACTACGTCATTTACTTACTTTAATTTACTTAATAACATCTGTGAAGTCGGTGCCATCCAAGTTTAGGTAAAGTCTTGAAAGTAGAAAGCTCGGGTGGCACCGACTTCATAGATGTTATTAAGTAAATTAAATTAAGTAAATGACGTAGTTATTTTTTACTTTTTAGTGCGTTTTGAAGGCGTTTTTATTTTTTGTTAAAATTTTTTTATTTCATACTTTTTAGTGATTTATCAACAACGAAAATATTAAAGAACCTACTCGAACTAAATCATAAGTACCAATATTCACTAGTTAGTTATAACATTCCAACATCCCTACAAATGTGCCTATAAAGTTTGAAGAGTTTCTTCGAGTTTTCGTAGATCTCATCATCAGATCATGACTTAGTTAACATTAAACCAACTGGAATTTATAACATTACAAACTTCTCATTGATATATATTAATCGAGCCCAATCACAAGGTAGCTACTGCTAACCGTTAAAGAGCTCCCTCAGCTGTCCTTCTTCATCGCCAGACCCTCAATGACAGTCACAGCCCATCTAAATGTAAAGTTCTCATTGAGACAAATTAATCGAGCCCAAACACTAGGTAGTTACTGTAAACCGTTAAAGAGCTCCTTCAGCTGTCCTTCGTCTTCATCGCCAGACCCTTGATGACAGTCACAGCCCATCTAAATGTAAAGTTCTCATTGAGACAACTTAATTGAGCCCAAACACAAGGTAGCTACTGTAAACCGTTAAAGAGCTCCCTTAACTGTCCTTCGTCTTCATCTGCAGACTTTCAATGACAGTCACAGTCTATCTAAATGTAAATTTCTCATCGAGACAAATTAATCAAGCCCAAACACAAGGTAGCTGCTGTAAGCCGTTACGGAGCTCCCTTAACTGTACTTCGTCTCCATCACCAGACCCTCAATGACAGTCACAGTCCATCTAAATGTAAATTTCTCATCGAAACAAATTAATCAAGCCCAAACACAAGGTAGCTACTGTAAGCCGTTACGGAGCTCCCTTAACTGTATTTTGTCTTCATCACCAGACCCTCAATGACAGTCAGAGCCCATCTTAATGTAAAGTTCTTATCAAGACAAATTAATCGAGCCCAAACACAAGGTAAATGCAGTAAATCGTCAAGGAGTTCTCTTATATGTAGATCGGCTCCATCATCAGATCGACTCCACACCTTCATCAAATTGAATTTTACTTCAAATTGCTTTTAAATACTTATCAGAAAAATTAACAAACGTACTTGTTGTCCCTACAATTTTTGAAAGTTCTCCTCGGTTTCTCCATCATCAGATCCTGGTTTCCTTATCATGGTACCACCACCGGACTATCTACTTTCCAACAAAAAAAGAATTATCAAAATCGGTTCATAAACGACGAAGTTATGCGCGAACACACATAAAAAAAAAAAAAAAAAAAAAAAAAAATATATATACGGTCGAATTGAGAAACGCCTTTTTTTTTGAAGTCGTTTAAAAACAGCAACAATCAACATCATATCATCAACATCTGATAGTGATCGTTAATAAATGAAACCCTAAGCCCGCCAACCCGCATTAGAGCAGCGTGGTGGGTGTACGCTCCATATCCCCTCTCCTATATGGAGGGAGGCCCTGTAGTAATAGTTTTGTTAAAATCAGCCTTTACATTCCTTTAAATATTTTTCTTCACCGCAGGTAGGTAAATGAAAACTCAGCCCATTAAAGCGAAGGAGGTACTTAGGTACTTTATACTTCGATGAACAAAGTCGCTTAAAAGACAAACGTTATGGGGAAACTTTGTCCTTATGACTGAGGGCGAACTGAGAAGGGCAAAGATTATATAGGTACAATTTTTGGAAACTCTGTAATAAAATTCAATACCTACGAAAAGAGCCCATTTTCTCGTGATTTATTTATTAACTAGCTATGCCAGCTACTTCATTCGCGTGGAATAGTGACTTTGGACAGAATTCGATGTCATTGTTTAAACTTACATAACTTTTTATTTATGATACGAATAATATAAAACAAACACAAATATTGATATAAATATTGAAAAACCACATCTAAATCGTAAGCCTAAATGCGTGCACAAACGCACAGTCAAACAGGCAAAAATTGTAACATTCATTGTTTTGGACGTCATTTGCGTTAATAAAGGTTTTGACTTCTATTACACCTGATGTTAAGTGATGCTGATGATGCAATCTAAGATGGAAGCGGGCTAACTTGTTAGGAGTAGGATGAAATCCACACCCCTTTCGGTTTCTACACGACATCGTACCGGAACGATAAATCGCTTGGCGGTATGTCTTTGTCGCTAGGGTGGTATCTAGCCACGGCAAAAGCCTCCCACCAGCCAAAATATTGTGTTCTTAAGTCCTCTAAATACTAACAGCGATACGTTACGTTTGTGTTACGTTTAGATTTAAGACGATAAAAATGTAATGTCAACAATCACTAACTATTAAAATAACACTTGTTTCATTACATTTATTTAAGTAATTTTTTTTAAACAAGAAATACAGGAACACAATCACGGAAACATGGAAAATTCGCTACAGAAACAAAGATAAGTCGCGTCTCAAGACATTTTCTGCCGTGAGGAAAGGCGGGCGTCGTTGCCAGGCAACGCGCGGCGGGTGGGCGTGGCAATCGATAGCACCCCAGTCACCTTCACCCTGACAACCCTGCTCCTTTCACTCTCGAGCCAGATAATTGCAAGCTTTCAGTGAAAAGGTAAACAAATTTGGTAGCCCCGCGTTGATTTCAGTCTGGACAGTTTGATAATGTACCTACTACTTTCGTATAAGATTTTGTTTACGAAACCTTTTGAATGCTTAAAGTACCTATTTTTAAGGCTTTTGTTATTATTACTTACTAGCAGATGACCTGGACTTCGCTCGCGAGGAATATCATATATTGCAAGAACACATAAAAAAATTGCACGTGACCCATGTTTTTAAAGAAAAATGCCAATGCAGATTTTTTGTAGTCCTGTCAAAGAGGAACAATCCTGCCATAGATTGTTTGGTTGTACTCAAAGGGTTTAGGCAGCGTTTTCAATAAAAGCACCCAGGGGTGCGACACTTCCTCCAATTATCGTCATAATTGAACCAATTTAAAGAAAACCTTTACAAATTTTATACTGAAACCTTCCTCAAGAATCACTTAGTCTATGGGTGAGAAATGCATTCTGTTTAGTAGTATTTGAGACGCGGAGGGAGATTTTATTTTATAATGCGGGTATATAGGGATGGTACCAGTAATTAATTTTCATATTTTTAAAAACAAATTAAGTAATTATCTAAAATCACTTTGTTATTGAGTATACTGTCAACTTATTCTCTATCTTGCTCTAAACTCCTGCTATACCTTCTGTAAACGTCTGTACGTATTGTTTTCATTCTTCTCATATATAGTACACACTCTAGTTAGAGATATATGAGCAATAGCTAATTTGCAGTTAAATCTCATCAGACGTATGGTCTGTAGATTCTCAATTCATACGTTGGTACGAAAATCGATTAATTTCGTGAAGCCTTTAATCTCGCCGTCACATCATCAAAAAGAAATTGCTCCTTATTTGGATGGCGTGTCAAATCCAGGTACCTATTGATATTGTAGCGGTACCTACTGTAGCTATGATTAGTGCACAAAGATCGCTGTCGGGCGCAGGTTTGGCGGGGGCCCGAGTTATGAGCTGTCACCGCCATTGCACTACCTGCGACTAATTTAGATGTTTCCCTTGTCGGCCATGCTGGTCGTGAGATATGGATTTAATAATCGTTTCGCTTTGTACGTTAATGAGAAAATGCTTGTGTCGAGGACGGAAACGTGCCTGTTTTTTTTGGGGTTTCTATTAATTTTCATAACTAATCATAAGCGTTTCCCTTTTATGTTGTAGATTGACTGTATGTTGGTTAAGCCTATGTAGCTTTGGAACATAAGGTCCTGGGTGGTGATTTCTTTTCTTCAATTTTCACAATAAGTTCTATTTATTCTGTTTTGCACCATTTCCGTTTTCACTTCACAGTTCCTATCATTAACGGTTGCCTGTGAGAGATTGACGACCTCCGTGGCGCAGTGGTGTGCGCGGTGGATTTATAAGTCGGAGGTCCTGGGTTCGATTCCCGGCGGGGCAGATTGAGATTTTTCTTAATTTGTCTTGGTCCGGCTGGTGAGAGGCTTTCGCCGTGGCTAGTTACCACCCTACCGACAAAGACGTATCGCCAAGCGATTTAGCGTTCCGGTACGATGTCGTGTAGAAACCGAAAGGGGTGTGGATTTTCGTTCCACTCCTAACAAGTTAGCCCGCTTCCATCCTAGACTGCATCATCACTTAACATCAGGTGTGATAGCAGTCAAGGGCCAACTTGTAGTCGATAAAAAAAAAAGATTGCTCCAAGCAATGAGGCCGCCTTTGCATGTGTTTGTCTATGTATTATGTGTGCAATAAAGATTTTCTTCTTCTTCTTCTTCTAAGTTCTGTGTTGAAAAGTTGGCGGTGTAACATCCCCATGTCTCGGAGAGCACGTTATGTTATCAGTGCTGGTCATTATCATTAACAGTTGATAGTGATCGCTAACACTGTTAGACTAAGCCCGCCAACCTGCATCGGAGGAACTTGGTAGGTTCCATATCCCTTTTACTATAAGGATGGCAATGAAGTGTAGCTGCTAATCATGTACATTGAGTTTGGGTTTTTTCGCCCTATACTTACTACTTTTTCCCCTATATAGCTTAAAGTATTTCATATCTGCTACACCGATTGGCTTTTTCAGCTAGAGAAGTAAACAATAAGTTTATTCTTAAAATATTTTAATGTATATTTTTTTTATTGACTACAAGTTGGCCCTTAACTGCTACACATGATGTTAAGTGATGATGCAATCTAAGATGGAAGCGGTCTAACTTGTTAAAAGTAGGATGAAAATCCACACCCTTTCCGGTTTCTACACGACATCGTACCGGAACGCTAAATCGCTTGGCGGTACATCTTTGTCGATAGGGTGGTATCTAGCCACGGCGAAAGCCTCCCACCAGCCAGACCAAGACAAATTAAGAAAAATCACAATCTCTCCCGCCGGGAATCGAACCCGGGACCTCCGTCTTATAAATCCATGGCGCATACCACTGCGCCACGGAGGCCATCGTAATATTATTAATTAGTGTGTAATTATCGATTAGTTTTGTTTTCACCAACAAATAATCGTTTGTTTATTTAGTACAAACGGGCGTATCATCTCGGTTTCTCCTTAATTAGGACAAATCGCTATCGTCGTGTTCACGGGGCCCATAGAATGGTCCTTGTTGTCGATCCCGACTGACGCACGATCCATCCCGAGAATATATGGACCATAAAACTACAATTACGTTTTATAAACACTACATTTATAACTACTTTATGATTGTATTATTTATTTTATGTAATATATTACGTTGTGTTTGAGACTTTGATTTTTTTTCTAAACTGTATAATGCTTTCAAATATTTAAAATTTCTGGCGGAGTACACTCCATTAATTTATAGTATTGGGACGTGTTAAGTTACTGTGGCGTAGGCTTCTTTGTTACAGATATATTAACTTAAGAGCATTAGTAAGTTGAATAATCTCTGATATTGACGTTGAAAGTCTCAGCTCATTATTCTTTTAACCTACTTCAAAAAGATATTCGTTCGTAATAAAATCACATCGACAAACAAGCCAGAATGGCTTGTTTGTCGATGTGACTTTATTCCACACGATTTAAAGAACACTATTCCTGCGTTCTTAAAATGAAAATTATAATTAGAAAGCGGTAGGATTTAAAAAAAGGTACTTTATATCGATAATTTGTTTAGCTTCTATGTGTGATCATAAGACCCTAAGTTAGACATTTTTGGAGTTCCGAATCCTTCAATAAATTGACAAATTGAAAATATTTTTACAAATTCTCAATAGCAGCTAAATGATACTCTAAACATGAACATATAATGATCGTAACATAGTCAAAAATTACTCTAAGCACCCTAACGTACACGCTGTACGCTAGGGTGCTTAAAGTAATTTTAGATCTAATGTAGTAAACCTTCTGTAATGATGATGAATGAAATGTATATACTTGTATAATATTTTGAAATGTCTTAAAAGGCATCATCATTAACCCTGTTTACAGTTACAAACAACTGTTCGTAAATGTTTTAATCGGGTGAATAACGTGAAATTTAACCTATCTGAAAAACTAACTAGCTTCCATTAAAATGTAACTCTTTGTTTCAGATTCAGATGTTCAGCAGTGATATTAATATGATCAGACGCCATATTTGTTACAGTTTTTGACTTCGTATTTGAAACAGATAGTATTACAACAGCAAAGTCCGTGTCCACAGTGATGGCGGTCGAGGGTTGGAATGGACGCAGGCTCGCCCGTCGCCGCGCGCGGGACTCGGACGCGCGCACTAAATTTAAATATTTTAATCCTTAATTTAAATTTTTGACATTTTTATTTTATGTTAGTATTCGTGTAGTTCCATTTTTGATATTTGTCATACTCAGGCGACGGTGAACGCGTCACTGGCGCCTGCCCGTGTTCTTGTAGCTGGGAGTTTTTGCACCAAGAGTCGTAAGTGCACTAACAAGTTGAGCTTAAAATAAATAAAAAAAGCCTTTTATTTCTTATTTTACAAATAATAGGTAATGTATTATAATACAATATAAAATGTTTTTAAAATTTAAATTACAACAACCCTTTCTTTCCAGATGAGACTTTATGCCTCTTCTAAAGCAGCCCATCTATTTTGGAGCAGGCCTCCAATATGAACTTAATTGAACATAATATTCAGCCTATTATATGGATCAATGCAGAGCGATGTTTCTCTTCGAGACCTCCTCCTAGAGGGGACTTGAAACTTAGATCCACCACGATGTTTCAATGCGGGTTGGCGGGCTTAAAATAACATTTTCCTATTTATGAAAAGGTAGCAACTTTTATTTAACACGAGTGGGACTCGAACCTCGAACCTCCCGATTATAGGCAAGGCATTACCAGCTGCACCAGAGGTCAAACTGTAGTAGGTACCTATTCATTCCTTATGAGCCATGCACAAATACAAAGGTCGAGTAATAAAATCATTCGTATCAAAATTTAATCCGAGATTGCAACCGGACATAATATGGATGGATGATTATCTGAATCACTAAAATATTTGATTAATTATAATCAAAAAGTTTAAAGTTCATCGATTAGATTACTGTAATTCAACAGCGTAGAAGTGAGTGAGCTTGATTTTATTTCTATTCTACGACGTAATCTTTTTCGTCATAATCGTCGTGATCAGCTTATTTTGCGAATCTATACTAATATTATAAAGAGTTTGTAAGTTTGTAATTTGTAAATAAAATTTTGTCGGGGCTAATTTTTGGAACTACTGATCCGATTTTAAAAATTCTTTCACCAGTAGAATGCTACGTTATCGGTGAGTGTCATAGGCTATATTTTATATTTGTATTGTATATATCACCCGAGTTATCACAGTTCTTGTCGCTCGAGTCGAACCGTGAAATTTATTAAATTAGCGTAAATCGCGTGCGCTGCCTTAGCTATTGGATATAATTGTAAACATTGTATGAAAAATTTATGCATCTTCAAAAGTTCTACAAAAAAAGTTCGCGATAGCATATATCTATCTTTTATATTTTGGCAGATATATAACTTTTTATGTTTAACATCATTATTTATACAACTAAACTCAAATCCTTATTAAAATAAATTATTTAATAATCACATGGATATTATAGAGATAAGATTTGCCTTTTACAGTACAGTATATATATAGTCGGTAATATTACAAAATTTCTAAAAAACATAAGACTGTTAAGAAAATTAAGTTGACCTCCTCCGTGTTATGTTATACGTACTGAATAGGGTTCAACATTTTGGTACTGATATTCTTTGAGAATTCGGTCTTTGATCTTTTCTTTCCATTTATTTGGCATGACAGACCATATTTATATAATATACGAAAAAGTTTGTTTGTAAATTATTTTGTTTATTATGAAAGCTAGACTCTAAAGTGAAATAGACTATTTAATACAAGCTATACGCTGTACTCTATACACGAGACGGGACGGAGCATATTGGTTCACGGAAAACTATAAAAAAATTGAATTGAGGGGGGTAGCGGGGAAAGAGCACATTTTATATGAAATTCTGTCTATAAAATTAAAAGGGTACAAAAAGGTTTTCACGCGGACGAAGTCGCGGGCGACTGCTAGTATTGTTATAAAAAATGGAACGGAACCGAAGGTTTAACATGCTCTCCGAGGTCAGATGTACGTGTAGCATTACCAGAATTTCTTGGAACAATGAAAGCTCAATATTTAACAGCCCAACCTAGGACTCGAACACAAAATCTGGTGATCAGCCAAATAGACTGACAAGTCAATAAACGAATATGCTAGACGCCGGTCTTTGTAGGGCGTGGAAAGTCCTGTATGAGCACAGGTATACATACATAGGTACATCGGCCCGTTTTATTCGCCACCTAGTGTTGTATGGAGAAGAATGACCGTGTGTACACATGCCGGATATCGTCCAACATCCGGCGAGTTAAGTAACGCAGTAGTGTCTATCAACCTGAGGCTTAGATAATGCTCATGTGTCTGTTATTACACTGACAACCATGCCATTCAGACTGGAACATAGCCCTTCAAGGCAGTGGGGGCGAGTGTAAGACTAAAAATGACGTCACGTCCATTTTCTCTGTTATGAAATAAATGAGCTAAACTACACACTTAACTGTGAGACAAAGTTGTATTAGGGTTTATGTCTATTTGAAGGTACAGATCAATCTTAAAGGTTGGTATGGATATTACAAATGTAGATGTTTATATAATAAGAAAATTTACATTCCTTCGGCCAAAGTACACAGTTCCATTACTCAGCTCATTAAAAGATGGAAATACTTGTGACATATTATATGAAAGCCTTTACCATGGAAAATAAATAGCGTTTATCACAGGTGGTTAAAATGTTTAACAGAAAGTAAGAATAATTATCAACAAAGTTTAGAGCGTCATAAAAAGTAATGGCGTGACAAATACATTGGATTTAAAAAATAAAAAAGATGACTTAATAATGACCAGAATCAAAAATATGTGTGCCAAACAATTTGATAGGTAACCTACCAGTACTAATCGTATATATGGAGATAAAAGTAATTAATTATTTAAAAAAAAGTTTTTTCTTAAACATAACATGAGGCGGGGATCGAACTTATGACTTCTCGATGTTGAGTACAGTTCTATGACCGTCGAGCTATCGATGTCCTTGAACTCCGCGCGGACAAAATCGCGAGTGTTTGCTAATAGCCAACATACCTAATACGTTATCATAAGTCAGTAGTATCGCATGTCGGCATGAAGCGTGACCTTGTGGAATAAAAAAAAACCACATAATTAAATCGATGGATGTTACTATCTATTTCGAGGCCGTCGTCCATGACGAGGTGGCCGAGTGGTTAAGGCGTTGGACTGCTAATCCAATGTGCTCTGCACGCGTGGGTTCGAATCCCATCCTCGTCGATAACTTTTTTTGGTGGCGTATTTCTCAAAAAATTTCAATTAACAATATTTTACATACTAGTAAAGACAATGAGTTTCTCAAAGTCGATATATATTTTTTTTAGATATAACAAAAAAATATGTATCCTCTGATGGTGTTACTGTAGAAACGTAAGTTGATGCGTTTGTATGTATGTACCTATTGTGAAAGTATATATACAGTTATTGACATGATGTTACGAATGTTTTCAAATTAAAACGGTTGTTCTTGGAGTGAAATCGACTTGCTTCAAAGTCGATTTCACTCCAAATATCTTGTTTACCCGGGATGATCCCAGGAGATGCTGGGGACACTGGTCCAATTTTTAATACATAGAGAGTAGGGAAGGTCCATATATAGCTTAAATTCTATTTTAAAATCCGTAAGATATTTTCTTAGATAGCAGGGCGGTGGTACTTCTCCAGACGAGCTCTGACGGAAGTTTTGCTGCGGTCAGATCTGAAGGACATGATCGTCGGTGTAATTACAGGCACAATATGGACAAAGGACACTTTGTATTTACTTGATATGTTATTTGCGTATCCTGCGAAGTGTTGCTCTGTTTATTTATTAGGCGACGTTTTTTCACAAGTGCCATTAGGTGGGTAATCTGCTTAGTTCGTCAATTACCTATTACTTTTATTTACTACTAAAGGTCGCTCGCGGTTTCACCCGCGTAGTTTCTGCTCCCGTAGGAATATCTGGATACAAATTAGTCTAAGTGAACCTCATGAGCCTGGCTATCATATGCAAAAGGTTTTTTTACAACTCGACTGCTAGTTTCAGAGACTAGTCAGAACAAACAGATAGGCAGACAAAAATGGTATTTTGGTGTATGTACCGCACCAAATGCATGTAGGTAGTAAAAAATTGAAATAACCGATTTAAATATTAGAAACAGACACTCCAATTTTATTCTTATGTATAGATAACAATGCTATCCGTAGTCATGTTAAAAGTTACCTGAATCGATAAATGATGTCATTGATTTCAATTTTGAACAGACACCTAACATTACTTAAAAAGTCGCTGTACACAAGTGTACAGTGCATTTACAATAGCATAGATTCAATAAGTAAGTAGGAGTAAGTGCAAATAATTACACGCGTCGGTGCAGCACGCGCCGACGCCGCGACGCGTGCCGCCTGACGTCGTCTCCGCATTGTTGTCTCCTGTTATTTATGAATATTGTTGCGTAGACTATTGCTGCCACGCGCCGCGGCGATGTGTACACGCTCTTATGAACACCATAAGCTATGGTTTGAACGTGGTTTTAACTTTGGGCCAGTCAATGGCCGGATGACGTTTGTGATGTGGTTTACTATAATATTGTAACACACTTAACTCCAAAAGGCATTTTGCTTCGTATCATGGGGTCCTAGGTTGGAGTTTTAAATATTTAACTTTTATCTGCAAAATATTACAGCCTGGATTTAGAACGTTGGTGTGTGGTGTTATACTGCCTTGCCTTGAAGTACACGTTAAATCGTCGCTCAAGGTCACTGTCATCAACATCAGATGGTGATCGCATGAATCAAACATCACCCTAAGCCCGGAAACCTACAATGGAGCAGAGAGGTGGGCTTCAGCTCTAGACGGATGAGAATGGTCCTATAGGGAGTCATTAATAGTCTTCTAATGAAAATGTATAAATACTTACTGTACATACATAAAAAACCTTAAACAACCTTAAAACCTTCTGCCAACAAACATAAAGAAAAACGCAACGTTACGGAACATCTTTAAACACACAAAAACAGAATCTATTCTGCGGATTTATTTTTTATAACTTATGTTTCCCCTTTGCTTACACAGAGGGATATAATTCACACAAATCTTTATTTCTCTTTGTTCGCGTAGGGCGCGGGCCTCCCGTTGAGTGCTGATGATGAGTTATGAGGAGCAGCAGCCGGAAGACGGAAGTCGCCCTTCGCACGGCCCTCCCGCCCTAGCCTCCGCTTCCTATACCAATCGAGCTTTGCCTCCATAGCGAATATTTTATAATTTATAGTTTTATTTTTTTTGTTAATCTATGGTGACTAGAGGAGGCTTATTTTTATTGCGTTGGTACTATTGTTGATCTGTCATTGTTGTCTGCAAAATTGTACCTATATTAGACAACAACGAAGTAAGTACTGTGAGTAACAGAAGACGGATATCTTTCCTACGTCCCTCCCGCCCTAGCCTCCGCTTCCTATACCAATCGAGCTTTGCCGCCATAGCGAATATTTTATAATTTAGAGTTTTATTTTTTTGTTAATCTATGGTAACTGGAGGAGGCCTATTTTCTTTGCGTTGGTACTATTGTTGATCTTTTATTGTTGTCTTTGATATTGTGTATTATATAGACACGAACGAAGTATTTATTTCTTAACTTTACTCTTAAACGACAGACGGGTATCGACCTTTGCACGGCGCTCCCGCCCTAGCCATTTCCTGTACCAATTAAGCTTCTGTCGTAACAGATATTTTATAATTTTATAGTTGTATTTTTTGGTTAATCTGTGATGAGTAAAGAAACGATTTTGTTCATCTTTTATTGTTACATCTTTCATAGTTCTAAACAACAAAGACGTATCTATCTAATATCTTTAAAACGATCAATTCTTGTATTGTACATACTTAATTATAATCTGAATTTCGGTTCCAATGACTTTAATATAACTTTGCATGAACATGGTTTCGGGGGCGATTAATTGATCTAGCTATACTAAACTAAACTAAACTGACCGATCTGTGCCTACTCGATTTTACGTAATATATAATTATTATTATTATCTATTACCTACCTGTCTTCTATCTATTTTACATGTGTAGGTATAAAAGTGAATTGCAAAGTTTAAGTTATTTTCGCTAATGAACAGTAAGTAATTCAACTCTCTCGGTATAGTGGGAAGCCTATATGTCCTGAGCTCAAGACGTGTGTGTGTTACTGCAATATTGAGGTGTTCTTTCACCCAAGGAACTGTTGGTGTTACGTAAACTTTGATGTGGCAAGTGCACCCCTGAGCCTCGGAGATTACCTTAAATCTTAAGTCCCGGTTATTGTCTTATTCTACACCTGCCAATGTCAATCTGGATTCGTAATGATTCTATTACCCCGAGCAGAATTTTAATCCATGGCATATGGAATAATGCCAATAATGAAAACAGAGACCCGGTCGTAGGCGTATACCCTGGCTCAAGAATTTACGCCAATGGTTTAATATTAGCTTGTCAACAAACAAATTAATAATGAAGGTAGAAATCACTAGTCATTTTACACCTATTTTTTTTAATTAACTAGTTAATGACGAATTCATGACAAACGATTTTTTAAAATAACAAAACATAATTTTAAATTTATAGGCATAAAGCTTTAATAGATCACTGTTTCGAGCAGCAGCCAATAAAGTTAAGATAGCCGTAATGATTGCTATGCTCCGAACGATGATGGCACTAGAAGAAGAAGATGGTAGAAACCACATAGGTTAACCACTATACCTATGCATGGTCTAGAGGAGGGTAACACCAACACACCCCCTAGGCCAAGGCCTGATTTAGGGGGTATGTGGGGTAGGAACCCCTGGATTTAAAAACCTAAATTAAAGAGAGCTTACTATTCTTAGTGCTTACCCTAACCACCTCGTGCACACCACTACTAAATGTAAGACACTATAAGTACTTACTAACTTTGAATATTTAGTGAATTGGTGTGTAGGAACAGTCGCGACGTGAGATCGCGTATCGCCGCGATAGGCGGTCGTCAAAACACTTGTGTCTTGTTCCGATAGCGAACAATGCGCTCCCAGACCCTATTTCATCGTACGACCACGATACGACGCCGATACTTTACAAATGTGCTGGTGCTCATAAGTATCCTACCTCACCTAAGTGATAAGAACCTATAATTTATATTTTTTATACCGACTTAGGTACATAATAGATAGTCATAGACACCCATGGTCGTAGATAGATCCATAGGTAAATGATTACGAATTATTGTCAAGATAATAATTATAGACAGTTACCATATTATAAATGTTTAATTTTTTAAATGTAAAACTTTTTGATAATATAATACAACAGTTTTCTGCTTAGACCAATATTTAATTTAATTTTTAAGCATTATTTTAAATCTATACCAACTTTTTTAGTGAATTGTTTTGTGTTGACCAACTTTTTTGTGGTAACAGGATAATACAAAAGAAATATTTTTTTTGTTGTTTGTATGGGATGCTGTTTATATTTATGTAGGTATAAGTGACTCAACTATTATGTAAAATTACGTTTATCTGTAATAATAAATGTGTGTACGTTGCTGTTAAGCTATAGGTCCCTACCAAATGTCAATAGTCTTCAAAACTCCAAAAAAAATGTGTGCGTGTACTAGCGTACACTCGTAAGAAGTGAAACTTTTTTATGACGTTATTTTTCAAAAAATAATTTACTATATGCAACTTTACAGAAATTGGTTAAATAAAGTTAAATTAGATAAAGTTTAATAAAAAGCTTTTATTATCATAGACATAAATACAAATTCTACAATTATTTCATTTTAGCTTATTACTACAAAGATTATTATTGAATTTCATCAATTGTAATAGAATTATTACTATCATTGATGTCGTAATTACGTACTTTTTTTAGAAATTCACTGGAATTAGAATT
Source organism: Mycalesis mineus (assembly GCA_034621355.1). Lineage (NCBI taxonomy): Eukaryota > Metazoa > Arthropoda > Insecta > Lepidoptera > Nymphalidae > Mycalesis > Mycalesis mineus. Next base: position 9,217,176 of record CM067884.1, read on the forward strand.
AAAATAAGCCCTTTGATTTTGCTGATCACTAATAAATATAACATATAACATATATATATATATATATATATATATATATATATATATATTTATATTTATCACGTCACTTCCATAAGTCAAAGATGGCGCGTAACGGAAAAATGTGACGCGTAACGAAAAAATGTTACACTAAATTTTTTTCCAACCCCGATTTTTTCTTGAATTGAAATTTTGAAGTTCCAATATTTTTTTAATGATCTAAGCGTATAACCGTCGGGAAGCGACTTTGATTGATGCAATGACATGAGACATTCGGAGTCGTAGATGTATCGCATATTCGTGTCGAATTTATGTCGTGTCCTATAAAAATGTTTTTCGTCCTTCCGCATGTTCCGCACACCTTTCATTTGTATTCAGAACGCGATTGAGATGTTCCTATTTTGAAATTTATCTTTTAACGACATTTCACCGTGTCACCAGCGTGGCAGGTGTAAAACAATTTCCGATGAAGATATCGATTATTACTTTCACATGTTTTTAAACGTTAGTATTTGTAAATCGTTAATGTAACATTTATTTACCGTATAGTGACCTAAATAGAACAATTTGCATTTACTTAGCTTCACGAATACATATTTTTAAACGTTCTTACTACCCGCAATTTTGGTGCATAACCTTATTAGTTCTTTAATCCGTACGTAATTTCAATATGTTCTGAGTTTAAACACCATTAGGTAGACGTGTTCAACTTACTCGTTTCTATCACAGGAGGAAAGAGGGTAGTATTAATTGAATATTGCTCTTATTATATTTAATAGATTGGGCTTGTATTTAGAAATATATGGCAAATTTTTATTTAGTACGTTTGTTAAGGATGTTGATGAATTTTGATAAGAAGATGTAAGCCTGTAAGAGAATTAGCCGCTTACATTAATTAAATAACATAATAGTCTTATGCCTGTATGCACCAAGATTTCGGTTATCATAACCATCGGTTAAGAGAAGCAACTTTAGATTTACTACGTTTATTCGATTAAAGATGTAATATATAAAAAGTTTTTATTTTTTTAAACTCACTCTATGGTTCTAGGTTCGAGCTCTTTTGAGCCTATACTTTTATTCAAAAGGCTTTGAACTTAAATAAATACCTACATATTCACTTTTATTCGACAGATATAAGCACTTCAGTCGGTTCATTTTCTTCCGTTAAATGTTACCGTTTTTGTACTTCCCTTACGTATACGGCTAACATAAAACACTGTGCTCTTAATAATTTGCCGATTCTAATAAATAAAGATTTCAGTCTTTACAGAGGGCCCGCTCTAAAAACGACCGCCCGGGTTGCATGCATCGGAATTCAAAGTCTATTGTATTTTATCATACATTCTTTTTTGCACCTCGACGGAATATATTTGCAATTTTAGTTGACAGGATTTATCATGAGGCTTTTTGCGTTACGCTGATTGTCTTTCGAAGCAGAGTTTCTTTTGATAGCGATGCCCACGATAAACGTCTGATTATCCCGACGATCCTCCTAGGGCCCGATAAGGCGGACTTGCATTTATAAATAAAACAGCCTTGTTGGTCCAGTGGTGAGCCAATGCAACTGCGGTTAATGCGGTACTGGGTTCGTCTCTTGGGTCGGGCTGTAATTATACTAATAAAATTTTCTTCTTTAACAGAATTGTAAGTAGCAGCTCAGAGTTGGAAGTCGGTGTTGTTACACTCCTTGCCTTAGAAAATAAAACAGCGTTACTGGTCCGGTGATTAACCAAATCATCGGTTCTTCAAGTCCCAGGTTCGCGTCCTGGGTCGAAATTTTTCTACGAAATTTTCCAGTCGCAGCTGCTGTTAGCATGTCGGTTGTGTTACACCCCTCTACTTCGGAGAGCAAGTTGATTCTGGTCATTAGGTATTATATCATTATCAGTTACATTGGAGCAGCGTGGTGGGTCCCAGGTCCATGTTGCCTCTCCAATAATAAGGGTGGCCTGACTCTGTAGTGGAGCTTTAAAACATGCTGGTAATTATGATGATGACGATAACACTGCTCCAATGAGGGTTGGTGGGCTTAGATCAACCGTCATTTGAGCAGTGTATTGAATCTGTCTCCGTATTCTCTATAAGGTTGACAAAGTTTTCATAACTTAACTTGTTCATAATTTATTCATCAGTCTTTAAAAAAGTACTTAGTAGGTATATAAGCCCAATCTCTTGAAAGTCGTATGGATTCAATCTACAACACAAACATACTTGCCTACTAACAAACTTGTAGAGTGATGCCAAAAGTCAAACTTTATTCATTTTCAAAAGTACTAAGTACCTATTTGAAACAAAGGATTTTTAGATCAGGCTGTAACATGTATAGGTACATAGAACCTCCTCCATTTTAATAACTTATTAGAATGGAATCCGGACAAAACCATCTACGGAATTTTATAATTATAGTATTTATCTATAACACCTTCGTATTGCTGATTGACATTTCATTCCAGGGCAATCAAACTCGGGTTACTTTGGAACGTTATGACGGGCTACGATTTTCTGTTTAATACACATGGGTGCGTAAACAAAAAAAAGGTAATAGCCGGGGTTGTAGGGGCGGGGCCAGGTGTCAGTCGCAGAGATCTTATCTGCCATGGGGACGAGAGTACAGCCATAGACGGCGCACCCTTCGCCAGCTAGCGAGCGTACTATAATCTATGCCCACGGATTTTTACGCATTATTTATTGCGTAAACTTTTTTATTTCGGTTACAAAGGGAGGACGTTTGCTAACAGAGGATTATAATTGTTTTTTCACTTCTCTTGCTCGAAAACACTGTCATTTTATAGTTCTACAGTGGAACTAAAATAGCTTTTATTTTTCAAATTTCAAGGTTAAGGGGCAAAAATATTGTTTTTTTTTGTTATTGTCTGTTAGGAGTACAACCATAAAACGAAATAAGAATATATTTATTCGTAAATAAAATAATCATACTAAAATAATGTCTTTAAAAACGAAATAGGTTTTATTTGTAAGTAGAATCATCATTGTTACATAAGCTTAAATGTTTAAAACTGAATTGCAGTTAAGGTTATTATTACGAAATAACGTCAGCTGAGTGTCTAGTGTGAGCTTTCACAAAAACAAGAAAACTTCACATTCAAGTAAAGGCAAATTTTGTATGGAATTTAAGTGTCAGTGTCATATAAAATTTGCGTTTACCGTTCTCGATATCGACGCGGTAAAATCTTACACTAGCCACACTGGTCGGTTTTGGTAGGTATCCTGTTTAATAAAAAATTGAAAATTGTACTAAAGTCAAAGTTCTTGACTGTGCATTCATTTTTTATTTGGTTTTAATTCCATTGCAAGTCACGTCAACAGAAAGAATTAAAAAAGCAATTGGCACGAACTCAAACGAATTTTCTAAAAAAATTAAATTACTGAATTATTTTATTTTCTCGCAATTGTAGTGAAATATATTATAATAGTGACTGATTAAAAATCGGTTTCTGTTTAGCACCCTCACTGTCGGCACTAAAAATGACTCTCTATATAATGGTTCTTTAGCTCCTTGTTTAACAATATACTATGATATGTGAAGTTTGTATGTGTCTCCAATCTACATGTATGGTGAGTGTTAAATATGTAGGACCTACATACATACGCCACGCCAACTGCCACGTCGGTCCATTGGTATCCTATGTAACTTTAGATCACGAACTCAATAGGTTTTAGTACAGGGTCGGTATTAAATATTTAGCTTTTCTGTCTTTCAATAATATAGTACTTGTTGAGCTTACAGTGCCGTAAGGGATCAATTTTAACCCTAAAAGACGAGGTATTCAACGTGAATATATATTATTTTCTTTTTTATGTATGACCACCAAAACTTTACAGAGTTGTCCGATTTTGATAATTCATTTTTTATAAGAAAGGGCATACTTCCAAGGTGGTCCCATTGTCATCATATTAGGATCTAATGCTGATATCCTGGGGAAATTGAAGGAACTCTTCAAATTTTGGAGGCACGCTTTGTCTCGGTATCGGTAGCTTTTGGCTACTAGTGCCGTAGAATATACTATCGCAGTATAGTACGAGTACGTTACGTGTCGATAAATCACTAAAAAGTAAGAAATAAAAATTTTTAAATAAAAATAGAACCGACTCAAAAGGCACTAAAAAGTAAAAAATAATTGTGTCATTTAGTTGCCTTAATTTACTTAAGCATATCTAGGAGTCGGTGCCAGCCCAGGTTTCTACTTTAAGGACGTTACCTAGAACCCACAAAATGCTTTACTAGGTAAAAGAAAGGTTCCTTAAACTGGCTGACACTAGTTCTAGCTATGTTATAAAGCAACGGACCTATTATTTTTTATTTTAAACATTTGTAAGTGATTTTTATTTAAAAATTTTTGTACATTACAAGTTAGCCCTTGATAGCACCTGGTAGTAAGTGACGATGCAATAATATAAGATATAAGTGAGCTTACTTGTAAGGAGTAGGATGAAATTTACATCCCTTCTATATGACAGAAAGCTGCCATGCCGGAAAGCTAAATTGCTTTGTCGGTATGGTGCTAACTAGCCATGCCAGTAGCCACCCATCGGCCAGAAGTGAACCAATTTACAAAATCTTAACCTATTTGAATCGAACCTAGGACCTTCGTCTTATAAGTTAAGCATACCATTACCGTCCGTCCGTGAGACCCTCAACGTATACGACAGTGCGTGTTTCATCTAAACTCCCTCTTCTATGAGGCGGGAAGCCTACAGTGGGCCGTAAAATAAGCTTATAATGTTACTATGTAATTTTTTAGAATATAAGCACAACTTACCAATAATATTCATCAATGAGTACCTAATAGGTACCGTAGCGCAAGTGTTTGCGGTGGATTCATTAGGTAGAGGTCCTGGGTTCGATTACCGGCCAGGCTAATAAAGTTTCTTTTTTTAATAAATCAAGGTCTGGCTGGTCGGAGGCTTTGACCGTGGTTAGTTACCAGGTACCAATTCTGATACGATGTCGGGCAGAAACAGAAAGGGCTGTAATTTCAAACTTGCTTAAATTGCATCATCACTAAAAATCATGAGTGATTGCAGTCAAGGATTTAAGACCTGACAAATATTTTATTATAGTTATTTATAGAGCAGAGGATTAGTAAAATTGACTACGAGTACTTGGGCTGCTTAGAAAAATGTACGAGTAGGTACTTTTTATTAATAAAATATTTCATGCGTATATATTTGTCATTTTAATATTACCCAGACGATAATCATTAAAATATATGGCGCAATCAATTGCCCGCGTCGTCGGTCCAAGTAAGTCTGGAGTTATGAGGTACAGGGCTACGTGATCAGGCCCATTAACATGTGAGCCAATTATCCCTCGTGTTCTACGAGTATGTCGGCCGGCCCGAGCGCAATATGTTAACATATTTTTTAATTTCTCCTTCGACCGAAGCAACGGCGAGTGCATGCGCAGGAGTGAGATTTATAATAAGAAAACGCTCCTACCGCGCATGAGGCATAAGGATCTATAAATCTTTTAAGTACTGCATCGGCCAATCCCTGTTGAGAAACTATAAATCATCGGCGCGGAGCACACGATCGAATTGAACACGGACACCGTCTCGCTCGCACTCCCGGCTGCTCAGGCCCGATACATCATTTATCATTTCTTTCTCTCGTTCCTTCTCAATGATAAATTCAATTCTCTTTTCGAATATGATTGTTCCTCGTTTTGTTATTGTGTTTTATTGTGGTACCGTCACGGAGTTAGGTTTTTTGATCGGAATCCGATCGAAATGATCGCGAGAATTGGATTTCCATTTTAGATTTCGTGCCACGAGTGATCAATCTTTTTGGCTTTCGCATGAAGGACCTCGGTCTTGTTTACGATTTTGTCGGCTGCAAAAAATATATCTATATTTACTGTTTAGACTTTATTTTGATTTGTGTTATATTGAAGGCTCCTTAAATTTTTTAGAATTTACTTGAGATATCTTATATTCTTAGGAAGGTGATCTTGAAGAGCTCGTTTACGCAAAAATTTGATTTTAAACAAAGAAAAGAAAAAAATTGAATATTTGTAGGTATCATATTGGCTCCGTATGCAATAATTTAAACTCTTAAATAAAATAAAGATGAAATCGCATGAAAATACTTTAGTAATTTTGAAGATAAGTGTAACCTATAAACCCTTTGTCTAGATTTTAATACTATAATAAGAATATATCTGTGTGTAAAAAATCCAAACCCGTTTTATCCTAAGTAGTAGGAGTATCTTTAGTAGTAGGAGTATAGAGCTATTGTGACAGAGTTCCTCTGGGGTAGATGCTGCCATGCTTTTTCTGTCACCAAGCAGTTTTGCTGGGTTTCAGTCTAGAGGGCATAGCTGACAGATAAATTACAGGCAAATTAAGCTTAACATCCGCACCTCAGATTCTTGGATCCAGTAGCACTTAGTAGGATGTGTTCCTGGCATGCCCTGCGATGTGTTAAGTAGGTACTCCGTTTATAGGTAGTGTCTACTTATCTTAGGTGACAGGTGATCTGATT